>CM074718.1:530021494-531221494 GCA_037306005.1 Rhinophrynus dorsalis | reverse complement strand
TGAATCATTAATGCAAAATAAACATTCAAAGCAAACAAATTTAAATTGCCTTTACTTCTGGTTAGTCAGAATTTCATTAAAATTATTCTTGCCAGATGTAATTCATTAAATTCTGTTTTCAGTGGGGTATATGAACAAATAATAAAAATACACATGAATAATAAAGGCCTACATTGGTGTGCATAAGGAGTTCATTGACGAGGCAGACAGGATTTACATTCCTTTGTCTAAAAATATGTAACTAAAATTCCACTGTTTAATTTGTAGTAAGTCATAGGTTATGTGTTTAGAAAAGTTAGGATTTTATGTACAAACTTTCCTTTTGTTTATTTTGTATATGTAGCCATATACAATCTTTCGCATGACAATATTACTTTTTCTGAGGGCTGCAATGCAGAAATTAGTGTCTGAAAGTCAAATTTTTGAGTCCTACAGCAATATATGTGTTCCTGCCTAAGTGACACTGGCACATATGCATTATGATGTCAAGCGATACAAAAGTACAGCCTACAATGTGGCAGAAATGTCTGGTGTATATATATATATATATATATATATATAAGGCAGCACGTGTTAGAGCCAAGGACTCCTATGTGGTGGACTGCACGACAGTGTGAACACCGAGCATACTTTTTACGGATGGATTGAGTTATGCGGATTATTTGCTCACCTGGATGATGGATGGATGCCACTTTAAACTTGGATGCGGTAGAGTCCCATGATAGGTCTCCACGATGTCTGCCTAGTGGTAGTCACGTGTAGAGCCAGGGACTCCTACATAATGGATTGTGTGAGCACCTATTTAATAACAACTATCTTTTTGCGGACACACAAACTTTAGTCTTTCGGTCTACATAGATAGAAGCGAAGTCTGATTATGAACTTCCATAGTATCTGCCTTAATGGTAACATACATAGAACCGTGGTCTCCTGGATTAATTGAGTAATAGTACTCTTGTTACAATATTTGATATTTTGTTACACATTGTATCATTGTATTATCCAAGATAACATTGTTGACACATTGGATAGACCATGCACCGTTGGCTGTAGGACCCGAATGAGGTCGCCGACAGCCGGATGTAGTTTGGGCACGAAATGTGATATTTACTATTATAGCATTTACTTTAACAGTTAAGGATCCATGCCTTCTGATGCCAATCCTTTACTGAATCCCCATGAATCATCATGTATATGTGTAAATATCCCTGTCCCATTGTCTCATTACTTGTTCACTGTCATATTGGCAGAACTTAATCCAGGATGCTCAGCTGTATTCACAGTTGCTCGTCACATGTTTGTGACGTCACCTGGGGATCGCAAATGAGCAAGTTTGGAGTTTTTTTTGCACAGTATCACTGTATAAATGGTCACCTAGGTGTTATGTTATTTGTCTCGATAAAGGCCCTCCAGGGGGTCGAAACGTTGACAGAATAAAATTCATTTTTTTCACAAGTCCTGTGAGTGCACTGGCTTCATGGTATGCTACCATTTCTCTTTTTTTATACTTATTTAAACCAGTAGCACCCAGGGAGTTGGTATACTTTCTCTCTATAAGGAGTGCCCAAATTTGCATTGATATATATATATATATATATATATATATATACATATATATACACACATATATAATTATTACACTAAACTGAGCGTGCTATGAATGCCTATTTTGTATTAAAATATACATTGTTTTATATTGTAATAAACTATTGTGAATTGATTAACGGTGTTCAGTAGCGCTCTCCATTTAGTGTAATTTTGGTATTTCTATAGTTGGACTCTATCCATTGAAGGGTCTACGGATAGTAGAGATACACACCACTGTGTTATAATTATAACAATAGCCGACCACTGTCAGCACAGGGTGCCGAGATCATAATTTGTTTTTGGTAATATATATATATATAGTCCTACAGCAGTTTATTACCATTATCATGTTTGTGTCAAATGTTACTATATATGCATAGATACAAAATCGGGGTATCATATAATTAAGAAAGGAAAACTTCAAATAGTAAAGAGAAAAATACTCAATATCCTTTTATAGCCTATACATTCAGTAAACCATATAGTAAAAAGAGTATATAGAGGAAGGGAGAAGATAGGAAAAACAAACAAACTTATATTTCAGCTCTAAGATCAACCTGTGCCAATTTAGCTGATGTTTCAGGGAAACAGAAAATATGGAAATGTGTGTCACATCGGAAAAGAGGATAAGGAACCACCTGTCTATGAGGGAGTATCACCTGTGCCAACAAATGAAGCCCTGATGTCATCCCACCAAGACCACTGAGACAAAAACTTTCCCTGGGAGTGAAAGACATTAGCGTGTAATTTCTCAAGTTGAAAAACAGTATCAATTTTTGAAATCCAAAGAGAGATAGATGGGGGATCTTTTTTTTTTGCAGAAAAGGGGGATGAGTGACTTTGCTTGAGCTAGGAGAATACAGATCATGAACCAAGTACTGTTAAGGAGGGACCACTGTAAATGTCCCTTATACGAGACGAGACATATCATTGGGTCAAGTGGGACACTCCAAAATTTGCACCCAGTAAAGAACTATCAAGCTACATGACCACCATATATGTGGCACAGAACCAACATTATTGTTACATCTGTAACGGTTTGTTTGACACACAGACACAGTGGTTTAGGATAAAACACAGTTTTATTGAAATCACAGTAATAAAATAACCTTCACAGGTCCTGTAGTACTGTAGTAAATAAGCTGAATAATACAGGCACACAACAGGTTATATATACATTTGCCTACACAGGTCCATCATAAACATAAAGTCCACAACAGTCTATTCTGACACAGGTCAGGCAGATTATAATGGATTCCCAGGAGCAAGGTACTGCATGGGTTAATGGTCTACTTTGAGTGTAAACAGTACCATGTGCAGAGAGGTCTGTGATGGGCTCTCTGCATACAGACAGCTGAAGGATTCATAACGCCCAGAAACAGATAGGCAGAACTAACGTGAACTGCCTAGGCAACAATGGGAACAGAGTCACATAAGGTACTGCAGTAGCAGTAATGGAGACCAGACCACTGGCACTCTGCCGGAGCAGTAACGGAGGCAGACACATGTAATTTGCAGAAGCAGTAACGGAGACAAATCGGTGGCTCACTGCCGGAGCAGTAACAGAGGCAGACACTTGCACTTTGCAGAGGCACTAACCGAGACTAGGCCCATGGCAAACTGCTGTAGCAGTAACAGATACAGACACTTGCACTCTGCAGAAGTAGTAACGGAGGCAAACCGGTGGCTCACTGCCTGGAGCAGTAATGGAGGCAGACACTTGCACTTGCAGAGGCAGTAACGGAGACTAGGCCCAAGGTAAACTGCTGTAGCAGTAATGGAGAAGGACACTTGCACTCTGCAGAGGCAGTAACGGAAGCAAACCGGTGGCTCACTGCCGGAGCAGTAACGGAGGCAGACACTTGCACTCTGCAGTAACGGAAACTAGGCCCAAGGCAAACTGCCGTAGCAGTAACGGAACTGGTCCCTGGTACTCTGCAGGAGGAAATGGTGACACAATTGCCAGACAGATAGAATGTCACCTAGGCAACACAGCAGGAACGCCAACCAAGCCGGGTCGAATCCTGGAGCAGGAATGTCAGCCAAGCCAGGTCGGATCATGGAGCAGGAACATCAGCTAAGCCGGGTTGGATCACGGAGCAGGAACATCAGCCAAGCTGGGTCGGTATACAGGAGCAGGAACGTCAGCCAAGCCGGGTCGGTACACAGGAGCAGGCGCAGAAGAATAGTCAGGCAATCCAGGTCGGTACACAGGAGCAGAAGACAATATGCAGAGTAGTCAGGCAGGTCAAGCCGGTACACTGGGAATCACTGAGCAGAAACAAGCACTGGCACAGGAACACCACGAAAGGGCACCGGAGGGGTGCCAATAGCCCAGTATATAAAGGTCATACTGGGCGGGACAAACACACGGTAGCCAATGGGAGCAAAGCACAGGATAGACTGACAGAAAAACAACAAAGGAACACGGGCACTGTGATAACATCTCCAGCAAAGGCCAGATGAGTTAGGAGTGAAATGCTGAATACGAAGTGGGGTTAGATATAGTGTTGAGCGAGCATGCTCGGCCGATGCTCGGATCGGCTCGAGCATCGCTCTGCTCGGCACATGGCGGTACTCGTACGAGTACCGCATGTGCTCGCCCGCCATGTTCGGGTCTCCTCCCCGCACGTTTTGCGGCTGCTGCGCAGCCAATAAACGTGCAGGGAGGCTCTGACATCGGTGTAATGCCAGCAGCCATGTTGGCTGCTGGCATTACACTGATTGGCTGGCCAGAACCCGTGGTCAGGTGCTGTATAGCACCTGACCATCGAGTTCGGCTCAGTCTGAGCCAGGGAGAGCTGAGGATAGGAAGGGAAAGGCAGTGTAGGGAGGAAAAAAACAAAAATTGTGAAAAAAAAAGAACCAAAAGTCCTTTTTAGGACTACTGTGTGTGGGGGCAGCAGGTTATTTGGTGTGGGGGGAAAAAAACAAAAAAAAAAAAAAAATATATATATATATTCTGTTTAGTGTGCAAAGTTGCAGATTAGAGCACATTCTGTTTAGTGTGCACAGTTGCAGATTAGAGCACATTCTGTTTAGTGTGCAAAGTTGCAGATTAGAGCACATTCTGTTTAGTGTGCAAAGTTGCAGATTAGAGCACATTCTGTTTAGTGTGCAAAGTTGCAGATTAGAGCACATTCTGTTAAGTCTTCAAACTAAAATATCAAAGTCACGTATTCCATTCAGTGTGCGTCGCCGCAGTTTAGCAGCACATTCTGAGTACTGTGCAGAGTTGCAGAATAGGAAGAAATACTGTTAAGTCTTCAAACTAAAATATCAAAGTCACATATTCCATTCAGTGTGCTTCGCCGCAGTTTAGCAGCACATTCTGTGTACTGTGCAGAGTTGCAGAATAGGAAGAAATACTGTTAAGTCTTCAAACTCAAATATCAAAGTCACATATTCCATTCAGTGTGCTTCGCCGCAGTTTAGCAGCACATTCTGTGTACTGTGCAGAGTTGCAGAATAGGAAGAAATACTGTTAAGTCTTCAAACTAAAATATCAAAGTCACATATTCCATTCAGTGTGCTTCGCCGCAGTGTAGCAGCACATTCTGTGTACTGTGCAGAGTTGCAGAATAGGAAGAAATACTGTTAAGTCTTCAAACTAAAATATCAAAGTCACATATTCCATTCAGTGTGCTTCGCCGCAGTTTAGCAGCACATTCTGTGTACTGTGCAGAGTTGCAGAATAGGAAGAAATACTGTTAAGTCTTCAAACTAAAATATCAAAGTCACATATTCCATTCAGTGTGCTTCGCCGCAGTTTAGCAGCACATTCTGTGTACTGTGCAGAGTTGCAGAATAGGAAGAAATACTGTTAAGTCTTCAAACTAAAATATCAAAGTCACATATTCCATTCAGTGTCTTTCACCGCCGTTTAACAGCCTATTCTGTGTACTCTGCAGAGTTGCAGAATTATAAGAAATACTGTTAAGTTTTCAAACTCAAATATTAAAGTCACATATTCCATTCAGTGTCTTTCACCGCCGTTTAACAGCCTATTCTGTGTACTCTGTACAGTTGCAGAATTATAAGAAATACTGTTAAGTTTTCAAACTCAAATATTAAAGTCACATATTCCATTCAGTGTCTTTCACCGCCGTTTAACAGCCTATTCTGTGTACTCTGTACAGTTCCAGAATTATAAGAAATACTGTTAAGTTTTCAAACTCAAATATTAAAGTCACATATTCCATTCAGTGTCTTTCACCGCCGTTTAACAGCCTATTCTGTGTACTCTGTACAGTTCCAGAATTATAAGAAATACTGTTAAGTTTTCAAACTCAAATATTAAAGTCACATATTCCATTCAGTGTCTTTCACCGCCGTTTAACAGCCTATTCTGTGTACTCTGTACAGTTCCAGAATTATAAGAAATACTGTTAATTTTTCAAACTCAAATATTAAAGTCACATATTCCATTCAGTGTCTTTCACCGCCGTTTAACAGCCTATTCTGTGTACTCTGTACAGTTCCAGAATTATAAGAAATACTGTTAAGTTTTCAAACTCAAATATTAAAGTCACATATTCCATTCAGTGTCTTTCACCGCCGTTTAACAGCCTATTCTGTGTACTCTGTACAGTTCCAGAATTATAAGAAATACTGTTAAGTTTTCAAACTCAAATATTAAAGTCACATATTCCATTCAGTGTGTTTCAACGCCGTTTAACAGCCTATTCTGTGTACTCTGCAGAGTTGCAGAATTATAAGAAATACTGTTAAGTTTTCAAACTCAAATATTAAAGTCACATATTCCATTCAGTGTCTTTCACCGCCGTTTAACAGCCTATTCTGTGTACTCTGTACAGTTCCAGAATTATAAGAAATACTGTTAAGTTTTCAAACTCAAATATTAAAGTCACATATTCCATTCAGTGTGTTTCAACGCCGTTTAACAGCCTATTCTGTGTACTCTGCAGAGTTGCAGAATAGTAAGAAATACTGTTAAGTTTTCAAACTCAAATATTAAAGTCACATATTCCATTCAGTGTGTTTCAACGCCGTTTAACAGCCTATTCTGTGTACTCTGCAGAGTTGCAGAATTATAAGAAATACTGTTAAGTTTTCAAACTCAAATATTAAAGTCACATATTCCATTCAGTGTCTTTCACCGCCGTTTAACAGCCTATTCTGTGTACTCTGTACAGTTCCAGAATTATAAGAAATACTGTTAAGTTTTCAAACTCAAATATTAAAGTCACATATTCCATTCAGTGTGTTTCAACGCCGTTTAACAGCCTATTCTGTGTACTCTGCAGAGTTGCAGAATAGTAAGAAATACTGTTAAGTTTTCAAACTCAAATATTAAAGTCACATATTCCATTCAGTGTGTGTCACCGCAGTTTAGCAGCCTATTCTGTGTACTCTGCAGAGTTGCAGAATAGTAAGAAATACTGTTAATTTTTCAAACTCAAATATTAAAGTCACATATTCCATTCAGTGTCTTTCACCGCCGTTTAACAGCCTATTCTGTGTACTCTGTACAGTTCCAGAATTATAAGAAATACTGTTAAGTTTTCAAACTCAAATATTAAAGTCACATATTCCATTCAGTGTGTTTCAACGCCGTTTAACAGCCTATTCTGTGTACTCTGCAGAGTTGCAGAATTATAAGAAATACTGTTAAGTTTTCAAACTGAAATATTAAAGTCACATATTCCATTCAGTGTGTTTCAACGCCGTTTAACAGCCTATTCTGTGTACTCTGCAGAGTTGCAGAATAGTAAGAAATACTGTTAAGTTTTCAAACTCAAATATTAAAGTCACATATTCCATTCAGTGTGTGTCACCGCAGTTTAGCAGCCTATTCTGTGTACTCTGCAGAGTTGCAGAATAGTAAGAAATACTGTTAAGTTTTCAAACTCATATATATTAAAGTCATATATATCGTGTAAGATGAAGAAGGCGGGTAAAAAGGGACGGGGAAGTGGACGTGATCCTGAAAGTTCAGGGCGCAGGTCAGGACGCGGAGAAACTGTGCCTGGTGCCAGAGCACAAGAAAGAAAGACATCCACCATACCTAGCTTCATGTCTGATTTCACAGGGCGTCGCAGGACATCACTCTCGAGGTCCGACCAGTGCGAACAGGTGGTCGGTTGGATGACAGCTGATACTGCTTCCAGTCGGTTAAGCACCACCCTGTCTTCCACCAAGTCCACTCTCAGTAGCCAAGAGTCTGGTCAACATAATCCTCACTCTGATCATCCTTCCTCCCACCATACACGGTCTGGTCAAAGAAGTGATCCCACACTGGGATATAGTGATGAGCTCGTCTCATCACCAATCCTTCATTTGACCCTCTCTCCAAGCACGCTTGCAGAGGAACATGACATCTTGTGCCCTGATTCACAACCTCTAGAGGCTACCCAATCACAAGAAGATGACAGATGTGAACGGCATTTAAGGTCAAAGGAAGTAGTGGATGATGATGATGATGATGATGAGACACAGTTGCCATTAAATCAACCACTATTTCCGTCTCAAGACCTTGTTGAGGAGAATGTTATACAGTTGTCAATGACTGAGTATGTGGTGGGATCAAGACTTGAGGAGGATGATCAGAGTGAGGAAGTGGAGGAGGACTTGGTGGACGATGAGGTGACTGACCCCACCTGGGAAGGTGTAGAGCCGAGCGATGACAGCAGTCCTGAGGGTGAGCCATCTGCAGCACCGCAACAGGCTGGAAGAGGCAGTGGTGTGGCTACAGAAAGAAGGCGGACCGCACCAAACCGGCCCGCAAATGTTCCACGGAGCACCCCCTTGCGTAAATCTACCTTGCCAAGGGGTAGGTGTTCCGCGGTATGGCGTTTTTTTAAGGAAAGTGCGGACGACAAAAGAATTGTAGTTTGCAACCTGTGCCACACCAGAATGAGCCGAGGCATGAACACTAGAAACCTCACCACCACCAGCATGATCCGACACATGGCATCCAAGCACCGTAGTAAGTGGGAGGAACGCCTGGATCGCCCATCTGTGTCTGCAGGCCACACCACTGCCTCCTCTTCCCCTGTTTTCGGTGCCGGCCAATCGCCTGTCGAAGGCGCAGGCCCGCATACCTCCCGCCCTGCACCTGTACCATCTGAAGCACCATCAGCGACCACATCCACTTCCCTGTCCCAGCACAGCGTCCAAATGTCGTTACCCCAGGCATTTGAGCGCAAGAGAAAGTACCCAGCCACCCACCCACAGGCCATAGCACTAACCTCACACCTTTCAAAATTACTGGCCATCGAAATGCTGCCATTTAGGCTTGTGGACACTGAGTCCTTCCGCAGCCTGATGGCAGCAGCTGTCCCTCGGTACGCGGTCCCCAGCCGCCACTACTTTTCCCGGTGTGCCATCCCCGCATTACACCACCATGTGTCCCGTAACATCACCCGTGCCCTGACCAACGCAGTTACTGGGAAGGTCCACTTAACGACTGACACATGGACAAGTGCTTGTGGCCAGGGACACTACATTTCCCTGACGGCACACTGGGTGAATGTCGTGGAGGCTGGGAGCGACTCGGACCCTGGGATGGCACAGGTGCTACCCACGCCGAGGATTGCGGGCCCTACCTCCATCAGGGTTTCCACCAGCACCTACGTTATTGGCTCCTCCTCCTCCGTTTCCACCTCCGAATTCTCTACACACACCGCCACTCCCCCATCAGCCAGTAGCTGGAAGCAGTGTAGCACTGCAGTGGGGAAGCGTCAACAGGCCGTGCTGAAGCTGATCTGCCTTGGGGACAAACAGCACACGGCCTCAGAGCTGTTGCAGGGGATTAGTCACCAGACCGAGCAGTGGCTCTCGCCACTCAACCTGCAACCAGGCATGGTTGTGTGTGATAATGGGCGTAACTTGGTGGCGGCTTTGGAGCTCGGCAAGCTCACACACGTACCATGCCTAGCGCATGTATTTAATTTAGTGGTGCAGCGATTTCTAAAAACCTACCCCAATGTGCATGATCTCTTGACCAAGGTGCGCCGCGTGTGTGCACATTTCCGTAAGTCATCTACAGCTTCGGCCGGCCTGTTGAAGCTGCAGCAGCGCTTACAATTGCCAGCTCACCGGCTGCTGTGTGACGTGAGCACGCGCTGGAACTCCACCTTCCACATGTTGGCCCGGCTTTGTGAGCAGCAGAGGGCAGTAGTGGAGTACCAGCTGTTACACGGTCGTCGCCTCTCCGTTCAACTTCCTGTAATCAGAAGTGAGGAGTGGGAATGGATGTCAGACCTCTGCGAGGTTTTACGCAATTTTGAGGAATCGACACAGATGGTGAGCGGCGATAACGCTATTATCAGTGTAACCATCCCACTTCTGTGTCTACTGAAACGCTCGCTGCTCACAATTAAAACCGACGCTTTGCATGTGGAAGAGGTGGAAATGGGGGAGGAAGAGCTTACACAAGGTGATAGCCAGAGCACCCTCACTTCGTCTTCTCAGCGACAATTGGAGGAGGCGGAGGAGGAGGAGGAGGAGGAGGAGGAAGACACAGTTGCCTCCGCTACAGAGGGTAGCCATGGAACTTTAGTTCCATCTCTTCAGCGTGGGTGGGCAGAAGAGGAGGAAGAGGATGAGGATATTGAGAGTCAGCCTCCTGGTGAGGACAGCGAAATCTTGACTGTTGGTACTCTGGCACACATGGCTGACTTTATGTTAGGCTGCCTTTCCCGTGACCCACGCGTTGTACGCATTTTAGACAACACGGATTACTGGGTGTTCACCCTTCTGGACCCCCGCTACAAAGAGAATTTCTCATCTCTCATTCCTCCGGTGGAGAGGACAAGCAAAATGGTGCAATACCAGAAGGTTCTTGTTGAAAAATTGCTCCAAAATTTTCCATCTGACAACGCTGGCGGCAGAGTACCTGCTACCTTGGCCAACCGAGAAGGGGAGAAAAGGGGAGCACACAGCAGTTCCGACAAAGGCAGGGCAACACTCTCCAAGGCGTGGGACACCTTCATGACACCCCGCCAGCACCCTCACCCTGATGCGCAGCCTAGTGTCACAAGGAGGGAAAAGTTTTGGAAGATGGTGAAGGAGTACGTAGCAGACCGTGTCAGCGTCCTCAATGATCCCTCTGTGCCTTACAACTACTGGGTGTCCAAGCTGGACACGTGGTATGAACTGGCACTCTACGCCTTGGAGGTGCTGGCCTGCCCTGCCGCCAGCGTTCTGTCTGAGCGGGTATTTAGTGCTGCTGGTGGCATCATAACAGATAAGCGTATCCGCCTTTCCACCGACAATGCTGATAGGTTGACACTTATAAAAATGAACAAGGCCTGGATTTCCCCTGACTTCTCCACTCCACTGGAGGAAAGCCCCGGGGGAACATAAACTCACTTTATATATGTTATTTACAATGATGGGAATACTCTGTATTCCCATTCACCCCTTCCACCCCAAAAACGGGTATATGGTTGACTCTTAATGTTCTCATCCTCCTCCTCCTCTTCCATATGCCCTGGGATATAATTTTTATATAGGGCCAGCTCACCAGCGTGCCCTGGGATATAATTTTTATATAGGGCCAGCTCACCAGCGGGCCCTGTGATATAATTTTTATATAGGGCCAGCTCACCAGCGGGCCCTGTTTGCCAATTTTTATATAGGTCAGCTCACCAGCGGGCCTTCTCATATAATGTTTTATTGGGTCAGCTCTCTAGCGGGCCCTCTCATATAATGTTTTATAGCGTCAGCTCACTAGCGGGCCTTCGCATATAATGTTTAGGATGGTCAGCTCTGCAGCAGACCCTCACCCATAATGTTTTAGATGGTCAGCTCAGCGCACGTTTCCCTCTTAATCATGGCCTCAGTTCTGAAAATCAAGGAAATTTTTGGGAGAATTTGCCTCTGCGCACGTTTCCCTCTTAATCATGGCCTCAGTTCTGAAAATCAAGGAAATTTTTGGGATAATTTGCCTCTGCGCACGTTTCCCTCTTAATCATGGCCTCAGTTCTGAAAATCAAGGACATTTTTGGGAGAATTTGCCTCTGCGCACGTTTCCCTCTTAATCATGGCCTCAGTTCTGAAAATCAAGGAAATTTTTGGGATAATTTGCCTCTGCGCACGTTTCCCTCTTAATCATGGCCTCACTTCAGAAAATCGATGAAATTTTTGGGAGAATTTGCAGATGATATACAAGTAAATATACAGCAAATACTGTTTGGTAACAATTTTTCGCCTAAAGTCGTTTTTATTTTCCTTTTTGTGTGTTTTACGGTCAGTCTGTAAAAATGGCGTACTACGGGCGAAAGATCGTTCCCAGCAGCGATGTTGGAGTCCAAGGTGCATCCAGACATCCTCCCTATGCTGTCCCTGAACCATTTCTGTAGTGTTTCCATCTTTTTCTGCCCTTTTCCTATGGACCAGGCACCCTCCCCTCATCAGAGCAGGGGGTGCCTGGTGTAATGCTCGAGTCCTCCCATTGACTTCAATGGGGCTCGGGTGCTCGGCCGAGCACTCGAGCCTCAGGGGGTGCTCGGTCAGAGCACCCGAACATCCGAGCATTGGGGTGCTCGCTCATCACTAGTTAGATACCAACATAATATGACTTTGTAATTCAGTGATTTAGTTCTGATATCACACGCTTTGTTGAGGTTATTACATAGGATGTTGGACCATTTGTCCAAGTCAAATTGAAGATGTAGACCAGATTCCCACATCGGTAAAAAATAAGGCTTGAAAGAAGCAGAAAGGTCTCAAAGCAATTTGGGACAAAATGAAAGAGGACAAAGTTTAGGAGAGGGGTGTACCAACATTTTCTCAAAGCAGGATACTTCTCTAGTACCCCTAGAATTTTCTGTTTAATACCAGTGCCTGAATTGTATACAAGCCCAGTATATTTGACACCTATGATTCAATGTAAGATATCAAATGGTAATAGGTTTCCCTCCCAAGTTAGAGTGTGAGGTGTTAAAACATTATGCTCATGCTATACTTTAAATAAGCCCCCATTGGTACCAGATTGGAAGTTTGGATTTCCCAGGACTGATTGAAGAGGTGAGGGTGAGGGAGCAATTTTTAAGGACACATTCAACCTATTCCACGTTTTCAAGATATGACCTAGGATTACATGTTCAGAGCATGAAGGGGGAATACGATGAGATTCAGCCCATAACAGTTGGACCAAGAAAAATTGGCCTAAAGCTAATTCTAAAGTTTCTATCCATCTAGGGTTGCGCTGTAGTAAAAAAATCAAAGATTTTGGCAATGGCTGAGGCAGTGTAACATCTGCGTATGTCAGGAAAATTCAAACCTCTAGAGGAAACATTTCTAGAAAGCAGGTTATAGTTTATCCAGGGAGGTTTGGCAACCCATATGAATGAGAGGAAAAGGGAGTGAAGAGAATCCAAGTATTTAGACGGGATGTGTACTGGGATTGCATTAAAGAGTTACTGAAAATGACAATTTTGCCCAAGATTTTGGAAGTTCACACCTATCCATGATATAAAAAGGGAGGTGCCATTTATCCAGTTCAAGAGCGATGGATTCTATCAAGGGAGTGAAATTCACGTCTATAAGTAAGGAAGGGTTGGCGTGAAGACGGAGGGTACGGAATGGACGTGGATGACCACTTAATAGGGAACTTGGTCTGTAGTGTCTCAGAAGTGGCACTATCGATGTTAATTTGAAGAATTACAGATTTGGAACAGTTTATTTTCGCTTGGGAAAACACTGAATATTTAACTATTAGGGAAATAAGGTGCGTAAGAGATGTAGCTGGATCTGAAAGGAAAAATAAGGTATCATCTGCAAACGCCACAATTTTGAATTGTTTAGTGCCCATTGTTATGCCGTTGATGTGAGGATGATTGCTGACTGAGGACAGTAGCTGTTCGAGAGATATGATGAAAATCAGGGTGGGGAGAGGACAGCCTTGTCTTGTGCCATTGCATATTGTGAAAGGGTTATTTTTATTCTTTTTTTTATTATTATTTTTTTTTTTAAGTTGTCCGCCCTATCTTATCACAGTCAGTTTAAAAAAAAAATAACTAAAACACAAAATCAACAACTTCTTTTCCCAGCACAGAGACAATAACAGTAAAATCAGCAAGCAAATTGGACCCCAGCTGCTCGTGTCTTGCCCATAAGTCTCATTGAATTTTGGGGTATTTGGGGTCAACCTCCTTCCTCTCTTCTTCTCCCCCAGAGTGCCCTCAGACTTCCCTAATACAGAGAGCAAATGTCCTACCTAAAAGTCTCCCTAAACGAAGTTTCAATTCCTATTTATTTGCCTATCTTCTCTAGCTCAAAAATGTGCTGCTTTCTCCTCTCACAAACACAGAATGGCATACTGTGAGAGCCTGACACCATGTCCACACTATATTATCACAGTCTGTCAAAAAAAAATTATAACTGAAAAACAAAATCAACAATTTATTTCCCCAGTCTTCCCCAGCACAGAGCCAATAACAGCAAGATCAGCAAGCAAATTCGACCCCAGGCAGCTGCCCGTGTCTTGAGAGTAGGTCACACCAACTTTTGGGGGATTTGGGGTCAACCTCCTTTCTCCCTTATTCTTCTTCAAAGTGCCCCCAGACTCTCCTAATACAGAAAACAAATGTCCTGCCTAAAAAGCTCCATAAACTAAGCTTCAATTCCCCTTTATTTGCCTATGCTCTGGAGCTCAAAAATGTTCTGTTTTCTCCTCTCACAAACACAGAATGGCATGCTGTGAGGGCCTGACACCCTTTCAGGAAAAGCAGAGAAAACATTTATGTGGTGGGGAAAAATGTTTCTTCACATTGCTTTCAACACAATAAGCTAGGTGAAAAAAGCAGAAAATCGCACTTTTCGGGGGAAATTATTCACTTAGTGGAAGTGCCAATTTTCACCAATTTTGGTGTGAGGTAAATTTTTTTTTCTTATCCCTAGTTACAAGATTGATATGTGCTTCAAGAGGTGATATAGGAGGCAATAGTTGGCATTGCAGGACCCCCAACACCATCAGCAACATCTGCGACTGTTTTACAAGCACGGTATGGGCTTCAGGAGATGATAGAGACGGTGAGAGTTGGAATTGCTGTACCACCAGCAGCAGCAGCATTAGAACAACCTGGACAGACGTATACAACAGCATGGCTTAAAAAGGTCTATTTACTGAGAAAGTACTGGTGATGGCTGTCTAACAACATAAAGCTCCCCAAACAAACATGCACTGATTTCTGAGTATATGGAAGCAGTGGCAGCATCTCTGACTGTTACCAGAACATTATTGGCTTCATGAGGTTAGAGAAGAGCTAACAATTATCATTGCAGTATCGCCACCAACATCATCAGCATCTGTGGCTGTGTTACACTCTCAGTATATGCTTCAGGAGGTGATAGAGGAGGCATGAGTTGGTTTTACAGTAACAGCAGCAACAGAACCATACCAGTCTGGACAGACACATACAGCAGTATGGGCTAAAAAAAGTCTACTATGAGGAAGTACTGGTGGTGACTGTCTATCAACAGAAATACCCTCCACCTCAAACAAACATGCTCTGATCTCTGAGAGTATGGATGCAGCAGCAGCATCTCTGTTTTTATTGCAAGTACATTATGGACTTCATGAGGTGATATAGGAGGCATCAGTTAGCATTACAGGACCACCAGCAGTAGCAGCATCTCTGACTGTGTTACAAGCATGGTATACACTTCAGGAGATGGCACTGCAGTACCAACAGCAGCACTAGACTAATCAGGACAAAAATATACAGCAGCATGGACTAAAAAGGTCTATTTTTGAGGGAGTAATGATATTGGCTGTCAAACAAGAGAAAGACCCTCCCCCAAAAAACAAACATACTCTCTAACAGTATGGAAGCAGCAGCATCTTTGTCTGTGTCGAAAATCATGTTATAGGCTTCAGTAGATGATAGAGGAAGCAACAGAGGGCATTGAAGGACCACCAACAGCAGCAGCATCTGTGACTATGTTACAAGTAGGGATGGGTGAAAACTTTCACCTCAAACCAAAATTGGTGAAAAATGGCACTTCCCTCTTGGCAAATAATTTCCATCAAAAAGTGCCATATTCACATTTTTTTTCTCCTAGCTCATTGCATTGAAATCAATGGGAAGATAAATTTTTCCCCACCACATGAAAGTTTTCTCTACTTTTCTACAGCCATATAAAAGGGTTTCAGGCTCTTACAGCATGCCATTCTGTATTTGTGAGAGGAGAGAGCAGCATGTTTTTGTGCTAGAGCAGATAGGAAAATAAATGGGGATTGAAGCTTAGTTTAGAGAGTATTTATGTAGGACATTTATTCTCTTTATTAGGGAAGTCTAAGGGCACTCTAGGGGAGAAGAAGGGAGGAAGGAGGTTGACCCCAAATACCCCATAATTTGGTGTGACAAACAGGCAAGACAAAGGTAGCTGGATTCCGATATGCTTGCTGATTTTGCTGTTATTGTCTTTGTGCTGCAAAAGTCTTGTGAAAAAAGAAGTTGTTGGTTTTGTTTTTTAGTCACTGACTGTGATAACAGAAGGAGGACAACTTAAAATAAATAAATATAAAATTAACAATAAATAAACAAATAAATATGTTAAGTGACAGACAGATGACTGAGGCAGTCTAGACAGACAGCAGACGACAGTTAAGCAGGAAGTTAGTGTTGTGTGCAAAGGATAAATACACTCTGCATGCTAACGAGAAGTAATATTGTACTGGGAAATGTTGCACCAAACATAACATAAGGAAAATGTGTTTGAATAGGTGAAAAATCTGTTAGAATTGGAGAAAATGTGTTGGAATAGGATACATTTTTGCTGAAATAGGTGAAAAGGAGGAACATTTTGCATTGGAGAAAAGGAGCAAACTTTCACGAAAAAAAAGGAAAAATCGTCAGTTTTTCACGAAAAGTCATGCAGAAAATGTTTCTCACTTTTTGCCCACCCCTAGTTACAAGCACAGTATATTCTTCAGGAGGTGATAGAGGAGGGGAGAGTTGACATTGCAGTACATGCAGCAGCAGTATGGACAGATACATACAGCAGCATGGCCTAAAAAAGTCTATTTACTGCTCGTGAATCCAGATTGTTTTTTAGGTTCTGCCAAGATAAGTATTGTGTCCATACTGCTTGATACTACCTTTGTGAAAACCGTGCAGGCCCCTGGCAGTAGGCTTATTGGCTGGTAGCTTTTTTAGATCCATCTTATCACCTTTTTGTGATGTAGGATGACCTTTACATTTTTCCATGTTTCAGGCACTTTGCTGAGTAGTAGGCATTTTGAAATAGTTTAGCTAGGGCTTTGAATAAGGGTTGACCTCCTGCTTTCAATATTTCAATAGCAACTTTATCAGGTCCAGCTACTTTTGCCATTTTTCATTGATTTTATTGCAGCTTCTACTTTTCTACTAAAACTTCTGCCTCTGGCACTGCATTCAGGTATTGTCCTTCATCCATATAAAAATTTGAATAAGCTTGTTCCACTCATTTTAGTATTTGTTGTTGAGTTTTTGCTGTTGTAGCATCTTCAAGCTTTAATGCAAACATTTATCTTCTATGTGTAACCATCTTTTGTTTTACTTTCTTGATTTTCTTCCTGTGTCCCTTTGATGAGCTCAAAATTGAAGTTGTACAACAGGCTTCAGGAGCGGTTTCAGTAAAATGCACCATATCCAGACAGTGCATGGAACCCTGCAGGACTTGTTTATGAAAAGTGTTAATGCAATAAAATTACACTGTTCTGCAATTTACTGCCAACCCAAAACATTGTCACTAGTGTTGAGCGAGCACCCCGATGCTCGGGTGCTCGGGTGCTCTGACCGAGCACCCCCTGAGGCTCGAGTGCTCGGCCGAGCACCCGAGCCCCATTGAAATGAATGGGGCGACACGAGCATTACACCAGGCACCCCCTGCTCTGATGAGGGGAGGGTGCCTGGTCAATGCCCCCCTTCATCTCCGCTATGCCCCCTTCATCTCCGAATGCCCCCTTCATCTCCGCAATGTCCCCCTTCATCTCCGCTATGCCCCTCTTCCACAATGTCCCCCTTCATCTCCGCTATGCCCCTCTTCCACAATGTCCCCCTTCATCTCCTCTATGCCATAGAGGAGATGAAGGGGGACATTGTGGAAGAGGGGCATAGCGGAGATGAAGGGGGACATTGTGGAAGAGGGGCATAGAGGAGATGAAGGGGGACATTGTGGAAGAGGGGCATAGCGGAGATGAAGGGGGACATTGTGGAAGAGGGGCATAGAGTCTATGCCCCTCTTCCACAATGTCCCCCTTCATCTCCGCTATGCCCCTCTTCCACAATGTCCCCCTTCATCTCCGCAATGCCCCCTTCATCTCCGCAATGCCCCCGTACCTCCAGTCCCTGGTGGTCCAGCGGAGCGTCTTCAGATCTGTGCCTCTTCCGGCACAGATCCCCGCCACCCGAACATGGCGGGCGAGCACATGGCGGTACTCGACGAGTACCGCCATGTGCCGAGCAGAGCGATGCTCGAGCCGATCCGAGCATCGGCCGAGCACGCTCGCTCAACACTAATTGTCACTAAAGCACAACCACAGTTCTGACTAGAAGACACACTATCAACATGTCACAGGTGCCACAACTAGCAGCAGCTGAAGCATTCTAAAACATCATGTCATGAGTAGCACAGAAAGCAAGTCAAATGACTGAGGGGAGTCAGACTGACATTGGTGGTAGTCGTGGTGGTGGTGGCACATCTCTATGGCACTTGTTCTCACAGTATGAGTTGGTAACTGACACACATGAAAACCACATAGCTCATAGGAGTGGACCCACTATCTGTGACTGTGAGATGGTTACAGCATACATGCAGGATAGCTATGTTTTAGGCAGAAACAATGTCTCCGTTGACCACAAGCATACAAAATCGTGTTTGTGGCCAGAACCGATGCATACTGCATTGGAAATCTTTAGTTGCCGATCACCAAGCTTTGAGTTTGAGTAGGTTTTCAGTGCAGGTGGTTATACTGTAAATGACTGTAGGGCATGGCTATCTAGGAGAAGTGTTGAGAGACTTACCGTTCTAAAAATCTACAAGCCTCTAATATCATCTGATTATCAGGTAACAGATGTGCACAAAAGCACACAAGACAGGAAAGCCCACTACACATGTACTATTAACAGCAGCAGTGAGGTTGAGGTGGAGGGTTACTATCATCTGCCGCTGTTGGGACCACTGCTATGACCACAGAATAATGTTTGAAAATAATCTGATAAAAATGCAAGCATGAATTGGATTCAAAGAGATAATGCAAATAATGTGTCTAACATTCATTCCATGAACCATTATATACATATATCTTTTTTTAACCATCTGAGTACCAGAGGGGTACACAACACGTTGTAAAGAAAGAAAAAGCCTGAAAACAGTAATTTTGCATGCTTACTGTAAGTTAAACAGTCAATGTATTTCAGCAAGGCTAGCCTTGAAAATAATTTTTGGCAGGCTTAAAACAAGCCCTGAAAGAATGTGTTTGCAGGCCTCATTGTCATGCTTGGGAAAAAAACAAGCCCTGAAAAAAAAATTTCTCGGTCTCAGGCTTGCAAAAACAAGCTCTAAAATTATTGTATGCATTATCAGTGGTGCTAGATAGTGATGACAAACCAACACCAGAAAGATTATGCCACTTAGTATCACCCAACACTAGTGACATTCTGGTATTTTCTATTGCTGTAATTCCTGCTGTTGAGTCATATAAGCAGTAGGAGGATTATGCTGCTGCTACACAGGACTGGGATCATCAGCACTTGTGAAACAGGAGGTGTTACGGTGATGCTTCCACTTGGCACTAGCCACAATGCTGCTGTTGAGGCAGCAGCAACACCACAAAAAGCCCCCACACCACAACACCACAGGTACATCTAGAGAGAATAATTTGGTGCACTTTGCATCTTCTCCCATACCTCCTCTAAAATCATGGGTGTGTTGGAATATAATTTTTTCCCTTGAGAGCAGGAAGAAACTGCCATGTATGTAACTGCAATGTTCTCAATGTGTACAAGGAAACGGTCACAGCGGCTACCAAACACCTTCACGAGTAGGTCAGAAATGTAAAAAGAATACCCCATGTAACAGAAGCTAAAGATTCAGGGTTGTTCTTAGCTGTTGTTCTGGGTTTCCCTCTCCTTGAAGAGGCTACAGTTGGGTTGCCGTGCTGGTCCTGTAGAGTAGAGTTCCTAGTAATGGGGGTCAAAGGGGACCCTTCAAACCATTCCTGTAAAAAAAGGCAGCACTCAGGTTCTGTTCCAAAATGAATACTGAAATGTATTGGAAGTAGCCAGGGTTTATATAGCCACATTGTCAGGGGAAGGGGGATGTGACATGCAATCAGATTAATACAATTAACACATAGCACAATGGAAGCAGGTTTTACAGACAACTATGACACCAAACTAATCTCATCACACAGATGACAATATGGAATACACAACAGTGGTGAGGATTAGGTATCACGGTGCCCGTGATCCTTAACTGTCACTCTCGGTTGTGGGCACTCCCATTGGCTGAGCCTGTTTGACCCACCCAGTGTGGCCTTTTTATACCTGGCCTTTGGCACCTGTCAGGTACCCTTTCGTGGTGTTCCTGATCCAGTGTTGCTGTTGCTGTGTTCCAGTGTTCCTGCTTCCTGTGTACCGATTTGGCCTGTTTTGATGACGCTCCTGGTTTCCTGCTCCGTGATCTGACCCGGCCTGGCTGACGTTCCTGCTTGTGACCTGATCTGGCTTGTCTGAGAATCCTGCTCCGTGATCTGACCCGGCCTGGCTGACGTTCCTGCTTGTGACTTGATCTGGCTTGTCTGAGAACCCTGCTCTGTTCCAGCCACTGCTGCTTGGTGTCATCGAGGCGACATTCTGACTTCTGCTGTGCTTGTGGCAGGACTGATCGTGTCATATCCTCCGTTAACACCTGCAGAGCCTTGCCTCTGTTCGCTGAGCCTCCGTTTGTACTTGCAGAGCTGTTATCTCCATTCCATGAGCCTCCGTTTACACTTGCAGAGCTGTGTGTCCGACCCATTCCCTGATCCTCCGTTAACACTTGCAGAGCTGCTGTCTCCATTCACTGAGTGTCACGATTTATTATGACTCTCAGACACAAGTTTTAGGTAAAAATCAATTTTATTGAAATAATAAATTGATAATGTAGGATGGCATTCACATACATACAGATATATACAGAATATAACAAAGACAAAAGGCAGACTCTACCGGTCCTGTCAATATACCGGACAGGACAGTCTGAAGTAATAGAATGATAGGCTCTACCGGCCTTGCCAATACCGGGTAAGGCAACCTGCAGATGGAATAGCATAACGGTTCTACCGGCCTTACCAATACCAGGCAAGGCAGCCTCAATAGATTTACAATGTAGGCTCTACCGGCCCTGCCAATACCGGGTAAGGCAACCTCAGATGGAATGTGGCAAACGGTTCTACCGGCCTTACCAATACCGGGCAGGGCAGCCCAGAGATAGTAGAAGCAGTCAGATGGTAATGGCAAATTGACAGGATCGTAAGCAACCCAGTGTACACACACTGAGACCAACTGGGGAATCGTAAAGTCGCAAGACTTTGGAGCAAACCAGCGTCCACACGCTGGGAGAAACACAGAATTGTATAGCTGATAGTCTTTGGAGCAAACCAGTGACCGCACACTGGTGTAACAAGCGAGTTTGTATAGCCGCAAGGCTTAGGAGCAAACCAGCGTCCGCACGCTGGGACCAACACAGGATTGTATAGCCGATAGGCTTTGGAGCAAACCAGTGACTGCACACTGGTGTAACAAGCGAGTTTGTATAGCCGCAAGGCTTAGGAGCAAACCAGCGTCCGCACGCTGGGACCAACACAGGATTGTATAGCCGATAGGCTTTGGAGCAAACCAGTGACCGCACACTAGTGTAACAAGCAAGTTTGTATAGCCGCAAGGCTTAGGAGCAAATCAGCGTCCGCACGCCGGGACCAACACAGGATAGTACAGCCGATAGGCTTTGGAGCAAACCAGTGACCGCACACTAGTGTAACAAGCGAGTTTGTATAGCCGCGAGGCTTAGGAGCAAACCAGCGTCCGCACGCTGGGACCAACACAGGATTGTATAGCCGATAGGCTTTGGAGCAAACCAGTGACCGCACACTGGTGGAACAAGCAAGTTTGTATAGCCGCAAGGCTTAGGAGCAAACCAGCGTCCGCACGCTGGGACCAACACAGGATTGTATAGCCGATAGGCTTTGGAGCAAACCAGTGACCGCACACTGGTGTAACAAGCAAGTTTGTATAGCCGCAAGGCTTAGGAGCAAACCAGCATCCGCACGCTGGGACCAACACAGGATTGTATAGCCGATAGGCTTTGGAGCGAGCCAGTGACCGCACACTGGTGTAACAAGCAAGTTTGTATAGCCGCAAGGCTTAGGAGCAAACCAGCGTCCGCACGCTGGGACCAACACAGGATTGTATAGCCGATAGGCTTTGGAGCAAACCAGTGACCGCACACTGGTGGAACAAGCAAGTTTGTATAGCCGCAAGGCTTAGGAGCAAACCAGCGTCCGTACGCTGGTGTAACAAGCAATGTCGCCGACGCGACTAGGCAGGAGGTCGCCAGGATACAGGAGACAGGCGATGAGAACACAGGAACAAGCAACAATCAGTCAGGTCAGGAAACAGCAGAGAAGAAGTTCAGCAGGAACTGCAACACCAGAGACTAGGCCGGAACCAGGACTGGAAGTAGTCAGCATGCAGGAAACACTGGAACAGCAGAGATCAGGAACTCAGGAACACATGAGATTAGGAACTCAGGAACACTGGAACAGAGGCCCAGCTATCACTGGCATAGTGATAGCAAGAAGGTCAGAAACAACACGAAAGGGCACTCAAAGGGTGCCCAATCCAGGTTTAAATAGGCAATAAGAGGCGGGCTATCTGCAGACAGCCAATAGCAGCCCCCTACTGGTGACAGACAAGGAACTGCAGCAATCACGGGCACCATGATAGTACCCCCCCTTCAAAGACCCCCTCTCCTAGAATAGGGTCTAGGTTTCTGTGGGTAATTGGCATGAAAGGCCCTAGTAAGCCTAGGTGCATGAAGGTCCGTACTATCCACCCATGATCGATCCTCAGGACCATACCCTTTCCAATGTACCAGGTACTGTACCCTTCCTCTAAGCCTACGGGAATCAATAATGCTCTGAACCTCGTACTCCTCCTGGCCCTCGACCTCAACAGGTCCTGGCACCACAGGTGTGGTAGTATAGCGATTGCAAACCAGAGGCTTAAGAAGGGACACATGGAACACATTATGGATACGCATGGATGCAGGTAGGTCTAGTGCATAGGAGACAGGGTTAATTTTGCGAATAACTCTGTATGGACCAATAAACCGGGGAGCCAACTTATTAGACGGAACCTGCAGCTTGAGATTTCTGGAGGAAAGCCATACTCTATCCCCAACCTGAAAGGAAACCGCTGGAAGCCTTCTGCGATTAGCATGGCGCTGATGACGCTGAAATGACTGACCAAGTGCCCTCTGAACTTGTGCCCATGTGGAACGGAGTTGCTCGATATGCTCATCCAGAGCTGGAATCTGTTACGTCTGAAATGAGTCTGGAAGCAAACAGGGCTGGAACCCATAATTAATCAGAAATGGAGAGCTCCCAGAATTGACCGCACAGTTCCTGGCGAACTCTGCCCAAGGCAACAAGTCGGACCAATTATCATGATGGTCAGTAACGAAACAACGGAGAAATTGTTCCAAGCCCTGATTAGCTCGTTCAGCGGCTCCATTGGTCTGGGGATGGTAGGCAGAGGAGAAGGACAGCTGTATGCCCATCTGTTGGCAAAATGCCCTCCAAAATCTAGACACAAACTGGCTCCCCCTGTCAGACACCAGTACCCTAGGCACTCCATGCAACCGGAATACTTCTCTGGCGAACACCATTGCCAATTCCTTCGCTGAAGGAAGACCACGGAGGGGCACGAAATGAGCCATTTTAGAAAACCTGTCCACCACCATGAATATAAAGGAGTACCCCTTGGACATAGGCAACTCTCCCATAAAATCAATGGAAACATGAGACCAGGGGCGTTTGCCATTAGGCACCGGTTGAAGCAAGCCCACAGGGAGATGTCTCGGGGTCTTAGCGCGGGCACAGGTGGCACAGGCATTCGTAAATTCGGCACAATCGTTTCTCATGGAGGGCCACCAAAATAACTGAGAAAGGGACCATAACAATTGGTCTCTACCAATATGTCCCGCAGCCTTAGAGGAATGGTAGGTTTCAAGCAGCCTAGTACGAAATGGTTCATCGACAAAACATTTGCCCACTGGAGTTTCATGGGGAGCGGACCCCTGAGAGGCCAGGATCTCCTCCCCTAAAGGAGAAGTGATACTCGTGCGTATAGTAGCAAGTATTCTATCAGGTTGGATGATGGGTGCTGGTGCTTCCACTCTGTCACTGTCGGCCTCAAATTGTCTTGACAGTGCATCCGCCCTAATATTCTTTGACCCCGGTAAGTATGATACAATGAAATTAAATCGAGACAGGAACAGTGCCCACCTGGCCTGACGGGAGGACAATCTCTTGACCTCCGAGAGATAAGTCAGATTTTTATGATCTGTTAGGATTAATACGGGAGTCTTGGTACCTTCAAGCAAATGACGCCACTCCTTAAGAGCGAGGATAATGACCAATAATTCTTTGTCACCTATCTCATAGTGGCCTTGAGTGACAGTCAACTTCTTAGAGAAAAACCCACAAGGTCTGAGAGTACCACCTTTCTCGTGTCGTTGCGAAAGTACTGCCCAACCCCAATATCTGAGGCATCCACCTCTAACGTAAATGGAAGTAGAGGATTGGGGTGGGATAACACAGGAGCCGCAGCAAATGCCAGCTTCAAATTCTCAAAGGCATTCTCAGCAGATACCGGCCAACAAGAAGGATTAGCGCCCTTGTGCGTAAGATCGGACAAAGGTTTAACAATGGAAGAAAAGTTCTTAATAAACCGCCTATAATAATTAGCGAAACCCAGGAAACGCTGTATGGCTTTAAGCCCCTTGGGTTTTGGCCATTGTAAGACAGCTGACAACTTATTCTTGTCCATGGCAATGCCATCATTGCCAATTATGAACCCCAAGAATGGCACACTGGTTCTATGAAAGTCATATTTTTCCAGTTTACAAAATAATTTGTTCTCACGGAGTCGTAGCAATACTGCAGATACATCTTTGATGTGCTGTGCCATGTCTTGAGAGTAAATCAATATATCGTCCAGATAAACCACAACACATGTCTGTAACATATCTCTCAGAACATCGTTTATCAGTTCCTGGAAAACTGCGGGGGCATTACATAGCCCAAATGGCATTACAAGATACTCGTAGTGCCCAGCTCGAGTATTAAAGGCAGTTTTCCACTCATCACCTGCTCGAATGCGCACCAGATTGTAAGCGGCCCGTAGGTCCAATTTGGTAAAAATCGAAGCGCCCTTAAGCCTGTCAAAAAGCTCGGTGATGAGTGGTATTGGGTATGCGTTTTTTGCCATTAGTTTATTCAACCCTCGGTAGTCAATGCATGGTCTTAATTCGCCATTTTTCTTTTTTACAAAAAAGAACCCAGCCCCCGCTGGAGAGGTAGATTTTCGTATGATCCCTCTAGCAAGGGCATCAGAAATGTAATCCTCCATAGCCTTATTTTCCTCACAAGATAATGGATAAGTGCGTCCTTTCGGAGGTACTGCCCCAGGCTGCAATTCGATGCAACAATCATAAGGTCTATGCTGAGGTAGCAAACTGGCCTCTCCTTTGCTAAAAACATCGCCAAACTGTTGGTACACATCCGGTATAGCCGAGGAGGTGCACAGGACCTTAACAGGCTGGATGACGCACTTGTCCATACAAAACTGGGACCAAGCAGCAATTTCACACTTTTTCCAATCAAATTGTGGGTTATGTAACTGTAACCACGGAAAGCCCAATATTACCGCATGGTGAGGAGAATTAATCAGTTGAAACTGCTGCTCTTCTCTGTGAAGTGCCCCAATAGTCATAGACAGTGGCATAGTTTCAAACATAACCTGAGGCGGTTCTAAGGGTCTGCCATCAATCGCTTCAATAGTCAAGGGATTTTCTCTTTCAATGCGTGGAACTCCGTGCAATTCAGTAAAGGTATTATCCATAAAATACCCTGCTGCACCAGAGTCAACCAAGGCCAAAACCTCCACAGAGCGTTGTGCCCAAGATAATACCACCTGTATGGTGGGTTTCATTGTGCCCGACACTGGGGACGATTGTACACCACCTAGGGCCTGTCCCCCAAGGTACCCTAGGTGTGTGCGTTTCCCGGACGTACCGGACAGGAATTTAGCAAGTGCCCTTTTTTACCGCAGTATAAACACAACCCTTGCTTCTCTCTGCCTTGGTTAGTCTAGTGAAGCCTATTTGCATAGGTTCACTTGTTTCCCGTACAGGTTCACTAGACTTCAATGCCAGGGGAGGGATGGGTGGGCAAAATATGCTACTAGGCTCATTATTTTTTGACCGTATTTTACGATCTCTGGCAATTGATCTCTCACGTATTCTGGAGTCAATTATCATAACATACTCAATGTAATCATCTAGATCAATAGGTAGATCTTTAGCAGCGATTTCGTCTTTAATGTGGTCATTCAGGCCTTGAGAAAAAGCTGCCAATAATGCCTCGTTATTCCAACCTACCTCTGCTGCCAACGTGCGGAATTCGATGGCATAGTCGCCCACTGTACGCCTGCCCTGTTGTATCTCCATAAGGCGTTTGGCAGCAGAGTTGGTTCTACCAGGAGGCTCAAACACTCTTCGAAGGGATTGCACAAATTCTCTGAAGTTCTTAGTACAAGGTTTAGCATTCTCCCACAAGGGGTTAGCCCAGGCCAATGCTCTGCCAGTGAGCAGTGATATCGTGAACCCCACTTTACTACGATCATTGGGAAATGCGTGTGCCGTCAATTCCATAAAGATTTCAAGTTGGTTGATGAACCCTCTGCAGAGACTAGGGTCACCATCATATCTTAGTGGCAAGGGTGCAGAAGCCGTTAACCCTTTAACAGTACCCTCTAGGGGCCTGGTATCACTTTCCGGTGTCTGACTTGGCGAGACCACCGGGCTAGAGCTCGTTTTGTCAGCGAGTACCGTGCTATCAAGGATCGTTTGAATTGCAACTGCCAACTGATCCAAACGTTGCTCGAGCACATCCATCCTCCAATGGATATTCTGTGCGTTACCTTCACATTTGCTGTCTGAGGTCATGGCCCTTTCGTACTGTCACGGTTTATTATGACTCTCAGACACAAGTTTTAGGTAAAAATCAATTTTATTGAAATAATAAATTGATAATGTAGGATGGCATTCACATACATACAGATATATACAGAATATAACAAAGACAGAAGGCAGACTCTACCGGTCCTGTCAATATACCGGACAGGACAGTCTGAAGTAATAGAATGTTAGGCTCTACCGGCCTTGCCAATACCGGGTAAGGCAACCTGCAGATGGAATAGCATAACGGTTCAACCGGCCTTACCAATACCAGGCAAGGCAGCCTCAATAGATTTACAATGTAGGCTCTACCGGCCCTGCCAATACCGGGTAAGGCAACCTCAGATGGAATGTGGCAAACGGTTCTACCGGCCTTACCAATACCGGGCAGGGCAGCCCAGAGATAGTAGCAGCAGTCAGATGGTAATGGCAAATTGACAGGATCGTAAGCAACCCAGTGTACACACACTGAGACCAACTGGGGAATCGTAAAGTCGCAAGACTTTGGAGCAAACCAGCGTCCACACGCTGGGACAAACACAGAATTGTATAGCTGATAGTCTTTGGAGCAAACCAGTGACCGCACACTGGTGTAACAAGCGAGTTTGTATAGCCGCAAGGCTTTGGAGCAAACCAGTGACAGCACACTGGTGTAACAAGCGAGTTTGTATAGCCGCAAGGTTTAGAAGCAAACCAGCGTCCGCACGCTGGGACCAACACAGGATTGTATAGCCGATAGGCTTTGGAGCAAACCAGTGACCGCACACTGGTGTAACAAGCAAGTTTGTATAGCCGCAAGGCTTAGGAGCAAACCAGCGTCCGCACGCTGGGACCAACACAGGATTGTATAGCCGATAGGCTTTGTAGCAAACCACTGACCGCACACTAGTGTAACAAGCAAGTTTGTATAGCCGCAAGGCTTAGGAACAAACAGCGTCCGCACGCTGGGACCATCACAGGATAGTACAGCCGATAGGCTTTGGAGCAAACCAGTGACCGCACACTAGTGTAACAAGCGAGTTTGTATAGCCGCGAGGCTTAGGAGCAAACCAGCGTCCGCACGCTGGGACCAACACAGGATTGTATAGCCGATAGGCTTTGGAGCAAACCAGTGACCGCACACTGGTGTAACAAGCAAGTTTGTATAGCCGCAAGGCTTAGGAGCAAACCAGCGTCCGCACGCTGGGACCAACACAGGATTGTATAGCCGATAGGCTTTGGAGCAAACCAGTGACCGCACACTGGTGGAACAAGCAAGTTTGTATAGCCGCAAGGCTTAGGAGCAAACCAGCATCCGTACGCTGGTGTAACAAGCAATGTCGCCGACGTGACCAGGCAGGAGGTCGCCAGGATACAGGAGACAGGCGATGAGAACACAGGAACCAGCAACGATCAGTCAGGTCAGGAAACAGCAGAGAAGAAGTTCAGCAGGAACTGCAACACCAGAGACTAGGCCGGAACCAGGACTGGAAGTAGTCAGCATGCAGGAAACACTGGAACAGCAGAGATCAGGAACTCAGGAACACATGAGATTAGGAACTCAGGAACACTGGAACAGAGGCCCAGCTATCACTGGCATAGTGATAGCAAGAAGGTCAGAAACAACACGAAAGGGCACTCAAAGGGTGCCCAATCCAGGTTTAAATAGGCAATAAGAGGCGGGCTATCTGCAGACAGCCAATAGCAGCCCCCTACTTGTGACAGACAAGGAACTGCAGCAATCACGGGCACCGTGATACTGAGCCTCCATTAACACTTGCAGAGCCATTGCCCAGATCTTCCGCTGCACTTGCTGAGCCAGTTATGTTTCAGAGCCTTGTATAGGCAGTGACTCATCCTGTCTATCTTGTAGTCGGTCTCTGTTACCGCGCCCGCGGGAGGCGCTATTGGCTCTAGCTTGTACAGTGTTTGCTCTCCGTTACACGCCCGATGGGGCTATTGGCTCAAGCTGTTGCAGTGTAGTTTGTCTCCGTTACTACGCCCATGGGGGCTATTGGCTCAAGCTCTTGCAGTGAGGTTATCTCCGTTACTACGCCCGTGGGGGCTATTGGCTCTAGCTCAACTCTGCAGTGTTTTGACCTCAGTTCCTGCTCAGCCTAAGCAGCAATCTCTGTTCAATAGATTGACGGTGTTGTTTCATCTAGCACCACTTGCTGTTCCATTACCACCTTGGGCGTGTCAAACACCACTAGAGAGACTGATTGATTTACATGTACTTTAACCATTGAGTACCCTTATGTTTCTATGCCTGTCCTGTGACAGTATATGTATATTTATTGCATCTGTATACTGGGCCTGAGATGGCATCTGTAAGTCATTAATCTCTCTATTATTCTGTATTGCCTATAGAGGGCGGTCTTTCTTGTTTTGTTTTAATAAAACTGTGTTTTATTCTAACCTGCTGGTCTGAGTGTGTTATAAAACCGTTACATTAGGGAAGTAACACCTATTCAAACCTGGACCAGACATCGGGACACACACAGTGGAAGACCATAACTTGATAACACACAAAAAATGCAACAATTAAAACTATGCAGGCCAATACAAGATTGTAGTCCAAACAATTTCTTAAAATAGGGATACAACATCTGTTACATGTATTACAGATGCACTTACAGTCCTAAACTCCCGACTGGTAACAGCTGCAGGTCCATTACACCAATAAATCAAGTACTGCTGTCACTATGGCGTTTGTCCACTCTGCTAAAGACATATGATGGCAAGAATGCTTAATAAAAATAATGAAATCTCTCTGGCATCATCTTAGTGTATTCACTGGGATGGAATGTCTACAGATGCTCGATGATACCCTACATTCAATTGCTCTCACCACATTGCCATATACGGTCAGTGCGCCACACAGTGTGCAATGGGTGGACACAAACTGCCAGATCAACACATCTACAGACTCATTATAAGCTGGTGGGAGAGGTAACAGTGGCAAAGGTTGTATGCCAGAGGAGGAGGATGCTGAGGGTGCAGATAGGGATAGTGGGTATATCTTCCTGCACCTGGACCCTAGTAGAAGAAGAAGATGATGATGACAAAGGTTCTACATTCATCTTTGAACTTCCAGGGTGGAAATTCTCTTGTCTTCCCCGTCCTTTGTACCATAGGAGAGGGACAGGAGACACAGGGACAGCAGCTCCTTTCCCATTTTTACTATCCTATCACACATAGTACACAATGCATTCACTGATGACAAGCACAGTGTCTGGCCCAAGGGAAAAATATTTCCACATCCATGATTTCAGAATCACCTTCACTGACTGGGCAGTTGATGCTGCTGTTGCTGCCTCAGCATCAACACTAGAGCTAGGACCAGGAGTATTGGTGGAAAATGAAGCCTGTCCTAGTCCAACATCACTACTTGAAGAACCCAGTCCCATAGTGGCTACTGTGGTCTGTGGCACACTAGCAGGCTCACCATCCTGCTGCTATGACAGATGAACATCTGCCTCAGCAGCAGGAATTACAGAAGCAGCAATCTCCTGAATGTCACTGCTGGTAATAAGCCTCTTATAGTCAGAAACATTTAATAAAGGACCAAAACTTAACTTTGCTTTTTTTTTTTTCTTTTTTATTTTAGCTGCAATACTTTACAGAGTTTTAGGTATTTTTTCATTTTATTTTTTTCTGTTTTTTCTGTTTTGTTTGTAAAATAGTTTTATCTTTGTTATCTGAGGATACATCTGGACAAACGTTACATTCGCCATAAGAAATTTGAGTTTTATTTTGATCATACTCCAATATCTTCTGGCATAATGCCAGATTTTTGGGTTGATGCTTTATTTGTAACTAGTTGAACAGCCCGTTACATGGGCCACAGTGCCACTGTCACCCGGTCGCGGGGCAGTCACGCGCAGTGGAGACTGCCCGCGCCGCGGCTGATACAGAGCTGGACGCTCCTTCGGAGCGCCCAGCTCTGTATCAGCCGCGGCGCGGGCAGTCTCTACTGCGCATGACTGCAGCACGCGCAGCAGTGTCTACTGCGCATGTCGTGCGTTACACACAAATTAGCGAATTATTATATAGGATTTATGGCATTCTTATGCTTTGGCATTCTTATGTTTTTTTTTCTTCATATTAGATTTTTTTAACAAAAAATAATCAATATACTTTAACAAAAAAAAAACGAAATTAAACTTGTCTGTGCTGCAATATTTTGCAATGAGACACTGTCACAGTTAACTCAAATAGTTACTGTCACTGTCCTACATATGGGAGGTGTTGTCGTATAACAACTGTGGATTCTTGGATCTTTTAGATTCAAGAGAACAAAAAAAGTATTGCAGAGCAGGAAGTATTAACAAAACAGTGTTAACCATATAAAACTTTGCCTCTGCCTCTTAAAAAGTCACTTTTTTGTAAATGAGTATATTATAGTACTACATTCTCAGTACCTCTTGGTTTCAAACCAATAAATACATTTTATGCCAGCATGAAATTCCAGAATCCCTGATATGACTCAACTATATATCTTTATTTTATAACCCTCCCCAGGGAAATTCTGCTATGCATTTTAAAGTAGATATGGTGTATTTCATGTAGTGATCTACAGTATATAGTGGTGTTGCACAAAGATATAGAAATATAGGGCTTCAGTGTCATTGGAAATATTTATATTCAGAGTACAAATTTTATTTTTAACAAGCATAGATTGAATTTTTTTTCATTGTTAATCTGTTCTTGCACCCACAAATCAAAACACTCATGGAGTTATAATACAATTCCATATTCCAGAAACAAAAATGACTCAAAAACTACTAATTTATTAAAATACTAGTGTAAAATCCCGTGTACACGGGCCAAGGTCCGGGTGATGTTAACCCTTTGAGTGCCAGAGGGGTACACAATGCATTGCTTCACAATGCATTGCACACCCCTCTGGCACTCAAAGGGCTAAGAGGCCAGTCCTGCTCAGCGTCCCACCACTGATGCAGTCATGCACTGTAGAGACTGACCAAAAGCACAGAATGCTCCCAGCACAGAACTCCCAACATTCCTACACTTTCCAGCATTCCTACACCTCCCAGCATTCCATGCTTTCAGCATTCCGTGCTCCCAGCATTCTGTGTTCCCAGCATTCTGAGCATCCGAGCAATCTCTACTGTGCATGACGATGACTTCTGACAAACATCTTGGCAAATTATTATATATGGTGTTTTTCTATAAAATATCAAAATAATTCACAGAATTACACTAATTTATACAAGTATCGTAGTTGTGTTCTCGCTGGACATGTGAGAGGATTATCAAGGGAAATAACACCTATCACTCCAAAATAATTCACTCCACTGATAATCTGTCTGCAAGGAAATATCTGATCTAATAGGCTACGAAAAGGGGTTAACCATGTATGCCTATTACCGACTCTCCCACTCTTTCAATGTAATATCAACACGAGTTATATATTCTCTTTTGTAGTTGGAGGGAATAAGAAAAAATATATATTAAGTAAAACTTAAACTCATCCATATCAATATACCATATACAATAGCATATAAAATTGAAGAAAATGTACCGTGACAGAAACAATTCCAGATGCAGATATGATGTTCTATTCGGGTTGAAGCATTATCCAAAATAAATATTCAGACATGCAATAATTATATTCTCCTGAAGTGAAATTAAATATTGAGAAAACATGTACTGCTATGTACTTTAATATTGTGTGGGACTCCAAATATTCCTGTATCTTGGTACCAGGTGTTTTAGTTTGCAGACATTTTTCTTTTTCCAGTAATGTACACTACAAAGTGAATCATATTTATATTAAGATATTTCATTTAGGTTAGAATACATGTATTTTTAATATTTTTAGGATATATGTTTTTTAAGTTGGAATATTTGGTCACCCACATTTGTCGCATAAATTTTAAAGCCCGAAAGATGTTGGTAGTGTGTGAGTTCAGCCATCAAGTTGGCCAAGGTAGTCAAAGGTTTACTGAGTGTTAAAAGGATTTCAACATATATAGCTTCTAGTTCCCCCCCACACACAGGAATACCTGAAACATAGGGATTAGAGTGAATATGTGCATCGAATGGTTGCAGGCTCAAAACAAAGAGAAGGTGAAAGAATGAACAGCCCTGTGGCATGTCCACCCACCGAACTGGGAATGATGGAAACAGTGTCGCTGAGATAGATATGCTGTTGGAAGGGTCGGAGTAGAGTGCTCTGATGACAAGGACAGATTGTTTTGGAAAGCAGAATTTCCTTAGCATGGGAAGCATGCATTTCCATTTAAAGGGATAGTAATACTTAAAATGTAAAAACAAATATGTTGTAAATGTTATCGACCTGAGTAAAACAAGGGTATCCCCACTGCTGAAAGGTGTTTTATTCAAAAGTTATTACAGCTCAAAGTTGAATTTTATAGGTGCAATATCACAGTGGCCTGAAATTGTACAGTGGCGCTGTTGCTACACCATCTGAATGGAGATTTATGGTCCCGGGACCAAAGGAGACGGGATACTGCCATTCCCGGTAGAGAAGCATTGAGAACTTGTACCCAGGATTCCCCCTGTCAGAGACTTTGTCCTGGTGGAGCATAGAGAGTTAACTCTAATAGTAGAAATTAACTGAAATTCTGTTTAGGATGTGTTCAAATTACCTCATGTTAAAATAATGGGTCTCTATGAGGGAGAAATAACTAAGTGACATTAATGGCCGATTGATGTTAAATTGTAGACATGATGTCTGTGAGAGACGGACTCCTTTATGGGAAAGAGATAGCAAAATTACTGGTTTATGGGGTCTCTGATAAACTCTGAACTCTCTCTTAACTTGACATATGCCATGTTTTGTGTCACCTGTAAAATTTTAATATGGCATAATGGCGCCATCCACAGCCTTTATATTGTCAAATACTCATAATTGGGATATTTTTTTTTGACTAGCATTAGATATAAGTATCCAATCAGGTCTGACTGATGATGTCACGGTATAATGAGATGGATCTTTGTCCAATCATTAGAAAGAGGTGGGGATTACTGATAAGGCAAAAATTGCCAATATAATGCCAAAATGCTCTTAGTTCAGGGGCTCTTAACTTCCTGATGAAAACTCCTAACAGCTCTTAGTTCCTGGTAAAAGAAGGCTCTGCTGATTAAATTACTGACAACACCTGATAACTTCAAGAATCCACACTGATTGACCTGGTAATTATATTTTATTTATTCTAATTCTGCCTAATTTCAAAATAAGTATATTTCCTCGATATCTGAGGAAAATTATATATATATATATATATATATATATATATATATATATATATATATATATTTGCCCATAGAAGCCTAGCCAGTTTTATGGAAAATATTATAATCAGCTATATTTAGCATAGTAATTAAGAAATTACGCAGAATTAATTAATTAATTGTTATAAATTGCCAGAGAGATCATAAAATAGAGATAGCAGTGAGATATATTTATCCTGGTGTATATTGCTTAATATAATTTGTGTTATGTCTAGAATATTGGGTTTCTGGTAAAATTATAAAAGCTGATATTTAATCAAGGGAATTCTTGGAATTCATTTATTAACTCTCTAACTGCTATTTGTCTATTTATTTGTGGTGTGCATTCTAAAGTCCTTTGTGAAGGTACCAGGCTTATCTTTTATAAATTGGAAGTGTGCACTTCCCATAGACAAAAGAAGCTTTAGGGTGTGGCACCTATTTTAAACGAGTGGATTAACCCTTGGAGTGCCTATAGGTTTTATATATGTTGCTGTAGTCAAAATTATGATATATGTTGCATGAAGTTGGTATACTTACTAGACATTTTAGATTATTTGTATAATCTTTGATTCACTATATTAATTGCAATTTATATATTTTATTCAGAGCTAAGCAATATTGAATTCAGTATATGATTAAATTATAGTGATTTAAATCTGGGATTCTATTCCAGTTATTCCCTAAATTTGATTATTATTGAGATATGATACAAGGAATTGTTACAGGAATTATTTAATTCATCTCACAATACCCCTTACATCATAATTAGCATAGTCTATACAGTTTCTGGGGCAGAGGAATTAAGAGACACTGCGGCCAACTGTATTATATTAATTGTAAGAATCAATTAACCTGTTCTATGCTACTGAATGCAATTATTGTTATTATACCTCTGAATATACCTATGTGTGGTTAACCCTTGCACCGCTGGTAATCCTCATGGTAATAAGTCTGGTTTGGTTTTCTATGTACCTATTATAATTGCTAATAACTCATATTTCATTGTTGCTGATACTTGTAATCTATATGGTATATTGTATTTAATAAAATAGATATATTTTTGCACAGATATGAGGGATTGATTATTACTCTGATCAATTCATTACTGTGAAGTAGCGTGTCAATACATCATAAAAATAAAGTTCTCAAATTATTTTATATTGTCATTTGCCTATTTAAGTGAAGACATCCAACCTGAGTGGTTCTCTGTTTTAACCCTTTGGATACCTTCATATAAATAGTCCGACACCCCTAATAGGAAGGATGTGCACAAGTGAGCAGTATAGCTAAGTGGCATGTCCTGTGATACGAAAGACGATCCGAAGTCCCCAATCCTCCTTTTAATGGGGATAGATACAGGAGGGCACGTGGCAATATAAACTTTTTGTAGAACCAGGTAAAAGACATACACATAGACTGAAGGGACGCGATAGTGATGGGTGGGACCTTTAGCGGTATAGACTGAAACAAAAACAAAATCTTCAGAAGAATAACTGTTTTTACAACCTGAACCCTCCCTAGCCAAGACAGATACAGAGAATGCCATTGTTGGAAATCAAACTTCAAAGATGCAATTAGTGAGTCAAAGTTAATGTGGACTAACTCAGGTAAGGAGAAGGACAGCTTAAGACCCGGGTACTTTATACTAGAAGTAGTCAATTGAAATGGGAACTGCAACCTCAGCAGTGCCAGTTCCAAGGGTGGGACGTGGATGTGTAAAACCTCTGACTTAGACACATTAAGCTTATAGTGTGACAGACCAGAGAATTCAGTAATGACCACCATTAGTGCAGGGAAGAAATGCAAAGGGGATGAAAGAAATAGCGAAACATCATCCACAAATGCATCCAATTTAAATTTGGAGGTGTGGATCTTGACGCCTCCAATGGGTTGGAATGGATTGTGGCTAATAAGAGTTCTAGCGTCAAAACATATATTAACAGGGATAATGGACAACTCTGGCAAGTACCATTGGCAGTCGTCAAGGGGGCCAACAATAAGCCATTAGCTTTAACCCTGGCCGTGGGGTTGGCATAGAGTGACAAGAAGCCGAGATCCCAAACCTATCCACCTCAAGACCAATTCCATGTAAGGCCATCCCACTCCATCAAATGCTTTTTCAGCATCTAAAGATAAGAAAGTCGTAGGAGAGTGAAACAGCCCAGCATGGAGCAGCAGTGAGATTACTTTGATGGTATTATCCCTCACTAATCTGCCATTAACAAACCCCACCTGATTGCCGTGAACTATACCTGGTAGGAGAGGATTCAAACGGAAGCAAGCAATTTGGCAAATAACTTTAGATCAGTATTGATCAAAGAAATTGGGCAATAGCTACTGCATTGTGAAGGATCTTTACCCAGTTTTGGTAAGACCGTGATGTGTGATTGAAGAGACTGGCCCAGCCAATAGTCACCCAGGAGGATTGCATTAAAGGTATCAAGCATAATAGGAAGTAGTTGATCCTTAAATGTTTTAAAATAGGAAACTGGAAAGCCATCCGGCCCCGGGCTCTTGACCAAAGGGAGTGGACTCAAGAGCCTTAGGCAATTCAGAAGCAGAAAATGGTTTTTCCAAGGATTGGATAATTTCTGGAGAGAGTTTGGGAATATTAGCTTTAGAAATAAACACTTCTATGGGCGATGCTCCATCAGCCGTAATGGGGAGCGCAGGTTCTGACAGATTATAAAGTGACTCATAATAGTCCCAAAAGGGAGAAATTTATCTTACCGACATTTCCTTTTCTCCTGTGTCCCTCCATGGCGTATTAAAACATATGGGCTTAGTCTACTCCTCCCAGCTGTTCGTAGGACAAAGTTCAAAAGGAACCCTGGATACATCTCCCATCAGTCAACTTTTGTCAGAGCTAGAACATATGAAGAAAAAAATATTATTGGGTTGGGAGTGCTGTGGAGGGACACAGGAGAAAAGGAAATGTCGGTAAGATAAATTTCTCCCTTTCTCCTGTGTCCCTCCATGGCGTATTAAAACATATGGGATATAACAAAGCTATACTCAAGAGGTGGGTAAATAACAGGTTATAAAGTCAAATACAATCATTTATAGGATTAATATAATATAATGCCATAAACTATTATGGAAAGGTCTTAACGGCCTGAAGTGGCTGCTGCTTTGAGGATTTTCTTCCCAAAATCTGCTTCTGCAGCTGCTTGAAGATCAACATGATAATGTTTAATAAATGTTAAAATAGATGACCGTGTTGCTTCCCTGCACAATTCTTCTGCTGTTACTGAAGCTTTCGCGGCCCATGAGGTTGCCATTGACCTGGTAGAATGTGCTCTTAGGATTTGTGGTGGATCCTTTCCTGCTTCTAGGTATGTTAATCTAATGCATTCCGTTATCCATCTGGCGATAGAAGCCTTAGAAGCCAACATGCCCTTGAATTTTCCCTGGAAGTGTATGAACAAGAATCTGATTTCCTGAAAGGCTTTGATCTTTCCAAATAAACTGACATACATCTGACCAAATCCAAAGTATGCAGATGCCTCGCCTCCTGATCTTTTGGATTAGGAAAAAATGAAGGTAATACAATATTTTGGTTTAAGTGAAAAGATGACACTACCTTGGATCTAAATTCTGGTTTTGTTCGAAGAACAACCTTGTCCTGGTGAATTATAATATAAGGTTTTTTTGGCTGATAAAGCTTGAAGCTCACTTACTCTTTTAGCCAATGTGATGGCTGTTAGAAAAACTATTTTCAAGGTTAGGTGTTTAATATGGACTTGATCCAGAGGTTCAAACATCCTTGACTGGGTTAATTGATCTAATACAATATTTAGATCCCAAGGTGGGACTACACTCTTAATCCTGGGTCCTGACTTATCAATTGCCCTTAGGTATTTTTTAACTATGTCCTCTTCTAAAAACTGTTTAGCTAGACAGGCTGAAATGGCTGACAGTTGTACTTTAAGAGAGGCTGGACGAAGTCCCAATTCAAAACCTTTTTGTAGAAAACTCAGGACGTGGGAAGATGTGATTGAAGATCTTTCTAGGCCTCTGCTACCACACCAGTTAGCAAAAGACTCCCAGATTCTGTAATATACCCTGGAGGTTGAAGACTTCCTGTCTGCTAAAATAGTGTTAATAACTGGATCTGTAAGTCCTCTTAATCTTAAGGAAGCCCTTTCAACCTCCAGGCCGTTAGCTTCAAAAAACTTGGTTTTGGGTGAAGGATTGGCCCCTGAGATAGGAGGTCCTCTAGAGGTGGCAGTGGTAATGGAGAATCTGATGATAGTTTTATTAGTTCTGAAAACCACACCCTCCTGGGCCAATTCGGAGCGATCAGAATGACCTCTGCTTGATCCTGTCTGATTTTCCTGAGAACTATTGGGATCATAGGAAACAGATATGCTAGGCTGAAATTCCGCCTGTGAATCAGAGTGTCTGTGGCCAATGCCTGAGGATGAGGGTTTCTGGAAAAAAATGTCTGAACCTTCCTGTTCGCATTAGATGCCATCAGGTCTACAACTGGAAGTCCCCATCTTTCTACAATTAGTTTGAAGACCTTCGGATTCAGAGACCACTCTCCTGGGTCTAACTTGTTGCGGCTGAGAAAGTCTGCCTGTAGATTGATGCTGCCTGGAATGCGAATGGCTGACAGGCCTGTTAAATTCCTCTCTGCCCAATTTAAGATTCTTCCTGCTTTGAGACTTAGAGATCTGCTCCTTGTTCACTCCTGGTTCTTTATGTACAGGACTGCGACCATGCTGTCTGTATCACAGTCCCCGTGATTCCTTGGCACTTTCTGTGGTGGTGCTCTTCCATTGGCGGAGCTTGATTGGCCCGCCCAGGGTGTCCCTTTATATACTGGGCCTGTGGCACCTGTCAGTGGCCCTTTCGTGGTGTTCCTGTTCCTGCGCCTTTGTTGCTGTGTTCCTGCGTTCCTGTGTACCGACTCGGCTTGTCTGAATACTCTGCTGTTCCTGCTCCGTGATTGACCCGGTTCTGGCTGACGTTCCTGCTCTGTGATTGTCCCGGCACTGGCTGACGTTCCTGCTCCGTGATCGACCCGGTTCTGGCTGACGTTCCTGCTCCATGATTGACCCGGTTCTGGCTGATGTTCCTGCTCCGTGATTGACCCGGTCCTGGCTGACTTCCCTGCTCTGTGATCGACCCAGCTCTGACTAACGCTCCTGCCTGGTGACATTCTGAGCTTGCTCGCCTCTTGCACTGACTGATCATGCCTCCTGTGTTACTGTGGCCTCCGTTATCGAGCCTGTCTGTTGCCTCCGTTACCGAGCCTGTCAGAGAGTACTTTCCGAGCTGTTGTCCTTGTTACCGAGTTTGTCAGAGAACACTTGCTGTGCTTGTTGCCTCCGTTACTGAGCCTGTCTGTATACACTTGCTGAGCTTGCTGCCTCCGATCCTGAGCCGTTTAACACTTGTTGAGCTGGTCGCCTCCATCACCAAGCCTATCCGTTAACACTGCAGTGCAGTACCTCTATCTGGTGCTCGTTTCCTAGAGTTGTCGCACAGCGAGGTGCTATTGGGCATTCCGTTACTCTGGCAGTGTGTTGCTCCGTTCCAGCACCGAAAGGGTGCCTTGGCTCTGGTCTCATATCGCTCACAGTGTTGTTCCATCAGATCGCACCTGGAAGTGCGTTTGGCTCACGGTATATTGGCTTGTGCAGTGTCTCCTCCGTTACCGCACCTAAGGGGTGCTCTTGGCTCCGTTTCTATTGGCATATGCAGTGTCTCCTCTGTTACCGCTCCTAGGGGTGCTCCTGGCTCTGGCTCCATTGGCTCTGGCAGTGTCTCTCATCCGTTATTGCACCCAAGTGGGGGCATTGGCTCCAGCTCCAGTTGGTTCTTGCTATACTATTGGGCATTACGATACAGCTATCTGGTTGTGATTCAGTTCAGTCGCACTGCTTGAGCTTGCTTTACTCACTACTACTGGGACTGTTTATAGCACCGGGCATTGGCTTAATCACCATCACAGAGACTGAATACCTGTATTGGGCATTAACCCTTATCTAGTGATTCTGCTGTATTCTACCTGCTCTGCTATATTGGGCCTGTATTTTATCCATTACTTGCCTTACTGCTATTACCTATTCTGGCCCCCAGGGGCACTGTTCCTTAATTTTACCTCAATAAAACTGTGTTTTATTTCTAACCTTGGTCTGAGTGTCGTAAAACCGTAACAGTCTGATATTATCTTCACAGACTTGTTCTTTAACTCCTTTTTTAGATTTTTTAGGCAGAGGGCTATGGTTCTTAGTTCCAGACGGTTTATGTGGAGCTTGGCTTCCTTCGCCGACCAAGTTCCCTGGATTGCCTTATTTCTCCAATATCCCCCCCATCCGGTCAGGCTGGCATCTGTTTTTATTCTTTCTCATGCTATGTTTTGTATTGGGATTCCCTTTTGCAAATTTGTCTTCTTTGTCCACCAACTTAGTTCCTCCCGAATCCTGAGAGGAAGAGGAATTCTTTGAGCCCTGTTGGTAGGGTCTCGATTCCATTGGTTTAGGAACCCATTCTGTAATGGTCTCATATGAAATCTGGCCCAAGGAACTATTTGAACTGATGAGGTCATAGTCCCTAGGCGCTCCATGTATTCCTGTGCTGTGTGGACTGAAGTTTTCCGGAATATCCTTACTCTCTTGATTATGGCTTCTATCCTGGGTAAGGACAGTGATATCTTGTTTTCCACTGTGTTCAAAAGCATACCCAGAAGTATTAGTTTGCGTGTAGGTCGTAACTGACTCTTTTCTATGTTCACAATCCATCCCAGATCCTGAAGATGATCCAGAGTTCTGGATATCTGTTCTTGAGCTTGATGGTAGGATTCCGAGATTATAAAGATGTCATCGAGATAGGGTAGTAGTGTAATTCCAAGTTGTCTCAGGGGTTCCAGAGCTGCTGCCAGAATCTTTGAGAAAATCCTTGGAGCTGACGTTAGCCCAAATGGCAGCGCCCTGAACTGCCAATGCCGTCCCTCGAAGCAAAATCTGAGAAATCTTCTGTGACTCCTTAAAATGGGGATGTGATAATATGCTTCCTGTAGATCTATTGTCGTCAGGACAAATGATGGCCTTAGAGCCTGAATTATAGATGAAACTGTTTCCATCTTGAATGTTCTTTGTTTTAGATTCAAACACGTTGGATTCAAACGCTTCAAATCTAAGATGGTCCTGAAGCCCCCTGTGGACTTTTTTACTGCAAATATTATTGAGTACCATCCTCTTCTCATGAATTCTTGAGGAACAGGTTGAATTACTCTGCTTAAACTTAGTTTTTGAATGGAATCCCTCAGTTCTTTTGCTTTCATGTTGTCTTTTGGGGTCCTTGAAGTTCTGAATAGATTCCGAAGGGGTCTTTGATTGAACTCTAGCGGGCACCCTGCTTGAATTGTCCAAATGAACCAATTGTCTTGGATGTTCTGTGTTCTGTTCCAGGTGACTCCCTACTGGAAGAGGTAGCAGGGTCTGCTGACTTTCAATGGAACTCCTTTTTAAACTGATTTCTGCAAGCTCCTTCCTTTCTGAATGAGCACCTTGAGAACTGAGAAGAGGATTGTTTTCTCTGATCAAATCCTCTGGATGGTTGAAAGTGTCTTGAATCTCGAAAGGACTGGCACCGCCCCTTGAATGATTATCTAAGTGGAGATGATCTGTCTCTTCTGTCTTGCGGAAGGAAAGAACTCTTTCCTCCTGTAACCTTCTTTATTATATCTTCCAGTTTTTCACCAAACAGCAGAGGGCCCTCAAATGGTAAGGCAACTAGCTTGGTCTTTGAAGAAGGATCTGCACCCCATGATCTGAGCCAGGGGGCTCTCCTGGAAGTAACAGACACAGCTGAAGATCTGGCTGCTAGTCTGATAGAGTCCATAGAGGCATCACAAGAGTAAGCTACTGCCTCCTTGAGTGTAGTGACCTCTTTTATCAGTCTGGATCTTGAAACTGAAGATTCTATCTTCTGCTCTAATTCTGTCAACCAAATTTGGATAGTTCTTGAAATACATGCTAGGGCCGTAGCGATCTTCATATTCTGAACTAGGAGTGCATACTGTTTCTTTAATGCTCCCTCCATTTTTCGGTCCATAGGATCCCTTAAAGATGACCCGTCCTCCATGGGAATAGTTGTTCTTTTTGCCAGCTGTGCAATTGATGCGTTAATCTTTGGTGGACAAATCCAGCTAACTGTATCTTCTTCTTTGAAGGGATACATCTTCTGAAATCTTTGGGACATGGATATTCTCTTGTCCCCTTTACTCCATTCAGACTTGATCAGGTCTGAAACCGCATGATGTACTGGAAAGGTTGGTAGTTCCTTCTTGTTACCAATAAAGGTGTTATCTAAAATACCCTGTTCCTTCACCTCCTTTGCTAATCCTAATGTTTTTCTCATACTTCTGAGAAAAGGATACATTTTTTCAATATTGAAGGTTCCTTCTTCTTCTTCAACTATTTCCCCTTCTTCTTCTTCTGATTAATCGGATAGAATGTCCTGTGAACTATCCTAATCCATCTGATCCATTCTGGATGACCTCCCTTCCTCTGGATCATCCAGTCTTTGTCTTTTTCTTGTACCCTGGAGTGAAGCAAAGGTTTCTTGAGGACTTCATCCAGGATAGGAAATCTTGGGACTGGTTTAGCACCTGAGGTCCTGCTATTTTCTCTAAGCACTCTGAACATTTACTGGAATCTGATGAAAGTATAACATTATCACATCCTGCACAGGCCCTAGCCTTCTGTGCTCCCGTCGCTGCGACTCCTGATTGAACCTGAGCTGGTTCCCACGTGACATCCGCTTCCTCTATCTCCGGAACGCTTCCGCACTCAGCGTTTTCCCTTCTGACCGGCTCAAACAATGGGGTCAGAGTATCAGAGGTGTCCCTGGACCTGGAGCGCAATGAATGCGGCCAGGGTGATCTCAGCTTAACGGCCGCTATCAATGGAGGTAAGACTCTTGACCCTTAGAGAACAAATAAGCGTGGCCAGTAAGATCTTCCTATCTCCTACTCCCAGCTGCTCGTAGGACCAAAAGACTGACGGGAGATGTATCCAGGGTTCCTTTTGAACTTTGCAATTGGTCCTACGAACAGCTGGGAGGAGGAGACTAAACCCATATGTTTTAATATGCCGTGGAGGGACACAGGAGAAATACTGTCAAAACGTCAGAAATTTTGGTAACAACTCGGGAGTTAGAAGATTTAATGGATGCCATATGAGAGCCCTGTCTTTTATTTTGGATCAGTCTAGCCAGTAGCTTCCCTGACTTATTGCCCAGAAGATAATCTTTATATTTATACCACATATACCATCTAACAGAAGCCTGTTGCAACATAGAAGACAAACAAGAGTGAGTATCACGGTGCCCGTGATTGCTGACTTCTGCTGTCAGTCAGCTGTGTGTACTCTTCATTGGCCACCTGTCTTTTGCCCGCCCAGTATTGCCTTTATAGACTGGGCTGAGGCACCCTTTGGTTGCCCTTTTGTGGTGTCTCTATGTCTAGCAGTCACCTGCCTTGTACCTATTCCTTGGGCCTGTTTCACTCGGCTACCAGTGTCAGCGTTGCTCCAGTAGTCAGTGCCTCTCCTGCATGGTTCCTGCCTCCGTTCCAGATCCGGTTGAGCTGTCGTTCCTGCTTCCATTCCTGATCCCATGCTGCCGTTGTTCCTGCTCTGTTCCTGACCTGGTTGGCGGATCTGTCATTCCTGTGGTGGTCCTGGCTTGTCTGCTGTTTCTGCTGCTGTATCCTGATTGTCATCCGTCTGACTGCTGGGTCGCCTGGACGACATTCTGATCACCGTTTACTCCATGTTCACCGGTTGCTGATCCCGTTAGTATAGAACCGGTTGGGCAATATGTTTGTCCAGTACGCGGTACTGGTTTACTCCACCTACACCGGCTGCTGATTCCGCTAGTATAGAGTTGGTTGAGAGCTATTGTTGTCCAGTACATGCTACTGTTTTACTCCACATACACCGGCTGCTGATTCCCTTAGTATAGAGCCGGGAGAGCGCTATTGTCGTCCAGTATGCGGTGCTGGTTTACTCCACCTTTACCGGTTGCTAATCCCGCTAGTGTAGAACCGGTTGGGCTATACTGTTGTCCTGTACATAGTACTGGTTTACTCCACATTCACCAGTTGCTGATCCAGCCAGTATACAACTGGTTTGTTGTACGTTTCTCCAGTGCAAGGTACTGGTTAACCCTTCATTTACCGGTTGCTGCTGCCTCGGTTATTGCACCGGTTTGGTCTCCCTGGTTGGGAGACCGGTTTGCTCCACTGTTCCATCTTTTGCTGCTGCTCCATCTATTCAGCATTAGTGGAGCTGTCCTTCTGTGCTCCTGGCTGCCTTGCCCAGTATATTGGCAAAGCCGGTAGAGCCACATTCAGATTGTCGTGTAACCTCTAGGCTGCCTTGCCCGGTATATTGGCAAGGCCGATAGAGCCATAATCAGCTTGTCGTATAAACCTCCAGGCTGCCTTGCCTGTTGTATTGGCAAGGCCGGTAGAGCCACATTCAGATTGTCGTGTAACCCTCCAGGCTGCCTTGCCCGGTAGAGCCTACCATGTGTATCTTGCAATAACTACTGTTTGAACCCATTGTGTACATGTGATTTATGTGTATGTTCAGGATCCGTGAGGGTTCCCATTAAACTTTTCAGTAAAGTTTAATTTTTACCTTACTCTTTGTCTGAGAGTCAAAACAAACCGTGACAGTGAGCCAGTTGTAGATGCTGAAGTGTGTCTGGGCAGAGCGAGGTTTTATGGTCAAGTTCTAAATCCCTAATGAGCGTCAGAAGATCTGTAACCTGTTTATTGCAAAGTTTTTTCCTCCTAGCACCTAATTTGATAAGGTTCCCCCTCAGTACACATATGTGTGTTTTTCACACTGTAGGTAAAGATGGGCCTGATGCAATATTCACATCGAAAAATTCAGTGATATCATTAACTAATTGGGCTTTAATACATGGGTCCAGAATCAAAGAGTATTCAAGCTCCACGTGGAATTTGATTGGGAACCCCTAGAGATAGTGAGGGACAAAGTAACTGGGATATGGTCGGACTGTCTGGGTTTCTATCATGGCAGCGTTCACTAGCTCTAGATGGAAGCTATCCACAAAGATATAGTCAACCCTAGTGTATGATCTATGAGCTGCAGAATAAAAAGTGTAGTCTCTTTCAGTGTCATGCAAGTCTCGAATATGCAATAGTTTATTGACCGCTGACAGGATTGTGTGTCTAAGGAAGGATTTTCTGTGGAACAATCCAGGGTAGGGCACAGAGGCAGATTAAAATCTCTGCCCATGACTAACACATCTGGGTGGAAGGAATCAAGGTGAGCTAGGGCTCCACGGAGGAATGGCAATTGACCCTGATTTGGACAATAAATATTCACAAAAGTGATTTAAAAAGACCAAGCTTGCCTTTAATAAAAATAAACCGTCCCTCTGGATCAGTGAAGGTATTAAGATGTGGCTAGAGGAGATAGTGCCTCAACAAAATCGTCACTCCCCTCTTTTTCTCAGGGGCAGATGATAGCCAAACATGTGGAAACTCCTTAGAAACCAAAGTAGGATACTTATTCCTAGCCAAGTGGGTTTCCTGTAAGAACACCACTTGTGTCCGTAAGCGTGAGAGTTCCTTGCGTATGACAGCTCCCTTAGTTGGGCTGTTCAGACCCTTTAAATTATAAGAAAACACCTTCAAGGAAGATGCCATGCCTTAAATAATATAGATAGGGAGAGAAGAAAAAAAAAAGGGGGGGAATGGGAGAAGGAGAGGAGAGAAAGGTAAAGGAGACCAGGGATGAAGAGGTTGCTCTGTTCCAGAATGCCCACGGTAGGCACAGCCCAGCAGAGCACCCTGGAGCGAGCAAGATGTATACGTATATGTCATGAATGGCATGCATGTATGGATTCACATTTCCAGTTCCAAACAGGATTCGTGTCCTGAGAGGTCCAGTCGCTAAATGAGACAGGACACCTCAGGAGTAAACAGAGAAGAGGGTGTGAAGGCTAGGAGTGGAGAGTAACAGTATGGCACGTAAGTGCCTGAAAAGGAACAACAAAACAGTACAAGTACATACGAACACCTAGTGGTGCACTAAACGAGTGCCATATGAGAGTAGAACAAATAACAACTCTTTGAAATGAGTGTAGAGCTTGTAAGCCCTGAAAACCCAAGCCACCTGGAAGTTACAAAGATGCTGTGCCATGGGGTCAGAACTGGGGAGTAAGAATGTGAATGGGCCTAAGTTCCGATTACTCAGAATAGAGAAGAGTACGCGCCAGGGATGCAGTCAAGCAGTTGGCCAGTAAACAAGGTAATACTACAAAAGTTATGACAGTGACCTCATGCAAAAGCAGACCTAGTAATATACTAATAGGGCAGAGGCAGAAACCCTACGAGATACCGGGGGAAGCAGAAGGTATGTCCCTGTGTCCACTACTGCTAGCCCAAGGTCTAGTGTACAGGGAACAATATATATGAGTGGGCTGATGGAAACATAGACTTAGGGCAGTATAATACCATACAGCTAGGACATGGTCAAGAATAGCTAAGTGTGTGTGTGTGGCAACCCAGGAAATATCAGGGGGTACAGTAACATGAGAACAAAAAGAAGAACAGCACAGGAAAATACAGTGTATGTAAAGTCTTACTTGAATGTCAGGAGAAATTCTTGGAAGTAGGATAGATAAACAACACAAAGTTCACAACCATCCATTCAGCTCGCCTCCAGGACAGTGGGAATCCTAGGTCCATCAGGGTACTGCTTATCCCAGTGTCACTTCTGCTTATCCTGGTGTCACTTATGGGATGGCTCACCCAGTAGATGCCAACGGAGTCTTTGGTTGTCAGCAAGCAGAATCAAAGTCATTTTCTTCTGTTCAGGAGCAGGGAACAGATATTCCCAGTGTAGTGCAGGTTGCTGGAATCTCCTCCGGGAATCTCAGGGAGACCGACTACCCATTGTGCTGGTTCAACATATGGAAGGGGAAACCCCATTAATACTTAATTTTAGCAATTGAAGGTTGATCCCCAACTGTTTCAGCGCCCACCTGAGTTGCAGAATTAAGGGGGTAACATCTTGGAACAATTGTACATCACATCCAGCATAAGTGATCTTATCTAGGTTCCTAGAGTTCAGCATGATGTGGTCCTTGTCAGAGAAATAATGCAGTCTGCAGATAATATTCCTCAGGGGATCAGCAGGAGACCTCCTGGGTTTGAGAGCCCTATGGGCCCGGTCAATTACAAGTTGAGTGTTCTGGGGCAGTTCCAGAAGGTAGGCAAAAAACTTGTGCAAAAACTGCCTTTAGATCTTTGGGTGGAACCGATTCAGGCACATTTCTAAGACATATATTATTACAACAACTCTTATTTTCTAAATTATCCAGTTTATATTGAAGCATGGAGATAGCGTCTTCTTGGTCAGAAATTACATTGTCCATTGTTTGGATCTGGGAATGGATCACATCCACAGCCTCCTCTGTTAGATGTACTCTGTGTCCCAAAGTTTGCAGTTCTGAGGTTAATGCCGCAATGTCCGCTTTGAGCAATGATTTAATCTCCACAGCAAGTGAATGCAGATCCACTTTGCTGGGGAGTAGCAACAGATCCTCCTTAGTTATCAGCTCCATAGAATTGCAAGGTGGACGATCCCCAGAGGCTAGGCAGGTGAGCTCCTACCCGATGATGAGGGTTGAGGTGTCTCCGAGCCTTGCGGTGGCGTGAGATGACATAGCAGGGAGGCTATGTCACTTACTGCGCAGAAAGAAAGTTCATCTGCTTACGCTTCTTTTTAGAGGAGGACGATTGCCCAAACTTCATCTGGGCTATCTAGGGAAGACTTCGACACCTTAAGGCATTTGTGGCAAAGGATATTAGGAGCTAAGTAACGTGCAAAAAGCTAGGCACTCAGGAGAGAGAGAACTCAACACAACATGCATTTTCAGACATGGTAGCTCCATCTCCTCCAGTTATTACTAATTTTTTATAGAGGTTTAGGGCAGCTGATTTATTTGTGTAGAACCATCTATTTTTATTTAAGTCACTATAGTGAGTCATTTAACATATTAATGAGTAACATTTAGCACCTCCATTACATACATTTTTCATTCAACCATTAGAGTTGTTTGCCTAATTTTGTTTTGTTTTTAGATGTTTTTTGTTTAGTGTGTAGTTTAACCCTTTGAATGTCAATGCATTTCATACCTCTCTGGCACTCAAAGGGTTAAAAAACTACAAAGTACTTCTAGCACATTTTGAATGACTCATAAACATCATATTCTAAGCTTTACAGTTAGGTCCATTAAGCTGATTTGTTTTCAGTTTGTGCATGTGTTTATTTGTATCACTTTATCTGCAGTTACTTACCTCTGGTTTCAAGAGGTCATAGTGTAAAACTAGTGGGAAGTAGGCTTATATGTAATCTAAGAAAGTTTTACTTCATGGAGAGGGTGGAAGATAAGTAGTACAGCCAACCAGCAGAAGTGGTTGAGGGAATTTAAGCATGAATATAAGACATGACCAAGGCCCTAATAAGGTTTGAGGTTTTTACAATAGAAAAAAATGGGCAGACTAGATGGACTGAATGGTTCTTTTCTGCCATAAAATTAAATGTTTTTGTGTTTCTACTATGAAACTAATGACACTTTCTGGCATTATAAACATTTATCTCTTCCTATTTATTGGTAATTGGCACTAATAAGAAGATATAGTAAATACTTCCTTCTTTCTTTCTGCTCAGATGATTGTTGAACAATAAATGGCCAATGTGTTCACTGATGATAATAATGAGGCTTTCCCTCTGCTGCCTAAAGATATCAGATCAACAGTTGATGCATTTGGCAGCTCATTATTTTCTACAGTTTTGGAGATATGTTTGTTGTGATATTTGTTTTCTGTTTTTCTTCTATCTTCTAAATTTCTTAACTAGAATAATGTGGTAACATATTGTAAAGTACAAGAAAACAAGTAAAAACTAGAAATCTCCATGGAAATAAGAATATTGTGTGGCATATCTTACTTTATTCTCCAGGGGGTTCATTTACCAAGTCTGGGAGTGCTTCTTTTTTTCTCAAAACACCATCCCAATATAACAAGAGCTGTAATACCATGAAGGCATCAGCTCACTGAGCAGATTACATGCTTAAAATTCATGATATGATGAAAACAGCAATGCTCATTATTAACGTGATTGCTAAATCTCACCTGGCCTATAAACTCCAGTATAAAACCCTTTTTCATTACACAGTAAGGAAGATTGTTAAAGGTTTGGATGACATTTTTAGGAGAGCTCTAGCTCATAACTCTGCCCTGGTTGGGGATAAGTCAATATATTAAGAGCTTTAGTCATAAAGCTACAGAGGTGCAATTCTGGAGCAAACCAGTTGTGCCATAGAGAAGGCATTACAATTCTTCAGATTCTCATTTCTATGCTCATGTGCGTTGCAATGATTTGGAAACTTCTCTAGCTTTCAAGGGGTTAAACACAACATTAAAAATAATAAGGATTTTTATTTTCCCCTTATAGTCCAGTTGGTTTTCTGTGTAGATTGATGAAAATGGCCCTTAAAGCTACATTTGTGACAGTTGTTTAACTATTTCAGTAAAAGAGGGGTGTCCAACACATTACTTTGGACATCCCTATGGCTCCCACAATACCAGTCTTAATATAGCAGGAAATAGGGGTCTGAGGCTCTGAGCGCCTTGAATGGTACCTACACTGGGTAGTTATCTGTGATGATGTCACCACCCGGGAGGTAATAACCTGAGTGATGCCGACACTGGTACAGAAGCTAGGGTGCGAGGCTAGAGAGCGAGGCTAGAGTTCGGTGATGGCGTGCCAGGTACCCCTGTGCTGCAGCCGAGGCTGGGTAAAGGTGCTGGTCGAGAAACCAGATTGTTCCACCCTAGTTGAGCCGGGGTGCAACCAGAATAGGGGTACACTGGCTACCGTTGAGAACCAGGTCAGCAGGTCAGGAGGCAGGTGGTTCTTCGGAACTAGGAGTTGGAGAATTCAGGAGCAAGCCGAGTCAGATACCAGGGGCTGGAGAACGCTGGAGAGTCAGGAGTAAGCCGAGTCAGATACAAGGGGCTGGAGAACGCTGGATAGTCAGGAGTAAGCCGAGTCAGATACCAGGGGCTGGAGAACGCTGGATAGTCAGGAGTAAGCCGAGTCAGATACCAGGGGCTGGAGAACGCTGGAGAGTCAGGAGTAAGCCGAGTCAGATACCAGGGGCTGGAGAACGCTGGATAGTCAGGAGTAAGCCGAGTCAGATACCAGGAGACAGAAAAGGACTACACTAATATCAAGCAGAGCTCGTGGAACGGGCACTCCACGTCTGGGGTAGCCTGTTCAAATACTGATGGGAGCCAATAGGGAAGGGAGAGGAGAAGGGCTCGCCCGGAATGCCTATGATGATAGGCGAGGCTGGACAAATAAGCTCAGGCGCCGGGCGCATGCGCAGACGCCAGGAGGAGGAACGCGGCGTCCTGCGCATGCGCGGTCTCGCAATCCCCGCAACCCGGAAGACCAGACCCCGCCGCGAACGGGAAAGCGAGCGGCCGGCAGGGAGGACAACAGTGACAGATGATTGCATGCCAGTGGAATGAGCTGAGAGTCACGGGGAGATATGTACTAAAGGGGAATAAGGGGCCAGGGTGGCAATATGGTGGTGAAGCTGTGTTGATGGCATATTGACAACTTGTACTAAGTTGTTTGCATTATCACATCCCTGTGAATCCGCCACAATCCACCGCATGTATGTAACTCTCATCTCCCTCTCACTGGGATCATGGTTTCTCAGTGGTAGGTCTGTGATGATATGTCAAGTCTCCAGCTAGGATGGAATATGTTGCAAAGCTTGAAGCTTTACATAGAATGCTCTTAACCATAATTCCCTTCCTGACCAAGGAGACTTACAGATATAGTAATACTTAACATGTAAAAACATATATATTGTAGAGTTTATCCCCCGAGTAAAACAAGGGTACTCCCACTGCTGAAAGGTGTTTTATTCAAAAGTTGTTACAGCTCAAACTTGAATTTTTTTTGGTGCAGTATCACAGTGGCTTGAAACTGTACAGTGGCGCTGTTGCTACACTATCTTATGGAGAGCTCTGGTCAGTTGACCATAAATCTCCATAGGCTGGTCTAGCAACAGCACTACTGTACAATTTCAGGCCACTGTGGTACAGCACCTAAAAAATGAAACTGTAATAACTTTTGAATAAAACACCTCTCAGGACTAGGAATACCTTTATTTTACTCAGGGGGATAAACCCTATAATGTATATTACTATCCTTTTAAAGAAGACATGGACATGAATCTGCTATGCCTTTGAAATGTTGACTATTTTGTTTGACAATGACTAATTTGCATATTCATGTGGGTGCGTTTATATGTTAATGTGGCACATCACCACAGGAACTAAACTCCGAAAGCAGCTTCTAGAGTTCGCATTGCCAACATCGCCACACACCGGCAGACACACATTGCCATAGCATTGCCCCTCTCAGTGCATCTCTCCTCTGTTGATTTTATGAATGTACAGGTTTCATAAAGGAATATGTTGTTGTATATACATATATATATTCTTTACAATTTATTTTTTATATATAAAAATATATTTTTTCCATAAAATTATTTAAAATATGGTTTTGAAGTTGAGGAGAAAGTAGGTTATATTATTTAAATGTGCATGGTGTGAGTATTATGTATCATACTCTTTTTAGAATTTTGTGCACAATAGTGTTTATTTCACATAACATAATTTAAAGGGATAGTAATACTTCGTTTTAACTTTATTTTATTTTGTAGACATTAAAAAAACATGAATAATGATATAAGTCTTATCTCTCAAACCTTTATGGTTTAAGAGATATTCACAAGCAAAGTGTCCCCCTCCCGCCCCTTTTACTGATGTAACACTTTTCAGCCAGGGCAGAAGGGTTCTACCCAGGTAGACTGCAGAGAGGGACAATCTTCAGTTAAGATAAGGGAAAAAGCTGAAAAGCTTGTCAAGGGGGGCAAGGATTTCATTGTTTTCATAGGAATAAGAGTGTCCCCTTCTGTTATCTGTCTGGTCTATGGACTGTATTCCACATCTGAGAAGAGATTGTTTACAGTCGGTAAAAGGGGCGGGAGGGGGAAACTTTGCTTGTGAATATCTCATAAACCATAAAGGTTTGAGAGATAAGACTTACATCATTCTTCATGTTTTTTTAATGCCTACAAAATAAAATAAAGTTAAAATGAAGTATTACTATCCCTTTAAGGTTTTTATTAAGTGGATTTGTGACACAAAATATATAGAAAGTAAAATGTGGAAACAGACCATGACCCTTAGGCAAAACAAAGAAAAAGCCATTATTATTACACAAAACAAGTAAAAAATAGAAGCAAATCTTTAATATACTTATTAATATACTAATTTATATATGTAAACAATTGCTGGGTGTATTTATATAAGGCGTATAACATCTAGTCCCATTGTTAATCTTGATATAGCCCAGTACGGAGGTATGAATAGTGATGCGTTCCATTGTTGTAGAGCAAAAAAACGAAACACAGGAAGTCTAAATGGGCAATAGCAAGAGCGTATGCACAGATTCGGCATGCGAAGTCTCTCCAAAACCTGAACATCAAGCTGAAAGGATGGTCTCTTCCAAAAAAGGCATTTATATGTGTAATGTTTCATTATTGTTATCCCTGACAAAGTGTCTAAGGACATGAAACGCATTAGATAGCCTGAATTTGAATAAAAAGAAGGAAACTGAAAATACTGGCTGTATTGTGAATATCGTGAAAACTGAAATATGCTAAGAACTCACTGGAATCTGGTGAGTAGCTTGGAGACTGGGGGGCTAAATATTTAATCATTCAACAGGTTTGCTCTTAGAGGGCCTGCACCCTGTCTCTTGTTTTGTTTGTTATATACAGGTTTCCTGTTTTAGATGCTTACCACTGGTGTGTTACGGAGAAGCAACCATAGAGAGCCCTGTGAAAGGAAAGTAGAACTTATCCCCCAGATTGGTCTTGCAAGTAGGGGTGGGGGCGAAAAGTGTGAAAAATTTCACGACACCGTGCCGATTTTTCACTTTTCCCGTGAAAAATTTTGCCTTTCCACCTATGCAAAAATGTCCTTCGTTTCTCCTATTTTAACAAATTTTCCACCTATGTTAACACATTTTCCACTTATATTAACACATTTTTTCACCTATATTTCCTATAGGTACTACATTTCCCACTGTAATATTACTTCTTCTGAGGGCTGAAGTTTAGAAATAAGTGGCTGAAAGTCAAAGTTGTGAGTCCTACAGCAACATATGCCTTGAAAAATGTGTTAGCATGCAGAATGCATTTGTCCTTTGCCCACAACACTTTCTTGCTTAAGTGACACTGGCACATATTCAGGATGATATCAAGTAATAAAAAAAAATAAAGTACAACCTACAATGTTGCAGATATATATTGTAGTGATGGTGGTGGGGGACTGGCATGGTGTGATTTCTGTATGTATTTTTACCATTGTCATACTCTATCCTCCTTCTCAGATTATTGACACATATTACTTATCAGTCATAGCAGTGGTCCCAAGTGGGGTAGATGGTGGCAACCCTTCTTCACATCCGTCCTCCACCTCCTCATCTGTGCTGCTGTTAATATATTTGTCCTGGCTTTGTCTGTCATGTGTGGTTTCTGCTACTACTACAACCACTGGAGCTGGATGTTGATGTATTTCTACTACCACTACTAATAGGCGTCAAAGGTGCAGCACTTATAGCAGCAGCACCAGAGGTGCTCGTCATATCTAACACAACCTGTGTTGCTGGGTACTCAAAACAGGTGTGTGTGGCTGAATGGAACTTGGACTTTGAAGAGGCAATGATGCTGAGGATGACTGGGTCCACGGTCAGACTTTCCAATGGCTTTCTCAAACAGATTATAGACAGGCACAGTGCTCCTTAAAAGTTGCGGAAGATACTGCCTTTGACTTCCTGCTAACCTTATAGCCCTGTCATCATCCTCACGCTCAACTTCATCTGTATCTTGAGAGATATATTCTAGATCTGCATCATCATCATCATCAGTCATCATTAGATCATCTTCAGCAGCATCAGCATCACCTGACAGTTCTTGCCCACTACTACCCTTATATTCCTATAAGCTTTTGGTGGTCTCAAACAATACTTTTACTTTTTCTATAACAAAATTCACTACTACTTTGAGGACAGATGTTTTGGTGCCTCACTGTCTGATGCAGCAGGCTGTTCAGCTGTTACACCTTCTTCTATTATGCTGTTGCCAGTAGTGATGATCGAGCACCCCAATGCTCGGGTGTTCGGGTGCTCTGACCGAGCGCCCCCGGAGGCTCGAGTGCTCGGCCGAGCACCCGAGCCCCATTGAAGTCAATGGGAGGACTCGAGCATTACACCAGGCACCCCCTGCTCTGATGAGGGGAGGGTGCCTGGTCCATAGGAAAAGGGCAGAAAATGATGGAAACACCACAGAAATGGTTCAGGGACAGCATAGGGAGGATGTCTGGATGCATCTTGGACTCCAACGTCGCTGCTGGGAACGATGTTTCGCCCGTAGTACGCCATTTTTACAGACTGACCGTAAAACACACAAAAAGGAAGATAAAAACGACTTTAGGCGAAAAATTGTTACCAAACAGTATTTGCTATATATTTACTTGTATATCATCTGCAAATTCCTCGATTTTTCGGAACTGGGGCCATGATTAAGAGGGAAACGTGCACAGAGGCAAATTCTGCAAAAAATTTCCTCGATTTTTCTGAACTGGGGCCATGATTAAGAGGGAAACGTGCGCAGAGGCAAATTCTCCCAAAAATTTCCTCGATTTTTCTGAACTGGGGCCATGATTAAGAGGGAAATGTGCGCTGAGCCGACCATCTAAAACATTATGGGTGAGGGTCTGCTGCGGAGCTGACCATCCTAAACATTATATGCGAAGGCCCGCTAGTGAGCTGACGCTATAAAACATTATATGAGAGGGCCCACTAGCGAGCTGACACAATAAAACATTATATGAGAAGGCCCGCTGGTGAGCTGACCTATACAAAAATTTTCAAACAGCGCCCGCTGGTGACCTGGCCCTATATAAAAATTATATCACAGGGCCCGCTGGTGAGCTGGCCCTATATAAAAATTATATCCCAGGGTATATGGAAGAGAGTCAACCATATACCCATTTTTTGGGTGGAAGGGGTGAATGGGTGAATGGGAATACAGAGTATTCCCATCATTGTAAATAACATATATAAAGTGACTTTATGTTCACCCGGGGCTTTCCTCCAGTGGAGTGGAGAAGTCAGGGGAAATCCAGGCCTTGTTCATTTTTATAAGTGTCAACCTATCAGCATTTTCGGTGGAAAGGCGGATACGCTTATCTGTTATGATGCCACCAGCAGCACTAAATACCCGCTCAGACAGAACGCTGGCGGCAGGGCAGGCCAGCACCTCCAAGGCGTAGAGTGCCAGTTCATACCACGTGTCCAGCTTGGACACCCAGTAGTTGTAAGGCACAGAGGGATCATTGAGGACGCTGACACGGTCTGCTACGTACTCCTTCACCATCTTCCAAAACTTTTCCCTCCTTGTGACAATAGGCTGCGCATCAGGGTGAGGGTGCTGGCGGGGTGTCATGAAGGTGTCCCACGCCTTGGAGAGTGTTGCCCTGCCTTTGTCGGAACTGCTGTGTGCTCCCCTTTTCTCCCCTTCTCGGTTGGCCAAGGTAGCACGTACTCTGCCGCCAGCATTGTCAGATGGAAAATTTTGGAGCAATTTTTCAACAAGAACCTTCTGGTATTGCACCATTTTGCTTGTCCTCTCCACCGGAGGAATGAGAGATGAGAAATTCTCTTTGTAGCGGGGGTCCAGAAGGGTGAACACCCAGTAATCCGTGTTGTCTAAAATGCGTATAACACGTGGGTCACGGGAAAGGCAGCCTAACATAAAGTCAGCCATGTGTGCCAGAGTACCAACAGGCAAGATTTCGCTGTCCTCACCAGGAGGATGACTCTCAATCTCCTCATCCTCTTCCTCCTCTTCTGCCCACCCACGCTGAAGAGATGGAACTAAAGTTCCATGGGTACCCTCTGTAGCGGAGGCAACCGTGTCTTCCTCCTCCTCCTCCTCCTTCTCCTCCGCCTCCTCCAATTGTCGCTGAGAAGACGAAGTGAGGGTGCTCTGGCTATCACCTTGTGTAATCTCTTCCTCCCCCATTTCCACCTCTTCCACATGCAAAGCGTCGGTTTTAATTGTGAGCAGCAAGCGTTTCAGTAGACACAGAAGTGGGATGGTTACACTGATAATAGCGTTATCGCCGCTCACCATCAGTGTCGATTCCTCAAAATTGCGTAAAACCTCACAGAGGTCTGACATCCATTCCCACTCCTCACTTCTGATTAGAGGAAGTTGAACGGAGAGGCGACGACCGTGTAACAGCTGGTACTCCACTACTGCCCTCTGCTGCTCACAAAGCCGGGCCAACATGTGGAAGGTGGAGTTCCAGCGCGTGCTCACGTCACACAGCAGCCGGTGAGCTGGCAATTGTAAGCGCTGCTGCAGCTTCAACAGGCCGGCTGAAGCTGTTGATGACTTACGGAAATGTGCACACACGCGGCGCACCTTGGTCAAGAGATCATGCACATTGGGGTAGGTTTTTAGAAATCGCTGAACCACTAAATTAAATACATGCGCTAGGCATGGTACGTGTGTGAGCTTGCCGAGCTCCAAAGCCGCCACCAAGTTACGCCCATTATCACACACAACCATGCCTGGTTGCAGGTTGAGTGGCGAGAGCCATTGCTCGATCTGGTGACTAATCCCCTGCAACAGCTCTGAGGCCGTGTGCTGTTTGTCCCCAAGGCAGATCAGCTTCAGCACGGCCTGTTGACGCTTCCCCACTGCAGTGCTACACTGCTTCCAGCTACCGGCTGATGGGTGAGTGGCGCTGCGCGCAGAGAATTCGGAGGTGGAAACGGAGGAGGAGGAGCCAATAACGTAGGTGCTGGCGGAAACCCTGATGGAGGTAGGGCCCGCAATCCTCGGCATGAGTAGCACCTGTGCCATCCCAGGGTCCGAGTTGCTCCCAGCTTCCACGACATTCACCCAGTGTGCCGTCAGGGAAATGTAGCGTCCCTGGCCACAAGCACTTGTCCATGTGTCAGTCGTTAAGTGGACCTTCCCAGTAACTGCGTTGGTCAGGGCACGGGTGATGTTACGGGACACATGGTGGTGTAAGGCGGGGACGGCACACTGGGAAAAGTAGTGGCGGCTGGGGACTGCGTACCGAGGGACAGCTGCTGCCATCAGCCACAAGCCTAAATGGCAGCATTTCGATGGCCACTAATTTGGAAAGGTGTGAGGTTAGTGCTATGGCCTGTGGGTGGGTGGCTGGGTATTTTCGCTTGCGCTCAAATGCCTGGGGTAACGACATTTGGACGCTGCGCTGGGACAGGGAAGTGAATGTGGTCGCTGATGGTGCTTCAGATGGTACAGGTGCAGGGCGGGAGGTATGCGGGCCTGCGCCTTCGACAGGCGATTGGCCGGCACCGAAAACAGGGAAGAGGAGGCAGTGGTGTGGCCTGCAGACACAGATTGGCGATCCGGGCGTTCCTCCCACTTATTACGGTGCTTGGATGCCATGTGTCGGATCATGCTGGTGGTGGTGAGGTTTCTAGTGTTCATGCCTCGGCTCATTCTGGTGTGGCACAGGTTGCAAACTACAATTCTTTTGTCGTCTGCACTTTCCTTAAAAAAACGCCATACCGCGGAACACCTACCCCTTGGCAAGGGAGATTTACGCAAGGGGGTGCTCCGTGGAACATTTGCGGGCCGGTTTGGTGCGGTCCGCCTTCTTTCTGTAGCCACACCACTGCCTCTTCCAGCCTGTTGCGGTGCTGCAGATGGCTCACCCTCAGGACTGCTGTCATCGCTCGGCTCTCCACCTTCCCAGGTGGGGTCAGTCACCTCATCGTCCACCAAGTCCTCCTCCACTTCCTCACTCTGATCATCCTCCTCATTTCTTGATCCCACCACATACTCAGTCATTGACAACTGTATATCATCCTCCTCATCAAGGTCTTGAGACAGTAAAAGTGGTTGATTTGATGGCAACTGTGTCTCATCATCATCATCATCCACTTCCTTTGACCTTAAATGCCGTTCCCCTCTGTCATCTTCTTGTGATTGGGTACCCTCTAGATGTTGTGAATCAGGGCACAAGATTTCATGTTCCTCTGCAAGCGTGCTTGGAGAGAGGTTCAAATTAAGGATTGGTGATGAGACGAGCTCCTCACTATATCCCAGTGTGGGATCACTTCTTTGACCAGACCCTCTATGGTGGGAGGAAGGATGATCAGGGTGAGGATTATGTTGACCAGACTCTTGGCTACTGAGAGTGGACTTGGTGGAAGACAGGGTGGTGCTTAACCGACTGGAAGCAGTATCACCTGAAATCCAACCGACCACCTGTTCGCAGTGGTCTGACCTCGAGAGTGATGTCCTGCGACGCCCTGTAAACTGAGACATGAAGCTAGGTATGGTGGATGTCTTTCTTTCTTGTGCTCTGGCACCAGGCACAGTTTCTACGCGTCCTGACCCGCGCCCTGAACTATCAGGATCACGTCCACTTCCCCGTCCCTTTTTACCCGCCTTCTTCATATTACACGAAATATGTGCTGCAAATCTGCAACTTTGCACACTAAACAGAATGTGCTGCTTATCTGCGGCTAGGCACAGTGAACAGAATATGTGACTTTTATTTTTAACACTTTGCACACTAAACAGAATGTGCTGATAATCTGCAACTTTGCACACTAAACAGAATATGCTGCTTATCTGCGGCTAGGCACATTGAATGGAATATGTGACTTTTAGTTTTTACACTTTGCACACTAAACAGAATGTTCTGCTAATCTGCAACTTTGCACTCTAAACAGAATGTGCTGCTTATCTGCGGCTAGGCACAGTGAACAGAATATGTGACTTTTATTTTTAACACTTTGCACACTAAACAGAATGTGCTGATAATCTGCAACTTTGCACACTAAACAGAATATGCTGCTTATCTGCGGCTAGGCACAGTGAATGGAATATGTGACTTTTAGTTTTTACACTTTGCACACTAAACAGAATGTTCTGCTAATCTGCAACTTTGCACACTAAACAGAATGTGCTGCTTATCTGCGGCTAGGCACAGTGAATGGAATATGTGACTTTTAGTTTTTACACTTTGCACACTAAACTGAATGTGCTGATAATCTGCAACTTTGCAAACTAAACAGAATATGCTGCTTATCTGCGGCTAGGCACAGTGAATGGAATATGTGACTTTTAGTTTTTACACTTTGCACACTAAACAGAATGTTCTGCTAATCTGCAACTTTGCACACTAAACAGAATGTGCTGCTTATCTGCGGCTAGGATCAGTTAACGGAATAAGTGACTTTTAATTTTTACACTTTACACACTAAACTGAATGTGCTGATAATCTGCAACTTTGCACACTAAACAGAATGTGCTGCTTATCTGCGGCTAGGATCAGTGAACGGAATAAGTGACTTTTATTTTTTACACTTTGCACACTAAACTGAATGTGCTGATAATCTGCAACTTTGCACACTAAACAGAATATGCTGCTTATCTGCGGCTAGGCACAGTGAATGGAATATGTGACTTTTAGTTTTTACACTTTGCACACTAAACAGAATGTTCTGCTAATCTGCAACTTTGCACACTAAACAGAATGTGCTGCTTATCTGCGGCTAGGATCAGTGAACGGAATAAGTGACTTTTAATTTTTACACTTTACACACTAAACTGAATGTGCTGATAATCTGCAACTTTGCACACTAAACAGAATGTGCTGCTTATCTGCGGCTAGGATCAGTGAACGGAATAAGTGACTTTTATTTTTTACACTTTGCACACTAAACAGAATGTGCTGATAATCTGCAACTTTGCACACTGAACAGAATGTGCTGCTAATCTGCAACTTTGCACACTAAACAGAATGTGCTGCTAATCTGCAACTTTGCACACTAAACAGAATGTGCTGCTAATCTGAAACTTTGCACACTAAACAGAATGTGCTGCTAATCTGAAACTTTGCACACTAAACAGAATGTGCTGCTAATCTGCGGCTAGGCACAGTGAACGGAATATGTGACGTTTTTTTTTTAAACTCTGCCCCCCAAAACAAAATATATCTGCTGCCCCCACACACAGTAGTCCTAAAAAGGACTTTTGGGTCTTTTTTTTGTTCAAACTCGCTTTTCTTCTCCCTACACTGACTTTCCCTTCCTATCCTCATCTCTCCCTGGCTAAGACTGAGCCGAACTCGCTGGTCAGGTGCTATACAGCACCCGATCACGGGTTCTGGCCAGCCAATCAGTGTAATGCCAGCAGCCAACATGGCTGCTGGCATTACACTGATGTCAGAGCCTCCCCGCACGTTTATTGGCTGTGCAGCAGCCGCGAAACGTGCGGGGAGGAGACCCGAACATGGTGGGCGAGCACATGCGGTACTCGTACGAGTACCGCCATGTGCCGAGCAGAGCGATGCTCGAGCCGAACCGAGCTTCGGCCGAGCATGCTCGCTCATCACTAGTTGCCAGCATCATCAACACTTGAATGTGACTTGTTGTCATGTTCAGTGTTCTTCTTATATGGTTCTATATTTCTACTGGCACTGGTGGTGCTGGACCTAGTTTTGCTGGGACCTTGACAAACTGCATCCTCCCTTGGAGTAAAGGGATCATCATCATTGATTGCACACGCTACAACAACCATTGCTGTAGTAGGTTTTTTAACTACTACTTAACTCTCACGTCCCAACACTGCTCCATCCCTCCCCCTTCCTCTTTTGTGTTTGCTGGACATTCAGCAAATACACTGTTTTTTTACTGTACAGTGCACAACACAACTGATGGAGCTGTATGATGCCTTGACTAAGCCTAGTCAGCTGTCTGTCACTGTCACCTAAGATATTTTTTTTATTTTATTTTTTTAAGTTGTCCACCCTGTTGTCTTATCACAGTCTGTCCAAAAAAAATTATAACTGAAAAAGAAAATCAACAATGTCTTTCCCCAGACTTCCCCACCCAACACAGGGCCAATAACAGCAAGATCGGAAAGCAAATAGGTTGCCTGTGTCTTGCCTGTCAGTCACATGGAATTTTGGAGTATTTGGGGGACAACCTCCTTCCTCCCTTCTTATCCCCTAGAGTACCCCCAGACTCCCCTAAAACAGAGAACAAATGTCCTACCTAAATGACTTCCTAAACTAAGCTTCAATTCCCCTTTATTTGCCTATCTCCTCTAGCTCAAAAACATGCTGCTGTCTCCTCTCTCAAACACAGAATGGCTGCTGTGAGAGCCTGACAGCCTTTTATATGGCTGTAGAAAACTTTTGAGTGGTGTAGAAATATTTTTCTTCAATTGATTTCAATGGGCAGAAAAAGGTGAAAAACCGGCACTCTTCGAGGGAAATTTTTCACCAAGCAGAAACTGCATTATTCGCTGATTTCAGTTTGAGGCAAAAATTTTTACCCATCCCTACTAGCAAGCGACTCAACCTATAAAGAGTGACTATCTACAATAGTCCATTTGTGGACTGGACCTACTGAGAATTTTTTTCTGAGGAAATGGATTTTAAGTTATTTAACATATTGTTTGATTATTATTATTTTTAGTTTATATTAATATAAGGTAATCTTTTAAAGAGAGGAGCTCTTTCTGATCCAATAGCACTCTGATTTGTAGTATACTAATTTGTTTGACAATGGCTAATTTGAATATGGAATTCATCTTACTGAGCCATTGTCATATTCATGTGAGTGTGTTTACATGTTAATGTGGCACATCACCACAGGCACTACAATCCGATAGCAGCTTCCAGTGTTCGCAGTCCCAACATCGCCACACACCGCCAGACACTCATTGCCATAGCATTGCCCCTTTCAGTGCATCTCTACTCTGCTGATTTTATGAATGTGCAGAAAGTCACTATGTAGTTTTCACTGGGAAAAAGATATCACTAGGAACATGATAGTCTGCATTTGCCCACTTCTATATTTAGTTGCTTGAAAAATAGATTCCTACACACACCCAGGGAAGAGATAATGTAAATATGGGTTTTATATCCAGAGACAACCATAATGCGTCCCTGACTCTTGGCATTTATGATCATAAGTCTCTGAGTGCCAGAGGGGTTAGTAAGGCATTTCAAAACAATTTATTGTTCACACATATGGCACTGAAGGGGTTAATCAGCAGTCCTCATTAAGTATTGTTTTCCACTTAAATCCCTCCTCTTTAAGTCTACTTGCTTAGGATGGGAATGATGGTTAAGAGCATTCTATGAAAAGCTTCAAGCTTTGAAACATATGCCATCCTAGCTGGAGACTTGACATATCATCATAGACCTACCATTAAGAAACCATGAACACTGTGAGAGGAAGGTGAGAGTTACATACATATATGTACTCCATGCTTGTTTATACCTGTACTTTGAACCCTGAACTGAAAATGTAATCCTATGACAAGTAAAAGCAGAGAAATAGTGGGGTAATAGCATACTTATGCCGCCCAGCACAAAACTCTAGGAAAAGACATCCCCCCATGGTAATTTAACTCCTTTATAGAACAAGAGTTAAATCTATAGGATCTGCTGCTCTGCTGTTCCCCATAGCCATATAGCATGGGCATCCAACATGCGACCCGTGGGTCAAAAATGGCCCAACTGATTCCAGGGTGTGGCCCACCTGATATTTTCAACAAAACAGGTTTTTACCTAATTAAACCCAGATGATTGAGAATGGTTCTGATGTGTTTGATACATTATGCTGTGATTAAGGGGCTGACTAACGTTGGGAGGAAGAGACTGTCTACTGGCTTGGTTTTGGGAAAGGAAGATAGGTGAATGAGAGCTAGGATAAAAAAACAGAATTTGGGACCCAATGCCTGTTTAGTCTGTCTTGGATAGAGGGAGAAATATTGAAATGTGGTCTTGGAAAGTTAGGTTAGATTTCTGCAGTAATGGGAATGAGGAGGAGTGAGCTGTGAAGTTCCCTGGCCTCATGAAGTCAAAAAGCTTAGTTGACTGCTGCCATGAGAACTATGTTCCTGGCAGTGTCAAATTAATGATTTTGTAAGTGGTCTAATATCTGCCTAAAAATAGAGCCCGTGATAGGCAAACAAGTATGGGGGGGTGAGGGTATTTGAACAGGCCACTGATATACAATTTGATGGCTGTGCTTAGAAAATATGGAAGGCGAGTAGGCAAATTTGAAAGCTAAGTGGTGTTGGATTGTAACTGGGCTAGTTGGAGAACTGCATGACAGAAGGATGCAAACGATAGAATGACTGGAGGTGAGAGTGGGCAGGGGGGTTTGGTTTGAGTGATGAAATCTAGAAAGGAAGGCCAAGCTTGACTGTATGTCTTGCGGGTACTGGGGTCTAAGCTTGGTATATGATGAAGTATGTGTTGGAAATTAAGGTGTTCAAGGCATTATGAGATCTTCAAACTTTGGGGGGTGAGAGGGAAATGAATTTGCTGAAGGAAGAATACTGAAGAATTCCTGGAAATTAAAACTGGAAAGAGTGTTAGGGGCTGAATTATTGTAACCTGGGATGAAAGAGCTGTATACAAAGCTTGTAGTGCATTGAGAGCTAAGACAACTTCCAAAGAAACATCTTTATGGTTGGGGAAGGGGATCTGCCTTTGTTAATGATATGGGAAGTGACAATGTAGTGGTAAAAAGGTGAATGTTTTGCCTGACTATTGAACACCGCAATGCTGCTGCTACAATTGCATACATTCTAAAATTGGAGATGTGGAGGGGGAACGGGAAAGGTCCAGGGCCTCTGAAGGCTGAGGTTCTGTGAACCAGTCACTACAGTGGATAGCTACAAGCCTGAAACCGGTTGCTGAATCTATATGGTCGGAAGGGGTCGTTGGAGATGGAGAGGGAGGAAACAAGGATCTTCCATTCCATTCTTGGAGGAAATGGGACCACATGTTTAAGTCTGATTTGGCTGATGGTTTAAGATAGATGCATGAAGCAGAGTCTGGTGCTGTTGAGAGAAGGGAAAGAAGATGGGATATGGTGTAGACCTTGTGCCTCTACAAAGAGCTAAGGCATGTAAGGGAGACCTACTGCCTCTACGAAGAGGTAAGGCATGTAGGGGAGACCTTTGGCCTCTATAAAGAGGTAAGACATCTAGGGGAGACCTTTTTCCTCTGCAATAAGGTAAGGCATGTGGGGGAGATCTTCAGCCTCTACGAAGAGGTAAGCATGATGTAGACCTTCGATCTCAGCGAAGAGGTAAGGCATTACAGGATACCTTTAGCCTCTACAACAAGGTAAGGCTTTTAGGGGAGACCTTCTACCTCTATGAAGAGGTAAGGCACGTAGGGGAGACCTTCAGCCTCCGGCAAAAGGTAGGGTGTGAGGGGAGACCTTTGACCTTACAAAGAGGTAAGGTGTAGGGGGAGACCTTTGGTTTCTGTGAAGAGGTAGGCATGGTTTAGACCCTGGATCTCTGCAAAGAGGTAAGCCATGAAGGGGAGACCTTCAGCCACCACAAGGAGGTAAGACATGTAGGGGAGATCTTTGGCCTCTGTGAAAAGGAAAGGTATGAGCTGAGACCTTCATCTTATGAAGAGATAAGGTGTAGGGGAAAACCTTCAGCCTCTGCAAAGAGGTAGGCATGGTATAGACATTCAACTTCTATGAAGAGGTAAGGCATTAGGGGAGACCTTCGCTTCTATGAAGAGGTAAGGCATTTATGGGAAACCTTCAGCCTCTACAAAGAGCTGAGGCATGTAGGGGAGACCTTTGGCCTCTATAAAGAGGTAAGACATCTAGGGGAGACCTTTTTCCTCTGCAATAAGGTAAGGCATGTGGGGGAGACCTTCAGCCTCTACGAAGAGGTAAGCATGATGTAGACCTTCGATCTCAGCGAAGAGATAAGGCATTACAGGATACCTTTAGCCTCTACAACAAGGTAAGGCTTTTAGGGGAGACCTTCTACCTCTATGAAGAGGTAAGGCACGTAGGGGAGACCTTCAGCCTCCGGCAAAAGGTAGGGTGTGAGGGGAGACCTTTGACCTTACAAAGAGGTAAGGTGTAGGGGGAAACCTTTGGCTTCTGTGAAGAGGTAGGCATGGTTTAGACCCTCGATCTCTGCAAAGAGGTAAGCCATGAAGGGGAGACCTTCAGCCACCACAAGGAGGTAAGACATGTAGGGGAGATCTTTGGCCTCTGTGAAAAGGAAAGGTATGAGCTGAGACCTTCATCTTATGAAGAGATAAGGTGTAGGGGAAAACCTTCTGCAAAGAGGTAGGCATGGTATAGACCTTCAACTTCTATGAAGAGGTAAGGCATTAGGGGAGACCTTCACTTCTATGAAGAGGTAAGGCATTTATGGGAGATCTTCAGCCTCTACAAAGAGCTGAGGCATGTAGGGGAGACCTTAAACCTCTATGAAGAGGTAAGGCAAATAGGTGAAACCTTCGGCCTCTACAAAGAGGTAAGGCACGAGCTCTTCAAGCTAGGTATAGTAGGTGACTACTAATGACACTCTGTTCTCTGTTCACCTACAATACCTAGCTTGAAGAGCTCAAAACAATACTACATACTAATGACAGATTGAAAAGAATTGGTGCTAAAAGAGCTTATTAAGGATGCAACAAAATATGGTGCTTCTCCCTGTCTACATAAGACATGTGGAACCTGTGCGCACACATGTACCACTTATAAGGTGCCCATTCCATATTCCAACCTCAAGAGCAAATTCTCCCGCATCAGGTGTGTGAAATGTTCCAAAACATGATTATATATAGGGGAGACAAAACAAACTCTAAGAAAACATGAAATCTCATAGACCCAGTGCGAACAACAACAAACACAATCTAGTAAGTTAACATTCTGGCAAAACTGATTACAGCATTAATGATTTTAAGATGACTGTACTGATGGGAAATTTTAGAACACAGAGAGACAGAGAGATTACCAAGTTTAACTCTCTGAACTGTGACCTTAACAGTGACAAGGAATTTATGTCACAGTTTCCCACACAATAAACATATTTTAGGTCCCTTGTAGGGGTGGACGAAATGTTCTGTTGTGTTCCCACAAAAAAATTCATGAAAACCGTGTTGTGGTCTTTTTTTTAAAAAAAAACAGCGATTTTTCTCCCATTGGCAACATTTTTTCTCCATTTTTTTCAATGGCTAGAAAGTTTCCGCCCATAGATTAATGTGTTTTTTGCATTTTTGCTATAAAAATGTGACGTATTACAGGAAGTGAAACACAATGGAAGCAGCTACATAGCAAGGTAGACTTGCTGTGCTGTTCTACTGTGAACTTGAGACAAAATTGAGGCAGGAGGGACTCATAGTGACTGCTATCACTATGAGAAAGTTTAAAACTGGATGGAACCTTATGTGGCTACTGAGTGTGAGGAGGAGGAGGAAGTGAGCACTACAGAACCAATGCTGGCCAGTCCCCCTAAATCACCCCTAGGGATCTTGGGGAAATTAATGTCAAGGAAGGAAGAAGAGGGTCGTAGTAAGAATAGAACAGGACAGCTGCCCGTGCCTGTTGCAAGATATGCTGCCCCTGTTGTCACCATTGCTGTGCCTGTTGTCAGATGTGCTACCCCTGCTGCCACCATTTTTGTGAATGCTGTCAGACATGCTGCCCCTGCAGCCACCAATGCTGTGCCTGACGCCAGTCCTACCCATGCTGCCACCAGTGCTGTGCCGCTTCCAGTGCTCCCCCTGCTGCCACTGGTGCTGCACCTGCTGTCAGACATGCTGCCACCAATGCTGTGCCTGCTGCCAGTGCTGCTCCTGCTGCCACCAGTGCTCTGCCTGCTGTCAGACATGCTGCCCCTGCTGCCACCAGTGCTGTACCTGCTGCCAGTGCTGAACCTGCTGCCACCAGTGCTAAACCTGCTGCCAGTGTGTCTTGTAATATTCAGGAGGGGGGGGGAAGGAGAAGATGGTGCCAAGTGTAACAGCAGCTGATCCTAAGTCACACTTGCCATCCCCAAGCAGTCCCGCCAGTGCTAGTACTACTACTACTACTACTACTACTACTACTACTACTACTAAGAAGGTCCAGCAGCTTATTAGCATTAGGAGTGAAGGACGGCATAGTCATAATTTTACTAGTGACTGTCAGGAGGAAGACTCAGGGGTTGACATTGATGTGGTTGGTGTTAGTGGTTGTACTAGTAACAGTGATGGTGAAGCAGCTGGTGGGACTAATGTTACAGGAATGGTACGGGAAGCAATTGAGAGCATCCAGACTAGTGGTCAAGGGAGCCAACACCATTCCCCTGACCCTAGTAGTCTTGTTCCCCTCCGCGACATTGTCCAGGTGGTACATGATCCTGAAGAATGCAGAATTGTTACCTAGCAACAATAATACTACCAGCAGCAGGACCACAGGTCATCTGCCTGTGCTTGCTGCCAGTCTGCCTTCTTCAGGTCACCAAGAAATGGCAAGTGTTACATTAGGGGACCGCACAGTGGGACTAGTGGTGGTGGCGATGATGGCGGTGGAGAAATTGGGGTGTAATAGACATTAATGTCCTTTTTAGCCCAAACTGAGAAGAAATGGGAGACAGGAATGGGGATGGGCATCACCACTACCACCAGCAGTGAGCTTTTGGAATTTGCAGAATTTTCAACTGCTCTAATTCCTGCTGCCACAGACCACTGCTGACACAGTGGGAATGGGATCAACAAGTGATGTGGGACTAGGACAGGTTCCACTTGCCAGCAGCAGCAATACTCCTGATCCTAGTTTCACTGCTTACTGTGAGGCAACAGCAGCAACATCATCCTCTGCCCTAGCCAGTGAAGGGGAATGTGGAAGAGAAGAAGAATGAAGACATTCTTCTCCACTGTCCCTCCTCCTGAAGTAATGGGTGTGGGACTATTTTTCTCTTGGGGCAGGCACAGTGCAATCATCAACAAAGGTACTGTGCACAATTTGTGACAATTCAGTGAGAAGGGGAAAGGAGGGAACACACCTTGGCACAAGCACCCTGATAACACACATTAAACATTTGTCAAATATGTTAAAGCCAAACACCCACCACAAAAATCAAGCACCGCTGTTGCTGTACCCCCTGACTCTCCAGAAAGGCAACAAGAAGTGAGGCAGAGAACAAAGAGGAGGAAGAATAGAGAGGAGGAGGATGGAAGTTCCATGACGAGCGAAACAACTAGCTCACCATCACCTTCTTCCTCTAGGGTAACTTCTTTTTCTCCAAATACACCATGTTCATCATTACCTCCCCCACTAAGTGATAGCCTCTCTGTAGATGTTAGGATGTGGCAGTTCGTGTCCACCCATTATGCAAGGTGTGGTGCACTGACCACACATGGCAGTGTGGTAGTGGAGAATCGAAAGCAGTGCTTCAAGCGGCATTCGAGGAGATTCCATCCCACAGAATATGCTAAGCTGGTGGCAGGGAAGGTTCATCATTGCTATTTAACTATCAGCAAGTAATCATACATTATATTTAGTGGTGTGTGGCATAGTAACAGCATCAGTACTGTTCACATTGCAGTTGCTGAGGAGAGGCACAGTTCCTGTTCTCAAGGGAAAAATGTCTATTCTAGTACCAAAACACACATGATTTTGGAGGAGGGGAAGGTGGAAAAGAATTACTGTCCAACTTTTTATTTTTCCACATATACCTGAAGTGGTGGATGCTAGTTACGGTGCTGCTACTGCTTCAGGTGAATCGCTGGAGCTAGCCAAGGCATGTGGAACCTTCATCATCCATCACCAATATTACTGCTGTTGTTGATCCCATTCACTTTGCGCTGCCTAATCATCATTTTGCTTAAACAACTCAGCAGCAGCAGCAGCAAGAACAGCAGTCACTAATTCCGCATCTGCATCAGAGCATTTGACAATGGGCAGTGGCCACTGGCCAATACAACATGACCTGCTGGCATTAGGCCAGTATGTCTTTTTTTTCTCAGGGCTTGTGCTTTAAAAATACAAACAAAAAGCATTGACTTACAAGCCTAAGTCCTACAGATTAATGTTTCCTTATCGCTTCTGCCAAACAAGTCTAAGTCCCAAAAATCAATGTTTCGTTAAGGATTGTGCCAAACAAGCCTAAGTCCTACAAATCAATGTTTCCTCGGGGCATGGGGCTCTAATAAGTGTAAGTCCTCCAAACTAATGTTTTTTCAGGTCTTGTGCTTCTCATAAATCTAAGTCCTACAAATCAATGTTTCATCAGGGCTTGGGCCTCTAATAACAAATCTTACCAATCATCTTCTACAAAATACTCTGTCATGTCAAGTATCAGTCTACCTCAGTGGTAGCTTAAGTCAGGGAGTCCCTGTCTCTATCACATACAAATTTCTTATTTTATGTATTTATTTTTTCGTTAACTGTCCCCCAATACCAGCCAAGAAACCCCCCAAACAAATTCCTTGTTTAACTGATTCTTTCCCCAGACTCCACCCACCAACACAGACACCATTCTCAGAAACCATTTTTGTCTTAAGGGGTTTTGTAATTGTATTTAATATTTATTTTTTATTAACTGCCCCCCCCCCAAAAAAAACAATTCCCTGTTCAGCTGATTATTTCCTCACACTCCACTAACAAATATACCCTAATGCCCCTTTTATACTCTGCCTTTGGGAAAAAAAAATACATAAGCTATGTCTTGTATGTAACTTCAATGTTCTCATTGATTTCAATGGAATGAGGAAGACGAAAAACGCAGAAAAATGAAGTCTATGATTAACTGATGTTTAGCGTGAAAAGCATTACACAGACATGTGAGTCTTTTCCATGTATTGAATCTAGTGTTCATACACTCTAAGCCCTTCCAATCTAATGCCTCTGTTTGTTTTTCACATATGTTACATTATAGTCTTATTTTAACAAATTTGGTGTCTCCTATGTGAGCACGCCTGATACATGGAATGCTACTGCGACTTTTATACTTTGTATCCAGTTCTTTCAGAAGTGGTAAGCCATGGAGGTTCTTAGCACCCGGCATCTGGAGACGGTGAGTGAAGCAACATATTAATTTATGTCAGCAGTTCTATTATGGGTGTGATAGCACTAATCTACTTTTTGTTCACCAAGCTGGAAGTGCCAATATGCGCCGATTTTGGTTTGAGATGTAAATTTTCACCCATTCCTAGTCCCATGAGTGCCAGAGGGGTGTGAAATACAGTGCAAGTGATGGTTTGCACACTCCTCAGAGATTTGAACAGTTAGTCCATACATTCCATAAACATATCCATCCTTCCTGGAACTATTCACACATCAAAAGGTAAATAAATCTTTGTACCACTTAGCTAGCTACAAAAGAGAAACCTCTGCTGGAGCCTAAGGAATAAATTATACTGACATGAGAAATAAGAATTTTACTTTTAGTGGGTTTTAACTGTAGAAACAATTTGCATGAATATATAACCGAAATCCAATATATGTCTATACTTGCGCCCCTCTAATGGAATGTAGGCTGCTCTCAAATATAATATCCATACAACAAGATATAATTACAACTTGTATCATTAACAACAGTAAGCGACGCTACACTTTCTATTATATCAATAATCTTATAACCGACTCTTAGTATTCAAAATATATCAAAGGTTTTATTAAAAATGGTTATAAAGGAGCTAAAATATATATTCTGAAAACGCACAAAAAAATCCTTCTAACACATTTGTTCTGGTATATATCCCTACTTATGAGGCCTCTAATGCTGAGATATCTCCAAAACCAGTATCTGAGACAGGAAACCAGTACACTGTATTATCACAATACTTTGTTCTTTGTTTTCGTGACACCTCCACCTCAGTATGTGTTCTCTGCCCAAGTCCTTACTTACAGGACTTATGTCCTGGGAGAACACAGATGCAAAGACCAAAAAAAGCATTACAACTTCCATAAATTCCCTCTTATAACCATGAGCTCAAACCTAGTGCACATATATTTTAATCTCACAACATAATCAAAATAACATATTGTGTTACAAATATATATATATATATATATATATATATATATATATACATAAATTAAAATAAAAAAGCAAGATAAAAAAATAAAGTCAGTGAAAAATATGTGACAAATTATAGTCCTATACTCCTTTTATACCAAAATATATCTAAATGTGTTATATCCGTGTAGTGAATATCTTCGCCTTTAATTCAAGTGCTGCAACCAAATTATAAAACAACCCTTTCACACCAAAATATATCTAAACGTGTTGTGTCTGTTATATTGTGAATATCTTTGCCTTTAATTCAAATGCTGCAACCAATTTATAGAGCAATCCAATCAATATTTGCAGCAGTTATAGACCTTTGCATTGATCTTAATGACAATGTATTCTTGTGTTCTTCTTATCTCCGGGTTAAATTCAGAATCTTTTAACACTATATTGTCAGGGAACGGACACTTCCTTCTGCAAGCAATTTCTAATTGTTTACTAACCCGCTTAGATATTTTCACTCCGATACTACCCGATATATATATAAGGGTATGGAGACTTTTACTTGCATGGGAAAATGTAGTAAATGTAACACTCTTACCCATTTTGCTTCTGTTTTGCTTGCTTTTTCACTCCAGTACTACCCTTTCTTAATCTTTGCGGTTAGACTCCACTTTGCCCCGGTTCTCTTAGTGTTCATCTCCACAAGTGTTGATCCAGTGTGATTCATTTGAAGAAAAGACCTAAAGTGTCTGGAAAGCTTGTATCCTAGAACCTCTTAGATAACCAAATAGGTATCACTTTTACTCTAACAGTTTAATTTGCTGTACACCTTGCTGTACAGTTTCATACAGTACACCATGTTTGACATTGTGTTGGTTCTTTGTTTTGGTACACACAGAGCCTCCTGCTCCTAATCAGTAGCCTAATCTAAAATGCTTAAACCTCACTCAACCACTCCAGCGCCTTTATTATCTAATATACAAATGGTTGCTCACAAAATAATATTGGCAATATACGATATAAAAAATACCTAAAATCTCGATACACCTTGGAGCGCCTTATATAATATAGTAAGCCAAATATAATGTATCAAACAGGTATTTATTAAAAACTGAATTTAAAATCCACCTATAAGGTAAACATATCCCTTTAAGAGAACAAATATGTAAGGAATTGATGCTCCAGCCTCCGGAGATATCGGAGTCCCGTGAGCACCAGCTTTAATGGTGCCAAAGCCTATGCTCGCAAAGTCTCCCCTCCCCAAATGCTGCAGCGTCCACTCTTCATAAGCTGAACATATATATACAAAAACAATCAATTTTGAAAAATGTGACTAATAAATGTATTATTAATATTGAAAAAAAAATTCACGTGATATAAAAAAAATCCCCGACAAAATCTACCGTGTATTCCAAATTGGTCAAATGAATAAATGAAAAAATTCCACTGTATCTTTTTTGATATTAATATTCCCGAAACAAAGTCACCATTTGTGTTGAATTTCTGAAACAAAGTTACCACCCGTATTGTACTATGTATTATATATCCAACATATATTTCCTTTTGTGTATTGCTCAAGCTCGGGATTTTGGGCCTTCTTAGGCCCAGGGAATGCAGTCTCCATTCACCGACGGACCCAGCGGTTAAGATTTATTGATCTCCGCAGGTAAAGGGAGTGGGAGGAAAAGAGTGAAGAGATCAGCGGGTACGATTATTTTATACCTGAAGTTAATAACCCTGCCAATTATCTAAGTCTCCATTCCCTGGGGCTAAGAAGACCCAAAATCCCGAGCTTGAGCAATACACAAAAGGAAATATATGTTGGATATATAATACATAGTACAATACGGGTGGTAACTTTGTTTCAGAAATTCAACACAAATGGTGACTTTGTTTCGGGAATATTAATATCACAAAGATACAGTGGAATTTTTTCATTTATTCATTTAACCAATTTGGTATACACAGTAGATTTTGTTGGGGATTTTTTTATATCACGTGAAATTTTTTTTTCAATATTAATAATAAATTTCAGTTTCAAAATTGAATGTTTTTGTATATATATGTTCAGTAGTGATGATCGAGCACCCCAATGCTCGGGTGTTCGGGTGCTCTGACCGAGCGCCCCCGGAGGCTCGAGTGCTCGGCCGAGCACCTGAGCCCCATTGAAGTCAATGGGAGGACTCGAGCATTACACCAGGCACCCCCTGCTCTGATGAGGGGAGGGTGCCTGGTCCATAGGAAAAGGGCAGAAAATGATGGAAACACCACAGAAATGGTTCAGGGACAGCATAGGGAGGATGTCTGGATGCATCTTGGACTCCAACGTCGCTGCTGGGAACGATCTTTCGCCAGTAGTACGCCATTTTTACAGACTGACCGTAAAACACACAAAAAGGAAGATAAAAACGACTTTAGGCGAAAAATTGTTTCCAAACAGTATTTGCTGTATATTTACTTGTATATCATCTGCAAATTCTGCAAAAAATGTCATCGATTTTTCGGAACTGGGGCCATGATTAAGAGGGAAACGTGCGCAGAGGCAAATTCTCCCAAAAATTTCCTCGATTTTTCTGAACTGAGGCCATGATTAAGAGGGAAACGTGCGCAGAGGCAAATTCTCCCAAAAATTTCCTCGATTTTTCTGAACTGAGGCCATGATTAAGAGGGAAACGTGCGCAGAGGCAAATTCTCCCAAAAATTTCCTTGATTTTTCTGAACTGAGGCCATGATTAAGAGGGAAACGTGCGCAGAGGCAAATTCTCCCAAAAATTTCCTCGATTTTTCTGAACTGAGGCCATGATTAAGAGGGAAACGTGCGCAGAGGCAAATTCTCCCAAAAATTTCCTTGATTTTTCAGAACTGAGGTCATGATTAAGAGGGAAACGTGCGCAAAGGCAAATTCTCCCAAAAATTTCCTCGATTTTTCTGAACTGGGGCCATGATTAAGAGGGAAACGTGCGCTGAGCCGACCATCTAAAACATTATGGGTGAGGGTCTGCTGCGGAGCTGACCATCCTAAACATTATATGCGAAGGCCCGCTAGTGAGCTGACGCTATAAAACATTATATGAGAGGGCCCGCTAGAGAGCTGACCCAATAAAACATTATATGAGAAGGCCCGCTGGTGAGCTGACCTATACAAAAATTGTCAAACTGCGCCTGCTGGTGAGCTGGCCCTATATAAAAATTATATCACAGGGCCCGCTGGTGAGCTGGCCCTATATAAAAATTATATCACTGGGCCCGCTGGTGAGCTGGCCCTATATAAAAATTATATCACTGGGCATATGGAAGAGAGTCAACCATATACCCGTTTTTTGGGTGGAAGGGGTGAATGGGAATACAGAGTATTCCCATCATTGTAAATAACATATATAAAGTGAGTTTATGTTCCCCCGGGGCTTTCCTCCAGTGGAGTGGAGAAGTCAGGGGAAATCCAGGCCTTGTTCATTTTTATAAGTGTCAACCTATCAGCATTTTCGGTGGAAAGGCGGATACGCTTATCTGTTATGATGCCACCAGCAGCACTAAATACCCGCTCAGACAGAACGCTGGCGGCAGGGCAGGCCAGCACCTCCAAGGCGTAGAGTGCCAGTTCATACCACGTGTCCAGCTTGGACACCCAGTAGTTGTAAGGCACAGAGGGATCATTGAGGACGCTGACACGGTCTGCTACGTACTCCTTCACCATCTTCCAAAACTTTTCCCTCCTTGTGACACTAGGCTGCGCATCAGGGTGAGGGTGCTGGCGGGGTGTCATGAAGGTGTCCCACGCCTTGGAGAGTGTTGCCCTGCCTTTGTCGGAACTGCTGTGTGCTCCCCTTTTCTCCCCTTCTCGGTTGGCCAAGGTAGCACGTACTCTGCCGCCAGCGTTGTCAGATGGAAAATTTTGGAGCAATTTTTCAACAAGAACCTTCTGGTATTGCACCATTTTGCTTGTCCTCTCCACCGGAGGAATGAGAGATGAGAAATTCTCTTTGTAGCGGGGGTCCAGAAGGGTGAACACCCAGTAATCCGTGTTGTCTAAAATGCGTATAACACGTGGGTCACGGGAAAGGAAGCCTAACATAAAGTCAGCCATGTGTGCCAGAGTACCAACAGGCAAGATTTCGCTGTCCTCACCAGGAGGATGACTCTCAATCTCCTCATCCTCTTCCTCCTCTTCTGCCCACCCACGCTGAAGAGATGGAACTAAAGTTCCATGGGTACCCTCTGTAGCGGAGGCAACCGTGTCTTCCTCCTCCTCCTCCTCCTTCTCCTCCGCCTCCTCCAATTGTCGCTGAGAAGACGAAGTGAGGGTGCTCTGGCTATCACCTTGTGTAATCTCTTCCTCCCCCATTTCCACCTCTTCCACATGCAAAGCGTCGGTTTTAATTGTGAGCAGCGAGCGTTTCAGTAGACACAGAAGTGGGATGGTTACACTGATAATAGCGTTATCGCCGCTCACCATCAGTGTCGATTCCTCAAAATTGCGTAAAACCTCACAGAGGTCTGACATCCATTCCCACTCCTCACTTCTGATTAGAAGTGGAACGGAGAGGCGACGACCGTGTAACAGCTGGTACTCCACTACTGCCCTCTGCTGCTCACAAAGCCGGGCCAACATGTGGAAGGTGGAGTTCCAGCGCGTGCTCACGTCACACAGCAGCCGGTGAGCTGGCAATTGTAAGCGCTGCTGCAGCTTCAACAGGCCGGCTGAAGCTGTAGATGACTTACGGAAATGTGCACACACGCGGCGCACCTTGGTCAAGAGATCATGCAAATTGGGGTAGGTTTTTAGAAATCGCTGAACCACTAAATTAAATACATGCGCTAGGCATGGTACGTGTGTGAGCTTGCCGAGCTCCAAAGCCGTCACCAAGTTACGCCCATTATCACACACAACCATGCCTGGTTGCAGGTTGAGTGGCGAGAGCCAATGCTCGGTCTGGTGACTAATCCCCTGCAACAGCTCTGAGGCCGTGTGCTGTTTGTCCCCAAGGCAGATCAGCTTCAGCACGGCCTGTTGACGCTTCCCCACTGCAGTGCTACACTGCTTCCAGCTACCGGCTGATGGGTGAGTGGCGCTGCGCGCAGAGATTTCGGAGGTGGAAACGGAGGAGGAGGAGCCAATAACGTAGGTGCTGGCGGAAACCCTGATGGAGGTAGGGCCCGCAATCCTCGGCGTGGGTAGCACCTGTGCCATCCCAGGGTCCGAGTCGCTCCCAGCCTCCACGACATTCACCCAGTGTGCCGTCAGGGAAATGTAGCGTCCCTGGCCACAAGCACTTGTCCATGTGTCAGTCGTTAAGTGGACCTTCCCAGTAACTGCGTTGGTCAGGGCACGGGTGATGTTACGGGACACATGGTGGTGTAAGGCGGGGACGGCACACCGGGAAAAGTAGTGGCGGCTGGGGACTGCGTACCGAGGGACAGCTGCTGCCATCTGGCTGCAGAAGGACTCAGTCTCCACAAGCCTAAATGGCAGCATTTCGATGGCCAGTAATTTGGAAAAGTGTGAGGTTAGTGCTATGGCCTGTGGGTGGGTGGCTGGGTATTTTCGCTTGCGCTCAAATGCCTGGGGTAACGACATTTGGATGCTGCGCTGGGACAGGGAAGTGGATGTGGTCGCTGATGGTGCTTCAGATGGTACAGGTGCAGGGCGGGAGGTATGCGGGCCTGCGCCTTCGACAGGCGATTGGCCGGCACCGAAAACAGGGGAGGAGGAGGCAGTGGTGTGGCCTGCAGACACAGATTGGCGATCCGGGCGTTCCTCCCACTTATTACGGTGCTTGGATGCCATGTGTCGGATCATGCTGGTGGTGGTGAGGTTTCTAGTGTTCATGCCTCGGCTCATTCTGGTGTGGCACAGGTTGCAAACTACAATTCTTTTGTCGTCCGCACTTTCCTTAAAAAAACGCCATACCGCGGAACACCTACCCCTTGGCAAGGGAGATTTACGCAAGGGGGTGCTCCGTGGAACATTTGCGGGCCGGTTTGGTGCGGTCCGCCTTCTTTCTGTAGCCACACCACTGCCTCTTCCAGCCTGTTGCGGTGCTGCAGATGGCTCACCCTCAGGACTGCTGTCATCGCTCGGCTCTCCACCTTCCCAGGTGGGGTCAGTCACCTCATCGTCCACCAAGTCCTCCTCCACTTCCTCACTCTGATCATCCTCCTCATGTCTTGATCCCACCACATACTCAGTCATTGACAACTGTATATCATCCTCCTCATCAAGGTCTTGAGACAGTAATAGTGGTTGATTTAATGGCAACTGTGTCTCATCATCATCATCATCCACTTCCTTTGACCTTAAATGCCGTTCCCCTCTGTCATCTTCTTGTGATTGGGTACCCTCTAGAGGTTGTGAATCAGGGCACAAGATGTCATGTTCCTCTGCAAGCGTGCTTGGAGAGAGGTTCAAATTAAGGATTGGTGATGAGACGAGCTCCTCACTATATCCCAGTGTGGGATCACTTCTTTGACCAGACCCTCTATGGTGGGAGGAAGGATGATCAGGGTGAGGATTATGTTGACCAGACTCTTGGCTACTGAGAGTGGACTTGGTGGAAGACAGGGTGGTGCTTAACCGACTGGAAGCAGTATCACCTGAAATCCAACCGACCACCTGTTCGCAGTGGTCTGACCTTGAGAGTGATGTCCTGCGACGCCCTGTAAACTGAGACATGAAGCTAGGTATGGTGGATGTCTTTCTTTCTTGTGCTCTGGCACCAGGCACAGTTTCTACGCGTCCTGACCCGCGCCCTGAACTATAAGGATTACGTCCACTTCCCCGTCCCTTTTTACCCGCCTTCTTCATATTACACGGAATATGTGCTGCAAATCTGCAACTTTGCACACTAAACAGAATGTGCTTCTTATCTGCGGCTAGGCACAGTGAATGGAATATGTGACTTTGATATTTTACACTTTGCACAGTAAACAGAATGTTCTCCTAATATGCAACTTTGCACACTAAACAGAATGTGCTTCTTATCTGCGGTTAGACACAGTGAATGGAATATGTGACTTTGATATTTTACACTTTGCACAGTAAATAGAATGTTCTGCTAATCTGAAACTTTGCACACTAAACAGAATGTGCTTCTTATCTGCGGTTAGACACAGTGAATGGAATATGTGACTCTGATATTTTACACTTTGCACAGTAAACAGAATGTTCTCCTAATATGCAACTTTGCACACTAAACAGAATGTGCTTCTTATCTGCGGTTAGACACAGTGAATGGAATATGTGACTTTGATATTTTACACTTTGCACAGTAAACAGAATGTTCTGCTAATCTGAAACTTTGCACACTAAACAGAATGTGCTTCTTATCTGCGGTTAGGCACAGTGAATGGAATATGTGACTTTGATATTTTACACTTTGCACAGTAAACAGAATGTTCTCCTAATATGCAACTTTGCACACTAAACAGAATGTGCTTCTTATCTGCGGTTAGACACAGTGAATGTAATATGTGACTTTGATATTTTACACTTTGCACAGTAAACAGAATGTTCTCCTAATATGCAACTTTGCACACTAAACAGAATGTGCTTCTTATCTGCGGCTAGGCACAGTGAATGGAATATGTGACTGATATTTTACACTTTGCACAGTAAACAGAATGTTCCCCTAATATGCAACTTTGCACACTAAACAGAATGTGCTGCTTATCTGCGGCTCGGCACAGTGAATGGAATATGTGACTTTGATATTTTACACTTTGCACAGTAAACAGAATGTTCTCCTAATATGCAACTTTGCACACTAAACAGAATGTGCTTCTTATCTGCGGTTAGACACAGTGAATGGAATATGTGACTTTGATATTTTACACTTTGCACAGTAAACAGAATGTTCTCCTAATATGCAACTTTGCACACTAAACAGAATGTGCTTCTTATCTGCGGTTAGACACAGTGAATGGAATATGTGACTTTGATATTTTACACTTTGCACAGTAAACAGAATGTTCTCCTAATATGCAACTTTGCACACTAAACAGAATGTGCTTCTTATCTGCGGCTAGGCACAGTGAATGGAATATGTGACTTTGATATTTTACACTTTGCACAGTAAACAGAATGTTCTCCTAATATGCAACTTTGCACACTAAACAGAATGTGCTTCTTATCTGCGGCTAGGCACAGTGAATGGAATATGTGACTTTGATATTTTACACTTTGCACAGTAAACAGAATGTTCTGCTAATCTGAAACTTTGCACACTAAACAGAATGTGCTTCTTATCTGCGGCTAGGCACAGTGAATGGAATATGTGACTTTGATATTTTACACTTTGCACAGTAAACAGAATGTTCTCCTAATATGCAACTTTGCACACTAAACAGAATGTGCTTCTTATCTGCGGTTAGACACAGTGAATGGAATATGTGACTTTGATATTTTACACTTTGCACAGTAAACAGAATGTTCTCCTAATATGCAACTTTGCACACTAAACAGAATGTGCTTCTTATCTGCGGCTAGGCACAGTGAATGGAATATGTGACTTTGATATTTTACACTTTGCACAGTAAACAGAATGTTCTCCTAATATGCAACTTTGCACACTAAACAGAATGTGCTTCTTATCTGCGGCTAGGCACAGTGAATGGAATATGTGACTTTGATATTTTACACTTTGCACAGTAAATAGAATGTTCTGCTAATCTGAAACTTTGCACACTAAACAGAATGTGCTTCTTATCTGCGGCTAGGCACAGTGAATGGAATATGTGACTTTGATATTTTACACTTTGCACAGTAAACAGAATGTTCTCCTAATATGCAACTTTGCACACTAAACAGAATGTGCTTCTTATCTGCGGTTAGACACAGTGAATGGAATATGTGACTTTGATATTTTACACTTTGCACACTAAACAGAATGTTCTGCTAATCTGAAACTTTGCACACTAAACAGAATGTGCTGCTTATCTGCGGCTCGGCACAGTGAATGGAATATGTGACTTTGATATTTTACACTTTACACACTAAACAGAATGTTCTGCTAATCTGAAACTTTGCACACTAAACAGAATGTGCTGCTAATCTGAAACTTTGCACACTAAAAAGAATGTGCTGCTAATCTGCAACTTTGCACACTGAACAGAATGTGCTGCTAATCTGCAACTTTGCACACTAAACAGAATGTGCTGCTAATCTGCGGCTAGGCACAGTGAACGGAATATGTGACGTTTTTTTTTTTAAATCTCTGCCCCCCCAAACAAAATAAACTGCTGCCCCCACACACAGTAGTCCTAAAAAGGACTTTTGGGTCTTTTTTTTTTTCAAAATCACTTTTCTTCTCCCTACACTGACTTTCCCTTCCTATCCTCATCTCTCCCTGGCTAAGACTGAGCCGAACTCGCTGGTCAGGTGCTATACAGCACCCGATCACGGGTTCTGGCCAGCCAATCAGTGTAATGCCAGCAGCCAACATGGCTGCTGGCATTACACTGATGTCAGAGCCTCCCTGCACGTTTATTGGCTGCGCAGCAGCCGCGAAACGTGCGGGGAGGAGACCCGAACATGGCAGGCGAGCACATGCGGTACTCGTACGAGTACCGCCATGTGCCGAGCAGAGCGATGCTCGAGCCGAACCGAGCTTCGGCCGAGCATGCTCGCTCATCACTAATGTTCAGCTTATGAAGACTGGATGCTGCAGCGTTTCGGAAGGGGAGACTTTGAGTGCATAGGCTTAGTCACCATTAAAGCTGGTGCTGGACTCCAATATCTCCTGAGGCTGGAGCGTCAATTCCATACATATTTGTTCTCTTAAAGGAATATGTTTACGTTATAGGTGGATTTTAAATTCAGTTTTTAATAAATACCTGTTTGATAAATTATATTTGACTTACTATCTTATATAAGGCACTCCAAGGTGTGTAGAGATTTTAATCTAAAATGCTGGTTGCACACAGATACAAAAAGAGTCTGCTACTCTGTCTTGATCAGCAGTCTAATTTTTCAGGATGGGTGCACACAGTTACATAGCACCTTCTCCTCTGTCTTGATGAGAAGACTAATCTAACAGACTAGGGGCTCGATTTAAAGGCAGCCGTTAACCAAAAAAATCACTAACGGGTGCGTTAAGTGTCATGTTGCAATTCAAAGATCCGTCTAAACAACAGCTAACGGCAGTTGCACAATTCCTACGGCCGATACACTTACGTGCATTCAGACGCATGGAACAACATACCCCAGAGCTATTCAAAGGCTTGCGGTACTGATAACGGCTGAAAAAAAGACACACCTAACGGCTAAAAGTTAAGACCCACTTCTCACACACGTTAGACACTTAACGGCCAAAACTAAACACCCGTTACAGAGGAAAACACACAAAAGGCTTACCGCACAACCATGTAAATGGGAAAATTAACCCGTGCAATGCCAAAACAACACAAAAACATGCACACACAACACAAATCACTACACACAAAACAACAACCAACACCACAGGAACAATGACACACAAAAAAACAACAACACAACATGGCACGGAACAATGGGGGTCATCACACAAAGCGGACCCTGCAAATACAAGCTCACCTGGGAAACATCAACACGCGACCTGCACCCCACAACTGCACGCCCGCAAATGGCACACACAGAACAAGCACAACACACCACATCTTATAACACACACACACCTGCAAACACTTACCTGGACACAAACAACTCACCATTGGTCAGCACTCACCTCATCACCACACCTACACAACGCCCTAGCAAGTACTTAAAGGGACAACTCAACACACTCACTTGTGGCTTGTTTTCCACTCAGGGAGGGAGAGAGAGAGATAGACAGAGAGAGAGAGAGAGAGAGAGAGAGAGACAGATAGATAGATACAGATAGATAGAGACAGATAGAGAGAGCAAACAGTATGTTGGGTTACATATTGTTGCGAAGACTGCGTAGAAGGCGTGCAAGGGAGAGAGCTAGGGAACATCAGCAAACCCCAAGCACGCCTCATCAACAGCCTTCACCTGTTGCAAGTGAGGAGGCTCTGGCTCACCAGCCACACAGGAGTCCATCCCCACCTGGAGGGCACAGGATGTATAGACGACCACCAAGGCCCAGGGTATACCGCCCAAGGGTCACACTCTTTGGAATCGCTGATGACGAGGTCATTGATCGCTACAGGTTGAGGCCTGACAGCATCATTGCCTTGTATGAGGTCATCAAGGAGCAGGTGGATCCCATCTACATCCACAACCATGCCCTAACTGGCCTGCAGAAACTACTCTGTGCCATACACTTCATGGCAAGCGGGGCCTTCCAGTCCACTGAGGGTTACGCATCTGGCATGTCACAGGCCACATTCTCCAGAGTGCTGGCCCAGGTCCTGCCAGCCCTCAAAAGCAAGGCCAGTACCCATATACATTTTCCCACCACCGACATGGACTGGATACACGTCAAGCAGGCCTTTTACGCAAAGGGAGGCATGCCCAGGGTCATGGGTGCTATAGATTGCACCCATGTCCGGATTAAGGCCCCAGCACGTGACGCACAGATATTCATCAACAGGAAGAACTTCCACTCCATCAACGTGCAGATGGTGTGTGACAGCAACATGAGGATCATGAATGTCTGTGCAAAATATCCTGGCAGCACACATGATGCATACATTCTACAAAACTCCTCAGTCCACAGAGATTTTGAGAATGGAACCTTTACAGGGGGATGGCTACTGGGTGAGTTCACAAAACAAAATCACACCACATACACAGGCGTACACACCACTCAGCTCAGCATGCACCTGACCCACACCTACTACGTCCACCACACAAAACATCATTCACACAACATGTGCTCCCTGTTTCACCATGTCACTCACATTACACAGGTGATGCTGGCTATGGATGCAAGTCCTGGCTACTGACCCCTCTGGCCAATCCCCAAACACATGCCCAGGAAAGCTACAACCAGGCTCATGCCAGAACCAGGAATGCTATTGAGCGGACATTTGGGCTCCTCAAGTCAAGATTCCGATGTCTGGACCACTCTGGGGGAGCACTGCAGTATGCACCGGCTAAGGTGTGTGACATCATTGTGGCGTGCGCAATACTGCACAATATCGCAGTGGACACCAGGCTGCTGGAGCACATCCCGGACCCCCCCATACAGGAAGTGGCCATGGACATCGGGCATGTGGAGGAGACCATGAGAGGGGCACAGATCAGAGACAGGCTCATCACGGAATACTTCACCTGTGAGTATAACACAGGCATGCAAACAATCCATGCAAGTCCTCCAGCAGTCCTGTGACACTAACGACACTGCACATTTTGTTCTGTCTCACCCCACAGGAACAGTGACACAGCACTGCACTGGCAGTGGACGTGGAAAATTGTGTGTGTGGACTCAACAACCATCCTCCATTCCACTCTCCACGTTGACATACAGACCCCAAGGATATCACGCACACCCCCAGGAGAAACAAGGTACAACATATTACCCATGTTCATCACCTTACACGGCTTGATTGACAGCAACTAACTGGATATGCCATGATTAGAGCCTGAACAACCATGCTAGCCCAGTAGTGAAAGAGTATTATCTAATGATTTGCATGAGAAGGGACATCAGACTCAATATGGGACCTGTACTGTGCTACAGCTGAGAAGAGCAGCACAGGGGTGGATGTACAGTGGTATGGGCACACAATGTAGAGGTCATGAGACGTAGATCAGATTACCACGGACTCCATGCAGACCTGTGAGTGTGCAGACGTATGTGCCCCTGACATGAATACACACATCAACAAATGTGTCCTAACAGTTCCATGGAACAAATGACATTGGGCTGCCACTGTCACTTTCACAGTGGCAGCACAATGTCATTACTTCCATGGAGCTCTCAGAACACTTGTTAATGTGTGTATACATGTCAGGGGCACATATCCCTAGGACTGATGCACATGTCCTTAGTTCCCCACAGAATTGGTTACAGATGAGTACACAACACATTGTCAAGCAATGGTTTGTGCACTCACCTGTAACTGTGAAAACTGAGGGGATGAAAAAGACTAAATTGTTGTTGCTTGATGATCAGTTCAGGTCTACTGCTCCAAATCCTGTCCTCTTGTCCCACAGGCATCCGTAACATGATCCATCCTTGAACTGAAGATCTTCCATGTGACTGGATTGATGTCTTGACAACACCTTCATGAAGATCACCCCTTGCTGTTTATGGTGATGTTGTTGGTGATGCAAAGTTTGACCTGAGGTTCACACAAACCTCTACTGGAACATTCTCATAGAGACACAGAAAACACTAATTCTTGAGTGTTTTAACCTGTACAGTCAGGATGCTCAGCTACAGAGTTGTCAAACCTCATGGACAACACATGAGCAGGGCAGCAGTGTTACTGAAGTATTACAATTTAGTTTCAAAGTACATTTAGTGTTCTCATACAGGTGTTCAATGCATATAGGCAATACACACACAAAACACATGTACATTCTAATGTACTTTGAGACACAATAAAGATGAACCATCACCATTCTATCTGTGTCTGTAGGAGGATATATTTGAGAACACATATGTCAATGTGTTACCACACCCAGGGTAGAGTATGCCCCATACATGGAAAGGCAACACCCACATCACAGGAGTCCACCACTTGTTTGCCAGTGACTGGACTCTGTGATGTATCCATGCAAACAGATGATGGTGGCAGTGATGCACCAATGTGTTGTGGGAGTGATGAAGAGGTGATACAGGGGACATACTTCCACAGTGAATACCTGTCCACAGTATCTGTATTGCTCAGTATAATCCATGTTCGGAGATTTTGCTCCACTTTGACATATCTCAGTACATGGGCTAACGAACAACCAGACTAAGTGGACATGTGTTATCACTGGTGAAGTCTGTTACACCCTTAGGGAAACAGCAACTCAACTTACAGGAGACCCCAATGCTCAGCCCAGGATATCAATGTGTGTGCTACACGTTGAAATCCTAGGTTAAAAACATTGGCTTCTCCAGTAAGTCAGTTGCACAATGAGTGTGTGAATCCAAGACAACATGGATACATGTCCCATTTATCTATCCTGCTTATAATGTCCCTGCTAAATCACAGAGCTGTTTGTCTGGTTATCCCATTAACCCACTGAGTGCAAGAGTGGTCCCCAACGCATTTCTTGACAATGCGTTGTCTACCACTCTGGCACTCAAAGGGTTAAACACAGCACATGATGTAGACAAATGTTCAGTGTTGTACAATTTGTTGTGCTAAGGGGTATGTTTTGTTGTTCAAATTCAACACACAACACCGCCATATAACACAGTGGTGTAATATGGCTCCAGGGATGTATTACAAGTTGAATTTGTACAATGGTGTGTGTGTGAACCCATGTTGTAGCATCCCACTAACATTTCACATAGGCAGAGGTTGTGTTCACTGCATTGTATGGCAATGCATTGGAGACAACCCTGCCACCCAATCCATAACTGAAGACACAACAGATCAGACTGGAATTAAAAAAAAAATGTTTTCTTTATTGAGGGGAAACTTAACAGGTTGGGCCTTTCATTTTTTCTTCTTTGGGTGGGGGGCCTTAGCCTGGGTGCCAGAGGTGGATGCCCTTGTGGATCTCCTGGTAACCCTCTGCCCCCTAGGTGTTGCTTCAGGGGTAACACTAGAGGGGGTGGTGGTTGCAGTAGACCCCTCAGTGGAACGCAAGTTCTCCCTCTCCATCCTCAGGTTCTCCCTGCGGTTTATCTCCCTCAGCTCCACAAGGACCTGTGTTAACATGTCCATCACACCAGTCCTGAGCTGCTGGAGTAGTGTATTCCCCCTGGACACCTCCGACTCCAAACCTTGGATCCTGCTCTCCAATTGGACAATGTTCCTCCTGGATTGCCTCCTGCTCCTGGTGATATTGCTGTCAGTACTCCTGCTCGACCGGAGTAGTCTCCTCTGAAGGGCCATACACTCCGCCTCCATCCCTGTGAGGCGTGCGGTGCTGGAGGTGGATGTGCCCGGTGTCCCTGGTGCTGCTGTTTCTTCCTCTGCTGCTGAGGGTGCTGTTTCTTCCTCTGCTGCTGAGGGTGCTGTTTCTTCCTCTGCTGCTGAGGGTGCTGTTTCTTCCTCTGCTGCTGAGGGTGCTGTTTCCTCCTCTGCTGCTGAGGGTGCTGTTTCCTCCTCTGCTGGAGGTGCTGTTTCCTCCTCTGCTGGAGGTGCTGTTTCCTCTGCTGCTGGAGGTGCTGTATCCTCTGCTGCTGCTGAGGGTGCTGTGGCTGCTGTTGGAGTGGCTGGTGCAGATGATGGGCATATGCCCACCACATCAAGTGATGCAGAGCTGCCCAGAGATGTGTGTGCTGGTGGAGGTGTGAATATGTCCCTGGGTAGGGGACGCTGGGGCTCACCAATCAGGCCCAGGTGTGTGTAGTCCAGTGGCCAAGGGTCATATGGTGGCCACTGATAGGTGGTGGGACCCCACCTTGGATCATACCTTGGGGCATGCTGTGGAGCCATCCAGGAGGGTGGGTTGATCTGTGAGGCATATGGCCCATATTGGGTGTTGGCCACTGTCCCTGGCAGCCATTGCCTCCCTGGCGGTGGTGGTGCTGCTGATGGAGGGTAGTAGCTGGTGGAGGTGGATGGATGTGTCCACCTCTCCTCCTGTGGCATCCAGCCACTGTACTGGGGAGGTGCAGCTGGAAAGGGTGGTGCAGCCTGTGGTGGTGCAGCTGGAAGGGGTGGTGCAGCCTGTGGTGGTGCAGCTGGAAAGGGTGGTGCAGCCTGTGGTGGTGCAGCTGGAAGGGGTGGTGCAGCCTGTGGTGGTGCAGCTGGAAAGGGTGGTGCAGCCTGTGGTGGTGCAGCTGGAAGGGGTGGTGCAGCCTGGGGTGGTGCAGTAGGTGGTGATGCAGCCTGTGTTGGAGGGGATGGTGATGGTGGGTAAGGTGACCACCGGCTGGTCCCCTCCTCTGTGTCCTCCTCACTGGGGGGTGACATAGCCTCCTCCACTGTCTCCTGCTGGGCTTGACGGCCGTAAGCTGTGTGGAGGAAGAAGATGTTGTGATTAGTGACCTTAGCCATATGTTTGTGGAGACAATTCTACTTTGATATGTGGGGAAGAAAAATATATGTGTTTGTGTTAATCCCCCTGGGTAAACAAGGGTACTCCCACTGCTGAAAGGTGTTGTTTGAGTTATTACGGGTGAAGGTTTCATTTTGAGGTGCAATATCACAGTGTCCAGAAATAGTACAGTGGGGCTGTTGCTACACCCTCCCATGTAGATATCTGGTCCCTGTACCAGAGCTGTCCATATGATTGTGTAGTAACAGCACCACTGTACAATATCAGGCCACTGGGATATTGCCCCTGACATATCCATGTCTGAGCTGTGATACCTTTTGCATCAACACACCTTTCAGCAGTACGAATACCATTGTTTAACTCGGGGGGGGGGGGGGGATCCAACAACATATATTTGTCTTCACAACTTGTAGGGATGGCTATCCCTCCAGGGGGGTGGCAAAGGTTAAGTCCACCTTGATGTCAGATTGTAGACATTGTGGGAACAGATGTTGTTCTCTGTTAGTCCTATCCCTCCTACCCTCATGGTTGTTCAGATAATGCTCTATGTGACGGATGTAGATTTCAGTCATTTGTCTACACGAGGGATTTTCAGCAGAGACAAAATCAACCCATTTAGAGAACAATACTTAATTGGAATGGTGTACAGGGTGTGCATGATTTACAAGCACACTCTGTGGACCATTCCAAAGAGGTATTTCTCTCTATATGTTGTGACTTTGGCTCTGCTGAAGAGCCTCCGTGTGGTCAAATGATGGATATCTTCACCTGTCACATGGAGCAATATCTGTATAACCATGAGTGTTGGAGGGATGGGACTTAGATCAAGACACATCTGTTAACGATGGCAATGATATGACATCATGATGACATTACCCATTGCTATCCCATTACAGTGACACACAAGTAGAAATGGTGATATATGTATGTGGATATGTACCCTTCATATGGATGGAGTAATATCCTTCCAAGATGTGATGCCAGAGAGCATTTCATTAGGTGTGATTGCCTTACTGGCTATATATGTGCACCCATCCAACAAGACATTGTATTGATATGATGGATATGAACATACCTCGTATATCCCATCTACGTAGGGTGTGATATACTATGTATGTGTATTTGGATGGTAGCAATGTAGGTTGATATGTGATGGGTGCACATATCTGGCCAGTAAGGCAATCACATCCAGTGAAGTGATCTCTGTGTTCACATCATGTTGGAACATATTTAGTAACATTTGAATCCTAAGGGCAACAATCCAGCCAGTAGTGAGGGATATCTTTGATTGAGGCCTGTTTTTTTGTCTGTGTATGAGCCCATCCATCCTTCTGTGTGAGGCAACCGTACTCAGTCCTAGATATCCATCAGTCATGGCCTGTTGGTGACCAAGGTACAATGTTTGCTATTTGTTTCCCATATGTATCCTGCATAGCGATGCTGGTGTACCATCGATCCATGGCATCAGCACCCCAGTGGATCCATGTGGGAATCAGATATGGGATATGTCATTTCAAGTCAGAGTAAATGATTGCAGCCACAACACCAATGCCTACTTTTTCCAGCTTGAATTCTGTAAAATAGTTTTCGGCCTGTGTGTTGCACCTACGAGCATTTATTCTGTGTGACACTGTGATGTGTGATCTGATGCCCCCTTTTGTGATTCAGTAAGCGGTGATGTTGAACTGATGAAATGAACATGATGGTGACTTCTCCAGTGATCTCCTTTCCCCATTTCCAGTGTTTTCCATGGAGTCTGTACAATGGGACCCTATGAACTTGATTCTTGTTTTGGCATATTCTCCATGGACTAACACTGGTACTGGTGAAGTGAGGGTGTGTGAGGGTTACTTTGTGTCCACCATCTGTTTGTCACCGCTTAGTGAATGTCCCCTGTGTGGCATGTGATCGTTGTCCTATTGACTTGTTTGTTGTCAGGTTAACCCCTTGAGTCCCAGAGGGGTTGCCAATGCATTGTTGATCGATGCATTGATGATCCCTCTAGCACTCAAGGGGTTAGGGTGGGGGTGGGGACATGGGTGACATTGTGTGTGAACAGTGATGATCTATGACAGTCGACAATTTGAAAATGAAGGTTTGTGTATTGTGTGTAATGAGCACAGCGACAGGAGGGTTGAAGTAGGACTTTGACAGGTTTGTCCCAAGTTGGACGTTGCCATTTGTCCAGGTGTTGTGTCCTTTTTTTAACCCTCATGGTGCTGTGTTGGTGCAGTTGTATGGCTGAGTGATGGCCATGTGTTGAGGTGTGAGTGTGTGTGCAGCTGGTGTTGGTTGCTGTAGTGTGTTGTTCTGTAGTGTTGCACTTACCGGTAGTGTGGAGGCTCCTCTCATCCCCAGTGTCAGTTCCTCCCACGACCCCCTCGATCATGGTCGGGGACATGTTCTGCCGCACCATCTCCTCCCAGCCGCAGAATGTGATGGGCACAGATGGGCCACCTCCGGTGCCTCGGGCTTGCTTGGCCATGTCAGACATCTTGTTCTTGACCACCCTCCGGCAGTCGCCCCATCTCTTCTTCACAGACTCCACGTCCCGTCTGCATGTTGCCACCGCGTTCACCCGGCTGCAGATCTGATTCCAGGCTGCCTTCCTCCGCGCTGCCAGGCCAGGGACCTTTGCCGTCGGGTGGAGAACACTCTGCCTCTCCAGGACAGCTTCCACAAGAGCCGTGTTCTCTTCCTCACTATATCTGGGATCCCTGATCCTGCCCTCATCAGCTCCGGCATGGGAGGATTCAGAGCCGGAGTGCCCTGCCTGGTCTGACCCTGCCTGTGTGGGGTGCTCCCCAGGAACTACCCCTCGTCCCACTGCAGGTTCTGTCCCTGTCCTGCGTGTTCCTGCTCTTGTGGGCCTGGTCCCCCTCCGCCCTGCGGATCTCCCTCTCCCACCCCTGCTCTGCTGAGGGATCCCCTCCTGAGCTTCTTCCTCCTCCACTACTCTCCCCATCCCTCTCTCCTGTCCTCCTCTCCTTGCCATCACTCACCCAGTCACACCCAGGCACTCCCACAGGCCCTCACAGACACACTCGATCCAGTCACTCTCTGTCACACACTTTCACTCCCAGATTCACACTGTCAAAATAAAAAGTAAAATGTGTAAGGTGTTATAAAATAAAAGGACTATGTGTATGTATGTGTATGTGTTTGTATGTGTGTATGTAATATGTGCAAAGGTGTGCTATGTGTCGTATTCTGTGCAATGCTCTCCTCTCTCCAAACTCCAAACCTCCTCTACCTCCAATGAACGCTCCTGTCTCCCTCTCTCTAATGACTATCCTCCGCTCCTGGGTCCTGATATCTGGCTCTGAAGAACTCGATAACAGACAGTGTGTGGCGGTTATTTTTGGGTATATATAGGTGTATTTGAAGTTATTTGATACATTGGGGCTTTGGGATTGGATGTGTGTTTGAATTTGTTTTGGCATCAATCATGGTTGCTTGACAACGGCAGCCGTTATGTTACATGTTGTTTGGAGCTCAGTTATCGTGTGATTTGTCCGCCCGTTGTGCATTAACATGAGCGACAACGGGTTTTGTGTTACGTGTTTTTTGTGTGCCTACGCTCGATAGCTATTCTTGTAGAGTAGCTATTGAATCTGCCGTAACTCCTGTATTATTTGCGAGCGATGTGCCTTTTTCACTTAGCGGCTGGTTTAACGGTTGGCTTTAAATCGAGCCCTAGGGGCTTGATTCTATTACAGGTGCTAATTTTATCTCTGCTTTTATCTCCAGTTTTCCCCTTAGACTTCAATAGGAAAATGTTTTTTTTTCACCACATGAAAGTTTTCTCTAATTTTCCTGCACGCATATAAAAGGGTATCAGGCTCTCATAGCATCACATTCCGTGTTTGTGATAGGAGAAAGCAGCACATTCTTGAGCTAGAGAAGATAGGCAAATAAAGAGGAATTGAAGCTTAGTTTAGAGAATATTTTAGGTAGGACATTTGTTCTCTGTATTACGGGAATCTGGGGGCACTTTACGGGAGAAGAAGGGAGGAAGGAGGTTGACTCTAAATACCCCAAAATTTGGTGTGACTGACTGGCAAGACACAGGCAACTGGGGTCCAATTTGCTTGCTGATCTCGCTGTTATTGTTTCTGTGCTGGGAAAGTCTGGGGAAAGAAGTTGTTGATTTTGTTTTTTGGTTATATATTTTTTTTTTTACAGACTGTGATAAGATAGGGTGGACAACTTAAAAAAAAAAAATAAATAAATAATAATATAAAATAATAATAAATAAATAAGCAAACAAACAAATTAATATATTAGTGTCAGACCACCAAGTTGTTACCCTATCTTATCTACTGAAGAACCACTTAATTCCTCAGACTTCCCCAGCACAGAGTTACTGAGAATTGTATTGAGTGCTAAGGCAAGACATCATACTCCATGAGTTGTGTACTGTAGAGAGTAAAAATACACACAGTAGTTGAGTAATGTCCACAAAATACAAAAGGGGCAGGGGTAGGGGGAAAGGAAGAGCAGTGCAGGGACATAAGGAGTAAAGTGGTAGTTGACACCATCCTGAAGAAAGGCTAGCACTGTGGGAAGATCAGAGTGCTAATACTGGGCAACATTGAAAAGGATAACCCCTGTTCTCCAGGAATGCCATCAGATCTATTACTGGGAAACCACAGTGATGAACTACTTGCAAGAACAAATCTAGATGCAGCTCTCCGTTTCCTGGATCCACGTCTTGCCGCATGAGGAAGTCTATAATCATGTTTTCCATGTTTTCTTCACTTCCTTCTATACATCTCTCTGAGGGTTCCTCACTGATGGCTGATGTAGTCCACTACCATTGAGTTGTCCACCTGAACCCTCACGGCAGAGCTGTAAACTGGTAGTGATTGAATGTGAAAGCAAAACACAGGAAGCATTGGTGAGCTATGTAAATTAGGACGTGCGGATATACATACTGACGATCCAGGTAGGCCACAAACTTCCCAAGACACATTGCTGTAATGACATAAAGCAAAGATTCCATCTCAAAGTGTGTAGCAACCATATATATAAGGAGACATTTCAGGTCCAGAATAGTACGACAGCCTCCATTCTTTTTGGGGACCACAAAAATGTTGGATTAAAAATCTGAAAATCTCTCTTGGGCTGAGTCTGGTACCAGAATCTGTTTTTCCAGTTGAGTGGAGACACCATCTGTGAAAAGACAAAATCACTCTGGGTCCCAAGGAACCTTTAACAAAAAAAAAAGAGATAGGAGAAAAGGATTTAAATTCTATGCAGCACACTTCTGATATCACCGGCAAATGCAATGGTCCATCACTGAGATTGCCCAGTCATCTTGAAAAAGGCAGAGATGACCACCTATAGGCAACAATGGACCAGGAGTCTGCGAGTCATGAGGACGTTGGCTTGCCAGACTTGGGGGATTTGTCCACTCTGCACCCTGGATTGTCAGGGAGGAAGAAACCCCTATATCTTCCTTACCAGAAGGACTCTTTGATGGAAATCTGGGGGTAACAGCATACTTTTTCCACCAGTAGGATCGCTAATGACCTGCTCCTGGTCAGGTCCAAACAAGACCTTCCACTGAAATGGCAAGGACACCAGTAACTTCTTAGGTAATTGGTCCATGGACCAAATCTTGAACCACTGGGTGTGGTGTGTGAAAATAGAGAAAACTGAGGATTTGCCTGAGAACCTAGAAACATCAAACATGGCTTCACTAATAAAGGCATTAGCTTCCATAATGTTATTCAGCAGAACAAGCATATCCTTTCTAGGAAAATCAGAATGCACTGTATCAGGGAGCTGTTCTCCCACACAGCAATAGTGCTATAGAGCCAAACAGAGACAAAAATAGGCCTCAGTGCTGCCCCAGTGGCTGCAAAATTGGCCTTAAAGGGATAGTAATACTTCGTTTTAACTTTATTTTATTTTGTAGGCATTAAAAAAACATGAAGAATGATATAAGTCTTATCTCACAAACCTTTATGGTTTATGAGATATTCACAAGCAAAGTTCCCCTCCTGCCCCTTTTACCTAGTGTAAGCCATCTCTTCTCAGATGTGAGTCTGGTTGTATGACAGTACAGATAACAGAAGGGGACAATTTTCTTTGTATGAAAACAATGAAAGCCCTTCCCCCTTTGACAAGTTTTTCAGCTTTTTCCATTATCTTAATTGAAGATTGTCCCTCTCTGCAGTCTACCTGGGCATCTCCCTTCTGATCTGGTTGAACAGGGAAGGGATACTTTGTTTGTGAATATCTCTTAAACCATAAAGGTTTGAGAGATAAGACATATCATTCTTCATGTTTTTTTAATGCCTACAAAATAAAATAAAGTTAAAATGAAGTATTACTATCCCTTTAAGCAGTGAACCAAGCTGCTTATTAGCCTGACCTTTCAGCCCAATTCATCCACAAGAGGAAGGGCTGTGTTTTTTAGCCAGGCATAAAATAGGAGGGTCAACATCTGGGGGAGAAGCCCACTATGCCAGTTTCTCAGCCATTAAGGTGTAGAGTTTAGAGACACGTTTATTGAGGAGGAGTATCTTATCTGGAGTTTTCCATTCTTTCAAAAATGGTTGGGGAAAGACAGTGGAGTCTTTCTTGCTCCTTTGGAAAATGTCCAGAAAAGCAGACCCCCTCCAAGGTCTCAGAGACCTGAAAGGTCTTCAACACTGCTCTGATGAACCATTCAACAGTGGGGACAGGATCAGCCTCACAGAGTTTCCAAAGGAAAACCCTAATAACTTGAGTATGTCCCTTAAAAATAGTTTAAACGTGCTCAAAAGTGGGTAAGGAAGTAACAGAGATCTTTCAAGGGTGTCTGCTTCTTGGGACATTTTCCAAAGGAGAAAGAAAGACTCCCCTATCTTTCCCCCAATAATACCACCTCAATAATATTGTTAACTAAATCATTTTGAAAGAATGGAAAACTCCAGAAGATAGAATAGCTGCAACAGCTAACAACAGGGTTTTTACCCAAGAAGGCTGTTGGTCAGTGCTGTATTGCCCAGGGGGAGTGGTAGGGGCCACAGTACATGAGGGACATAAAGACCCAGAATAGTCCCTTGGAAGCTCAGTATTGCATCAGGAACAGTGAGTGAGGGTGGTAAGGGAAGCCCCTAAATACTCTTTTGATTTCCCCAAACTCCTCTTAGGATCAGACATGATAAAAACAAGTTGGAAGTGTCACCAGGCAACAAGTACATGAGAAGACTACATTTTCCATAATCCCCCCAGTGTCCTTGCTTTTTCCGATTGGCTGGTACGCTTTCTAGCGGCCATCTTATTTCTCCCTTACTTATCCTACACAGAGGCTGACTCTTCTGCTTTCTTCCTCATTTTAACTTATTGTATTCCAGATATGTATTTTTGGGGGTTTTCTGGGGCTTTGCTTTGCAATGTGTTGGATACTCCTCTATCATTCCAGGGGTTAATTTCTTCACGTAGAGTTTCTGTTGCACAAAATGTAAATAAAGTATGTGTTATGTCAAAATTATAATTGCATGTCAATTCACTGCCTACTAAGTGAGGAGGGGTAAGAGCAAAATATGTGATGAAAAATGTCAGAGTTGACAGAAGAAGTTTGTAAAAATCATGAATTCAATTAGCAGCTACTGTCCTTGGGGATGAATAATACATGAGGATACAGGACAATAGGGAATGACAAAGAACTCCGTCCTTTTGTTAAAATACTTTTTATGTGGAAACTAATGGTTCCAAACTATAAATATTTTTCTCTGTATTATAACTGCAAATCAATGGAAGCAGGATTTAAAAAAATATATACTCCGCCTGGTTACTTTTATGATTAATTACGCTTCTAATTGAATAAAAAGTTTTACTTAAAAATTCTAAGATATGACACAGACATGCTCTTAACATTTTTATTATGTTTTAATAACTACGTTATACAACAGTATGCACTGAGACTGATGTAGTAAGAAGAATTGGTGTAATTCTAGTGCAAACCACCTACATCATAGAGGACATATGAAAACAAAATCGCCAAAATTCCACTGAATGGAACGTTTGATTTGTTCCCAATGGTACAGTTAGTTTTCTTGGGACCCATTTCATCTATGTGAGTCTGCATTGCTGTAATGCATAGTAACATAGTTGATGAAGCTACATGCATTCATTAGACTTATGCACTGCAAACATTTTCAGTAAAATTCGATTTCAAACTTTTTTTTTTGTCATTCAGAGGATCCTCATTTCGGACCAGACCTGTTCGACACAGATGAAATTTGTCGTCATTCCGAATTATTCGGCTGAATTTAACGTACTTTAAAAAATGACTCTCCCTTGCGGTGGCAATAAGGTACTAGGCCTGCCTACCTGCCTGCACAACTGTGAGACTGGCTGTGTCACTCTGAAAACTATTAAAACAAATTCCTAATATTTTTTATATTTTGCACAGGAACAAGGATGACTCTCTCTTGCAGTGGCAATAAGGTACTAATGCTGGCTGCCTGCCTGCCTACACAACAACTGGACACTCTCTATCTCTTTCTGCTCTCTCTGAGCTCCAACAATGGACTAACAGGAAATGCAGGCTGCCTGTGTGTCTGGCGTGTCATTAGTCCAACCCCATCATGAAACGAAGAAGCTAATTGGACTAGAGAGGGAGGGAAAGTGGAGGGAAAGTATCACGTGCGGAGGTAGTCATCGCCGAATGTCCAGCATTTTCGACAACATTCTGAACCAGGGCTGTTCGGATTTGGTTTTAAAAAAATTAAAGACTTTTTCCTTTCGGACGACCCAAATGACACAGAAAGACCCTTATTCATCCAAATTCCGAAATCGGCCGAACCGATTCACACGTTTAGCATCCATCATGTTCAACCCATGCCACATCACCCCTAGTGATCCAGAAGATGGCATGAAAAAGTATTGAAGTCATTTCCGGTTAAGCCCCAAGTGAGTAAAAACATTCCTTCCAGGCTCCAAATGGCAGCCAGATCCCTGGATCAACATCCTATGTGCTTTGAAACCAATTGTCATAATGTTCTGTATTATTCTGTGCTAGAAATATATCCTTTACTATTTTGAAAGCAACTACTGTATCTGCAAACACAGAATATTGAGGCAACTAATTCCATAACTATATTGCCCTTACTGCAAAAAAATCTTTGTTGTAGTTGAAAGAGTCTTCCATCTAGTCTTAATGGATGATGTCTTGTTTTTTGCTAATCTCTTTGAGTAAATAGTTCCTTGGAAAGTTCTTTGTGTTGACCTCAAATATATTTGTAAATGGTAATCATATCACCCTTTAGATGTCTCTTCTCTAATGTAAACAAACTTAGTTTGGCTAGTTTCTCTTTATAACTCAGATCCTCCAATCCCATTAGTAGTTTTGTTGCAAGTTTCTGCACTTTTAATGGTTCAATAATAATTTTTTTTAAGATCTGGTGCACAAAACTGCACTTCATATTCCAGATGAAGCCATACCAAGGATTTCTATGAAGGTAGAATTATATTTCCATTCCGTGCGTCTATAACTTTTTTATACAGAATAATACTCTTTGGCTCTTGCAGCAGCTGGGCAATACTGTTGTGAAGTCTATTGTCTATCAGTATTCCTAAATATTTCTCTAATAAGATTCCCCAAGTAGTTTCTTAAGTTTTTTGCTATTTATGTATTTGAAACATTTTTTGGGATTAGTCTTGCTCTCCCTTGCAATTTAAGTTTCATTATCTATTTTTGCTATCTTAATTGCCCTTTTGCGATATTTGTACTCGCTGTCTTTCAAGAAATATTTTTCTCACTGTCAGATGCAGCAGTTGTTTGAGCTGTTACACTTTCTTCCACTATGCAATCAACACTAGACTGTGACTTATTGTCATCTTTTTATGTTTTTAGATGGTTTATTAATAGTACTGGTGCTTGTGGTGGTGGAAGTTTTTGTGGGACTTTGACAAACTGGAGGAGAGTAATCACCATCAGGACTTTGACAAACTGCCTCCTTAGAAGGATAGGGATCACCATTATTTATTGCACATGCTCCAGCAACTATGGCTTCAGTCAGTTTTTGACTACCACTTTACTCACAGATCCCTGCACTGCTCCTATTCCTTTCAGTCTCCACCCACCCCTTGTGCCTCTGCTGAACATTATTCAACTACTGTGTCAGTTTTTATGGAGAGGAACAAAATAGAACTCACTGATGACTTACCCTTTACAAAATACTCTCTTTTAGCATTAGTCTGCCTCAGTCATCGCTCACATCAGGGTCCCTGTCTCTATCACCAAACTGTTTTTTTAATTATCTGTTCCCCCTATCCATATCACTATCAACAACAAAACAAAAAAGCAGGTTCAACCTCACCAGACTCCCCAAACACAGACAACAGACTTCCTGCCTACAAGACTCATTAAATTAAACTCCAACTCCACTTTATTAGCCTGTCTCCTCTAGCTCAAAAATGTGCTACTTCCTCTCTTGCCAACAAACACAGAACAACATGCAGGAAGCTGGCACCCCTTTTATAAAATGCCTGCAGGAATAGAACGGAAACTTGCCATGTGGTGGTGGTGGGGGTGGGAGATTCACTGTAACCAGGCAAAAAAGATGGAAAATCTGCACTTTTTGCAAAACATTTCCACCTTGGTGGGAAGGGTCATTTTTCTTCTGTTTCTGTTTTAAGGCAAAACATTTTGCCCATCTCTACTTGTCTTTAAGACAAATTTACTACTCTGTCCTTACGTATGGCTCTGAAACATGGACAATGAATGCCAAAACCATACAAAAACTTAAGGTTATGCTGTATGGAGTGGTGAATTCTAAACAAAATAAAAAGAGACCCAAAAACATGTGCACCTATTAGTCAGCAAACAAAGGTCTATGTGGCCTTTTTTTGGCTTGCTTGGCCTATGTCAGTTGCAATCAATGTAATATATAAGCTTCATGTGGCATTTAGTGTTGGGTGGGAAAGACCTATAAAAGGGACTGATAGAGCTCCTGTCCTGTCCTCAGTCTCTGCAAGCTAACGCAGTTTGAAAGCAAGTATCATAAAGAACTGGAAATGCCGTTTTTCATGTTTTTAACTAGGTGTTTTTAAATCACCTTTTTGCAACCTTCAAATCTCTTCTATACCCACCAACACAAACACCTTCCACTATCTTCTCTGCCAAAGATCTTGCCACCCACTTCAAGGACAAGATCGAATCTATCAGAGATGACATTTCATCACTCCCACCCCCACCCAGCCACCCCATCCCTGTCACCTCTCCCACATACACACTAAGCTCCTTCTCACCTGTCACCGAGGATGAAGTTTCCCGTCTCCTCACTCACTCAAATCCAACCACATGCCCTCTCGACCCAATCCCATCTCGCCTCACTCAAGAACTCTCCCCTCTACTAACGCCAATCCTTACTCACGTATTCAACCTCTCACTCTCAACCGGCACCTTCCCATCCTCTTTCAAACATGCACTCATCACACCGATCCTAAAGAAAGCCTCCCTGGACCCAAACTCACTGTCAAATTACTGACCAATTTCTCTGCTCCCGTTTGCCTCCAAGCTCCTTGAGCGTCTCGCATATAATCAGCACACCAGATTCCTATGCTCCCACTCCCTGCTCAATCCCTTGCAATCTGGATTCTGCCCTCATCACTCCACCGAGACCGCCCTCACTAAGGTGGCCAATGACTTGCTCTCCGCCAAGTCAAAAGGCCACTACTCCATACTCATTCTCTTGGACCTGTCAGCCACCTTTGACACTGTAGCTCACCCTCTCCTCCTCCATGCCCTCCGCTCCCTAGGTATCTGTGACACTGCACTCTCCTGGTTTTCATCTTATCTCTGCAACCACTCCTTCAGCATTTCCTACTCTGGCTCCACTTCTCCACCCATCCCACTGTCTGTTGGAGTGCCTCAAGGATCAGTCTTGGGACCCTTAGTCTTCTCACTCTACACCTCGTCCCTCGGAAAACTAATCAACTCCCTTGGGTTTCACCATTATCTCTATGCTGATGACACTCAAATATATATTTCCTCCCTTGACCTCTCCCCTTCCCTCCTGTCCCGAGTGTCTGACTGTCTGTCCGCTGTGTCTTCCTGGATGTCCTCCCGTCAACTCAAACTTAACCTTGGCAAAACCGAACTAATCATCTTCCCTCCCACCATAACCAGCCTTACCCCAGACATTACCCTCACCATCAATAACACTACCATCACACCGACCCCTACAGCTCGCTGTCTGGGGGTCACATTTGACTCTGCCCTATCCTTCATTCCTCACATCCAGTCACTCTCCAAATCATGCTGCCTCCACCTCCGCAACATCTCTAAAATGCGACCCTTCCTCACACATGACACTACCAAAATTCTAGTCCAAACACTCATCATGTCCCGCCTTGATTACTGTAACTCTTTACTAATTGGCCTTCCTCTCACCCGACTAACCCCACTATAGTCCATAATGAACTCTGCTGCAAGACTAATCTACCTCACTCATCGCTTCTCTGACACCAAACCCCTCTGTCAATCCCTACACTGGCTCCCATTAGCATACAGAATTAAATTCAAAATTCTGGTGCTTACTTATAGAGCCCTCACTAACACCGCACCACATTACATTTCATCTCTCATCTCCAAATACACTCCGTCTCGCCATCTTCGCTCTGCACATGACCTTCTCCTCTCCACTGCTCTTATCACATCTTCCCACTCCTGCCTACAGGACTTCTCCTGTGCTACACCTCAGCTCTGGAATTCCCTCCCCCACACAATCAGACTCTCCCCCAACCTTCAGATCTTCAGACGCTCCCTGAAAACTCACCTCTTCAGGGAAGCCTATCACCTGCCTTCATAAACAATATCACTAAGAACCACCCCTTGCCTTGACCACTGCACTCAACAGCACTTCTCACTCCCACCCACTGACTGGCAGGTCAGGTGGCAGGAGGCACTTACACCCAATAGCACTTACTCCTTCTGTGTCATACCTACCTTCCTCTAGACTGTAAGCTCTTACGAGCAGGGCCCTCTGATCGTTCTGTTCTCCACACTTGATTGTACTATTTAATACCTCTGTATGTCTACTTCCTACTGTAAAGCGCTGCGGAATTTGTTGGCACTATATAAATAAAGATTAATAATAACAATAATAATAATGTTGTATTTGCAATGTGTGCAAGTTGCTCCACTCCCTTCCTCTCCCTACTACCACCCTGCCTCTGTGCAGTGTATGCTCCTCTCTGTCTCTATCTCTTTCCTCTGCTCTTAGAGCCTTGTACTGTAGTTCAGTGAACATCCAAACACAAGCAAAGTGTGTCAGTATTTTTAATTTTTCTTGCAACTTTGCTGGCTTTTGATCAGCTGTATTTGTGTTTTGTTATTGAGATTTTGCCCGTTGCCATGTAAAGTCACACAATACTTGTTTTCCTTTGAATTTTCATTGTTCTTGTGGGGGTTTAGTGTTTGATGTCAACACACACTAGATGTAAAAAAAAAAAAAAAAACAACAACAACTTGTGATGCACATTATCCAGCAACATGGATTCATGCTACCTATGCTCGGAGAATTCTGGAACTCATTTTAACAGTAACATTTGTTTTACTGGTATCAGTTGAATCAATTCACTTGTATTGAACTGAAAGTAATCTTTTTCACATTATAATATGTGTCAGTCAGATATGCTGGAATTATGTATTATTAAGTCTTGCCATTTTTGTGCTTTTGTTTAAACCTATGGGCCTCACAGTAAGAGAAGTATTGAGATCATTACACATATAGTATACTTGCCCACAGTAGGTGGTCATCATACAAAAGGGCTTCATTGAAAGGGCATTGCAGACATTTCTCAGTTGGCATTTGTCTCACATAAACTCACAAGACACTGAGAAATACTGGAGCAATTCTGGAGCAAACCAATGGCACCAAAAGGGACTCATCAAAATTTCCTAAATTATCATTGATTTAAATGTATCCCATGAATGATAAGGAGGTCTCCAACGTATTGCTTCACAAATGTTAGAGATATCTCTAACATTCAAGCAGTTAAAAGCCCCATTGAAATCAATGGTGATTTTGTCTTTTTGTAGTGCAGTTGTTGTGCCCCAGAAGTGCTCCAGTTCTGATTACTACATAGATCTCCCTGTATACTTTCAGATTAGAGAATGCCATGTTTACTGTCGGGAGCAACTGCAGTGCAGTGTATTATATCATAAATTCAGACATAAAAGGATTTTGTGCCAAGCAGGTTGGTGTAGATAGAGAAGAAAACATGGCTGCTATTGTGTTCACATGTGCTAAAGGCTGCATCCCATTACTCACTGTGCTTTTATTCCCACTGCTTCTCTTGGGCTGAATCTAACTCACTGACATGGAGTGCTGGCCAGAATCGATATCTAAAACAAACACAGCCTTGTTTGTTCTGTGTTAACCACCTAGGGGGGTTTGCTCATGTTCGGATTTATGAAAGTGCACTTAGATCCAGATGGCAAAGGCACAGCATGAGCTCTAATTAATTAATATGTTCAGTAAAAGGTAATCAGTCTTGGGCTGTGAACTTCACTCCATATTTTACTGGGGTTATTCTGGAGTAAACCAACTGCAGCATAGGGGACAAATAAAAACTCCGACATTCCCATACACTTGACAAAAGCTTTTTAACCCCTTCAATGCTAGAGATGTCTCTGATGCACAGCAATGCATTGGAGGCCAGTCTAGCATTCAAGGGGTTAAAAGCCCTATTTAATTTCATGGAAAAAATAGGTGGAAAATGGCTTAATCCGCCTCCGGCAGGAATTCCCGTGGAGATGTGAGTGCGGGTGAATGTGTGTGTGAGAATGCAAGGCTGATGTGTGTGTGTGTGCCTGTGCATGTGTGTGTGTGTGTGCGTGTGTATGTGAGAGCTCACTGAACTCAGTGGGCTTAACCTTCCTCCACAACGCTTTCACATTTTACAGCATTTTCTTTCCAGCAGGAACTGCTGTGAAAAGGAGAAATATCTCTTCTAATTAATACTCTATACGAGTGATTCTTAATGTTTATCTCTAGGTACCCTTAACAGTCTACAATTTTCAGGGCATTGATAACATCTTATAGGTCATTTGACAGGAAGTAATGAAGTAGGAAATACATAAATATTTATGACTTTATATTTGACTAGTATATTGTGCATAAGAAGTTCCATAATGATACATGTGGAATTCAACATTAGAATTGTTGTCAAAGTCTTCACACCCCAGCTTCTCCACCATCATCATCACCACCACCACTAGTCCATCCATGCTGCTGCTGTTCTTTTACAGACATGTCACTTCTTGTTGGAGGAGGTGATGAGAAATGTGACAGAAGGTCCCCTAATTTCACACTTGCCCTTTGTTGGTGATGCAAATAAAGCAGACTGGCAGCACTAGTAGCAGGTAAAAGCAGTTGTTCTGTGCTCCTGGTGCTGGTGGTATTATTGCTGTTCCTGCTATCCACCAGTCCTGGCTTCTTCTGGATCATGTTCTATCTGGACAATACCGTGTGGGGAAGGGAACTCCCAGGGTCAGGGGAATGGTGTGGGCTCCCTTGACTGCTACTCTGGACGCTCTCAATTGCTTATCCTACCACACCCCTAATGCTATTCATACCAGCTGATTCACCATTACTGTTACTACTACTAACTAGGGATGGGCGAAAGTTGTCGCCGTGTTTCCGTGAGAAATTTCGCAAAAGCCACATTGTTATCCGCTTTTTCACAGGAAAATCCACTTTAATTCTAGCAGTTAAAATTTTCGCATCTTTCGCCTATTGGCCAAAATCTTTCACCATTTTTTCAATGGCTAAAAAGTTTTCGCCCATTGATTTACATTGTTTTTGCACTTCCGCTATAAAAACGTGACATTTTCGCTGAAGGCAGACACAATAGAAGCAGTTACAGAGCGAGATAGACGTGCTGTGCTGTACTCTTGTGATATTTAGCAAAAATTGAGGCAGGAGAGGCTCATAGTGACTCCTATCACTATGAACAGCAAAAAGAGGAAGTGGAAGGACCCCTATTATGTGTCCACTGAGTCTGAGGAGGAGGAGGAGGAGGAAGTGACTAGCAGTACTCAACCAATGCTGTCCTGTCCCCTTAAATCACCAATCATCAAGGGATCTTGGGGAACTTAAGAAGAAGGGAGGGGAAAAAGGGAAGGGGAAGGAAGGTAGAAAAGGAAAGAAAGGGAGGAAAGGGAAGGAAGGGAGAAAAGCGAATGGGAAGGAAGGGAGAAAAGGATAGTGAGAGCAGGTCAGCTGCCTGTGCCTGCTGCAAGACGTGCTGCCTCTGCTGCCAGTGCCACCATTTCTGATCCTGCAGCCACTAGTGTTGTACCTGTTGCCAGACATGCTGCCCCTGCTGCCAGTGCTACCATTTCTGTAACTGCAGCCACTAGTGTTGTACCTGTTGCCAGATGTGCTGCCCCTGCTGCCAGTGCCACCATTTCTGATCCTTCAGCCACTGGTGCTGTACCTGTTGCTAGTACTGACCGTTCTGCCAGTGCTGAACCTGCTGCCACCAATACTTTGCCTGCTGCTAGTGTTTCTTGTAGTACTTAGGAGGGAAGGAGAAAATTATGCCAAGTGTGACAGCAAGGGACCCTAAATCACACTTGTCATTCCCAAGCAGTCCTGCCACTGCTAGTACTACTGCTACTATGGCCCAGCAGCTTGTTAGCCTTAGGAGTGAAGGAGGGGGTAATCAACAATATCCTGATATTACTAGTGACTGTGAGACTGAGGAGGAAGACTTCTGAAAATTGGCACTTTTCGCGGGAAATTTTTCATCAAGCAGAAAGTGCCATTTTTTGCCGATTTCAGTTTGAGGCGGAAAGTTTCTCCCATCCCTACTACTAACAACAACCACATCAATTTCAGCCCCTGAGTCTTCCTCCTCACAGTCACTATTAATGATGATTAATGATTACCCTCTCCATCACTCCTAACTCTAAAACGCTACTGGACCTTGTTAGTAGTAGTACTAGCACTGGCGGGACTGCTTGGGGATAGCAAGTGTAACCTAGGGTCCCCTGCTGTCGCATTTGGTATCATCTTCTCTTCCCCCCCTCCTGAGTATTACAAGACACACTGGCAGCAGCTTCAGAACTTGTGGCATTAGGTTCAGCACTGGCAGCAGGCACCGCACTGGTGGCAGCAGGGGCAGCACCTCTGAAAGCAGACACAGCTCTGGTGGCAGCAGGGGCAGTACTGGTAGCAGGGGCAGCACGTCTGGCAGCAGGGGCTTGCAGTTGATCTGTCCTGCTCTCACTACTTCCCTCTTCTTCCTCCCTTGACATTTATTTCCGCAAGATCCCTAGGAGTGATTTAGGGAGATGGGCCAGCATTGCTTCTGTAGTGCTCACTTCCTCCTCAGACTCAGTGAACACATAAGGATCCTTCTAGTTCCTCCTTTTATTACTTTTAAACTTTCTCGTAGTGATAGCAGTCACAGCAGAACAGCACTGCACGTCTACCTCGTTCTGTAGCTGCTTCAATTGTGTTTCACTTCCTCGAATACGTCATGTTTTTATAGTGAAAAGGTGAAAAATGCATAAATCAATGGGTGAAACTTTCAAGCCATTGAAACAATGGCAAAGAATTTTGGCCATTGGGTGAAAAATGCAAAGATTTTAATCGCTGTTTTTAAAGCGTTTTTCCCCTAGAAAAAGCAGACAACGTGGTTTTCACAGATTTTTTAGCGGGAACACTGTGGGACCTTTTGCTCATCCCTAGTGTTACCCTAGAGGAAGAAGATGATGGTGAGCTAGTTGTTTCACTCGTCTTCGAACTTCCAGCCTCTGCCTGGGTTTCTCTACTCTTCCTCCTCTTTGATCTCCTCCTTGCCTTTTGTTGCCTTTCTGGAGAGTCAGGAGATACAACAACAGCGGTGCTTGATTTCTGTGGGGAATGTTTGGCTTTACATGTTTGACATAGATGTCATGGTGTCTGTGTTTCATGTGTGTTATCAGGCTGGTTGTGCCAACGTGTGTTCCCTCCTTTCCTCTTCTCACTGACTTGTCACAATTTGTGCACAGTGGGTGATGACTGCACTATGCCTGCCCCAAGAGAAAAATAGTCCCACACCCATGACTTCAGGGGATAGTAAACAGGTGGAGAAGAATGGCTTCTTTCTTCTTCTCCCCCACATTCCCCTTCACTGGCTGGGAGAGAGGATGATGCTGCTGCTGCTGTTACTGCAACTGGGACCAGAAGTATTGCTGCTGCTGGCAAGAGGAACCTGTCCTAGTCCCACATCATTTGTTGACCCCATTCCCACTGTGTCCACTGTGGACAGTGGCACACTAGCCTGCTCCTTAGCATCCTACTGCCCTTGCAAATCAGCAGCAGCAGGAATTAGAGCAGTTGAAAATTCTGCAAATTCCAAAAAGCTCACTGCTGGTAGTAGTGGTGATGCCTATCCTCACCCCGGTCTTCCATTCCTTCTCAGTTTGGGCTAAAAAGGTCATCAATGTCTTCCACTGCAGCTTCTCCACCAGCATCATCATACCGCCACTAGTCCCTCCATGCTGCTGCTGATCTGTTACAGACATCTCACTGCTGGTTGGAGGATGTGATAAAAAATGTGACAGAGGGTCCCCTAATGTCACTTTTGCCCTTGGTGACGTGAAGAAGGCAGACTAGCAGCAGGCACAGGCAGCTGATCTGTGCTTCTGGTGGTGGTGGTATTATTATTGGGCAACAATTCTTCCTTCTTCAGGATAAGTTCCAAATTAATAAAGATGTATGGGGAAGGGGACTCCCAGGGTCAGGGCAATGGTGTGGGCTCCCTTGACAGCTAGTCTGGATGCTCTCAATTGCTTCCCCTGCACTCCTCTAACGCTATTCCCACCAGCTGCTTCACCATTACTGTTACTTCTTCTAACACCAACCACATCAGTTCCAGCCTGAGTCTTCCTCCTCAGTCACTAGTAATATGATGATTACCCCCTCCTTCACTCCTAACACTAACAAGCTGCTGGACCTTCTTAGTAGTAGTACTAGCACTGGTGGGAATGCATGGGGATAGCACTTGTGACCTAGGGTTTCCTCCTGTCATACGTGGCATCATCTTCTCATTCCCCCTTCCTGAGAATTACAAGACACAGTTGCAGCAGCTTCAGCACTGGTGACAGCAGGTTCAGCACTGGCAGCAGGCACAACGCTGGGGGCAGCATGTTTGAGAGCAGGCACAGTACTGGTGACAGCAGATTCAGCACTGGCAGCAGGCAGAGCATTAGTGGCAGCACTGGCAACAGGCACAGCACTGGTGGCAGCAGGGGAAGCATGTCTGACAGCAGGGATAGCAATGATGGTAGCAAGGGCAGCATGTCTGACAGCAGGCACAGAAATGAAGGCAGCACATCTGGCAGCAGGCACAGGCAGCTGACCTGTCCTGCTCTCACCACTACCCTTTTCTTCCTCCCTTATCATGAATTTCCCCAAGATCCCTATGGGTGATTTAGGGGGACTGACCAGCATTAGTTCAGTGGTGCTCACTTCCTCCTCCTCCTCAGACTCAGTACACATATAAGGGTCCTTCCAGTTCCTCCTTTTATTTGTTAAAAACTTGCTCATAGTGATAGCAGTCACTATGAGCCTCTCCTGCCATAATTTTACAAAAAGATCACAGCAGAACAGCACAGCACATATACCTCACTCTGTAGCTGCTTCTATTGTGTTACACTTCCATGAATATGTCACGATTTTATAGCAAATAGGTGAAAAAACACGTAAATCAATTGGCGGAAAGTTTCTAGCCATTGAAAAATTAGTGAAGAATTTTGGGCAATGGGCGAAAAATGTGAAGATTTTAATAAAGTAGGATTTTCCCACAAAAAAGCAGACAACAACATGGTTTTCGCAGATTTTTTTTCAGGAATATGGCGGGACCTTTCACCCACCCCTAGCATTGAGAACATTTTTCTCCTCTGCAATAACAGCACCTTCCAGGAAAACATCGGTTTTATCATTATGTGAAAATACTTTACTGCATCAAAGAAATATGTTATGAATAAAAGATTATTGGGTCTACTACATTTTTGTCTTGCATATGTCATGTCTTTTTCTCACTAAGTTAACATAGTTAAAATAGGCACATGTACTAGAACCACTGCATAACAAAGTTACACTATTTATGATCTGGAAAGGAAAATCTAAATTTCCAACACACCCAGTGAAGAGATGACATGAGTCTATTCTGCCACTTTTAAAGCTAGCTTCAACATTACATAATTGTTTAAAGAATATATTTTTGGTGACTTATTTTTGGTGTTTAAAGAATATATTTTTGGTGACTTAATGCTACATACCACAGCAAATACATTTCCTAAAACATGCTTACATATAGAAGTTTGTGCACGCATAATTTTATTAATATTTTGCAGTATACCTTGCTGTCAGCTTTTCTTAACATATAACTTTAGCTCATTAAACTATTCCCTACATAACAAAAGCTACCCAAACTAGTAGATCACCCCTTCTTTTCCCTCTATGGCTCTATGTTCACTCCCCACTCCATATGAGCCCCTCCCATTGAGACAGAAGCAGTGCAAACCATTATATACCCAGGAACATGAAAAAAAGCCATCAAAGCAGTATTCAACTCCTAATTAATAAATTGTTTGAAAGATTTCCAACCAATTAACCAGTCAACAAATTAATAGATAGGACTGAGATTTGCCCACTAGCCTCAGCCGCAGACAAAATCACAGCATCCTCTTCAGTGATACTACAGTGATGGTCCTATGTCTGTACTGTTTGGCATATAAACTGAAGTCAGCCAAGGGCCCCATAATTGTTTTCAAATTTACTTGGAGAATCTTGATGAATGTAAAGAAGCCTATAATGCTGGATGTTGCTAGTCACAAGGTCCACCCATTGTTGATACCTAGGAGGCTGACTCAACATTGCAATTATCTTTTTTTCCATACTTAAGAGCTCAGTTACAAGATTTCTGTCAGAGGTAAATTCTATTTCATCTTCAAATAATGAGAGCTAGTTTCAGGGACAGCACCAGCAGCCTGTGCAAACCTCTAACACAGTACAGAAAACCTGTATTCAATAATCCTTCACAAACTCACAAGACCATATGAGATGCATACAAATAGCCTCGCATCTAGTACAGTTGTTAATTTCTCTCCTTCCCACTAGACTTGTGTGATTCAGTTCAGGTAAATTCGGACGAATAAGGCGTATTCGACATCCTTCGGACCTTCCGAAAGCCAAGGTCTGCCCACAAAAAAAAAAAATCAGAATCCGAAACTGACCTAGTCTGAAATTTTGGTTGGCGCTTTCCCACCTGAAACTATTACAATGTTGATACATGCTTCTAAAAATACACAGCAAGGTGCTTTCCCGCCTGAAACTATTACTATGTTGATACATGCTGCTAAAAATAGATCTGGTAAAACAGGTGCTTTACAGTTCATGCAAAGTGCAGATATTAACCACATAAGGACACAAGCAAATTTGGCATTTTTGCAATGTGTGTGTTCAACCATAATTCCTACCTTTCTCATTTATTGCACAAACATATATTATATACCATTTTTTAAAGGGTAGAAAGGGCTTTAATTTGATGTGACATATACATATATATAAGTGTGTAGGGGTTTATAAAATACCCCTTCCTGTCTCCTTAGGGATTTAATATTATTATTAATTTAGTTGAATGTATTTTTTATTTTTATTTAATTTTAATTTTTTATGAATATTTTATTTTTTTTTAAATTCGGCCAAATAATTAGGATTACTGCCTAATTCCGTCTAAGTCGAACAGGTCCGGTCCGAAATTCAGATCCTCCAAATGGGGAAAAAGAAAAAATCGTCCAAAATCAAATTTTACCAAAAAATTTTGCTGTGCACAAGTCTGCTTCCCACCTTATTTAACTGAGTTGGGTAAAGTAGCTCCTATGTAGAAATTGTAGCTGAATAAGTTGACATTTTGCATATGGGAGTGCACGGTTGGCAAGAGGGGCACTTGCCCCCCTATACTTAGAACCCCCTTCCCCATATAAACATAGGATTTAGGCAGGATGACCTGAGGGCCATATTATAGCTTTGACCCCCAACCAAAGAAAATATTTCTTGGGACACCCATTGTTTAGCATTAGCTGAGAAACAGACTGATCCCTCTCCCAATCCTCCAGGATACCCAGGTGCTGCTGCCATTGTGTTGTCAACCCCCTCATTTTCCAAGTTCCTTGAAGAAAGTATTCAAACTATATATTAAGGAACTAAAGTCTACTAATTTAATCTAATCTAGGTTTGCATTGTTCCTGAAGGGGTAACAGGGTCAAGATCCCTGTATCCCATTAATTCCTTTATATTTGTCTAAGACTTATAAATTGATTTGGTGGTGGTCATTGGTGTTTGGCTAATTGTTGACAATTTTTTTTGTAAACAGCTTATACAATAGACAGACAGTGGTGGAATATTGAACTTTTGTCTTTTCAGCAAACTTTCTGGTAATATCATCTCACTCACAACGTCATCTGAACCTGAACAAGAGGAGGATGCTAGAGGGATATATTCTAGATCTACAGCATCCTCATCTTATCAGTCTTCATTAGGTCATCCTCAGCACAGCCCGCCACTTCTTGCCCACGACCCTTATATTCCTCTAAGCTTTTAGAGTTGTCAAACAATTTCTTTTTATTTTAACTTTCACAAAGACAGGTGTTTTGATGCTTGTTTGTCTCACTGTCAAATGCAGCAGTGCATGTGCATGTCTGTTTTTACTCTAAAGTACTCAACACAACTGATGGAGTGTGATGTATTGCCTTCGCAACAAAATAGTCAAGCTTGTCTGGTATCTATCAAATCTGCCTCAGTCACACAGTTCACGTCAGGGTCCCAGTCAGCTGTCTGTCACCTAATATATATATATATATATATATATATATATATTTTTTTTTTTTTTTTTTTTTTTTTTATTATTTTTTTTTTTTATTTTTTATTTTTTTTTTTTACAGTTGTCTATCCTATCTTATCACTGTCCAAAAAAATTATAATTAAAAAAAATCAACAACTTCTTTCTCCAAACTTCACCAGCACAGAAATAATGACAGCAAGATCAGCAAGGAAACTGGACTGCAGCTGACCGTGTCTTTCATATTAAATCAGCCAGACAGAATGTTAGAGTATTTGGGGCAACCTCCTTTGCTCCTTTCTCACACCACCAGACTCCCCCAGCACAGAGATAATAACAGCTAGATCAGGAAGGAGCTTGAATCACAGCTGCTTGTGTCTTGCCAATGACTTTTAGGGTATTTGGAGTCAACCTCCTTTCTCCCTTTCTCTAGCTCAAATATGTGCTGCTTTCTCCTCTCACAAACACAGAATGGCATGGTGTGAGAGCCTGACACCCTTTTATATTCCTGAAGGAAAAGAAGAGAAAACTGCCATGTGGTAGGGAGAAATTAAATCTTCTCATTGATTTCAATGCAATGAACTAAGTGAAAAAAAAGCAGAAAAATGGCGCTTATCGAGGGAAGTGCAATTTTTTGCCTATTTTAGTTTGCCCATCACCCAGCCAGACACACAAAGTAGTCAGCAACATAAGTCATCAACATTCAAATCCCTAGCTATGATGTGTGTTTCTACTGCTATTGGAGGTTCAGTAACTTTGACACCAACTAGTGTGATTGCAATATCTAGCCCCAGTATTAGTGGTAGTGGTAATAGAAGTAGTAGTAGTAATAGTCCCTCAGGAACATCTTAGTCCATGAAGTCTACAGTATGGAGATACTTCACTAACAACTGAAAACTTAAACTTGCTGCTATCTTTTTGCATGTGTAAGAAGCACATGAGCAGGGGGAATGCAGGCTCACACCTAGTCACCTTTTCATTGAGATTCCACCTGAAGCACAACCACAGGTCTGAATGGAAGACATACCACCAACATTTCATAGCTGCCACAACTAGCAGAAGCAGAAGCACTCATAAAAAATCCCAGGGCTCTGGGGTATATAATAGAAGTAATGATGAATGATGTGTCAGAGAGTGCACCAAGATTTCCTTCATTTGAAATAACACAAATTGTTCCTGCTGCAGAGGATTATGTCTCTAAGTTTGTTGCAGGAGGTGATAAGTCGTGGAATGCAGACATATTCCACTGCCAAAATCCCCACCACCTCCAGAAGTCATGTTGTTAAAGAAATAAAGTTACACTGTTTTTCTGTCATGCACTGCCAACCCACGTTTACTGAGATGTCGGGAAGGAGTCAAAAACTTCACAAAAATAATCCCAAAGTATGGAATGAGTGTGCCAGGATGTTTGCAAAGTGTGGAATGACAAAGTGCCAGGATGTTTGCAGTTGCTGTCCTATTCTTGTGTAGAAAACTGAGATTTTAAAGAACAGACGTCATCTGTTGCACTCAGCTGGCATATCCCATCCCAGTATGGCTGTGCCAGAATTTTTCAATCTGGTGGTTAGGGAGGTGGGCTGGGCAAAGGGCTGGACACTCATATGGAAAGAATATTCCCCTGACAACAGAATCCGATTCCTGAGATGCTGCTTCACAGCTTGGCAAAGTACAAAATGTAAGATTTTCACTGCTTACTGGGTTTCCCTCTTACCAGTGGGTAACAATAGCTTGCAGCATCAGGTCCCAGTCAGTGATCTTACCTCTGGTTCTCGGATACCACTTTGTGCATGCAGAGTTTTGAGAGACAATCCCACAAAGCCATAGATGTGTCAAATCTCTCCTTGAAAGCTGGTTTTGTGTCTGCTGATAATGGTTTGAATATAATAGCTGCCTTGAGATTGCTGCTTTGTCCAGGTCCTAAATTTAGTTGTGACTAGATTCCTCTCAGAATCCCAACCTTCAGAGACATCTTTAATATCACCCACAAAATCTGTGCCCATTTTAGCCACTCCTACAGTGCTTACAATGCATTACATGCCATACAAGAGCTTAAAAACCTGTCTCATCTCCAGCTGAAAATGGAGGTCCCTACCAGATGAAATTCCATAGCATAAATGCGAGAGAGTTTGTACGAGTAGAATAAGGCCATTGGCCAGCACACAAAGCAAAACTGGAAGGCTTTGGAGGAAGCATCTTTGCACTTGGTCAATGGTACCTAATGTGTCACAAGGTCACCTTGCTGGTTAAGGGCAGGAATTAGCTAGGTACTTCCACTAATGTATTTACTGAAGGAAAAACTGAAGAGCATGACTTACCAATATTAAAGGGATAGTCATTTTTTATTTTAAGATGATTTAATATTGTAGGTGTTAAAAAAGAAATCCAATGCTATATGTCTGATCTCTGAAACCTTTATGGTTTGAGATATATAACAGGCTAAAGTTCCCCCCTCCAGGCTGTTTCACAAAGTCAGCAATCTAGCCGACAGCAGCAGATTGCGGTCATTTGACCAGCCGGCGCCTCTTCAGCAGAGCCAAAATAGCGCAATCTACAAATAAATGCTTCATTGGAACAGTCTACAAAGTGTGCTTGCAAATCAGACAGCACTGTCTATCATCATCTGTTCCCAACCTCCTCCGATGACAGATAATTTCTCCTTGTAAACTGGTTGGAATGCAACAATACTTGGGGAAGGAACAGAAGAAGTTTGACAGACTGTGGTGCAGAGATGTAACTACAGTCTTTTTGGAAGTAAGGCCATGGCTCATTTTTAAAACTTTAAATTTTGCTATAACATTCATTGAATAACAAAATAAGACAGATATTACAGGTTATAGCTATATTAATATCATTATGAGCCAAAATTGTATAGAGGTGATAGTTCCCCTTTATGCCCCAATACTTAATTGTCAAATTCACCAGGATACACAGCAGTCATCCTTGTGCTGTATTGTTAATGTATGCAGTATTCATAAACCCACTTGGAGAGTGTTTACTGAATGCTTTAGACAATGCTTATTAACAATAGGATTTTCTGATTTGTGCTCATTTATATTACAGTGGTATTCAATGTCTAAAAATAGTAACAATACTGTACAAAAGCACAATTCATTGTTGCCTACAGTAGTGTCCTAGCAGAGTAAAATTTATCGAAGCTTGAGTCAACATTTTAAATAATTCATACCTAATAAAGGACTTTTCTTAAAACAGTAAATAATGGTGAAGTGAATGTTTGTCCTTTTTGTAACGGTTTTCAGTACACTCAGAGGCAGGTAGTTTGGGAAAATACAGTTTTATTGAAACCAGACAGAATAAAGTAACCCTCGCGGGTCCAGCAATAGATAACACATAACACTGACACAGGACAGGTTACAGAGGAATAATTAACCCACACGGGTCCAGTACATATATCTGAGAGTAAAATATATATTACTGACACAGGTCAGGTTACAGTTGGTGTGAATCAGAGAGACAACAATAGGAAGGTGCTACTAGGCCGGGAGGCTGATGGGCCCTAATAGCAGAAGGCCCAAGGAACACTCTCTACGCAGAGCGTGATACAGTAGCGACTTAGCCACAATGAGTGAGTGAGGCCCTGAATGAGTAACGGACTACCGGACAACACTGGGTGACTGCAACCAGAGGTGCAGTGTAACGCGAAAGCAAAACTACAGTAACTGCGACCCAAGGATAATGGCACCAGACCACAAGGGTCAACGTACGCTCAGGCATGATGGCAACTGCCAGGTGATAGAGACAAACTGAGGCGCCCAGTAGACCAACCTCAGTAGAGGAGCAGTGATAGGCCAAGCGTATAGTGTGCAACCAGGAATAGCTCCTACCCTGGGGTAAGGAGATACAAGGCACAATAGCGAGATTGGGTTGCGGTAGCTGAACGGTTAGAGCAGCAATCGAGGCAACCTAAAGGGTCTATGCAAGACCTGGACAGGGCACCGGAGAGATTCCCCAACCGCATAACCGGACGGGGTAGTGAACCGGGCCTGAATGATACACAGGACAGGAGACTCAGCCAGTCCGGGTTGAAACCCAGAGCAGGAACATCCTCTAAACTGGGTCGATACACAGAGCAGGAATGTCAGCCAATCTGGGTTGATACACCGAGTAGGAACATCAGCCAATCTGGGTCGGTACACAGAGCAGGAACGTCAGTCAGGCCGGGTCGGTACACAGAGAAGGAACATCAGCCAGGCTGGGTCGGTACACAAAGCAGGAACTTAATCAGGCAGAGTAGTCAGGCAGTCCGGATCATACACAGGATTCACATGATATATAGAGCAAGCACTAAGCAACAGGAACACCACGAAAGGGCCCTGCAGAAGTGACAGGGCTCAGTACTTAAAGGCTAACACTGGTTGGCGCAACATCACGTTAGCCAATAAAAAGTTTCCAGGAAATAATACTGTCAAAATGTCACCAGCGATACACGGGCACCGTGATACTTTTTCAGTCTTTACTCCAGTTTCATCTTAGTTAATTGAACAACAATTACAATTCGACAAGATTTCAGCCAGTATTCACTACAGAGATAATTATTGGAGCTTAAAGTAAAGAAAGTAAAGCAAAATATGAAGCCTCCTGTCATGTAGTAAAATTACAATTCTACAAGATTTCAGCCAGTATTCACTACAGAGATAATTCTCTGCAATGCATACCCTGAAGTGCAACCAATTATTTTACTGGCTGATGCCAGTACAGCTGCAGTAGTGAATTTATATGTTCACCCTTTATCACCTTAAAGTCCAGGGAGTAGATGCACTAAGAGGGATGCTATAGTGATGTGTGTCCGGCAATGTGTGGCGAGCACATTGCCTTTGAGATGGAGACACATGTGACCATATGCACTAAGAATTAAGTATACAAGGGGAGGGTGGAATTTACGCATTAACATGGAGGGCCATCAAACTGCTGGCAATGTGTAAGGAATGCCCTTATTTATACATCGCCAGCAGTTGGACAACCCTGAAGTTCGAGATCATCTTCTATCTTCACCACTTTCCCACTGGGGGGAGCAGAGAGGATGATCTCAGACTTCAGCACCACAAACAGCACCCAACCCTTTTCAGTGTCTTAGGGATGTGCATGGGATACCTGTGGCACTGAAAGGGGTAACAAGCTGTGCAAAACGTTTGTGGTAAAAGAGTTGTGCTTTAACCCCTTGACCAGAGGGGTGTGCAATGCATGAAGATGCTTCCTTCAATTTGACTTGAACCACTGAAATGGCCTCAAATGTATAATACATGATAATTCTAAATGTTTTCATGGATGCAATGAAAATGAGAATTATTTGAAATCTGATGGGATTGTGTAAAAGGACAGAAAGCTGATGAATGGCAATGACAACAAGAACTGTAAATATTAGCTGCATATTTAAAAAATGTATTATTGCTTATGTGTATTAAATAAAGTTTGTTATGGATTCAAAATAAGCAAAGTATTGTATTGAAGCACCTTAATTATATTAAAGGGATAGTAATACTTCGTTTTAACTTTATTTCATTTTGTAGGCATTAAAAACACACGAAGAATGATATAAGTCTTATCTCTCAAACCTTTATGGTTTAAGAGATATTCACAAACAAAGTATCCCCCCCCTGTTCAACCAGATCAGAAGGGAGGTGCCCAGGTAGACTGCAGAGAGGGACAATCTTCAATTAAGGTAAGGGAAAAAGCTGAAAAACTTGTCAAGGGGGGAAGGGCTTTCATTGTTTTCATACAAAGAAAATTGTCCCCTTCTGTTATCTGTCTGGTCATACAACCAGATTCACATCTCAGAAGAGATGGCTTACACTAGGTAAAAGGGGCGGGGAGGGGAAACTTTGCTTGTGAATATCTCATAAACCATAAAGGTTTGAGAGATAAGACTTATATCATTCTTCATGTTTTTTTTAATGCCTACAAAATAAAATAAAGATAAAACGAAGTATTATTATCTCTTTAAGTCAATAATTTGTATAAAGTTGAAGGAACAGAAGCTATGTGGATGACAAAGTCCTGTTTTGCATAAAAAGAGGTATTGAAGCAAGAGTGGATAACATTATTTTGCCATTGTTCAAATCATTGGTAAGACCTCACCTCGAATATTCAGTGAAGTTTTAGGAACTTGTTCTGAAAAAGGATATACTAGAACTCGAGAGGGTACAGCGAAGAGCAACAAAATTAATTAAGGGAATTGAGGACTTGACGTATGAGGAATGACTAGACAAGCTTGGTTTATTTACTCTAGAGAAAAGAAGACTAAAAGGAGAGCTTATCACTATGGTACAAGTACATGAGAGGTCAATAAAGGTATCTTTCTGATGAGCTATTCATTCCATGGCCTGATCAAATATCCAGGGGCCACCACTTAGTATTAGAGGAAAGGAGGTTTCAGCTTCAGCAGAGGAAAAGGTTTTTTAAATTATGGAATTCCTTGTCAAAGGATGTGGTTATGGCAGATACAATGGATACTTTTAAGAGAAGATTAGATACAATTTTTTCAAAAGGGAACATACAGATTTATACTGTGCATTAGTAGGCAAAAAAGGAAGGTCTGATAAAGACTAACTTATTTGGCAGCAGGAAAGCTATATAATCCTCTTGTCTCTGGGTTATGAGGCAAAGGTTCTACTTGATGGATGTGTGTCTTTTTCAACTTAATTTACTATGTTACTGTGCTTCACCAAGATGCCCCGCTGGCATCCGCTCACATCCGTTCACCTTGCCAGAGTTTGCCTGGAGAGGTGAGTGGATGTGAATGGATGCTCCCCTCGCTAGACAGTATCTGGAGAGAAGAGCAGATGCCAGCGGGTAAGCCTGGTGAAACATCTGCTCTAAACCACATATATAAAGTCAAGGATAACGTTTATGGAACAGAAGATATGTGGTTAACAGCAGTTGCTTTGCCAAGATGTCCTCCTCTCATCTCACCAGACTATATGGCAAGTATGAGAATGGATGTGAGCAGATGCCAGCAAGGTCGCTTGACAAAGCTTCTACTGTCATCTACATAGCTTCTTTATGCAAATCATTGACTTTACATAAATGAGGTGCTTCAGTGTAATATTTTGATTATTGAACCCAGAATTTGTTTTATTTCATAAACATACACATTGAAAAGCAATGTGTTGCATACTCCTTTGCAACACTCCTTCAAAATTGCTGATACATGAGAAGAACTTGATAGCTTCCTTTGCTTTCGGATAGTGATTTTATAGCATACCAGCTGCAAGCCTCCACAAACTACTTTGAGTAAAGTAAACTGGGACTCTGGGCTATCACTAACAAACAGTTCCCAACAGCCCCAGTTGTTACTGTACAAGAGCACTAAATATATCTAGAGTGTACATTCACATACTTTTTGTGCACCATGTTTCTGCCCAGGGAAGTGACCTGGGCAAGGTAGGAAGCTTCTTTTCCACTTCCCCACTCCCAATTTGCTTTTCTCATTTTCTTTACCATTAATTATGCAGCTTTCCTCCCTTACATCTCCTCCACTCATGAAGGGGACATTCCATCTTCCCTGGTCTGCCTGATCTCCCTGTCCTGCTCCCCTTCCTTCTATATGTTTTGCAGACTTCTTTGTTGCATGCTTCCCCAGTTATCATGTGCTCTTTTCCCATGTTCCCCTTTTTCTCCCTGTCCCCGCATCTCTTTTTGTAGATCCTATAAATCAATTCATGAAATGATTTGTGACCATTTGTTCATCCCTAGTCATTAGCCTCAAAATTCAATAGATTGAAATCAGCTGATATCAGAAAAACAGAAGAATGGAAAATGTCTACTCTTGACCCTTCCAGCTGAAAAATATCACAAGCAATGTATATATTAAATTCAATAGATATATGAGAAATTAAGTTTCTCATCATGAAATCATAAATTATTTTGTATTATTTCATATAAGAACAAGTTGTATTGCAGAAATAATTTCTATTTAAACCTTTTTTTCCTAGAAATATTTTAATATTCTTCTTTCTGGTTTTCTCCTCTGTTTTGTTTATCAAGTATTTACTGTCATACTTGAGGCTATATTGATGCTTTACAACCTCTAATTTTAGCCTTTTTGGGTGTAAAGATGTGTTTGGCATGTCTCTATGTTCCTGTAAGTGTCATATGTAACTCCAGCAGGTTAAGCCCTCCCAATTCCCCACAGGGACAGCAGGCTGTGCTCAGACATAAGAAGAAAAAAGACAGAGCATAAAGATCTTCTGAGTGTAGTAGTTGAGATTAAAAAATGCTCAAAACTATAAAAAGCTGTGTACTAAGTAAGTAGTAATTTATTAAACAAACTGTTTGACATAAAAAATCATACACAGAAGTGTGCAGTTATGACTTAAAACAATCTATCCTTATCTGTCAAAAAATACATATATTGATATCCTAATTCCACAAAATATTTATTTCTCCATATGATATAGAGTATAAAAGTGGATGTTGGATAGTAGCATAGTGGATATGTGTGGAGTGAAACGGGACCTATTTTAGGGGTTCAAGTCCAACATTGAATGTAAAGAGTCTATGCACCTATCTCTGGGGGGTGTCGGATATTCGTCTTCTCTCCTAGTGCAAGATACTTTTTAAGGTCATATATGGTTCCTAGATGAGTTTGTTATCTGCTCACCAGAAATCTTCTTGATGGATAAGCCCATAGTTAACAGAGTGTGATCGTTCAGGTGCTCCTGTGACCCCCTGGTTCGCCACCTCTTTCAAACACCGATCTGGTTCACTAGTGTAGCGGTGACTGCTTTTACTCCACTCCAGTATGCTGCAAATTTTAATCCTTTTGGCACATTTCGGAGAACAAGTCTCATTTAACAAGATAAGATTAAAATGGCCTCTCTGGGATTGTGCCCATGTTTTTAACGGTGAGCCGGCCAATCACAGGCAATTAAAACGTTCAAATGTAACACTTTGTATTCGGTGTTACATATTACAAAGCATACTTTATTAAACAAATAAAGGTGGATATTTAATCCAATAAGTTTCAAATTACTTCATGTAAAATCATAAACTCATAAAATTGCTGTTTTTATGAGGGTTTTCATTTCTATGGTATTTGTTATATATATATATATATATATATATATATATATATATATGTGCAAACTTTGTAATATATCCTTGACATTATCTCAAAGAAATTCTTGTCACTGTTCATTTATCCTATATCCAATGGTGGTATGAGTGAAGTTGCAAATTGGATTATATTTCAGCCATCCGTATTGCTTTGCGATGTGAAGGAGACTTGGAGCATTGGTCAGGTGCTTCAAACATTGATGTTAGTGTCACATATGGAGGTTAGGTAGGGTTTTAACTTCTTGGGATCATATTTTCCTGGATAGTTGGACATAACTATAATACTTTAATTGTTGTATTGTATTTCCTTTCTATCTTTTATTTTTTATGATAGTAGTAGGAGTACAGTTTTGCTTCTCTTCCAATTAGAAATTTCCATTTTTTTGAATTATGGAGAGGGGGCTCGTTTATTATTATCATTGTTAGGCTTTCATGTCCCCCTAATAATGTGATAGTCCAAGGCAGGTTTTTTATTTCCTAGAGATGTTCTCCTATTTTTGACCCCACATTTAATTTTGTGATCCATCGTATGTTCAGTTTCTGTCTCTTTCCCATGTCTGTGTTGTCCAGATGCTCCTATTATTTATTTTAGCATTCAAATTTTGCAATAATTTATTCACAGAGGTTTACACGGAGAGACATCATTTTTTTAAATATATAAGTTGCAAGATGTGCTGCGTTATTTGAAAGTTTTCTTCTTATTCAATCCAAAATGGATTTTGAAAGTTGGTTATTGTGGTGGAATCCATACATTTTACTGAATTATATGTTAAGTGTGTATTTAGGACTGAAGATAATTTCTCCATATATATTAGACTCAAGGGCTGCCAATGGTAAAGGTTTACTAATGTTCTGAATCTTATAGACATTATAATTCTTCATTCATACTCATTGGTTCTAGGGTCTGTAATTTGAAAATCCAGTAACTTTCTTGCTTACATCAATTTTTAAATGGTTCCCCCCTCTGTCAGTGGATGAAATATGTTCACTTCCACTAATTGTTAGGTCTTTGATTATTTTTAAAGGAGGAACAGTTGATACAGTGTTTCGTCACTGCATGATGTCTTTTATTCTTCATTATGTTGTTCCTGTGCTCCAAAAATTGCTTCTTTAGAGGTCTTATTGTCCATCCCACATATTGAAGTCCGCATGGGCACTCCAGGAGGAGCCTAGAAGATGGCACAAAGGACTAAGGGAGCTCTACCAGCCTTGCCAATATACCGGGCAAGGCAGCCCAGAACCTGGCACAATAGAACTGAAGAGGCTCTACCAGCCTTACCAATATACCGGGTAAGGCAGCCTATGGCAGAAGTGACACGGTGTAGCGGAGGCTCTACCGGTGCTATAACGGAGGCAGCACTAGTAACCAGTGTTAGAGTGGAGCAAACCAGTACCTCGTACTGGACAAACACGGAGGCCCTACCGGTGCGATAACGGAGGCAGCACTAGCAACCAGTGTTAGAGTGGAGCTAACCAGTACCACATACTGGACAAACACGGAGGCCCTACAGGTGCTATAACAGAGGCAGCACTAGCAACCCGTGTTAGAGTGGAGCAAACCAGTACCACGTAATGGACGAACACGGAGGCCCTACCGGTGCTATAATGGAGGCAGCCCTAGCAACCGGTGTTAGAGTGGAGCAAACCAGTACCGCATACTGGACAAACATGGAGGCTTTACCGGTGCTATAACAGAGGCAGCACTAGCAACCGGTGTTAGAGTGGAGCAAACCAGTACCACGTACTGGACAAACACAGAGACCCTACTGGTGCGAGGCCCTACCGGTGCTATTACGGAGGCAGCACTAGCAACCGGTGTTAGAGTCGAGTAAACCAGTACCACGTACTTGACAAACACGGAGGCCCTACCAATGCTATAAAGGAGGCAGCACTAGCAACCAGTGTTAGAGTGGAGCAAACCAGTACCACGTACTGGACAAACACGGAGGCCCTACCGGTGCTATAATGGAGGCAGCCCTAGCAACCGGTGTTAGAGTGGAGCAAACCAGTACCGCATACTGGACAAACATGGAAGCCCTACCAGTGCTATAACGGAGGCAGCACTAGCAACCGGTGTTAGAGTGGAGCAAACCAGTACCGCGTACTGGACAAACACGGAGGCCCTACCGGTGTTATAACGGAGGCAGCACTAGCAACCGGTGTTAGAGTGGAGCAAATCAGTACACTGACAACCACTGCAATATCAGAGGCCAGAAGTCTGAAACCAGCGGTGGCAAACAAGGAAGGCACCGGAAGTCAGGATGTCTCCGAGGCGATCAGAGTCAAGCGGAATGCAGCCAAGTCGGGATCCAGGAATGTCAGCCAGGCCGGGTCAGGATACCGAAGCAGAAACGTCAGCCAAACCGAGTCGGATACAGAAGCAGGAACGTCAGCCAGGCCGGAGCGGTACACAGGAACGACTCTGGAGAGTAGACAGGCTATCCGGGTCGGTACACAGGCGCAGGAAAAGGAGAGAAGTCAGGCAGGCCAAAGAGGTACACAGGAATCCATAGGCAGTCGTAGCAGTGGTATAGAAACACCACAAAAGGGCAGTGAAAGGGTGCAGGAGCCCAGTCTATATAGGCAATACTGGGCGGACTAATCACAGGCAACCAATGGAAAGCACCAATTGCTAACTGACAAGAAAAGCCAGCAATCACGGGCACCCTGATAGTACCCCCCCTCTCAAAGACCCCCCCCTTCTGGAAGATGGACCTGGCTCCTGAGGGTATTTAGAATGAAAAATATGCAGTAATTTGGGAGCATGAAGGTCCTTACTGTCAACCCAGGATCGTTCTTCCGGACCATAACCCTTCCAATGTACCAAATACTGCAATTTTCCTTTAAATCTTGGAGAATCAATGATACTTTGAACTTCGTACTCCTCCTGACCCTCTACCTCTATAGGCCCTGGCACCACAGGGTTAGTAGTATAACGGTTGCATACAAGAGGTTTGAGGAGAGATACATGAAACACATTATGGATGCGCATGGACGCAGGGAGATCCAAGGCATAAGAGACAGGATTAATTTTATGGATCAGCCTGAACGGGCCAATAAACCGGGGAGCCAGTTTGCTGGACGGAACTTGTAACTTGAGATTTCTGAAGGATAGCCATACCCTGTCCCCAACCTGGAAGGAAACTGCTGGCAGCCGTCTACGACTGGCATGGCGCTGATGACGCTGGAAAGACTGACTGAGTGCCCTCTGAACCTGTGCCCAAGTGGAGCGGAGCTGCTCAATCCAGAGCTGGAATCTGTTGAGACTGAAATGAGAATGGGAGCAAGCACGGCTGGAACCCGTAGTTGATAAGAAATGGGAAGCTCCCGGATGAAGAGTTAACCGCACAGTTCCTGGCGAACTCTGCCCACGGCAACAGGTTGGCCCAGTTATCATGGTGGTCTGTGACAAAACAGCTCAGGAACTGCTCCAGTCCCTGATTGGCACGCTCAGCGGCCCCATTGGTCTGGGGGTGGTAGGCAGAGGAGAAGGACAGTTGAATGCCCATCTGTTCACAAAATGCTCTCCAAAATCTGGACAAGAACTGGCTCCCCCGTCGGACACCAGAACTCTAGGTACCCCATGCAATCGAAATATCTCTTTAGCAAAAACAACAGCCAATTCTTTGGCAGAGGGAAGGCCACTGAGAGGCACGAAATGGCCATTTTAGAAAACCTGTCAGCCACCATAAGTATGAAAGAATACCCTCTAGACACTGGCAACTCTCCCATAAAATCGATGGAAAAGTGAGACCAGGGACGTTCGTCATTAGGTTCTGGTTGGAGTAGGCCCACAGGGAGGTGTCTAGGGGTCTTTGAACAAGCACAGGTGGCACAGGCATTGGTAAATGCAGAACAGTCCGCCCGCAGAGAGGGCCATCAGAAAACGTGTGAGAGAGACCATATTAATTGATCCTTACCAATATGCCCAGCAGCCTTAGAGGAGTGGTATGTTTCAAGTAATCGAGTGTGGAATGGCTCATCAACAAAACACTTTCCGGAGGGGCCGTAGCCTGGGTGGCCAGAATCTCTTCCCCCAGTGGCTAAGTGATACTCGTACGTAGGGTGGTCAATATGCGGTCAGGCTGTATAATGGGTACTGGGACTTCGTCCCTCTCAGTTTCAGGCTTGAATTGTCTAGACAGGGCATCAGCCCTAACATTCTTGGAACCCAGCAAATATGATACAATGAAATTAAAACAGGAAAGAAACAAAGCCCATCTGGCCTGGCGAGAGGACAATCTTTTAGCCTCTGACAGATAAGTCAGGTTTTTGTGATCAGTGAGAATCAATACTGGACTTTTGGTGCCCTCCAATAAATGACGCAATTCTTTCAGGGCGAGAATGATAGCCAGTAGCTCTCTGTCACCTATCTCATAGTGACTTTGGACAACTGACAACTTCTTAGAGAAAAACCCACATGTTCTCAGAGTGCTCCCTGTCACTGGTCGTTGAGAATGCACTGCCCCAACCCCAATCTCTGAGGCATCGACCTCCAGCGTAAACGGAAGAGATGGGTTGGGGTGGGATAGCACCGGAGCAGCTGCAAAAGCGGATTTCAGTGTCTCAAAGGCATGTTCTGCTGCCTCAGACCATTGGGAAGAATTGGCGCCCCTGTGTGTAAGGTCAGACAATGGTTTAACAATCGTGGAAAAGTTTTTAATAAACCTTCTGTAATAATTAGTGAACCCCAGGAATCGCTGGGTCGCTTTTAATCCTTTGGGCCATGGCCATTGCAATACTGCAGCGAGTTTCTCCTGATCCATAGCAATACCTTCCTTGGCAATTATGAACCCCAAAAAGGGCACACTGGATCTATGAAACTCGCATTTTTCCATTTTACAATATAGCTTATTTTTTCATAAGCGGAACAACACTTCTGACACATCCTTGATGTGTTGTGACAAATTATCCGAGTGAATAAGTATATCGTCCAGGTAGACAACAACACAGGACTGCAGCATATCCCTTAGTATATCATTAATCAGTTCTTGGAACACCGCAGGTGCATTACAGAGGCCAAACGGCATAAGTAGATATTCATAGTGCCCGGATCTAGTGTTAAAAGCCGTTTTCCACTCATCACCAGCTCTAATCTGAATCAGGTTATAGGCTGAAAGTAGGTCCAGTTTCGTAACGATGGAGGAACCTTTTAACCTGTCAAATAATTCGGTGATGAGTGGTATCGGATATGCATTCTTAGGCATCAACTTATTTAGGCCACAGTAATCGATACACGGTCTTAACTCACCATTCTTTTTTTTCAAGAAAAAGAACCCAGCACCAGCAGGCGAGGTGGATTTCCTGATGATCCCTCTTTTGAGGACATCCTCAATATATTCCTCCATAGCCTGGTTCTCATCGCATGACAATGGATAAGTACGTCCCCTAGGGGGTACCATCCCCGGGGGCAAATCAATAGCACAATCATAAGACCTGTGCTGAGGCAGGGTGCCAGCCTCTCCCTTGCTGAAAACATCACTGAATTGTTGGTATTCAACTGGCAATGAGGGAGAGGCACACAGAATCTTAACCGGGTGAGACACACAATGCTCCATACAATATTGGGACCAGGACGAAATCTCACAATTCTGCCAATCAAACTGAGGATTATGCAGCTGCAACCAAGGAAATCCCAGAATAACTGCATGGTGAGGAGAATGGATTATCTGGAGCCCCAATAGTCATAGGTAGTGGTGTAGTTTCAAAAGTAATCTGAGCTGGTTCTAGTGGTCTGCTGTCAATGACTTCAATGGCAAGAGGCGATTCCCTTTCAACCAGTGGAATCTTGTGCCGTTCAGCACAAGACTGTTTCAATGAATCATTTTTCCATCCATAACGAGATATCGGTTCTGCTGAAGACCCTCCGCTTGATTCAGAGACCGGATTCTCCTGCTGGCAGCAGAACGGTGACAGCAGGGGAGAGGAAACTTTGAAAGCGGCTATCTCTTAAACCATAAAGGTTTGAGAGATGCCACTGGTGTCATTTAACTCCGTTTATTAAGGGCTACAATATGAGGGATAGTAATTTGAGTAATTGAGTAACTGGGCAGGCAAATGGCAAATGAGATTCAATATAGACAAGTGTAAAGTTATGCATGTTGGGTATAATAATAAAAATGCAACATATAGTTTAAATGGTGTTTCTCTGGGGAAATCTACTAATGAAAAGGATTTAGGAGTAATGGTAGACAATAGACTTTGCAGTAGCATGCAGTGCCAGCTGGCAGCTGCAAAGGCCAATAAGATATTGGCATGTATTAAAAGGGGTATTGACTCAAGGGAGGAAGATATAATTATGCCTCTTTACAGGTCCATGGTAAGACCCCACCTAGAATATGCTGTTCAATTCTGGGCGCCCTTTCTGAAGAAGGACATTATGGAACTAGAGAGAGTGCAGAGGAGGGCTACAAAACTAGTAAGGGGAATGGAATGTTTTAGTTATGAAGAGAGGCTAGAAAAGTTAAACTTGTACACACTAGAGAAACGGCGTCTTAGAGGGGATATGATAACACTATATAAATATGTTCAAGGCCCATATAAAGGGCTTTCAAAAGACCTGTTCATTAACAGAACAGTACACAGGACAAGGGGCCACCCGCTTAGACTTGAGGAAAGGAGATTTAGTCTACAACAGCGGAAGGGTTTCTTTACAGTAAGGACAATAAAGGTATGGAATGCACTTCCGGAGGAGGTGGTGCTATCAAATACATTAGATGCTTTTAAAAGGGGCCTGGATACTTATTTAAAAGAGCATAATATAGAGGGCTATGCACGTTAGTATTGGGATTAATATTTAGTTAGGGCTTGTTGATCCAGGGAGAAATCTGATTGCCATTTGGAGTCGGATGCCTTCTTTTGGGTCAGCGATGGTAAACAGGAATAGGAAAAGGGTTGAACTGGATGGACGCAAGTCTTTTTTCAACCTAAATTACTATGTAACTATGTAACTATGTAATTTTGAAGTAATACTATCCCTTTAAGCAGGAAGTTAGTGTTGTGGGCAAAGGGCAAAGGCACTCAGCCTGCTAACAATTTTCTAAGGCATATGTTGCAATTGGGCTCACAACTTTTATTTCCAGCTATTTACTTCTCCACTTCAGCCCTCAGAAGAAGTAATATTGCAGCTGGAAATATTGCAGTCATAGAAAATATAGATTAAATATGGTGAAGTTCTCATGGGAAATTTATTGGCATTTGAGAAAAGAAGAATGCTTTATGTATTTTCTATGGGTGGGAAGTTTCACGAAAAAAATAGGAAATCATTTTTTCACAAAAAGTTCTTTTGGAAATTTCTCTGACTTTTCACTCATCCCTAGATTGTCTCTCAAAACTCTGCCTGCACAAGGTGATATGCTGATAAGATGAACTATTCTGCTGCTGCTCCTGGTGCTGCCTTTTAATCACATTATCAGAACCAGAGGCAAGTCACCTAATGATGTAAGCTAGTAGTGTTGTCCATTGGTGGTGGTGGGAGGGAAACCCAGTGAGCAGGCACAGTAATATAGTCTGTGCTCTACCCACTTGTCCACAAATCTGTTGTCAAGTGGATTTTCTTGCCATATGAGCTTGTCAGCCCTTTGCCTACCAGATTAACCACCTGCTTATACAATTCTGGCACAGCCATCCAGTGGTGGTGACTTCCTCCTCCTCACTTGAAGCATCACAGCCCTGCCAACTCCTCCTTGTTTTATTATGGGTGGTCATAGTGTCAGCTAACACTTTAAGCCTCTACTACCCTTTTTTGCTAGGTAAATAGCTTCAAAATTGCTTTATGCCATCTCTATCTCTCTAGCTCCTTTCTCTCCATTTTGTTTTGTGAAAATGTAAGATATTTATAGTATGTGGGCAGGAAGTTTTTCCCCATTGAAAGGCTTAGGCAAAATATAGAAACAATTTCCTGAAATATTTTTGGTGGAAGTGAAATAGAGAAAATTTTAATGGTTTTGCTATGGGCAAAATTTCTTATCAAAAGACAGAGACCCACTTGGTTTTTCACTGAATAGCTCCCTAAACAGAACCACACATATCATGTTCAACACTACAGTCTTCCACTGTCCCACTAGCAGTCACAGAGCCACACATAGACCTTCTGTCACTCCAGTTTTGTCCCAGTGTCCACTGGTAGTCACAGACCCTAACATACACTAACTCCCTATTTTTCCTTAATATTGTCTCTCATGTAATGCTGCAATATCCTCCAAGTTTCAGTTAATGTTGCATTGCTGTTATTGTTTCACATACTAATATAAAGCTTTTGTAGGTCTGGTGTAATACTCTGCTGTTCTCCTCTCATAGTAGTCTCATATTAAATTAGGTTGAAAAAGACACAAGTCCATCAAATTCAACCTTTGCCTTATAATCCAGAGAAATGAGAATTATATAGCTTTCCTGCTACCAAATGAGTTAGTCTTTAAAAGACCTTAATTATTTGCCTACTAATACAGTATAGCCCTGTATGTTCCCTGTTGAAAGATATGCATCTAATCTTCTCTTAAATGTATCCATTGTATCTGCCATAGCCACATCCTTGGGCAAGAAATTCCATAATTTAACAGACCTTACTGTAAAAAAAACCTTTCCTCTGCAGAAGTCTAAAACTCCTTTCCTCTAATCTCAAGGGGTGTCCCCAATCTCAAGGGGTGTCTGTATTCTCTGCTAGTGTCATATAATGGTGCAAAGATCTGTTGATCTGATGCATATGCACTCTGTGTCTTATCTTATGTGGCTTGAACATTGAAAGTATGTACCACACAATTTATAATCACGCACACACAAAATTGCAGATGGCATGTCTGATATAATTTTGCACTGACACCACATTCCCTAGCAACAGCATTGGACGTGATCTTATCTTCAAATTGGAAGAATATTTATGTTATTCAGTATGCACAATCAATGTATTTTACTCTCTCAACGTAACATAAAATTTTTCATAAACATGCATACTGATATTCAAACTCTTCACACACACTTTTCCATACATATAATAATATATTCCTATATAGGGGGGCTTCTTTGTACAGTTACATCAGGAATCTCAGTAAGTCTTAAAACAGCTCTGGGAGTATATAGTAACAAAATGATTTAGACTGTTTTACTCCCATTATATTGTAATATAAAACAGTTCAGTTCCCTGATTCTGATAGATTTCCATTGTGCATAGAAAGAATTTGCGTCACTCACTGGACTAAATGATTTTCTTGCATGTTTTCAAGTATGCCTTAATATGTGTCATTTGATTGCTATAATCCATACATCTCTTTTAATGCGCCACTTTCAGTCTTTTAAATTGATTCCTCTTTCCTATTTTGCTCCTATCCAATTGTATAATTCCCCTGTTTGATATTGATTTTATGTAAATGCTGTTAAACATTGCATGAATCCTGTATATTTCTAGGCATACTAGTAATATTTTGCAACCTCTTAACATTTGACATTATGCATATGTGGTTTATAGAGCAAAGTATTGAAGATTCCATATAGATCTGATGGCATGAGGTATTCAATTTGGTAATCATTATGTATTATTGGAATTTAAGTGCCTATTAAACAGAAGAAATAGCCAGGGGGTAGCTACAGGGAGTGCAGAGGATGTAGTTATGACAGGGCTCAGCAACCAAAGGTGGACTGTTGCACGTGCACTATCCTATGAGCCCTTACAAACGGGCCAGGTTCTTACCTTAGCTGGTAGACACTGACATCATTACACATAGCTTATCACAGTCAGTAAGTTAAGAATAGCATTGGTGACCACCTTCCCTTTTCTTCATTGGCCATTTGATCAGCAGAGAGGTGTAGAGTGCAGCGCAAAAAAAAAAAGGTTAACATATGTTAAAATGAAAAATATATATAACAATAATAAAATTATAGACAATTTGATTTTAAAAAGAGTAGGTTGATTATAACTTAAAGCTTGTGTAAAAGCTAGAAAATCCTGTGGTACCTCAGGAAACTGTGTACACAGAGACCATATGGACATGGAAAGTGCTTAAACAATTGACTGAAACTATTTATTACATCCTAAAATGACTTTTACTATTTAGTAAATTTCTCCCAAGCATGAGCGTGGTTTAAAGCATAGCGAAGAGGCCTCAATAACTGCAAATAGTATTTCCTAAGCTATTTAGTGCGTTTTTCAAAAGCAAAGAAGGCATAGGTTTTAAAGAACAGATGTTTTGTGTTGCACCCCACTGGCATATCCCAAGTCACTTTTCAAGTGGTGTACAAGCAGGTGTCGGTGTGTTAGGGAAAGAGCTGGAAATATCATACATAAGAAAGTTAACCTGACCGTAGATATGTGGACAAGTGGCAAGAGTACATTTTGTATCAGTGTCACTGCTCACCTCCTGTAGTAAAGACCAGCAGCATAGCCCATTCCATTAGCATGACAATTTCATGCAGGCAGAGCTTTGGAAGACAAACCGACATCGATGCAAATGTGTTAAATAATTTGCATCAGGTGATAAAATAGTGGCTTATACACCAATCCTTGAATGACAGTGTCTTTTGACAACAGCTCCAGCACAACATTTGCTTGAGATTTACGAAATGTCCCACCTCAAAAGTGAAAGAGACAAAAGTGAAACAGACAAAAATTTCCCATTCTGAGTGGGAAATTTCCAGTGAAAATTGCATATTTTCAGTATTTCTCCACCCATATATTGCATTTAAGTCAATGGCAAAGCTTAATTTCTCCCCAGTGCTGTGAGTATTCCCATAGGTTGTTAGTCTGAGTTTGGGACTGAGTCATAAAGCAGCATATTGTGATTTGTAGTGACTTTGGCCAAATAAAAAGATAAACAAATAAAGTGATATGATTACAGACAAACAGTGCCAATTGTATTCTGGATGTTGGAGAGAAGAAGGGAGAATTATCCACCCTCAAAAAAATTAGACTGAGTAACACACTGTAGAGTGTGTGATTTTAGAAGCCAACCTAAGTCTATCCTTAATTATAATTGAAAAGCAGCACCACAGGTCAAAAACGTCCCCACCCCCAGCTAGGAGTGTTTCTGCTGATGATGATAATGTAGACCCTACTGAAATCACAGTTGTAACATTTTCCATAACAATAACACATACATATTGTAGTGCTGTTTTATGCAAAGTATGGATGTGGATAACTTTCAATTAGTAGTAGGAGTTGACTAAAGTCATAGAGCGTCTGCTGTCACCAACAGCACCAGCACTAGCACTTCCACGCCCGCTAGTCTACTATCAATCTCTAAGAATCACATTAGAGAGTTCTTCTTCTATGAGCCATTGCACAATAAATAGGAAACAAAATGTCACAGCTTACCTTGTTTCTAGCGGTGCTTGGCATAATTCCAAGCGTCATCTGCAGACTCAAGGCTTCAGAGTGAAGCAGGCCTCTGTTTTATGCCATGCTTCCTGTAGTCTCCTCCTCCCTACTTCCTTCCTCTGAGCTTGCTCCTCCTACCTACTTTCTGAGGAGGGGTTAAAGGGCAGCCTAAGTTTGATTCAGTTGCCCTTGCGTTGTTGTTCAAAGAAGTTCTATTACCTTGGGCTCTGTGTATGACCTGGCTTGTCTTCCATCCAATCTGGTGCTGACCTGTGGCTCTGTCTGACTATTCCTTTGTCTTATCCTTATAGTGGACACCCAGTCTGGTGCAGACCTGTGGCTCTGTCTGACTACCTGAACTGTGTATGACCTGGCTTGTCTGACTACCCTCTCTGGTGCTGACCTGTGGCTCTGTCTGACTATTATTTTGGTTTTCCCCTGTACCTGGCAGACACCCTATCTGGTGCGGACCTGGGGCTTAGTAGACTAGCTTTGATACTTACTGCAGGAGTGAGTCAAGTATCACTTCCTTGTACTGAATGCAGGCATGAGTCAGATTTTCTCACTACCTCGGATCAAGAGTTCGAGTTCCAGTTCCTGTTCCTGTTCCGTTCCTGTTCCAGCATCTGGTTCCAGCAGAGACTACCAGTGGCTCTGGCCTAGTCTCTAGTAGAGTGGTCCTCCACAGCAGTTTACTATTTGTGATAGTAGCACTGCCTGGCTGTGTCCCTTTTCTTGTACCTGCTATTTTCCTCTGTTTGCTACCTTATTGTTGTTTAATAAATTGCATTTTACTATACAGTACTGACTCCTGATCATTTCTGGGCATGCGTGACACAAAAAGTATAGAGAAATAATCCCAAAATGATCCCGCTGCCTTGCAAACTATCCAAAATGTTAACAGTTGACTGCTTAGTCATGATGTCAGTCTCACCTTTCAGGCTGTAATTCCTTTGATCATTTGGACATTTATAGCTTTTGAATAAAACAACTGACAGTAGTACAACTGCATTACTCAGCCTTTAAAGTCCTTTAACATATTGGTTTTCATAAAACAAAGTTTACTACTCCTTTATAGGGTTAACTGTTGGTTTGCTAAAGGAAAAGTGATTCAACAAATGTTATATAGGTAAAGGGTGGTAGCATGTTAGTCATAGAAAAAACAAGAGACTGTTGGTAAAAATAATACCTTTATTTGCTAACTGATCGGCTCTAGCATTAGGAGATTCTTCATCTTCATTTGTGTGCTATATAGGAGGTTCTTCAGCTTAATTTGTGTGCTGTATAGGAGGTTCTTCAGCTTCATTTGTGTGCTGTATAGGAGGTTCTTCAGTTTAATTTGTGTGCTGTATAGGAGGTTCTTCAGCTTCATTTGCTTGCATCCTACAGCCACTCAGTTAGCCAACAAAGGTATAATTTTTATTCAAGGAATATTATGTTTTATGTATTTGGAGAATGAGTCCCTAGAGTCCCTTTGAACTTGGTCAATTGCATGTTTTCCACTGTGGTGCAAATAATACTATCTGAACCATGCATTTATAGAGATTCCTGTAAAACTGCAACTGTTCCCTCCAGAGGAGTGGTAAATATATAAATGTGTCTTCTAACTACTATAGATGCCAGATTATCCAAATATCAAATCCCTCTATGACACAAGTATCTTATTTTAACCAGACTTCTGGTACATGGAATAAAAAGCAATATTTATTCTGCTGTGTTGCTGTGCTCTGCATCACCCCTCCTTCATGACTCCGTTCATGTGATATTTCACTGCATCTCATTATTATTTGTATTATTATTATTATCTTCTTTTTCTCCCCTTGGGACTTTTTACATTGTATAATAGTAACATAGAATACATAGTTGATGAGGCTGAAAAAAGATGTGCGTCCATCAAGTCCAGCCCATGCCATAAACACCCCTGTTGATCCAGAGGAAGGCAAAGAAAAGCCCTCTGAAGCCATTTCCAATTTAGCCACAAGTGGTTAAAAAAATTCCTTCCCGACTCTAAATGGCAGCCAGATAGATCCCTGGATCAACATCCTATCTGCACTGAAGCCATCGGTCATAAATTTCAATATTGTTCTGTGCTAGATAGACTTCCATTGTTTTCTTGAAAGCAGTTGCAAAATCCAGAGGCAAAGAATTCCATAGCTTTACATCCCTTACCGTAAAGAACCCCTGCCTTTCTTTTAGCCGAAAGCACCTTACCTCTAGTCTTAATGGATGACCTCTTGTTCTTAGCTCAGCTCTTTGCATAAATAATTCATTGGGTAGTTCTTTGTATTGACCTTGAATGTATTTGTAAATAGTAATCATATCACCCTTTAGACGTCTCTTTAATGTAAACAAACCCAGTTTGGCTAGCCTGTCTTTATAACTCAGATCTTCCAATCCCTTTATCAGTTTTGTTGCACGTCTCTGCACCTTTTTCAGTTCAACAATGTCTTTTTTAAGAACTGGTGCCAAAAATTGTACTCCATATTCTAGATGAGGCCTAACCAAGGATTTATACAGAGGTAAGATAATATTAGCATCCCTTGCATCTATACCTCTTTTTATGCAGACTAGTACCCTATTTGATCTTGCAGCAGCTTAGTAACTCTGCACACTGATGTGAAGTCTATTGTCTATCAGTACTCCTAAATCTTTCTCTAATGAGGATTCCCCAAGTTTTTTCCCATTTAGAGTATATGTAGCAAGTTTGTTTCTATAGCCCAAATGCATAACATTCCATTTATCTACATTAAATGTCATCTGCCACTTTTTTGCCCATATACTCAGTTTATCTAAATCCTTCTGTAGAGAAAAAACATCCAGCTCTGTATGTATTTCCTTACATAGCTTAGTGTTATCAGCAAAGGTTGACACACTACTTTCAACTCCTACTTCTAGATCATTAATAAACAAATTAACCCCCTAAGGACCAGCCGCGCACGCAGCGGTCACTTAAGGACCACAGAGCATTTTTTTTTTGTTGTTGTTTCTTGTTCCGGACTCCCCGAACAGCGTGCAGTAGCGGGGGGAGCCCGGAATTCCATGAATGTCATAGTACGTCATGGGTCGTTAAGTCAGATCTACCCATGACTTGCTATGACTGTCAAGGGTCGTTAAGTGGTTAAAAAGCATTGGGCCCAGGACTGAACCCTGTGGCACCCCACGTATAACTTTAGACCAATTTGAAAAGGTTCTATTTACAACAACTCTCTGCCACCTATCATTTAACCAGTTCTTAATCCATGTACAGATAACACCACCCAAACCAAAGCCTTTTAATTTATGCATTAACCTGTTGTGAGGCACTGTATCAAAGGCTTTTGCAAAATCCAAGTATACTACATCATCAGCAATTCCCTTGTCCAGATTATTACTTACTCTTTCATAAAATGCAAGTAAATTAGTCGGACATGATCTATTCTTCATGAAACCATGCTGATTCCTACTAATAATATTGTTTGCCTTCACATAATTCTGAATACTGTTAATTAGTAACCCTTCTAATATCTTACCCACTGTGGAAGTCAAGCTCACAGGTATATAATTTCCTGGTTTGGATCTTGCTCCCTTTTTTAAAAAATGGAACTACATCAGCTTTCCTCCAGTCACAGGGCACTATGCCTGATAAAAGTGAAACAATAAATATTAAGTATAATGGTCTTGTTATTACTGAACTAAGTTCATTAAGTACCCTTGGGTGTATACCATCAGGTCCAAGTGCTTTATTCACCATAACCCTCTCCAGTCTTTTTTGGACCTTCTCCTCAGTAAGCCATGTAAATGATGGAGGAAATTCTGTGGTTTTGTCTGTTTGCCCATAGCCTGTCATTGCTGCTTCCTTTATATATACTGAAGCAATGAAGCAAAGAATGTGTCAGCCATAGTCTTATCCTCACTAATCAATTAACCTGTCCCAGTCCTAATATGACTAATATCAAGTCAACCTTAACCTTTTTGTTATTAATATAGTTGTAGAATTGTGTAATGTTTTTCTTGCTCTCATTTGCAATATTACTCTCATTTTCAATTTTAGCTAGCTTGTTTGTTTACGGATGTTATTACATTCTTTGTATTTTTTTAAATGATGCATCTGACCCATTTGACTTACTTTAAAAGCTTGTTTCATATTTCTCATTTCCCTGCAAACCACATTGGCTTCACTTTACTCCTCTTGTGCTTATTCCCCAGTGGTATATACTGACGCATGTATTTGTTTGAGAGAATTATAAATACATTCCATGATTCTTGTGCATTTCTTTCTTTGAAAATTACATCCCACTGAATATCCTTTAATACTTATTTTAGCTTTGTAAAATTAGCATTTTTAAAATTGAATGTTTTGTTTAAAGGGGAACTTTCACCCCGCAATAACTAAATCTCCACTTACTGCTCACCTGGCGACTAGCTGCTTAGTAGCGCTAGTCGCCAGAAATCTTACCCGGTTCTCAAGATTTCGGCGTTTTAAAGGAGCAGGAAGCACGGACGTCTCTTCACAGTGACGTCCGTGCGCCTGCGCTGTCAGTCCCTTGTGCACCGTACGGTGCACAAGGGACTGACAAGGGACTGACAGCGCAGGCGCACGGACGTCACTGTGAAGAGACGTCCGTGCTTCCTGCTCCTGTAAAACGCCGAAATCTTGAGAACCGGGTAAGATTTCTGGCGACTAGCGCTACTAAGCAGCTAGTCGCCAGGTGAGCAGTAAGTGGAGATTTAGTTATTGCGGGGTGAAAGTTCCCCTTTAAACCCTTGCTATTGGGTTTCTCATAATAAATTTCAAAGGATACCATATTGTGGTCACTGTTGCCTAAATGTTCCCTTACTTGTACATTGTTTATCATGTCAGAATAGTTTGAGAGCACTAGGTAAAGCAAGGACTATTTTCTAATTGGCTCCTCTACTAGTTGGGACATAAAATTATTATCATACTTAAAAAAATTATTTCCCTTTGTTGTGCTGGACTTCATATTGCTCCAGTCAATTTCAGGATAGTTGAAATCTCCCATTATAATTACCTTTGCTGTCCTAGAAGCCTTTTCCATTTGCAGTAAAAGTTGGGCTTCCTCCAACTCCCCAATATTAGGTGGCTTGTAGCAAAGCCACACTAACATCTATTTATTATAATGACGTCTCCCAGAGGTTAAATTGGCTACTCTGCTAGATATCTCCACTGTATTGTAAACCAGTGTTTCATAACCAGGGTGCCAAGGCAGTTTAGTATTTCACAAATATCCACTTAGGGTGACCCTTATATATCTGTAAAGACTTTGACAACAGTATTTTTATAAAACTTGCTATGCACAATATGCTTTAGTTATACTGATTGTGAAAGCAAAGAATAACTAAATAACCTCCATAACACCCTTGACAATTGACATACAATGGTTAGGGATGCCCCAAAAAGTCAAGGGGTGCCTTGAGCAAAAAAAGACTGAGGACTATTGTACTAAAAACTCCATATTTCCAGAATTTGAGCATTATGCCAGAGATCCATTGATTATACATTCAGACCCAAATCAACCTTTTGGCTCCTTCTGTCAAGGGAGAAATATTTAACCTTGGCCAATAATATGGGCTCTTCTGGGCTAAGAACACCACCAGCTTCTTGGGAAGCTATTCTGTAGAAAACAGGTGAGCAGTATTAATTTCAGTTACATGATGGATGACCTTAGCCTCTTTCACAAAATTATAACCAGCAAAATGCATTGACAGACTATATGCTGCAACAACTGATTCACAAAATAGTGCCTAAAGAGATCATTTTCACTTAAAATTAGTTTTTATTTTATATAGGGCGAATGTAATACAAACAATTTTACAGTCTTTCATAAAACAGTATGATAACTACTTGAAATATATATTAAATCCTCTTGGCAATGTCAATAAATCCCATTGACTACAAAAACGTAAAAAAGTAATTGCAGCTACCAGGTTTAATGTGTTCCTAATCTGCTAAACTGCATACCTTTGAGTAATTTTTTTCTATGAGCAGTATGAATATGGACTGTGCTGGAATTCCCCAGAAGACTAACATGTGCAAGCTAAATATTGTCATTTCTTAAGCTCTGAGCTCTGCTGAGTTATTGTTGAGCCAGCCATTTTGAATACCTGCCAAGCTGATTATAACAATACAATCTATAGTCTTATATAGATGAATGAATAGTTTAAGCAGCTCTGCACATGCTACTTTTTAAGTGAGTGCCTGCCACAAAGATCTAACAATCTAATTTTTGATTCATAGTAAACATCATGGCTTCAGGGTCAGTCAGTTAACCAGATGTACCACTTCATCTCCTCTTTCCTTAAAGGATAATTTTCTAGGTTTAGTTGGGTAGTAATGTCACTGTTTTGTTCTAAATGTCATGCTAATTTCTGAGATGTTTCCACTGTGTTCAGCTAATCCTGACAGAACCATTCCAAATAACAAATGGAGCCAGACAAATAATTATCCATTCATGCCAAACCAGCATTTCCTGAGTGTCTTTATGGAAGAGTTTAGAAAGGATAAGTGTTGCTCATTCTATCTACATAAATCCCACTTCTGTAACATGTCCACTACCAGGGAGTTCTCATAAATATATGTAAGTAACAATTAATTGCATTAAAGAAAAACATTATGATTTTAATTTCAAATCCTTGCATGCTAGAGTTGTTAACCAATGATTGTAGATCCTGTAAGATCCAAGTGGTTAAGAATAATTATGTATCCTGAATATTATTCTTAATATTACAATATATAAATATAAGATACATTGTATGCCATCTTATTTTAGTTCCTGTGGCTATATAGCAATCATCTATGTACTGCATTGTCACTTTATATGGTGTGAACAAACCCTTTTGTGATTTTACTGTATAACTGATAAAGAAAAATAGTATGAATTAGACAAAGGTTACTAATAACTAGGGATGAGTACATTTTTTTTTTTTTTGCATTAAAAGAGAAACAGGAGAAAAATGTCAGTTTTCGCCAACCAGTACATATTTTGCAAACAGCGCAGTTTTTTCGCTTTTTTCACCTAGCTCATTGCATTGAACTCAATGGGAAGACTGACTTCCTCTCCACAACATTGCAAGTTTCCCTTATTTTCCCTGAAGCATAGTATAAAAAGGGTTCAGGTTCCCGCAGCATGCCATTCCTGTTTTTCAGTTTATGAAAGGAAGAGAAAGCAGCACATTTTTGAGCTTCAGAAGACAGCCTAATAAAATGGAGTTGAAACTTAGTTTAGGGAGTCTTATAGGGAGGAAATCTATTCTCTGTATTAGGGGAGTCTGGGGAAAAGGAAAGGAGAAAGGAGGTTTATCCCAAACATCCCAAAATTCTGTGTGACTGACTGGGAAGACACAGGCAAAAGTTATCCAATTTCCTTCCTGATATGGCTGTTATATCTGTTATCTCTGTGCTAGGTGAGTTTGGGGGTGTGAGAAGAAAGCAAATGAGGTTTACCAGAAATACAATAACATTTTTTGTGACCAAGTAGACACAGGCAGCAGGGACAGCTCAAAAATCCCTCTAAGTGTGATCTGGGTTAATATTCAATACAGTTAATACGCCTCCCTTTTTCCTCCTTTTAGTATGGGTACTCACTCTTTTCTGAGGCTACTTCCACTTCTAGGATATAGGCCTTTACTGGATCAGCCTTCCTTTACTGGTCAGTTTCCAAAGCACCTGCTTTTATCCCTCCTTTTGGCACTGCTTACCTCTCCCTCAAATCCTTCTTCCAGCTTTCTGTTATCTACGGACTAAATTGGTGAGGGGTAGTAAATATGACACTTATATTGCCAAGGGTACCAGAATTGCTAATGGAGACCTCCTTACTAGGGATGGGCAAAAATGTTCACCTCAAACTGAAATCAGCAAATAATGGCACCTCCCACATTGCGAATAATTTCCTGCGAAAAGTGCAGTTTTTCTGCTCTTTTTTGTCTAGCTTATTCCATTGAAATCAATGGGACCATTGAATTTACACACTCCACATAGCAAATATTATTTTATTTGCCAAAGGCAAATAGTGTAAAAGGAGAATGAGGGTGTCTGTGTTGGTGGAGTGTGAGGAAATAATCAGTTGAACAGGGAATGTTTTTGGGGGGGTTGTGTACTGGGATTGGGTGCAGTTAATAAAAAATAAATCCTAAATACTATTAAAATACACATGGTGTAAAAGGGGTCTGAGGAGGGTGCCTGTGTTGGTGGGTGAAGTCAAGGGAATGAATCACTTGAACAGGGAATTTGTTTAGGGGGTTCTTGACTGGCATTGGGGGGACAGTTAATAAAAAATAAATAAATAAAATAAGAAGTTTGTATGAAAAGTGATAGGGACAAGAACCCTACTGACATAAGCTGCCACTAAGGCAGACTGATACTTGATGTGACAGAGTATTTGTAAATCATAATTTGTTAGATTTGTTGTTAACGGCCCAAGCCCTGAGGAAACATTGATTTGTAGGACATAGACTTGTTTGGCACAAACCCTAAAGAAATATTGATTTGTAGGACTTATGCTTGTTTGGTACAAGCCCTAAGGAAACATTGAATTGTAGGGCTTACGCTTGTTAGAAACAAAAGCCCAAAAATTGTTTATTTTTTTTATAGGAATATGGGGGGGGTATTTTATTTTTTTATTTTTCTTTAAATCACACGCCCTGAGAAAAAAAAAATACCCTACTGGCCTGGTGCCAGTAGGTCATGTTGTGTTGGCCATTGTCAAATGCCCTGATGTAGATGTGGGAAAGCAAGACTGCTGTTCTTGCTGCTGCTGCTGAGTTCTTTAAACAGCAGGATGATAAGGCGGCTTTAAGGGAATGGGAACAACAACAGCAGTAACATGGGTGATGGATGATGAAGGTTCCACTTGCCACAACTAGCTCCAGTGATGTGTCTGAGGCAGTAGTAGCACAATAAGTAGCCCCAGTATATGTGGAGAAAAGAAGAAGTTGGCCAATAATTCTTCTCCACCTGCCCTCTGTTGTTACTGGAAAATAAATGTTTCCCTTGAGAGCAGGAACTGTGCCTCTCATCAGCAACTGTGATGTGCACAGTGTGTGTGTGAGGTAAATAACACCTGGGGGAACAACTGTATTCAAACACCATGACACCAGAAACCAAGTACTGCTGTTCACTATACCCCTTGTCCATACCCCGCATGACAACTTGCTGACAGTTTAATAGTAATGATGATCCCTCCCTGCCACCATCTTAGCATATACTGCGGGATGGAATCTCCTCAGAGGCCACTTGATGCCCTGTTTGCGATTCTCCTCCACCACACTGACATGTGTGGTCAGTGCACTACACAGTGTGCAATGGGTGGACACGAACTGCCACATCCTAACATCTAGAGAATGGCTATCATTTGGCAGGGGAAGTAAGGATGAACAAGATGAATTGGCAGAAGATTTATACCCTAGAGAATGAAGGTGATGGCGAGCTAGTTGTTTCGTGTTAGGGACCAGGAACCAGACAGACACAAAAATGTAAAGTGCAAAACACCTTTATTAAAATAACAAAAGCAAACAAAGCAAAATCGTGATGCAAAAGCATAAACCAAAAGACAAGCCGGGGTCAGGAACCAAGACAGGTACTCAGCCAAGCTAGGGTCAGGAATACAGAGATCAGCGATGTCAGGAACAAGCCAACAGTCAGGAACCAGAAGGGACGTCAGAGTAAGCCAGGTCATGCACAGGAAATCAGGAACGCAGTAGAAGCAAACACAAGGGCAAACTAGGAAGTGAGCCAAGCTGCTTTAAATACCCTGGAAGGGTTGGCTGATAGCAGTCAGGTGAGCAATCATGGAGAGGTCAGCTGATTCAGCCAGACTCAGAACAGGGAAGGCAGTAGCAATAGATAGCAGAGTACTAGAGTAGCTCAGACAGCAGAACTGAGCAGCAGAGAAAGAGCAGCTCAGCCAAACCTTGACAGTACCCCCTCTCAACACCCCCCCCAAAGGGCAGGACCAGGTTTATAGGGAAAGCGACTTGGTAGGAGGGTGAGGGTAGACCTGCGGCGGCTGTAGGGGTCTGCCATCAATTGCCTCAATGGCATGTGGACTAGTACTGAGCTGTAATGGAATGGAGTGCTTCTGGGTGAAGGCACTGTCGATAAAGAGGCCAGCTGAACTGAAGTCAATAAGTACATCTGTAATAATGGAACACTCACCCAAAGAGAGCCCAAAGGAGAATAGAGGTTTATCCTTCTGGATAGTCAGGGACGCTGAGACACCAACTAAGGTCTGTCCCCTATAGGACCTTAGGTGCGGGTGTTTTCCAGGACGTGTGGGGCAAGTTTGCAGCATATGCCCTGCCTTGCCACATTAAAGGCACAGGCCCTCCCTTCTCCTAAAGGTCCTTTCAGCAACCAAAAGGCGTGTGAACCGAAGCTGCATGGGCTCCACATCTCCTGAGGTCTCGAGACCAGAAGGCGCAGGAGGAGAGGGAGGCATGGGTGGGGACGAAAAGCTTGGGGCTAAACGGATGGGATGCCTCCGCAGGCGCTCCCTGAAGGAAGGTCTCTCACAGATATGGGAGTCAATCAAGATACCATTTGAGACCAGTTCAACTTGTCCTCCACATTCCCCTTCACTGTCTGTGGCAGCAGATACTGTTGCTGCTGTTTTTAGTAGTACTAGCAGTGGCGGGACTGCTTGGGGATGGCAAGTGTGACTTAGGGTCCCTTTCTGTCACACCTGGTATAATTTTCTCCCCCCCCCCCCGAGTACTACAAGACATACAAGGAGCAGGCAAAGTATTGGTGGCAGCCGGTTCAGCACTGGTAGTAGGTAAATCACTGGAGGCAGCTGGGGCAGCACATCTGGCAGAAGGTACAGCAATAGTGGCTGCAGGTACAGCACTGGTGGCAGCAGGGGCAGCACATCTGGCAGCAGGTACATCTATAGTGGCTGCAGGTACAGCACAGGTGGCAGCAGGAGCAAAATGTCTGGCAGCAGGTAAATCACTGGTGGCAGCAGGGGCAGCACGTCTGGCAGCAGGTACAGCAATGGTGGCTGCAGATACAGCACTGGTGGCAGCAGGGCCAGCACATCTGGCAGCAGGTACAGCAATGGTGACACTGGCAGCAGGGACAGCACATCTTGCAGCAGGCACAGGCAGCTGACCTGTCCTGCTCTCACTAGTACTACCCGTTTCTCCCTCCCTCCCTTCCCATTGCCTTTTCTTCCTCACTTCCCATTAAATTCCCCAAGATCCCTTGGGGTGATTTAGGGAGACTGGAGAGCACTGGTTCAGTACTGCTAGTCACTTCCTCCTCCTCAGACCCAGTGGACACATAATAAGGGTCCTTCCAGCTCCTCCTTTTGCTGCTCATAGTGATAGCAGTCACTATGAGCCTCTCCTGCCTCAATTTAACAAATAATTCACAGCAGAATAGCACATCACGTCTACCTTGCTCTGTAACTGCTTCTATTGTGTTTTATTTCCTGGAATACATCACGTTTTTACAGCAAAAGCAATGTAAATCAATGGGTGGAAGCCTTCTATCCACTGAAAAATTTGAGGGTAAATTTGGCCAATGGGCGGAAAATGCAGAAATTTTACTCGCTGTTTTAAAAGCAGAATTTCTCGTGAAAAAGCGGACAATAACGTGGTTTTCGCAGAATTTCTTGCAGCGACATGGTGACAACTTTAGCCCATCCCTAGTATTTTCTATGGGAAATTTTTGCAAAGATTTCTGCAGGAAATTTCTCTGACTTTTTGCCCACGTCTAATAACTTGTCTTCATGACTTGTGTTGCTGATGTTAATGTGAAGTGAAATCACGGTCTAAAAATAGTATAAGGTAAATACAAACAACAATCTACTGTAAACTATTAACATTCACTTGTCCTTAGTGTGCTCATCACACCATTTTACTGTTTCATCACCCAAATAATAATAGTATCTCAGCCATGGAGCCTTACTCTCCTGGTTTCTTGAAATATATTGCTGCAACACACCAACAAGACCTACTAAAGGCTGAAATGTTCTTCTGGGGTTTTGCTGTTTTTCTCATGTAGGCAAAATTTGACTGACATTTTGGTGATGTTCCTCTCTGTGGGAACAGATTGATATTAATATGTAAATTTGTATTGACATAAGGGATTGAAAAACTGGGCAGCACCAGAGGGGGGCACTATCCCCTAGCATAAACTATTCAGATTGATTTGTTCTCACTGTTTGCTTAACACATTTTGCTGATTTTTCAGAGAATACTGTGGTTCCTTCAGCTCAGAACCAATGTTGTAGGATAAAACTGAAAAGTGCTGTTGACAAAACATAAAATAATGTATATACACATTACAATAAAGGATCATTTTTGAAAATAGGAAATTGTGAAAAATGTCCATGTTTGATATTTCTTTACTCTAGTTGAATGATTATAAATTAACTAGCACTACATAGTCATTTCTTGATAAGGAACTCTGTTGCTACATTACCTTAAATCAATTTAAAGACACATTAACACAACCTGTTCTGATACTAAAGAGAATGCCGTGACATTCCCACATATATGTGAAAAATGTTTAATTCATAAATAAAATTTCCATTGCCTCACTGCATTATGGCATTACTGGAGGGAAAGCAACTGTTTGATTGCAAGAGAACAAGAAAAATTGCAGTAAGGGTGCATGGCTTGAACCTGCCTGCTGAATAACCAAGCAGGCTAGGGTATCTTAGATTTTATAACTGTATGGAGACTTTTCGATTTGTTTCTGTCACATATTTTTCCATGAAAGAGAAAGTAGTTATAGTATTTCTTTAAAACAGCATTTCTTCTGAAAATACATTTTCTCAGTAAGCCATGCATCAGTTTTTCAGATGACTGCTGTTTTTTCAAATATTCAATATTTTATGCTTGAGGCTGTATTGCTGCTTTGCAATCTTTAAATTTAGCCTTTGTGGATCTAAAGGGATGTCTGGTATGTTTCCATGTTCTGCAAGTTGATCAGGAGAAAATGCCCTGACATCATCATTGTTCCTAAATATGGAAACACACTCCATCAACATCAGTGGAGATCCTGACAGCTCTATTTCCTGACTGCCTGCAATACATAGTAAGGCTTATTTTGGTTCAGATGACTACAATAAGGAAACACATTTGGATAAGAAGGCTTCAATTTTTGTTTCATAGGTAAATAGAAATATTCTGTAAATTGCTTTATTTTGGTGCACTTATTAATACACATTCTTCAATGATATATTGAAATGTATCAACAAAATATCCTGTTAACATTATTGATTGGTTCTTAGGTAATAGCCCAAAGGACTAATTCCATTATTGTCAATATCCCACCATGTATACAAATAGAGATGAACAAAAATTCTACAGTGGATTAATTCAGAAGATCATGAGAAATTGCCATTTCCCTCTGAATTGACTCAGAACAGATCACAGCAGGAAGGGAGTAGGAGAGAATGAGAGAGATGGGCAGGATGGAGCAAGTGGAACAAGGGAGCTACTTTCAGTTTTTGTACTTGTAAGTAGCAGCAACACACTGAAGCAGTTATACATTGTACAGAGGAGAAGCAACCCAGACAAGTACCTGTTTTTAATTGACATTGAGGGTATGTAAATCTGCCTGTTTTTTGCCTCTATTGGACCACCAATCCTCAGTCCTTGATGACCTGGCCTCTTTCCTATCTGATTTCCATGCAGTTTTCGATTTCCTGGGGCATCAGGCACAGGCCAAGGAGGCGCTCCTAGACCTTCAGCAGGGTCATCGGCCTCTGACCCAATATTTTGTAGAGTTTACTACTCTGGCATAAGACACCGACTGGGGCAAGAGTGCGCTTAAGGCCACTTTCCGCAGGGGGCTTTGCGACCGGCCATCATCAACACTAGAATGTGACTTGTTGTTGTCTTCAGTGTTCTTCTTATATATCTACTTATGTGTTTGTTTGTTTTTTGGACTAGCACTGGTGGTGCTGCAAGTTTTGGTGGGACCTTGAGAAAATGCATCCTCCCTTGGAGGAGAAGGATCATCATCATTTATTGTACACACTGAAGCAACCATTGCACAGTCAGTTTTTGAACTACTACTTTAGTCTCATGTCCCTGTACTGCTCTACCCTTCCCCCTCCCCCTGCCCCTTGTGTATGTGCTAGACATTACTCAATTATTGTGTGTAATTTTACTCTACAGTACACAACACAACTGATGGAGTATGATGCTTTGCTTTAGCCCACTCAGCTGTCTGTTACCTAATATATTTAGTTGTTTGTTTCTTTCTTTATTATTTTTATTTATTTGTTATTATTAATTTTGATTTTCTTTTTAAGTTGTCCACCCTATCTTTTTACAGTCTGTCCAAAAAACAAAAATTATTATTGAAAAACAAAATCAACAACTTCCTTCCCCAGACTTCCTCAGCACAAAGACAATAACAGCAAGATCAACAAGCAAATTGGCCCCCAGCTGCCTGTGTCTTGCCAGTCAGTCACATGGAATTTTGGGGTATTTGGGGTCAACCTTCTTCCTCCCTTCCTCCTCAGAGTGCCCCAGACTCTCCTAATTCAGAGAACAAATGTCCTACCAAAACTAAACATCAGTTCCCCTTTATTTGCCTATCTTCTCTAGCTCAAAAAACATGCTGCTTTCTGCTCTCACAAATACAGAATGGCATGCTGTGAGAGCCTGACACCATATTATATGGCTGTAGAAAAGTAGAAAAAACTGTGATGTGGTGGGGAGAAATTTTTCTTCCCACTGATGTCAATGCAATGAGTTAGACGGAAAAATCCGAAAAAAATTGCACTTTTCACTGGACATTATTCTCCAAGAGGGAAGTGCTATTATTTGCCGATTTTGGTTTGAGGAGAAAATTTTCACCCATCCCTAGCCATCAACAATAGAATGTGACAAACATTAAGGGACTGGAGATCCCAGGTGAGAGAGCAGCAGGGAACGATCTACTAGACATAGGAGTTCACTGGAGAAATTGTGACTTTGTGGATATGTGAAGTAGATTTAATTTCCATTTAATTCGTCATCATTTCAAGTCACATACGATCATTTCTATCACACAGACCTTGTGCGAATGCCGCTACCAACGCCTCATTGTTCCAGCCCACCTCTGCTGCAAGGGTACGGAATTCTATCGCATAATCTGCAACCGTGCGAGGCCCTTGTTGGATTTCCATCAATTTTTTAGCAGCAGAGGCGGCTCTTCCAGGAACCTAAATACTCTACGAAATGCCCTTACAAACTCAGAGAAGTTTTGAGTACATGGTTTAGCGGTCTCCCATAGCGGGTTTGCCCATGCCAGGGCTTTCCCTGTAAGCAAGGAAATCATAAACCCCACTTTACTGCGATCAGTGGGAAAAGCATTGGTTGAAGTATGGACGGTCACTGAAACAGTCGCAGTATCGTTGGAAGCAGGGAAACACGGGCAGTAGAGAGTGAGACCTCTACTCCCAGTCAAAGGATCACTGGAAGATGTCGCAGGCACACAAGCATGAGAAGATGGAGTTGTAACGGTTTGTATGACATTCAGACACAGTAGGTTAGAATAAAACACAGTTTTATTAAAAGACACAATGTGAATGCCTACTACGGGCTATAGTGAATCACAGGAAAATATCAATCATGTACATATGCCCTCAGAGGCCCAGTATACAATGGTAGAGAGTTAGATACTGTCACAGGTCAGGCATAACCAGGCAACTTCAGCACAACATGGGTTAAAGTTCATAGATAATAATCAGTCTCTGACGTGGTGTGTTTGACAACGCCCAGTATGATGGTAATGGTTAGCAAGAGACTGTGGTTGAAGGTGTGGAAGCACCTAGTCTGTAAAGCAGGACTGAGACGATACCCTGTGCTGAGCAGAAACGGAGGCCACAATACTTGAGCCATGAGCAACAGACCGGTGCAGTAACGGAGACACTGTACACTGCAAGAGCCGATGGACTAGAGCCAATAGCACCCGACCGGTGCAGTAACGGAAACACTGTACACTGCCAGAGCTGGAGGACTGGAGCCAATAGCACCCGACCGGTGTAGTAACGGAAACACTGTACACTGCAAGAGCTGGAGGACTGGAGCCTATAGCACCCGACCGGTGCAGTAACGGAGACACTGTACACTGCAGAGCTGATTGACTAGAGCCAATAGCACCCGACCAGTGCAGTAATGGAAACATTGTACTTTGCAAGAGTTAACGGAAGGCTCAGTGTAACGGAAGCAACAGTGCTGTGCAAGAGTTAACAGAAGGCTCAGTGTAACGGAGGCAACAGTGCTCTGCAAGTGTTAATGGACGGCTCAGTGTAACGGAGGCAAAAGTGCTCTGCAAGTGTAAATGGAAGGCTCAGAGTTAACGGAGGCAACAATGCTCTGCAAGTGTTAATGAAAGACTCAGCGTTAACGGAGGCAACAGTGCTCTGCAAAAGTAAAGGAAGGCTCAGTGTAATGGAGGCCACAACACTCAGTCTGCTAGGCCAGCAATGCGGAAGTAAGAATGTCGCCCAAGCGACACGGAGAACAGGATCAGAGTAGCTGGCCGGATCACAGCGCAGGAACGTCAGACAAGCCGGGTCAGGTCACGGAGCAGGAACGTCAGCCAGGCCGGGTCGAATCACGGAGCAGGAACGTCAGGCAACCTGGGTCAGGTCACGGAGCAGGAATGTCAGCCAGGCCGGGTCGAATCCCAGAGCAGGAACCAGAAGGAGTAGTCAAACGTGCCAAGTCGGTACACAGGAACACAGCAACACAGTAGCACTGGTACAGGAACACCACGAAAGGGCACCTGACAGGTGCCAGAGGCCCGGTATAAAAAGGCCATACTGGGCGGGCCAAACTAAGCTCAGCCAATGGGAGCGCACCACACAGAGAGTGACAGAAAAGAGCACAGGCACCGTGATAGTACCCCCTTCTCAAAGACCCCCTCTCCTGGCAGAGGGTCCTGGTTTCTGGGGATATTTAGAGTGGAAATTGCGCAATAACCTAGGGGCATGAAGGTCCTCCTGATTGACACAAGAACGCTCTTCAGGGCCATAGCCCATCCAATGGACCAAATATTGCAATTTCCCTCTAAATCTCAGTGAATCAATAATGCTTTGAACTTCATATTCCTCTTGGCCTTGAACATCCACCAGCCCAGGAACCACTGGAGTGGTAGTGTAGCGGTTGCATACCAAAGGCTTTAACAGGGACACATGTAACACGTTATGTATGCGCATAGATGCTGGGCATTCCAATGCATAAGAGACAGGATTAACTTTGTGGATCACCTTGAAAGGACCAATGAACTGGGGAGCCAAATTATTGGATGGAAATTAAGATTTCTGGAGGAAAACCATACCCTGTCCCCAACCTGGAAGGAGACCGCTGACAGCCGTCTACGATTAGCATGCCGCTGATGTCGTTGGAATGACTGTCTGAGGTTCCTTTGAACCTGTGCCCAAGTGGAGCGGAGTTGCTCAATATGCTCGTCCAGAGCTGGAATCTGCTGCGACTGGAATGAGTCCGGGAGCAGGCATGGCTGAAACCCGTAGTTAATGAGGAACGGGGAGCTCCCAGGCGATGAATTAACTGCACAATTCCTGGCGAACTCTGCCCACTGCAACAGGTCAGCCCAATTGTCATGATGATCAGTCACAAAACAGCACAGGAACTGCTCCAGTCCCTGATTTGCACACTCAGCGGCCCCATTGGTCTGGGAATGGTAGGTGGAGGAAAAGGACAATTGGATGCCCATCTGACTACAGAATGCCCTCCAGAACCTGGACACGAATTGGCTCCCCCGGTCAGACACCACAACTCTGGGAACCCCATGCAAGAGGAACACTTCTCTAGCAAAAACCACTGCTAGTTCCTGGGCTGAAGGAAGGCCAAAGAGAGGCACGAAATGAGCCATTTTCGAGAACCTGTCGACCACCATTAAGATAAATATATACCCCCTAGACACTGGCAGTTCTCCCAGGAAATCAATGGATATTTGGGACCATGGGCGTTCACCATTAGGCACAGGTTGGAGTAGGCCCACTGGGAGGTGTCTGGGGGTTTTGGCACGAGCACAGGTGGCACAGGCTGCAGTGAATGCGGAGCAATTGGCTCTAAGGGAGGGCCACCAAAATACTTGTGAGAGAGACCATATTAATTGATCCCTCCCAATATGCCCAGCAGCCTTAGACGAGTGATATGTCTCTAGCAGACGGGTACGGAATGGCTCATCCACAAAACACTTGCCAACTGGGGTCTCTGGAGGTGCCGTAGCCTCGGTCGCCAAAATTTCTTCCCCCATTGGCAAAGTGATGCTAGTATGTAAAATAGCCAGAATACGATCGGGCTGAATAATGGGCACGGGGGGCTCATCCTTCTCTACCTCTGGCCCAAATTGTCTGGACAGGGCATCCGCCCTAACGTTTTTTGAGCCCGGTAGATAGGATACTATAAAATTAAATCGGGATAGAAACAGTGCCCATCTAACTTGGCGGGAGGACAACATTTTCACTTCTGAGAGATACGTCAAATTCTTGTGGTCAGTAAGAATTAACACAGGGGTTCTAGTGCCCTCCAGTAGGTGACACCATTCCTTCAATGCGAGAATAATAGCCAAGAGTTCTCTGTCACCAATTTCATAATGGCTTTGGGCATTCGAAAGTTTTTAGAAAAGAACCCACAAGGTCTCAGGGTGCCACCCGCAACTGGGTGCTGGGAAAGTACTACCCCTACCCCTATTTTGGAGGCATCGACTTCCAAGGTAAATGGCAGAGCAGGATTGGGGTGGGACAGTACAGGAGCAGATGCAAAAGCAGACTACAATGTCTCAAAAGTGTTTTCAGCTGCCTCAGACCATTGAGATGGATTAGCACCCTTGTGCGTAAGGTCAGACAGAGGTTTAACAATCGTAGAAAAGTTCTGGATAAATAATAATTGGCAAAGCTCAGAAAGCGTTGAATAGCTTTTAAGCCCTTGGGATGTGGCCACTGTAAGACTGCTGCAAGTTTCTCCTGGTCCATGGCAATGCCATCTTTAGAGATCACGAAACCCAGGAAAGGCACTTTGGACCTGTGAAACTCGTATTTTTCCAATTTACAAAATAGTTTATTTTTGCGTAAACGAAGCAAGACCTCGGACACATCCTTGATGTGTTGGACTAGGTTAGCGGAATGTATAAGTATGTCATCAAGGTATACGACCGCACAAGACTGAAGCATGTCACGGAGGATGTCATTGATTAACTCTTGAAATACCGCAGGTGCGTTACAGAGGCCAAATGGAATCACTAGGTATTCATAATGTCCAGACCTAGTATTAAATGCCATTTTCCACTCATCCCCAGCCTTAATTCTGATCAGGTTATAAGCAGCCCGTAGATCGAGTTTCGTAAAGATGGAGGAACCTTTTAACCTGTCAAATAGTTCAGTAATAAGTGGTATGGGGTAGGCATTCTTAGACAAGAGTTTATTCAGTCCTCAGTAATCAATACAAGGTCTTAGTTTGCCATTTTTCTTTTTTTACAAAAAAGAAACCAGTACTAGCTGGAGAAGTAGACTTGCGTATAATCCCTCTTTTAAGGACGTCCTCAATGTAGTCCTCCATAGGATGGTGGGTTTCTGTGTACTTGGATCTAGGGACTGCTGTACACCACCTAGGGCCTGTCCCCCAAGGTACCCTAGGTGCGTTCGTTTCCCGGCTGTACAGGACAAGTGCGTAATAAATGCCCAGCTTTGCCACAGTATAAGCATAGACCCTGCCTTCTGTGGTGTGCCCGTTCCTCCCTTGTGAGTTTGGTGAACCCGAGTTGCATTGTTTCGCTGGGCTCAGGTGAATGGTCAGGAGGCATGGGAGGCGAGGGTGAGTTCAACAGGCTGCCTTGCCCATAGTTTCTGGATCTTGCCCTCTGATCTTTAGCCATGCGTCTTTCACGAATACGAGAGTCAATTAGCATGACATAATCAATGTATTCATCCAAGTCACTAGGTACATCTCTAGCAGCTATTTCATCTTTGATAAGGTCAGCCAGACCTTGTGGAAAAGCTGCCACTAACGCCTCATTATTCCATCCTACCTCTGCTGCCAATGTCCAAAATTCTATGGCGTAATCGCCCACAGTACAATTACCCTGTTGTATCTCCATCAATCTTTTGGCAGCAGAGGCGGCTCTACCAGGAACCTCAAACACTCTCCGGAAGATTCGTACAAACTCACTGAAGTCCTGAGTGCAGGGTTTGGCATTTTCCCATAGAGGATTAGCCCAAGCCAGGGCTCTGCCCGTTAGCAAGGATATCATGAACCCGACCTTGCTCCGGTCGTAAGGAAAGGCATGAGGCGTTAGTTCCAGGAATATCCCTAACTGATTAATAAACCCCCTGCATAGGGTAGGTTCGCCATCATATCTTAGTGGTAATGGCGCCGCCGCCGTTAAACCTCTGGTCGGTGCAGCAGGAATCACGGAATGATTCTCCGGTGTCAAAACTGGGGGGGCCACTGGATTCTGATTGGGTTTGTCAAGGTGTACCGTACGCTCAAGTAATGTCTGCATGGCCAGTGCAAACTGGTCCAGGCGCTGCTCGTGCATATCAGTCCTCCAATGGATGTTCTGTGAATTACCTTCACCTTTACTGTCTGAGATCATGGCCCTTTTGTACTGTAACGGTTTGTACGACACTCAGACACAGTAGGTTAGAATAAATCACAGTTTTATTAAAAGACACAATGTGAATGCCCACTATGGGCTATAGTGAATCACAGGAAAATATCAATCATGTACATATGCCCTCACAGTCCCAGTATACAATGGTAGAGAGTTAGATACTGTCACAGGTCAGGCATAACCAGGCAACTTCAGCACAACATGGGTTAAAGTTCATAGATAGTAATCAGTCTCTGATGTGGTGTGTTTGACAATGCCCAGTATGATGGTAATGGTTAGCAAGAGACTGTGGTGCAAGGTGTGGACACACCTAGTCTGTAAAGCAGGACTGAGACTATACCTTTGCTGAGCAGAAACGGAGGCCACAATACTCTGCTAGAGCTAGCACAAACTTGAACCACGAGCACCCGACCGGTGCAGTAACGGAGACACTGTACACTGCAAAAGCTGATGGACTAGAGCCAATAGCACCCGACCAGTGCGGTAACGGAAACACTGTACACTGCCAGAGCTGGAGGACTGGAGCCAATAGCACCCGACCGGTGCAGTAACGGAAACACTGTACACTGCAAGAGCTGGAGGACTGGAGCCAATAGCACCTGACCGGTGCAGTAACGGAGACACTGTACACTGCAGAGCTGATTGACTAGAGCCAATAGCACCCGACCAGTGCAGTAACAGAAACACTGTACTCTGCAAGAGTTAACGGAAGGCTCAGTGTAATGGAGGCAACAGTGCTCTGCAAGAGTTAACAGAAGGCTCAGTGTAACGGAGGCAACAGTGCTCTGCAAGTGTTAACGGAAGGCTCAGAATTAACGGAGGCAACAGTGCTCTGCAAGTGTAAACGGAAGGCTCAGTGTAACGGAGGCAAAAGTGCTCTGCAAGTGTAAACGGAAGGCTCAGAGTTAACGGAGGCAACAGTGCTCTGCAAGTGTTAATGAAAGGCTCAGCGCTAACAGCAGCAACAGTGCTCTGCAAGAGTAACGGAAGACTCAGTATAATGGAGGCCACAACACTCAGTCTGCTAGGCAAGCAATGCGGAAGTAAGAATGTTGCCCAAGTGACACGGAGAACAGGGTCAGAATAGCTGGCTGGATCACAGCGCAGGAACGTCAGCCAAGCCGGGTCAGGTCACGGAGCAGGAACGTCAGCCAGGCCAGGTTGAATCACGGAGCAGGAACGTCAGGCAAGCCGGGTCAGCTCACAGAGCAGGAATGTCAGCCAGGCTGGGGCGAATCATGGAGCAGGAACCAGAAGGAGTAGTCAAACGGGCCAAGTCGGTACGCAGGAACACAGCAACACAGTAGCACTGGTATAGGAACACCACTAAAAGGGCACCTGACAGGTGCCAGAGGCCCGGTATAAAAAGGCCAGACTGGGCGGGCCAAACTAAGCTCAGCCAATGGGAGCGCACCACACAGAGAGTGACAGAAAAGAGCACGGCACCGTGCTAGGAGTCCACGTAACCGCCTGCCAGCATACGAAGTTGGGTCACAGGAATATGGCAGCAGGCTGTCGACGATTCAGGATACTTGGCGCAGATGGGTATCAGAGTGGACACTTTAGACCATAAGCAATACAAGACTCCAGGTCTCCTTGTTCACTCAGAATAAAACTGACTTTATTGTACAAAACCACATCTATTTATACAGATCAGCTACATTGGGATACATTGGCCAACCAGATATAATAGGGTGAGGGGCAGAGATAATACAATCCAAACATAAGACAAGGAACCAGCAGCAAATGATAAGGGCTGACACAATGGGAGTATTCACAGAGGTAATCAACTCACAACATATAATACAAAGGACTGACAACAGAGTTTCAGGTTATACAATAGGTGACTCACAGACTGAGGGGCGTGAATGGATTAACACACGGCAAGGGGCTCAATACATCTTACAATACACAATACAATGGCTTGAGGGACTGAATACACATTCAAAGAATTAACCCATCACTGCCCCTTCCCTTGGAAGCAAGCCAGCAGTCTAACACAGGGCAGTTTTGTGTAATACAGTACATTAGCCCCATTCACATAAAGTCTATCAAAAGTCTTTTTTAGTGCACAACCAGGGCAAAATGTCCACAGGCTTTGGATAAATAGTTCTAGGGCCAGACGAGGGCTCAAGTAACGGGTGGGATCTGTTACAATCATACTTACCACTTTCCGCTTGGTGAAAATTTCCAACGAAAAGTGCATTTTTTTCTGCTTTTTCACGCTTTTTTAGCCTCACTGCATTAAAATCAATGGGTAAAAAAATTTTTTCTTCACCTTACGAAAGTTTTCTACAGCCATATAAAAGCTGTCAGGTTCTCACCGCATGCCATTCTGTGTTTGTGAGAGGAGAGAGCAGCATGTTTTTGATCTAGAGAAGATAGGCAAATAAAGGGGAATTGAAGCTGAGTTTTAGGGAGTCATTTTGATAGGACATTTGTTCTCTGTAGTAGGGGAGTCTAGGGGGAACAATGGGGATAACAAGGGAGGAAGAAGGTTGACCCAAAATACCCCAAAATTTAGTGTGACTGACTGGCAAGGCACAGACAGCTGGGGCCCAAATTGCCTGCTGATTTTACTTTTATTTTGTCTGTGCTGGCGAAGTCTGGGGAAAGAAGTTGTTGATTTTGTTTTTTACTTATATATATTTTTGGAACTAACTGTGATAAAATATGGTGGACAACATAAAAATAAATGAATATATATAAAAATAAAAATATAAATAATTAAACAAATAAATATATTAGAGAGCTGACTGGGAGCTCTGTGACTAAGGCTGACTTGATAGACAGCAGACAACATTGAGACTTTTGTTGAGGGCCAAGGCAAGACATCACACTCCATCAATTTTAAGGAAAAAAAACACACACACACACACACACAGTAGTTGAGTAATGTCTAGCAAATTAACAAGCGAGAGGGGGAGGAAGTTCAGGGGTGTGGGAGTAAATTGTTAGTGCAAAAACTGACTGCAGCAATCGTTGCTGCATCATGTGCAATAAATGATGATGGTCCCTCTCCTCCCAGGGTGGAACAGTTTGTCAAGATCCCACCAATATCACCACGCCAGTCCCCTACCCCCACTACCATACACATTTGCCACATTGTAGGTTGTACTATTTTTTTTTAATCACTTGTCATCATCATGAATACTTGCCAGTGTCTCTTAAGCAGGAAGTAAGTGTTGTGGGTGAAGGACAAATGCACTCTGTATGCTAACACATTTTTCAAGGTACATGTTGCTGTAGGACTCACAACTTTGACAACCAGCTACTTATTTCTCCACTACAGCAGTCAGAAGAAGTAATATTGTGCTGGGAAATGTTGTACTTTTTTTAAAAATAGGAAAACAATGTGTTGGAATAGGAGAAAAATGTGTTAGAATAGGAAAAAAATGTGTTAAACTAGGAGAAAATGTGTTGAATAGGTGAAAAATGTGTTAGACTTAGAGAAAAATGTGTTAGAATAGTAGAATAGTGTTGGAATAGGCAAAAAAGTTGCTGGAAAAGGAGGACAATTTTGCATTGGAGGAAAAAAGAAAACTTCTGCGAAAAAAGCGAAAAATCATCCATCATGCGGGAAATGTTTCTCACTTTTCGCCCACCCTTAGCAATCATACTACTAGTCAGGAGGAAGTGAAAAGAGGAAAGGAGGGAACAAACCTTGGCACAACTGCCCTAATAACACACATGAAACACAGACACCGTGACATTTATGACAAACAGGTCAAAGCCAAACAGCCACCAAATAAATTGAGCACCACTTTTGCTGTACCCCCTGACTCTCCCCAAAGACAACAAGAGGTGAGGAAGTAATCAAAGAGAGACCCAGGCAGAGCCTGAAAGTTTGATGGAGAGCAAAACACCTGATTCCCCATCACCTTCTTGCTCTAGGGTAACCATATCTTCTGGAGATCCACCTCATTCATCTTTACCTCCCCCAGCAGTTGATAGCCATTCAGTAGATGTCAGGATGTGGCAGTTCATGTCCACCCATTGCACAATGTGTGTGCACTGACGACACATTCCAGTGTGGTGGAGGACAATCGCAAGCAGTGCATAAAGTGGCATCTGAGGAGCTTCTATCCCACAGAATATACTAAGTTGGTGGCAGGGAGGATTCATCATTATTATTAAACTGTCTGCAAGTTGTCACGTGGCCTTAGTGGGAAGTGGACAATGCTTAACCAAAACATAAAGCAGGCACAGGTATGTATACATAGTAGTGCTTAAAGGGGAACTACCACCCCTCAACAACTTACGCTTGAGTGGATGTTCATCTGGCGACTAGCTGCTTAGTAGCTCTAGTCGCCAGAAATCTTACCCGGTTCTGCAGATATCGGCTTTTTGCCGATGGTGACAGGAGCAGGAAGCACGGATGTCTCGTCACAGTGACGTCCGTGCGCCTGCTCTGTCAGTCCCTTTCGGAGCCAAATGGCTCCTAAAGGGACTGACAGAGCAGGCGACGGACGTCACTGTGACGAGACGTCCGTGCTTCCTGCTCCTGTCACCATCGGCAAAACGCCGATATCTGCAGAACCGGGTAAGATTTCTGGCGACTAGCGCTACTAAGCAGCTAGTCGCCAGATGAACATCCACTCAAGCGTAAGTTGTTGAGGGGTGGTAGTTCCCCTTTAATTAAATTTTACAAATAATACGGTGCTCCCTCAGACTCCAAAGTAATCCAATAAACAAAATAATAATGGAGAGGAAGAAAATAAGGGGGCTCTCCCCTCACCTTCCGTCCTCCCCAAACAAAGTTGGGTCTTATCCTAGGTAGTCTTCCATAAAGAAGTTATGGTGGATTTGCATGTTACAATCTTGTTATCCATCGGGTATGAATGAAGAAATGCTTTTTAATTGTTATATTCATTGAAAATTATTAACATTGCACTATTTAATTCCTTGCTTTTTCCTCTTTTATAGAAATATCTGTCTTAGTTGGAATGAGAAGATCAATACTGAGTCCATGTGGGAACAAGGAAATCGATTATATCTATAGAAATAGCTGTTCCAGTTTGGAATGAGAATATTTAGATTGATTCCATATAGGAATAAATAAAATTATAATATCTGTAACAGGGTGGTCCAGATCTTTATGGAAGACTACCTTTCGAATTGCGTCATGTTGGAGTGGAATAATGGTTATTTTTCCACCAGGAGTTGAAGAATTGTCATTTCTTTTTGGACTAATGATTATCCCTTTACAGGGAGTTGTAGAATGGACTTCTTTGGTCTTGTATAGAAACAGTGATTAATATTTTGGTAATACCTGTTTATTATGTATTTTTGTCTTTATATTGTTACAATTATTTAGCTACATTTGTTGTTTTCAGACTGTGATAATTAGTCATCATGCCAATTGTAAAGGTCAGCATCTCACATCAGCCAATGGGGATCAAGGTTTCAGTTTTTAGATGTAGGGGTCAGATGGAGCTGATTGGTGGGTTTTTTGGGTTATACCTTTTGGGATATGCTATGGGTATTTTGGACATACAATTTTTCAATAATGGATATGTCATTTTGATTTTTTAGGAGATGCTAAAATTGCATATCGACTTCAAGTATATGTGAGTCTCTAATAAGATTATATATACACACTTTGGAGACTCATGGATTATGCGAGCACCAACAACATAGGTATTTACATAATCCTTAGATATATTTTCATAATGTTCTAGTGATCAGGTAGGCATTGTTTGCTCACTGTTATGACATATTTTTGATCATGTATGTTAATGTTAACTGTATAACATTATACCTGTGCTTGTAGCGAATTGATGGGTCTTGGACTCTTTATTTGCGCCGTATATATATATATATATTATCTGCATATTTTTATATTAAACGGCGTTTTCTATATTTGTTCCGTATATATTTCCTTATATTTGCACATTAATATGGAGATTTAGGTTATGTTTGGGAGCATTAAGCAACATGGGGATTCTAATCAGATTTTTATTAGTCTTTTGGTTAGAACGTTCATATTTACGCGTGTTTACATCTTGCAAGTATATAGGAGTGAGCTTATTTATTTTGAAAGACTACTCGAACATGGTTACCATAGGGATATTGTGCATCGCCATTTTGTTGTGGATCTTTTAATGTCTCCTGTGTATGTGTGATTCTAAATATTCCCATGTAAAAATCCTTTATAAACTACAAACCAATCAGACACCATCTGACCGGTAGGTTATTTTGTTTAAATTTAAACATATTTTCAAAGACCACTTGAATATTTTGTTTAAATTTGAACATATTTTAAAAGAATACTTTGATATGGCTGCCATTGACATATTATGCATTACCATTCTGTTGTGGACTTTTTAACATTTCTCCTGTATGAGTATATTTACAATACTTATAAGCTAAAACCTTTTGCAAATTATAATCAAATTAGATAGCATTCGATTGGCAGACGATTTTGTTATGTTTGAATGTATTTAATATTTCATTGAGCAATAGGGCTAATCTCGCAAGATCTGCTATTAGATTTGCTGTCACCTGACCGGAACTATTGATTTCCCCATTGGCTGATGGTTTATTTTAAATATAGGCATCCGTTAGTATGCACTTATCCCCTGATGAAGCAGCTTTCGGCGATACGCGTTGAGATGGGTGTGGGTTAAGGCGCTCTCTTTTGTTACTGGACACACAGCGGACATCATGCCCAGTTTCTCATTTGAGATGAGTATAATTTTTCTTCTTTTCAGCACTGTTATATTATGTTTATAGAGCGTTGGCTCTTTAAATGTTTACACACTCGGTGTTGGTATCATTACATGTATCTAGGGTGATCACATATTGTTTGTATGGCAAGGGAGATTAGTAAATCACATGTTTCATTATTAGATTCGGGCATTGTTTATCGCATTGCATTATTATGCTAAATATATAATTGTCTGCATAGATGGTGATATGTCACTATGATATATATCTTTTGGTGTACTATTCCAGTGTTTATTGAAGACATACATGGTGACATATCCTTTATGTGGTGTGATAGGTACTTGAGAGCTCCTTTTCTTGTTCTTAACTTTTTATTGATTGTTGATCTCTGATTTTGTAACTGCCAGTAAAGATTTATATATTTCTATTTTTTTGTTAGTGCTTTTTTTGAGTGCCTCTAGGATAAGACCCAACTTTGGGAAGGACAGAAGGTGGGGGGAGAGCCCCCTTATTTTCTTCCTCTCCATTATAGTTTGTTTATGGGAGTGGACAATGGGCATAGTGGCAGCAGCAGTATTTAGTTTCTGGTGGCATGATTTCACAATGGGGATACCACGCATCATGGTATTTGCTAATAGTTATGCCAGGTCTTTGATGTGAGTCCAGATGTGCCCTTTCTTCCCAGTCCTCCCCTTATTTCTCACACACACACACACACACTGTGCGCATGCAGTTGCTGATGAGAGGCACAGTTATTGCGCTCAAGGGAAACATTTCTATTCTAACAACTATCATGGTGCCCGTGATTCCTGTGACTGAGCGACATTGTTACTTCTGGGTTTACCATTGCCTAATTTTTATTGGGTCTGTGATGGTGATTCCTCCCAGGGTTTGCCTTTCTATACTCCCTCCTGTCATTCTACCGGTGCCCTTTCTTGGTGTACCCGTACCTAGCGTTTATGACTACTGTTTCCGTGTATCACCCGGCTTGCCTGACTACGCTCATATTCCTGACGCTCCTGTGATCTGATTCCATTGCTGACTTTGGACTGGCTGACTAACTCCGTGTGTACCGACCTGGCTTGGCTGAGTATCCGATTCCGTTACCGACTAAGGACTGGCTGACTAACTCCGTGTGTACCGACCTGGCTTGGCAGAGTATCCGATTCCGTTACCGACTAAGGACTGGCTGCCTAACTCTGTGTGTACTGACCTGGCTGGGCGAAGTGTCTGGTTGTACTATCTAGGACTGGCTAACTTTTCCGTGTGTGCCGACCTGGCTGAGCATCTGGTTCCGTTTCCGACGGGACTGGCCGACTACCTCCGTGTGTACCAATTATGGCAAAGCTGGCTCTGATCTGTCAGAGTACGCACACTGCTCACTCCCACTCGCTATACTGCACTGTGCCTGTTAGGCCTATCTGCCCCAGTAGTCTCCAGGGGCTTGTGGGAGCCCGGTCACCTGCCAGTGTCTGTGTTGCCTCCAGTAACTCTAATGTACTAGGGTCTAGTCTGTGCCACACTCCTGCCCGTGTTGCCTGCGTTAACCCTAGTGTTCTAGGGTCAGATTACTGCCAGTGTCTGGCCTATGTTGCCTCCGTTAACCCTAGCGTGCTAGGGTCAAGTCATTGCCAGAGTCCTGTCCATGTTGCCTCTGTTAACCCTAGTGTGCTAGGGTCAAGTCATTGCCAGAGTCCTGTCCATGTTGCCTCCATTAACCCTTGCATTCTAGGGTCAGACCACTGCCAGATTCCTGTCTGTGTTGCCTCCGTTAACCCTAGCCTTCTAGGGTTAGTCCACTGCCAGAGTCTTGCCTGTGTTGCCTCCATTATCCATAGAATTCAAGGGTCAGGTCTCTACCTGAATCCTATCTGTGTTGCCTCCGCTATCCCTAGTCTGCTAGGGAATTGTTCTGCAGTTACGCATCGCCTTGTGTCACCTAGTGGCAGTGTGGGGCTGTTGAGGTTATGCTTGTTCCTGAACCTGTCCACGGATCAAGCCTTTAAAGTTTTATATATATATATTGCTACAGTGATATTCCTCATCCTGACCCGAGTCATCTCTGGAAAGTATGTGGTATGGACCTCATCTGGACCTGAGTAGGCTGATTGTTCTGTTTATTTTCAATAAAGCTTTTTAACTTTACCTAACTGTCTGAGTGTTCTTACGAAACTGTGACAACAACACACTCATGATTTTGGAGGGGGGACAAGTGAAGAAGCATTATTGGCCAGCTTCTTCTTTTCTCCACATATACCCAAAGTGGTGGGGGCTAGTTATGGTGCTGCTATTGCCTCAGGTGCACCACTGGAGCTAGAAGTGGTATGTGGAACCTTCATCATCAATCACCCTGTTCAACTGATTGTTTCCCCAAACTTCACCAACACAGGCACCCTCATGCCCCTTTTACATTATGTATTGTGAGTAAATTCAATGTTCCCATTAATTTTGATGGAATGAGCTAGGCGAAAAAAGCAGAAAAAATACACTTTTCATGGGAAATTAGAACAATTATTTGCTGGTTTTGCTTTGAGATTAAAATTTTCATCCATTCATATTCAAGACACCAAAGGGAACATATTAATGTTCTTAAGAAGTGACTTTGTAATTAAGTGTTTCCATAAGTTAATTGGATGAATGGATGATTGATTTCATTTCCTTATGATGAAATCCATTTTTGATTGGTTCAATAGTTTTCAAATCTGATGTGTGAACAACAAGGGCTCCATTATCATGATTAAGTATGTATAATGCTAAACTCATAGATTTGAAGTACTGGCTTACATTGATGGACCTGTATAATGTGAGTCATGTTTGGATGACTTGTATACCACATTGATTTTAACTGTTTGGAATAAACGTTGGATTCTTTATATTCTCCCATTTGGTTATGTGGTGATTAGAGCAGCCACAGTGTATCTTAGGGAGTTATTAAACTTCTCATGATTCACATTAATAATGAACACTGGGACATCTATACAGGAGGTAGACATTTTAACACATTTTGCACCTCCTATCAAGTGAAGAATAACCTTATTGGTTGATGTAATGATTCCTGCAATTCTGTTCTTGGTGAAGCTGTCCTGCTAGCAGGTCTATCCTAAACTCTATTAGGACACCACATTGTTTGGGAGAGAGAGAAAAAGCTGCAAAGTGTTTTCAATAGCTAGTAAAAAAAGAGAACCAGGAGTTATGTGAATTGAGTGCAGGTGATAGTCAGTCAGCATGGGCAAAATGTTTTCCCCCCAAAGAGAAAAGTACAAATAAATTGCTTTCCATGGGAATTTCTGCAAAGGGTGCAATTGTTTTGCTTTTTTCTGTTGTCAACCACCCCCACCCCCTTTACATAAACACTCACACACACACACACACACACACACATATACACTGCACTGGTAGCCATAAAACTAAACATATTGACTGCTTCTTTTCCTACCGCCCAGCCATGTCCGACTGCATTGGTAGTCATGGGACCACATACTGACCCCTTAGCCTTGTCAAACATCACTGATAGATGTAGAAACACTTAGTGGCCCCCAGCCCTCCAGCTGCTGCCAGACTGCAACTCCCATCATTCCCCATCAGCAGTTGGCTTGCAGGGAATGATAGGAGTTGTAGCCTGGAAACAGCTAGAGGGTATCTCATTGCCCATCATCCCAGCCTTGAGCAATGGTAGCACAGAACCACACATACTGACTACCCGGCCTTGTCCATTACACTGGTAGCCAGAGAATACTGATGTCCCAGAAGTCCAATATTTGTATCATAGCAATATAATTACACACATTGCATAGCTGCAGGAATTCTTGGCAAAAGGTAAAAAATGGCAATTAGCGTTAGAAAAAAGGAGGTGTTAGAAAAAAGGAGGAAAAGTTATGGATTTTTTATGTGTGAGAAATTTTTCTTGAAAAGTGGGAAACTGTTTTTTTTCATGAAATTCCCCATGAAAAAAAAATCTGACTTTTCTAGCCAGTTCTCTGCTTGGTTGCACGGAATGTTGGTGTGATTACAGTGAAACTGACAGTGACAGCTAATTGGAATTTTTGCAGATAAAGAAAGCATAAGTGGAATTGGCATTTTTTTCTCAGAAATGTCATTGGAGATAGCAAAAGGGCAGAAATTTTAATCAATGGGAAATTCTATAACAAAGAAAAAATTGTTTTTTTTCTGTCAAAATTCCAATGAAAAGAAAAACGGGACAATTTTTTTTCAGTTTTACCACTGAGGAGTGAATCACAACTCAGAGATCTGAAAAGAAGAAATGTTGACACCTCAGAGGTACTAATAATGCTTACTTGTGGTGAGTAATTATGGGATATTTATCAAGCAGCCACAGCTGGTTAAAAAAAAAATCCATGAAGAAAAAAATATCTTGAATGCTCTGAAGTGACAAAATAGCATTTATAATTATACATTTGCCCTTTAGCTCTTTACAGACAGATGCTCTTTTGCATATCTTCCTGTTAGTCACCATGATGAATACATTTACTATAACTATGTTTGAGAAACTCATTTTTCTTTCAAACACAAGTCTTTGGAGTTTAACATTTCTTTGGGTCATTCTGTTTTATGGGTTGTTGATACTATTACAGTACATGAAGAACTCAGTTCAACCAACCCTTTCCATTTATTGTAATGCAACAACATAGCTTGAAATAGCAAGAAATATCAATTTTCTCTGACTGAAGCAGTAAAATAGCAATTTAACCATTTATTGCTCTAATCTCTGAAATCTTTTATGGAAGTGTATGGTCAAAGAATGGGTGAAAGAGCATGCAGAAATTTCACAATTCAAAACATACTACAAAGTATTAGAGCTGGCACAGAATGTGGCTGAAGAAGACCCATTGGTTTAGCTCAAGGTATATTGGTTTGGACACAAACAAGGCAGAATGCCACAAAGACTACAATGTTAGTTTTAAGCTAAGGTCACTACAAAAGCTATAAGCTAGATGGTCAGATTTACATTTGGGATGCCTAGCCACTTCTGAGCAATGACCCCAGTTCGAAATCTTGGATCGTAGTGAGGTAGAGACAATCATCTTTCCCTGGGAAACTTCCCAGTAGGAATACTTTTGGTGGACAGCTGAGAGCTTTTAAAGTACAGCAGAAGATAGTGAGGTAATTATTTGAGAGGGTGGCACCATGGGTTCATCTGAACTGGAGATTTGCTATGAGATGGCATCCTTATAATTCTTGGAATCCAGTATGTATGAAATAGTAAAGTTGAACCAACTAAAGAACAAAGTCCATTAGGCTTGATGCACTCAAGATTACAGTGATCTGTAAAAATTGTTACAGGTGTAACAGCACCCTCTAGCAGCCAGAGCCATTCCTCCAAGGCCATCTTCATTGCAAGAAGTTCTAGGTTACCCACATCGTAATTTCTCTCTGCTGGAGAGAACTTATTTGAAAAGAAGACACAAGGGTGGTATCTACCAGTGTGGGGAGTCATCTGGGAGAGGACTGCCCTGGGCTGCTATTTCTGAAGCATCCACATCTATGGCAAAGGTCCGTTGGGGATCTGGGTGCAGACACGTGCCGAAAAGAAGGCCTTCAGCAAATCCAAGGCTGCCAATGCTTCTGGGGACAAATGCTGGTGGTCCCCACCTTTACAAGTTATTTTGGTACTAAGAGCTACAATCTTGGAAAAGTCCCTTATGAAACACCTATTTGCTAATTCAATGAAAGTTGAACCAAGGCTACATGGGTATGGTGCTCTTGCAGTGTCTTTGGTGAGACACAAGTTTTAGGTTGTCCATGAGACTTTTCACTCTCTCCTTCTTTTGCTTGTGCCTAGGGTTATTATAATTAATGCATTAGTGTACTATTCCTATATACTTTATTCTTTCTTTTATGTTGATACTAATATATGGATTTATTTCTCATTTACATTGCTTCATTGTTAATGTACACTCATTGGTTAGCTGGTTACTGAGGTCATACCCTGCAGTCGGATCATGTACTGCATGTTGGTGACTTCAACACTTGAGTTGGGACCACATGAAAAAACTGCCTTCTGCTAAAGCCAAATATCAGTGTAGAGCATCTGCTGCTAATTTTCTGCACACCAGTTCCTGTGTTTTCATTCATAGTTGAGTTGCTTGGCCTTTTTTCCACATTGGAGGTATGGCTAATTGGCCGCAAGTCTTCCATGAAGACTGCTTCCTTCCAGACTTCTCCAGACAATAGATGGGCGTACCAGGGTCCCACTGTTTTCTGCCAATTCTGAGCTGATGGCACTGCTGGACATCATCAACTTGTGAAGGGAAGTAAGCATGATGTGTCTTTCATCTGCTACACTAAGTTTCCTGGTCCAACCACTGCGTCAAAGGTCCTCATCGTTGCCTTTTTCTTTATGATTCTTCAAAAGAGCTTGGACAGCGCACCTGGAAACCCCTGTCTGTCTTGAAATTTCTGCCTGGGAGAGACCTTGCTGATGCAGTATAACTACTTTTACTCTTGTTGCTGTGCTCAGTCTTGCCATGGTGTGGGACTTTTGACATTGAACTGCCTTCAGCAACCTCTCACCCAGTTTTATCCCTCCTACATATCTGGTTCTGTTTCAGTTGATGCTTGTGTTTCAACCTACCTATTAACTTGATGATCATTAGCACCTGTTTGGTATAATTGTTTAATCATTCACCTGACTAAATGCCTACAAAATCCCTGACTTTGTGTACCTGGAGGAATTGATGCTGTTTTGAAGGTAAAGGGTGGTCACAACAAATATTTGTTTGATTTAGATTTTTCTTCTGTTCACTCCCTTTGCATTTTGTTAACTGATAAAAATAAACAATTAACATGTCTGTTTTTTAAAGTATTATTACTTTATACATTTTTTCACAACTGCCTAAAACTTTTGCATAGTCTGTACATTGTGAACAGAATCATCCCCCCACACTCCTTAATTTTTTATGCAAAAAGCCCCCTCCAAGTCTTGCAGTTAAGCATCATATATTCACTGATGACCTTGGACATGGGCAAGCAGAGGGGGACAAGACATTCATCTATCAGTTGCTGCAATTTCTATTAGACATGTCAGTTTTGTCGGACTGTCTCTCAGAGTGTTCCGTAAAAACATTGACATGCTAATTTTATTGGCTACTATGCAGCTGGACTTTGCTACTACTGACAGAGGTGGTGGTGATGGTGATATGCTGCAAGGTGCATGGGTCTTCATTATGATAGGAAGGATACCCAGTGAACATTTATAGTCATGTAGTCTGTGATCGGGGGAACTTTTTTGCAATAAGATTTTTCCAGCCCTTTCCCCACCTGAATAACCATTAGCTTGTACAATAATGGCACAGATGTCCTAAAAAAATTGGGCAGCTTGGGATACACTAGAGGCATGTAACACATGACATCAGTTCTTTAAAACCACTCTGCTCAACAAACAAATAGACAAGCATATCAACTGCTAACATTTTGTTTACTTCACCATTCCAAAGGCGCACTTTGATAAATGGTTGTCTTCTTTCTATGAACTCAGTAATTTTGGGTTGGATTCACATAGAAGAACTCTTAATGTTCTATCTACATGATGACTAGGAGTTCTGGTGGTGGTAGTGGTGACAGATAGCATTCTATAACTCTTGCTACTACTAACTCAGAGTCATCCTCCAACATACTTTGCACTTGCATAAAACAAGCACTACTAGACAAAAATGTCATTGTTATGTAAGATAATGTTATCTCGCTTCCTGACAAGTCTCTCTCAATGCTAACAGATGTGCTTTCACCCCTTCTACTTTTATGAGTGCTTGATAAGACCCCTCTGATGTGCAGCGGTTTTCCTCCCAATCAGACCTGTTAGTTTCCCTGATGGGACTGTGGTTTGCCCCTGCTCATATGTTTTTTACACAGGCAACAAATTGCAACATCTTTATAGTTTGGATTGTCACTGACGTATCTCCACACTGGAGATTTCATAGACTGAGGCATGCCTGATAGACTTCTACTACAAGTACATGAGCTAGATGTTACAGTGGTAATAGCAGTAGGCTCTAACAGCAGCAGAATCACTCCCAGATGAGGGTCGGGATGCTGTTCACCTGTGGTGCTGCTTATTTAGTATAATTGACGAGTAGGGCTGTTTGTGGGTTGCACTAAGTGGTTATGCTGACGATGATGATGTTTACTTGGTCACTTCCACATGGACAGTTTATACATAGGCTTTCTGCTCTTTTCCACTGGTTGAAGACTAAGCCTTTTCCTTTCAGCTAATTGTTGGGTCAATTCATTGCTACTCTGACTCTTTACAGATAAGTCCGGAAATATTTGGACACTGACACAAGTTTTGTTATTTTGTCTGTTTACCAAAATAAATTCAAGTTACAGTTAAATAATTAATATGTGCTTAAAGCACAGTCTCTCAGTTTTAATTTGAGGGTATTCACATCCAAATTGGAGAAAGGGTTTACGAATTACAGCTTTCATATGTAGCCCCCTCTTATTTAAGGGACCAAAAGTAATTGAACAGTTGACTCAAAAGCTGTTTCATGGACAGGTGTGGGCTATTCCTTCATTATTTCTTCATCAATTAAGCTGGTAAAAGGTCTGGAGTTGATTCCAGACGTGGCATTCACATTTGGAAGCTGTTGCTGTGAACTCACAACATGCGGTCAAAGGAGCTCTCAATGCAAGTGAAACAGGTCATCCTTAGGCTGCAAAAAAAAAAAAATCCATCAGAGTGATAGCAAAAACATTAGGAGTGGCCAAATCAACAGTTTGGTACATTCGGAGAAAAAAGAATGCAATGGTGAGCTCTGCAACACAAAAAGGCCTGGACATCCACAGTAAAGAAAAACCCCTTTGCAACATCCAGCCAGGTGAAGAACACTCTCCAGGAGGTAGGTATATCATTTACCATAAAGAGAAGACTTCACGAGAGCAAATACAGAGGGTTCACCATAAGGTGCAAACCATTTATAAGCCTCAAGAATAGTAAGGCCAGATTAGTCTTTGCCAAAAAAATCTAAAAAAGCCAGCCCAGTACAGGAGCAGCATTCTTTGGACAGATAAAACTAAGATCAACCTGTACCAGAATGATGGGAAGAAAAATGTATGGAGAAGGCTTAGACCGGCTCATGATCTGAAGCATACTACATCATCTGTAAAACACAGTGGAGGCAGTGCAATGGCATGGGCATGCATAACTTCCAATGGCACTGGGTCACTAGTGTTTATTGATGATGTGACAGAAGACAGAAGCAGCTGGATGAATTCCGAAGTGTTTAGGGATAAATTGTCTGCTCAGATTCAGCCAAATTCAGTGAAGTTTATTGGATGGCTCTTCACTTTACAGATGGCCAATGACCCAAAACATACTGAAAAAGCAACCCAGGAGTTTTTTAAGGCAAAGAAGTGGAATATTCTGCAATGGCCGAGTCAATCACCTGATCTCAACCTGATCGAGCATGCATTTCACTTGCTGAAGACAAAACTTAATGCAGAAAGACCCACGAAGAAACAACAACTGAAAACAGCTGCAGTAAAGATCTGGCAAAGCATCACAAAGGAGGAAACCCAGCGTTTGGTGATGTCCATGCTTTCCAGACTTCAAGCAGTCATTACCTGCAAAGGTTTCACGATAAAGTATTACAAATGAACATTTTATTTATGATTGTGTTCATTTGTCCAATTACATTTGAGCCCCTGAAATAAGGGGGCTGTATATGAAAATGGTTGCAATTCCTAAATGTTTCATACAATATTTTTGTTCAACCCCTTGAATTAAAGCTGAAAGTCTGCACTTCAATTGCATCCCGGTTGTTTCATTTCAATTCCATTGTGGTGGCGTTAGCCAAAATTATGAAAATTGTGTCAGTGCCCAAATATTTCCGGACCTAAATGTTATATAGCGAATTTATTAATTTTTTGTAATGAATATTACCAAACATATGGTGTTGGCTGTAACACTGTCACAAATTTAGTCATAGTGTTATACATAAACGCATGAAGTAGATACACACAAACAGACACAGAGGAAGAAACACACACTGATACAGACACAGAGTGAGACACACACACACACACACATGCAGTGACATACACACAGCGAGAGACACACATACATGCAAGGCACTGGTATGTTTTAGTTGATGCTTTCAACAGTAGCCTGCACCTTGACTGACACAGCCTGTCAGCAGTAGCTTGCACTTTGACTGACACAGCCTGTCAGCAGTAGGCTGCACCTTCACTCCTGCTCTTCTCTTCACTTCCCTCTCTGTGTCTCTCCTTCACACCCACCACTACGCGCTTCCCCTGTTCCTTTTCCAGTCTTATTGCCTCTCACTCCTCCTCTACCCTTCACCTTGGTCCCTGGTTACTTGTACACCAGTGAAGGGCAATGTGTGGGCATCCAGCTGCTGAACTGACTGACAAGATAAACTATTTGGCTTTCAGTGGTCTGATTGGGGGCAATCAAAAGCAAAGTGGGTTTGTTGGCAACTGTAATCCCCCTCTGGTTGGGCAGTTATTTATGTCACCTTTATTTACCAACATATACAGGGAAAATTGTGCAATATGTTCAAGTCAAGAGATGTCAACTTATTTTTTCTTAAGCAAGTACGTGATATTTTAATATAATTTGTCATGTGTATTGAAAATTGCTACTAATTGTCATTAGTTAATCCTTTGAATGACAGTAGAGTGTTCTGTCAGTCAAAGTGGATCTGTTTCAGTACAGCAGTACTATTTCTATAAGTATAGTTATAACTACCTCATCTTTATCCCTTTGAGTGCTAGAGGGGAATGCAACACATTGCTTTTTAATGCGCTGTTTACACTTCTGGCACTCAAAGTGTTAATGAAGGCGTAAGCTACACATAAAAAGTGGCAATGTCACATACACAGTAAAGAAAGCAGATTTGTTTTGAGTCTGTGAGCATGCACTGGCAATGCATGATGGGAGATGATCATTGTACCACAGAGCTCTGCCTTACGACTGTAAGGAGTGCTTCAAAAGCATTATTGGAAATGTAGTGTCAGTAAAAACAAATGGACTGTGAATGTATAGTGCTGGAGAGGTTTAGCAGTACTCCTCCACTGCAGACTGTGCCCTGGACGGGGGTTAGATGGTGGCAGAAAATCAGCATCTAACGCATTGTACATGCAACAACTTTTCTTCTCCAGCTATGCTTTGTTTGCATTGTCCCTCTTTCATGTACCAGTGAGAGGCTACCCTTCTGTCTTTCTGAATCCACCTACAATTGCACTCCATTTGTTTTTTATCTGTGTTCCATAATTATTTCCGCTCCCCATTCACTACTCCGTGCTCCATAAGCTACTGAGTGGCAGACAGGTATGGAAAACATCACACCCCTCCCTATGTCCAGGACTGGCAGTACAGAGGAGATTTGAATATCTCCTCTATATTGCCCCCCCGGGTGTGTGTGTGGCCAGAGACACAGGTTTTGTCATATATATATATATATATATATATATATATATAATTTTAATTAAAGCAGTTTAATAGGAAAGATGCATTGAGTTTGTCTCTTGTTTTCAAAGCTGTCCTGGGTGCTCATTTTATCTACCTGTGAAGGGTGAAAGGCTGAGTTGTCCTTGCCAAGTCTAGAACCTGTGACCCTAAGGGTTGAACAGATTCTACAGCTAGTTTATTAACCAACTGAACAAGAAGGGGTGGGCATTGAAGGGAAATTTTCAATATCATCATCATCCATTTCCTTACCACAATGGTCCCTGTCATATTCCCCATCTCCACCACAAATTTTAAGAGTGCTTCTACTGCTGCTATACCTCCGATATGTTGATGGTGTGTCTCCCTATCAGACATAGCTGTGCTTCAGGTGGGATCACAATGAGAATGTGCCTAGGTGGGATCCTGCTTTCCCTCTGATCACATGTATTTTACACAGATAACAACAACTTTAGCTTTTGAATCATGTGTGAAATATTTTCATACTGTAGACATCATAGATTAAGGGGTTCCTGAAGGATTACTATGACAGAGGCTAAATATTGCAATGGTATTAGCAGTTGGTGTCAATGATGTGGCACTTCTAACAGCAGCAAAAGCACTCATCATAGCTAGGGCTGTGGATGTTTATGATACCCTGTGTTGCTGAGTACTCAATAATATTTTGTGTGACTGTGTGGGGATTGGACTTAGAAGCAGTAACGATGATGACTGAAAGGATGATCATGTAATTGTAGGTATCTTTGCTTATTCATAGTCAGACTTTACACCTGACCTGTCAAATTGTTTATAAACACGCATAGTGCTCCTTTTCAGGGGTGGGAGACTGAGCCTTTTCCTTGTTATATATTTAATTTTATAGCAATGTCATTATCACTCTCATTCTCTGCTTCGTATGGATGAGAAGAATGGGAGATGTTGGAGGAATATAATATATTCTAGATCACCATCAACAATTAGATTATGATCTGCATTATCCACTGCTTCCTCCCCACTACTTTCATATTATTCTAGGATTTTTGAATTCTCAAGTAGTTTCTTTTTGCAGGACATGCACAACAACTTTGAGGTTGGGTGTTGTTACTTTCACTGTGAGATGCAGGACTTGGTTTAACTGCCTCACCTTCCTCCACTATGCCAACAAAATTAGAATGTGACTAATTTTCTATGTTGTTAAATGGTTTATTACTAACTTTTCTGTTGGTGGAACTTTTTGTATCAGTTTTACAAACAGGCACCTCAGGAGAAGGAAGGGGAGGAGCACCATTATCATGTTGTGCACACACTGCAGCAACAATGGCTGTGGGCAGTTTTTGAACTAGCATTTCATTACCACATCCCTGCACTCCTCCTAATCCTGTTCCCTTACCCCTGCCCCATGTAAGTTTGCTGTACATAATCAAAGTAGTGTTAATTTTTACAGTAATGTACACAACAGAATAATTTGCATTTGAAGTAATGTTTAGCCCTTCTCAAAACGTTGTATCATGTCCACATCAAGTATCTGTCATTGTCTGCCTCATTCACAGCACACATCAAGGTCCCTGCCTGTCTCTGTTTCCTATGAGTCAAAAGTGTTTATTTTCTTTAGATTGCCCCTGTCTGTCACTGTCTAGTGTCTACAAAAAATTACAAACAGACTCCCTGCAACTATGACTCATTCTCATTTTTGCCTGTCAATCTGCCCTTATAGCTAGAGTCAACATTTCAGCAACAGTTTTTTCTCTCCCAACATCATTGCAGTGCTTCTTTTCTGATTCTGAAGTGAACAGGTCTATCTTCATTATGAATATAGACCTGCTATCTTCAGAATCAGAAGTCTGCAATAAGGTATATGTTGTGCTACACAGCAACTGCAGCAGGCATGCAGCATCATTCACTACACCACTTTCACAATACACTGTCCCTCTTGTTCTTCTGGTTGTATTGTTAGTTAAGTTTTTCTTGTCTGTCTCTTGGTTGTCAGTCTACAAAGTACATCTGTCAGTCACTGTCAGTTACATAGGCTTAGCCAGCTCAGTTAGGAACTAGGATCATCTGCTTGTCTCATTTCTCCCTCAAAAAAAGATTCTTTTTTTATCTGGTAACTCTCCTTTCTTCTTTCACATTCCCGAGTCCCCAAAAATCCCCAGACTCTCCATACACAGAGAACAAATTTGCTGCCACCAATATTAAATAAAATAAACACCAGCTCCACTCTTTTTTCCTATCTTCTCTCTCTCTCTCTCTCTCTCTCTCTCTCTCAGACACACACACACACATAGAATAACAAGCTACAGGAATCTAATTCCCTTTTTATAATATATAGTATTGAGTTAGGAATACAAGAGAAACTCTCTAAATGCAGTGGAAATGTATTATAATTTATTTCAATGCAATGATAAAGGTGTTAGAAAAAATGCCACTTTTCACAAAACATTTATAGCTCAGAGGCAAGTGCTATTTTTCACCTGTTTTGCTTTTGAGGCAAAATATTTCCCCCATCCCTTCTCAATAACTCAGCCCTGCTCTGTATGAAGATACATACAGGTTCCTGATGAGTTAAAATAGCTTTTATTAATAGTGTTCATTTATTGACGTATGTATATAGTCAGGAGAGCAGGAAGAACTATATCCTGGATACAAACAAAGAAATCTCAGCTACAATCAAGCCATTCTCTATTTCATTAGCGAAGCTTCATGTAAATACTGCAATTAGAGCAGTTATGCACAATTAGAGCCCATCATAAGGAAAGTCAGCTTTAAACTTTTATTAGTTGAAGTTAAAAAGGTAACTAACCTAATATATCTCCCATTTAATTTGACTGAGAATAATAAAAGTAAAATTAAAAATGGACTAATGCCCAAATCTAAAACCACTGTAACCTTGCTACAAATAGTCATATAGTCATATATTAAATTGAAAAAAGTTATTGCAATGCTGCTTATGTTCACTACAAATAGGATCTGAGTGAAAAAATTGGGTTGGATCCTCTAAATATATATGCGCCTCTTTAATAATATATGATAACCCAAAGGCAGTCTGGAGCCTCAGTATTGTGTTTTCAATTAATTGTTTATTATTAATTAGTTGAGTAATTTCTCAACTGCCTTATTGTGTAGCAGCCAGTGATTACATCATTATCTTAGTAACACTTATTTAGGCATTTCCTTGAAGTCACAGGTGGGATAGACACAGTGCGCATTAGCTACATCAGATAGGTGATCAAAAGGCAACTTGGCTGCCTTTGTGTGTGGTAGCTAGTCATTATAACACTTGTTGAAGCACATATCTGAAGATCACAAGTAGAGAAGAGGCTGTGTATACAGATTAACTACTAGCCGCCACGCACAAAGGCAGCCAAGTTACTTTTTGATCTGATCATTTAGAGATGTAGCTAATGCACACAGGGCTCGATCCAAATGTTGGACACGGCTGTTTTTTCTGCCAAATGCATTTTTTCAAGCACAGTAAGCTAGTCAAATGCCTGTTCTGTGAAAAATACCAGCAAAAAATAAGAGCCGTTGTGTGATATAGTTAAGAGGTGTTTTCACCCATAGAAAATGATGAAAACACCATAATTATCAATTCAACTGTCTGTGTTAGCCATGAAGATCAGATAAGGGACTCAAGTTATCGCAGGAAAGTTAAGACCCAGTTTTTTATGACCTGAGTCCCTTATTGGACCTTCAAACAGTCAACGCAGATACTTGAAGAAAAAAAAAGTAAAAAAACTAAGTTCTCAGTGGATGTATTGATATGGGGCCCTCCTTGCCTCATTGCTGAACGGACATCGGCCCATGAGGCAGCAGAAGTGGGGGGGTCTGTGGCACAAGCAATGTCTCCTCCACCGCCTCTGAGGCTGCACACATCGGTGGAGACATTATTATTAGCAAGCTAAGTATATTATTATCATGTTTTTGGACATATGATATTGCAACTTTACTATAATGGCAGCTTATTTCAATACACATGGGCACTAATACATTGCTTAACTCTTTGAGCCCCAGAGAGGTCAGCAACGTATTGCTTTGCAATATGTTATGTACCCCTCTGGCACTCCAGGGGTTAAATGATGTATTGTATTATTCTGCATTGTATTTTTTTTTTCTTTTACAGATACAAGAAGACTGAAGAAAAGAAAGAAAAGAAAACTGAAGAGAAGAAAGAAGATACAAGACAGAAGAATGAAGAGAATATAGAATGAAGACTGAAGGAGAAGGACAATGGATAACAGGTAATTTTAACACAGATTAGTTAACGGTCGGTGCTTGACAGTATGTCAGGCACTGATCGCTAGCTTTTGTTTTTATCCTTAGAAGTTCCCAATACTGCCTCTATTTAGTGCCATTTAGGTAACTTAGCACACAAAATGAACGTTTGGCCACAAGACCATTTTTGTGGCCTAATGTCCATTGTGCTTTTAGCTGGTAGGACATTTGGACACCGACCAAGACATTTTCTTTTGTTGGTTGGTATCCATTTTGCCCTACCGGCTATTTTATCTCCAACATTTGGATCTAGCCCACAATGTCTATCCAACCTGTGACATCAGAGAAATTTTTTAATAAGTGTTACTGTCGTTATGATATAATCAGTGGCCGTTACATAATAACGCAGATGAGAAATTCTCAGGTGCCAGAAACATGTAATTGAAAATACAATACTGAGGATGTGGGGGTTATGTGGGTTATCATTTCTAATTATAGAGGAACATATATATTTAGAGAATCCAACCCTATTTGTTCACTTAGATCCTATGTGTAGTGAACACAAGACGTATTGCAACAATTTTTGCAATTTAATATATGACCATATGCAGGGCTGGCCCAAGACATTGTGCTGCCTGAGTCCAAGGATGAAATGCTGCCCCCCCAACAAAACCCCACCCACCACAATTATGTTATATCAGGATAAGCAATAACACAAATCATGCCATACCTTGTAAGAAAGGGAAGACTCCTCTTCCAAGCAAAACAGGGCATTTCAAATGAAGTTTGCCCCCCTTCATCTCCACATTGCCCCTTCCACAATGCCCCCTTCATCTCCACAATGCCCCCTTCATCTCCACAATGCCCCCATCTTCACAGTGCCCCTTCATCTGCACATTTCCCCTACCACCAGTCCCTGGTGGTCTAGCAGAGAGTCTTTACAGATCTGTGCCTCCTTCGGCACAGATCTCTGTAACTGGAGCTCCCGCACACCGCTCTAGTAATGCAGAGGCTGGGAAATGATGTCATCTCCCAGCGCTCTGTATTACTAGAGCGGAGCGCCGAGTGGGAGATCAGCTAGGTGACTGTTGCTGGTGAGGGGGTCGCAGGCGGCGGCCTTGCCCCCCGGTCGCAGGTGTGACCGCTGTGACCCCCTATTGTTACGCCACTGATACTAACCCTTTTCAGTGCAGGAGGAGTAAGCAACACATTGCTTTGCAATGTGTTCACGTTCTCACAAGTCCTGCACTGAATGGGTTAATTGTGTAAGACGCTGTCCTAGTAATGAGTCATGTTTGAACAATGGTCATAAGTTCTCCATAGCTTCTTTCAGCTCTCAGCCTGCCTAACAACACCTCTCTCAGTGTCTGTCTGACCAGAAGCAGGTTATTTATCGGTCACACACAGACTTAGGAACCCTGTGAATGCAGCAGGGGAGAAGGTAAAATCAGTGCCCTAGAGAATTTATTACCACTGCTCAGAAACGGCTCATATACCATAAGAGTGTGCAGCTGCATAACCCTTTCAGTGCTGGAGGGGGTGAGAACGCACGCAGAGCAAGGTGGTACTCACTCGTTAAAGCTCCCCTCCCTCTGGCATTCAGACATAATCCTTTGAGGGCCAGAGAGGTATCCAGCACAATGCACGGCAATGTGCTGAATACCACCTCTGGCATTTAAATGGTTAATGTCTCTTTCGGTCCTTGTCATACCTTCCTCCAACTCCTGGGTGTTACCATATGTCCAGGGGGAGCATGAAAAAGCAAAAAAAGTAAACATAGAAGAATGGAGCAATAATATTTGAAAATGTGGTAAAGGAATGGGGATAAAGAAAGAGTGAGTGGGAAGAAGGAAAGTAGGATCACTGACACCACTGGCAGCAAAAAGGGTTGATATTTCTTATCCTGTTGTTATCTTTTTAAACCATCCTCCTCTCCTTTGCTGACAAAAGCAGGAGACTGTTCTGCTGCAACCCACTGGGAGCCCTAATAGATACATGTAATTGCCGTGATTCCTCTGAATAGCGTTATGTGTCCTCATCATGGTGCTCGCTCCCTTTTCAATTACATCTTCCCAGGAAAGTGTCTGTCCAGCTCATTTTCTTACCTTAGCTGGTCACTGTTCTTTTCTTGTTTTACACATTCTACCTCAGCTTATCCCTCTCTGACAGAAAGGAGTGGCAGCATACAAGTTCACTGTTGTTGTAGGACCCTTACATAAAACACAGTAGTGCTGCCCAATTTCCTTTCAACACTTGAATCACACAGCAGGAGAGAGAAGCCTTTACATGCAGAACCGGACAGCAAACTGTACACCTCACTACATTACTCCAGAAACATACTAGCTACTGCTTTAACAATTTAAGCAGCCCGTGCAACCCATGCCACATGACAGCTGGCGTAGTGCGCCACTGCGTGAAGACACCTCCTGTTTACAGAAAGAGACTTCCTCTTCACCCATATTCTGCAGGCGATCAAAGAGACTCATGGGGTGGAGAACCAAACCACCAAAGTGATGCATGCTGCACTGTTTAGGGGGCCCCAGCACCACAATGTAACATATGGCCCATACCCAGTCCAGCGGGGCTTTCCCGCATCGCAGTGGCCTCCTCTACACCTCTGTCTCCATATTGGAACTTATGTGACGGAACTGTGGCGACTATGGGAGATATTGGTGTGTTAGAGATATGGGATCTCATGTCTTCAGACTATTTCTACCCAAAAGACTAACAACCATAGACTGAGCTTAGCCATAGTTGCTTCCAATACATTGCTACAGTGCAGATATAGGGTTGGGCTTTGCTTCCACTATACTCCAGGTCTATGCTAAGAAATGTTAATTCATTCCTGCTGTGCTTCCTTGACCAATCAGAGGAGGTTATTGATGAGCCAGTTAAGAATGTATAATTTCAAGTCTTAATCTGCATTCTTATCTTGATAAGGGTGCTGGTGACTGATTGGTCAAGCGTAGAAACACTGGTCCAAGTATTCGTTTGCATGCTGATCTTGATAAGAGTCTCTGTAGTGTATATAAACTGTGTGTTTGATTCAATAAAAGAGAGTTCTTCCCTTCATCAAGTCTTGGCTGATGTTTGGGAACAGGAGGTTCTATTGGAGTGGTATTCTGAAGGAGGTGTCCAGCTTATGCTACAAGGCGTCACATTACAACTTCCCTCTGTCAGCCACACCCCATAACACAGCACACTTGTTACAGATTACTTTGGTTCTAGCACTGCAGCTTCAAGCGATGCTCGAAATTATGCTTCAGCGTCAGCAGCCATCCATGCCACACGGATGTCGCCTGAATGACGCATGGTTGGACGCATCAAAGCTAGATGCCTCATATGCAGGTGCGAGGCTTCAAGCATGCAGCAGGCCTCTGTTTTATGTGTTTGCTTCCTGTAGTCTCCTCCTACCTACTTCCTCCCTCTGAGCTGCTCCTCCTACATATTTCCTGAGGAGGGGTTTAAAGGGCACACTGAGTCCTGACTCAGTTGTCCTTGCATTGTTGTACAATACAGTTCTGTTTCCTTTGGGCTCTGTGTATGACCTGGCTAGTTTGACCACCCATTCTGATGCTGACCTGTGGCTCTGTCTGACTACTCTTTTGCCTTCTCCCATTGTGTAGTGGACCCCCAATCTGGTGCGGACCTGTGGCTCTGGCTGACTACCTGAACTGTGTATGACTCGGCCTGTCTGTCCATCCATTCTGGTGTTGACCTGTGGCTCTGTCTTACCATTCTCCTTGTGCTTTCCGATTTGGCTTAGACATCCTTTCTGGTGCAAACCTGTGGCTATGGCTGACTACCCGCTCCGTGTATGACCTGGCTTGTCTTATTACCTACTCTGGTGTTGAACTGGGTCTCTGTCCACTGCGCATCCAGCATACCAACGCTTCAGTGGATATCCTATCTGGTGCAAACCAGTGGCTCTGGCTGACTACCCGCTCCGTGTATGACCCGACTTGTCTGTCTGTTTCCTCCGTGTGTTGGTCCCCGCTCCACAGACACCCATCCTGGTGCAGACCTGGGGCTCTATCAGACTCCTAGCTTACTGAATGCAGGCGTGAGTCAGTAGTCTCTTTGGTTGCGTAGAAATTGGAGACTTCTCTCCTAGACTGACTCAAGGCTCCAGCGGGCTGAGGTCTAGTCTTGGACAGTGTGGTGGATCTATTGGCGGACTGCTATTTCTGATACAGTGCTTGCCTTTTTGATAAACCTCAGTGTGTTTTCTGTTTACGTGCATCGCTATGATTTTTTTTATAAAAGATTGTTTTACTTTACAGTACTGACTCCTGGTTTATTCCTGGGAACCGTGACAACAAAGCACACATGAAAGAACATGTCTTGGGGTGGCAATTTGATGCCCCTAACAAAGTGCCGCCTGGGTCCCATGGACCCACCGGGATCCATGTAAGGGCTGGCTCTGACCATATGACTATGTAGCAAGGTTGATCCTGAATAAACCTCCTACAGTGATTTTAGATTTGGCCATTGGTCCATTTTTTTATTTTATTTTGATTATCTTCATGCAAATTAAAATGGAAAAAATATTAGGTTAATTACCTTTTTAACATCAACTAATTAAACTTTACTTATGATGGGGCTCTTTAGGACAGAACTGGTCTGACTTGCAGTATTTACACAATAAAATAGAGATTGGTTTGAGTGTAGCTGTGATTTCTTTGTTTTGGCTTGTTGTATAAATTGCAGACTTGCTGCACTATACACATTTATTTACTACATAATTTATTCTGAATATTCTACATATACAAAGTATACAAAAGGAAAGTCTGTGCATCATGTTATGACTTTTACAAATAAATAACCTATGACATACTACAAATAAAACAGTGGGGTTTTAGTTACACGTTTTAGGCCAAAGGCATGGAAAGCAAGCCCGCCCCATCACGGCACAACAGATTCAGGTAAGTCCCTATATGACTGCAATATGTGAACATGTATTTTCCCTATGAGAGAAATGAAGGAGGTATTTATACCTTCCCTAATTCAGCTATAATCCTATTGGAGAGTTACCAACCCCAAGAGGAGGACACAAAACAATTCAAACTACATACAAAAAATCTAAAATATTAGCAATGTGTGATGGCATTGCCCATCATGTTATGTAGGGACTGTGTAATTTGTTTACAATGAATATTACAAAAGATACGGTGTTTGGTGTAATAGTATCACAAATGTAGAAAGACATATATACAAACACACGCATGCAACAGTCATGGAGACACACATACACACACACATACATTGAGAAAATGAGGACACACAGTATGATACACACATGTATAATACACAGTGAGACACACAGAGGCATAAACATACACACAGACACACACAGTGATACATATGTATATAGAACACAAATGAGTGAGGCATAATGGTGTGTGTACACCCATTTTTCTTATTGTATGTATATGTGTGTGTGTAAGTTCACAGACAGCTTGCAATGCAGCAGATTTAAACACGGAGCTCTTATCTGCCTAGGGGCATAAATCATGAGTTAGTCCTGCAGGATCGGGCAGCTATTAACACATTAATGTGTGTATTTTAGGATTAAGTTAGCAGCTACAGTAGGGGTTAACAGGATCCTAAAATGCAGAGATTAATGTGTTAAGAGCTGGCCGAGCATGCCAGACTAAGTCATAATTTACGTGAGCAAGCACATAAGAGGTCTGTGTTCACAGCAATTGGGGAGTCTCGCTCTTAGGGGTAGATTTAAAGGCAGGCGTTAAGCTCAAAAAAACACCAATGGGGGTTTTAACGTGTAGTAAGCCATTCAAAAGACCATGTAATGTACTGCTAAAGGCAGTTCATAAAGTAATACAGCTGCTACACTAATGTGTGTGTTTTGGGCCATTAAAAAAAAAAAAAAAACCTCCACTTTGCCATTTAAAGGGACTCACTTACCGCACAAAACTTAAGACCCAGTTTTGTTAGCCATAAAGTCCCTCATCAGATCTTTTGCCAGCTAACGCAGTTTTTAACTGGCAAATAAAACAATATCCACAGTGAATGTATTGATATGGGGCCCTAAGCCCCACATCAATACATCCAAAGTGCCTAAAACGTGTCCAGAGTTAGTAGTATTAACCCTATGAGTGCCGGTGGGGTATAATTACCACGCCGGCATTCATAGGGTTAACCTAACTAAGTAAAGCAACATCACATTAACACTTACCATTAATCCTGATGTCCAGTGGAGTCCACAGCTTGCTGGTCATCTTCTGTCTTCTCATCTTTCTGTCTTCTTTCTTCAATCTTCCGCCTTCTCTCTGTAAAATAAAATAAAATAATTAATACCAAGCATGAACGAAGACATTCCTGAACCCTTTGAGTGGCAGAGGAGTATGCAACGCATTGCAAAGCTCACTTCCATTTCCCTCACAGCCATTGGCTGGGATGTTCTTTACTTCCCAAGCAAATCGAGCTGCTGTTCTTTAAAATGATTGGCTGGGATGTGAAGAACATCCCAGCAAATGGCTGTGAGAGAAATGGAAGTGAGCCTGCCCATATATAAAGGTAGGCTCACTTCTAATGCCCTCAGTGTGTTACGGGCATCGGCCCGTACACAGCTGAATGTGAGCTTGTGGGACATTTGTGTCTCCGCTGCCGCCGCCCTCGCGGCTACTCCAAGCGGCAGAGACACGAAATATTAAGCTAAGCTGTCATACTGGGCGTTAATGGATGGTATTTATTTATGTCTATATGGATCATATTATTTATTGGCATGTTTATACTTTGGAGCATTACATGGAGGCATATCATATGGGTATATTTATGGCTCAATACTATTGAACCCTTTGAGTGCCAGTGAGGTACGTTGCGTACCCCTCTGCCACTCAAAGGGTTCAGGAATGTCTTTGTTCATGACTGATATTAATTATATTATTTTATTTTACAGAGAGAAGACAGAAGACTGAATAGAAGGCGGAAGATAGAAGAGAAGACAGAAGGACAGCCAATGACAGGTAAGTGTAATATGGATCAGTTAATTGTTTTTTACTGTTCAGTTCCCAATATCACTGCTTTTAGCCACGTTTTGGGAACTAAACACACAAAACGGACGTTCAGCCACAAGACTGTTTTTGTGACTTAACGTCCTTTGAGGTTTTAGCTGGTAAGGCCTTTAAATACCACTTTAAACTTGTTAGTTTAACAGCCGGTATTCACTTTGGCCCTACCGGCTATGTTAATGCCTGCCTTTAATTTTACCCCTTAATCTCCTCTCTTCTGCACCCAGTGTCCGCAACTGTGTTAAAGTGGAGGGCATAAATTATGTATTAGTCCTGCATGATCAGGCAGCTGTTAACACATTGATGTCTGCATTGTAGGATTAAGTTAACAGCTACAGTAGGGGTTAACAGAATCCTGAAATGTAGAGATTAACGTGTTAAGAGCTGGCCTAGCATGCCAGACTAAATTTACGTGAGAAGGCACATAAGAGGTCAGTATTCACAGCAGTAATCACAGCATATGCCACCGGGACAGCACTAGATTTTTGTGTGCATTAAGTGTTGCGTCACTTTATCTGTGGGAGGTGAAACAAGAGCAATAATTTTACAATGAAAGCTAACAACTTATTAGCCTTTCGTTTTCCACCGAGTATGAATAAATGAATCACTCTTGTTGTTATTATAGAACACCGTAGAGGTACAAAACATCTGAAAAACCTGTACTGGGTCATTTTGCCTAGAATGGAGCTGGGCACATGTACATTTTCTACCTTTCACTGTCCTGATGTTATTGTACTACAACCCAGCATACATTGCAGGAGGGCTTGGTGAAGTTTGTATTATACACACCAGTCATCACTCCTGTTGTTCCTTGCTTGGTGTGACGCCAGTGCATTACACAGCACCAAGTGTATGTGGTGAAGCAGTGGAATCGGTGTGTCCTGACTCAGTGCATGATTCAAAGGTAGTCCGGGACTCCTCTGCATCGCGAAGCACGAAACAGCGGAGTTCGGGATGGCAGCAATGTAGAGCAGACAGAGACAGATAACCATACCAAGAAGTATATAGACAATACTTAAGACCAAATGAGTTAACCCCATATATACAGAGTACGTCATATAGCTCGGTAATATGCACCTATATGAGGTACCTGCCGGGACACTGTGTGTGTTGCAGCACAGCCTATGTGAAGGAGAAAGTGCTTATGAACTGTGAGCCACATGAGTCTGGCATGGTTGGCAGAAGTGAGCACCGAGCATGTTTAGTGGGGAGTCGGACAAGGCATAAACAGCAGGGATGAGTGTGTAGGCGACTGGATTGATGTAAGCCTATAAATTAGTGTACATTTTTTGGATTATATGGAGGGCTGGAGAATCATGGGAGGTGTAGTCCAAGTTTGTATTGGGCATGTTTAATTTGTTTTTCAGCCAGCTGGATAGTGAGGGAAGGGCAAAATAGATGTTTTTTATGATGCGAGTGTGTGTTGGGCATGTTTAATTTTGTTTTGTGTGTGGATGGGTGTGTGTGTGTGTGTGAGAGAGAGAGAGAGAGAGTAGGGCTTGTGTGTGTGCCTGTGTTGTGAGTGGGGCTTGTGTGTGTCTCTGTGGTGTAGGAGTAAATGGCAGCCATGTTTTATTTATTTATTTTTTGGTTACTTGATACTGGTGGACGGGCTGGATAGAGGGGGAGGGTCAACTCCCTGCATTATTTTCACATGAGTAGCAGTGGCCTTTGGCCACTTCAACTCATGTTTAAATCACACCCCCATTGAATCATCCAATGGGAGCAGTAACTCCTTACTGCCGCCCCTGGGTATGTGTGTCTCCCGAGGAGACATAAATTATGTAATGAGCTTTCTCTTTTATATATATAGATACGGGTTTCTGGAGAGCTCAAAACAGCCTTTATTAATAGTGATCAATTAGTTACATATGTGTATAGTCTGGAGAGCAGCAAGAACTATCTCTTGGCTACGTATATACAGTAAACAAAAGGAAACTCTGCACATCAAATCCTGGCATTTACAAATAAATAACCTACAAATAAAACAGTGGGGTTTTAGCTACATGTTTTTGGCCAAAGGCATGGAAAGCCTAACCTCCCTGTCACCGCACCCCGAATTCAGGCAAGTCCCTATCTGTCTACAATCTGTGAACATGTATTTAGTATAATGCCATTAAAAAGGAGTCACACTACGCTACCTCTGCTGTGAACAAAACCCCTGTGATGTAAATGAGGGTGGTTTTTATACCTTTTCTAAGTCAGTTATCACCCTACTGGGGAGCTACCAAGAAAGAAAGGAGGAGCCAAAACCTCCAAAAATACATACAAAGATATAAAATATACAGGTTCCTGCAAACTTAAAATAGCTTTTATTAATAGTGTCCAGTAAGTTACATTTTACATATTCAAGAGAGCAGCAAGAACTATATCTGTGCATCAAATCCTGACTTTGTGTGAGGAGCGAGTGGGTGATTTTTGTGAATCAGTAGCATCTGTCTTGCAAAATAAACCTTAAGAAAAAACAATTTTGGAGGATTAGAACCTTTAAACTTGATATAATTTCCCCCTTGACATTGGTCAAATGTTATTTGTATAACAAAGCCTTTCTTGCATACCTTATGTATTATTAAAGGGGATCTATCATCCCTATATGTCAGCCTTAATAGATAACATATTGCGAATAAGTGTAAAACTGTATTAATTTCCTTTATAAAATCTCTATTTGGCCAAAATTGAAGTAATAAATGATGTCCTGCACCTACTTCCAGACAGACTGCGGTTACCTGCTCTGTACCGTAGTCTGTCACTCTGCCTCTGCTCACCTCCCTCTATCCAGCCTCCTCCGATGACAGAGGCTTTCTGCCTGTAAGCTGAAGCGTTCTCATTGACTAGAGATCGCTCCAGCTTATTGGCAGAAAGCTCTGTATTTTTAGGTATTTGAAAAACAGACAAAAAAATCTAACTGCATTTTTTTAACCTCTATCCTCTTTTAATATGTTAATAAATATATGATTTTAAGTGCAGACCAACATTTATTTTATATATTGATTAAAAAAAGCAAATGTGCTTCAATGTAATTCACTATTTAACATTCATTTCATGTACCATTTGCTTTCTCCATCCTTAATGTGATGTTATTGCTTACAAAAAAAAAAAAAAAACATATTTCTTAAATTGCATTATGACATTCCCTGCTAACACACTATTCTTACAAACTTCTAGCACACACATTCAGCCAGGCTAAACATTTGTTACATTACATCTGCCCTACTCTCAGTTCTGCTGTGATGAATAGAACATCTGTCCTCTGAAGTGTATCCTTTGAATGCCATCGAGGTACACAACACATTGTGAAACATTGCAATGCACACCCCTTTGGTACTCAAAGGGTTCATTTATCGTCAGAACAGTTTTAGCAAAAGGGCAAAGAGGGTAGTTGCCAAGGGCCAGCTGAAGTTAGGGACCACCACAATCAGAAACTCAAATTTTCATACATTACAGTTTACAATCCTCTATACTTCACTCTCCAATGAGATCCCCTGTGATCTGAGGCACACAAAACAGTCTGCTCAATGTGTGAAAACTCAGAATCATATTCAAATACATGGGAAACTATGAGTTCTGTCTGACCTTTTCATTCCTTTTCCCTCCATATCCATACCTCCCAACATTTCAAATTGCCAAAGAGGGACAATTGTGTTTTATGGGGTGTTGCTGGGGGTGTGGCCAGTGGGCTGGGCATTAACGAGAATTTTTAGGCTGTTTCATGACCTACTGACACCTCCTTGTGTTACCTAATAAATGACTTGTAACAAGACCAAAGTATTTTATTTACACTAATTTATAAACACATATACTGACATTTAAAGAAATGATAATGTGAGTTTTATTACTGTGGAGCAATGTGATACATTTATATACGCACCACACAATCTGATCTCCTAAAAAGAGGGACATTAGGGTGGGAAAGAGGGACAGTGGGATTTGGGTCTAAAAGAGGGACTGTCCATCCTAAAGAGGGACACTTGGGAGGTATTCATATCTAATGGCAACACATACAAAATCTGGTCCCCGCCCACTGCACAGGACAGGAAAAACTTCCCCTAAAAGAACAAATATGAGAGATATTCCAAACCTAGAAGCCAAGGCTCCAGGCATAAAATATGATGCAGAGAAAATTTAATAAAATAGAATTGTCTTCTGCTGGATACATTATGCAAAGAAAGTGACACCACTGGTAAGACAGAATTCATAGTTTTGATGCCATCTATATCAGCACATAAGGAAAGGGTAGGGCAGTTAAAAGATGAAGAAAGGATCCTGCTCCCAAAGGCTGCTCTATCCAGTTTATATCAGCTGTAAAGATTATTATTGGTCGCTGCCTTAAATATTTGGATTTGAGTAACATCTGCATTTCTGCCCATGAAGCCTACAAGAGGATCTTTGCAGTTTCTGCATAATGGCATCTTGGATGACCTGGGCTCCTCCCTGTTCCCCCCATGAAAATCTTCAGAGTCAGACATCCTGACAGACATCCTGTAAAAGGAGAAGGGAACAGGAGGATGGAAAATTGGAAAAGAAAAAACAGGTATGGTGCTTTAAAATTAAGGCCCTAGCCTTAGGAGACTTGCATGAGATAGAGCACAGGCAAATAGCTGGCCTGCCTGGGAAGCATTTTAAAATTTTCCACCCAGGACTCCAGTTCCTGAAGTCATCCATCATTAGTCATGCCCCATCTCAAGCCACTTCTCCGGGCACCAAGTAACATATGGAAAGCCTCTACCTGCGAGGGCAAGTCTCCCAAGCAGGGGAGCCAAAAGAAGAAATACATGAAAGACAAAGGACAACCCTGGGTTACTGGTAAAGCACACAGTTGGCTCCACAAACACAGCTTTTCCACAAAATAAAGCATTAAAAGGGGTAAGCCAAGCTGGGCTAAACAATAGGAGACTGAAATAAAAAAATGTGGATGAAATCCAGTCCTATTGGGGGCAGGAAAGACATAGGAGTTTATGGGTTGGTGGTCACTCATTTTTTCGTTTATGGGCCTATACTGTGGGGGCCATTTCTCACATGTGCTGCTGTGGATAGAAAGGAAAACCCATTATTCCACAAGCTATGGTAGATGAGAACAGAGGTGGGATCTCAACAGTCTTTGAAGTTGATTTATAATTTATTACATCCAAAATTATTGTAAGTTTAAGTACTCACTTTTAGCAAATGTGTTGTTATTACTTAACACCTTGTATGCTATATACATTTCCAACACATTGCTTCCCTCTATGATCCAAGGGCTAAGGGTACTCATTACTTAATGTTTCTTTCCCAGGGCCCACCAGAGGCTTAAATTTGCTTTGTTTATGTATGGTAATAGGTCATTTCAAGGTGCTCAGCTTTAAAACTGTTACTGCTTATAAATTCAATCACAAAACAGCAGCCCTTTGGGATGAAAGAGCTGCCCAAGAAAGAGGTAAGATTTCATGCGGGAAAGGCATCAGTTTGGTTCATTACATAAGCTTCAGAAAAAGCTAAAAGATTGTGAGGTAGCTGGAAATGTCATCATTCCTGAATATATAGAAAGCTGTATAACAATTTAAAAGTAATTATCTTTTCTGTGGACTTCATTCTCCACTAGAGGCTAGACTTGGCATCCAGCAATCAAATTATTAAAGCAAAATCGTCATGTGGACAGTAATTCAGCAACTTGTAACTTAAATAGTATTTGTAGTTATTCTTTTCATAAACCTTGCATGCATATATCTGCATTTTATACATTTGCCAATATTACATCTGTAAAACAAGATGATAAATACAGATTATTATGGTCTTAATCCTTTGAGTGCCAGAGGGGTACACAAAGCATTGCTTTGGTTTGCAATGCATTGTGTACCACTCTGGTACTCAGAAGGTTAAAATAGCTTGACGATGTAACTCTTCAGTAAAAACAAGTGTCTGACTCAAGCTCTTTTGTTCAGCACTAAAGTTCACCCCAATCCTTTTCTGTATTTGGTTTTTAACCCCTTGCAATGCAATGGACATTTATTTAGCATTTAAGTGGTTAAAATCCTCATTTAAACCAAGGCACCTCTTTATCTGATGTACAGAATTGCACCTCTTTAGGGCCTTGATTTAAAGAAGTTTGGTAAAACTGCCTGTAGGGCAAAAATGGCTAATGGCCCATTAACAAATTCAATTGCACTACCAACTGAAACTACAACAAATGACACAGAAATGGACTTGTGTCCAAATGTCCATCATGTGTTTTAAGTAGGGGTGAGCAAAAAGTGAGAAAAATTTGCCACATGACTTTTTGTGAAAAATGGACGATTTTTCCTCAATTTTAGTGAAAGTTTTCTCCTTTTATTGTCAGGGCTTATGGCTCGGAAAGCAGAGTGAGTGATAAGTTGTGGCATAAACCTAGGCGATTGAAACCTAGGCTTGGACGTGGCAGTGAGTCTGATTATAGGGCTCACCTATAAGGAATGAATAATGAAAAGGGGTGTTGCAGGGTGGGGTACACTGAGATGACATGAACCAAAGGGGGCTGGACTGGAGGGTATATAAAGGCCTCCAGTCCCTCCCATAAATGCAGGCATAGCCTTATACTTCTCCAATGAAAAAATGTCCTACTTTTTGCCTATTCCAGCAAATTTTTTGCCTATTCCAAAACATTTTTCTCTTATTCTAAAACATATTTCTCCTTTTCTAACACATTTTTCTCCTATTCAATACATTTTTCACCTATTCCAACACATTTTTCACCTATGTTTCCTATGGTGCAATGTTTCCCAGCACAATATTACTTCTTCTGAGGGCTGTAGTGGAGAAATAAGTAGCTGAATGTCAAAGTTGTAAGTCATACAGCAACATATACCTTGAAAAATGTGTTAGCATGCAGAGTGCATTTGTCTTTTGCCCACAACACTAAATTCCTGCTTAAGTGACACTGGAACATATTCATGATGATGTCAAGTAATAAAAAAATAAAGTACAACCTACCATGTGGCAGATGTGTATGGTAGTGGTGGTGGGGGACTGACGTGGTGTGATTGGTGGTACCTTGGCAAACAGCATCCATCCCTGGACTAGAGGGATCACCCTCAATTGTTGCACACGCTGCAGCAACCATTGTTGCAGTCAGTTTTTGAACTAACACTTTACTCCCACGTCCCTGCGCTGCTCCACCTAAACCCCTCCAGCTTTTGCATTTGCTGGGCACTACTCAACTACTGTGTGTGTTTTGAATACAGTCCTAAATGTTCCTACACCTGGTTAACATTAATATACAAAACTCTTTTTTGCACCAATCAAATGGTTAGAAGTGTGTCATTGTGAGAATGTACTCTTTTTTTGTACCAACCAAGGGTTGGCAGTGTGGTAGTGTACGGGCATTTAGAGGTAGGCTGCTTCTCTGAGTCTAGATGCAGGATATGTACTGGCTGGGAGAAGATGAAAAGAGTTTTTTCCCTTATATGTCCTTTATGATGGCATAAATGAGTTATTCACTGATATTAATGGATCTCAAACTGTGTTTCCTGAAACCCAGGACAAGTTTTAGGTGATCCTCAGAACATATGTAAGTAATGGTGAACATGGCTGGCTGAGAAACGGTGTATTTTTGGTATGTGACTAAAATGGATGAGTCCCACCACCAGTGAGCATGTGGAACATATAACATTTCACACTTTCCAATTTTGTTTTACAGTTGTGTGTTACATTTCTCTGGTTATATACACTATAATGTAGCTCCCTAACAAGAAAAACATTGGGGTGAATGTACAGATTTGTTAGAGTAGCCCCAAGGATGTTGGCCTCTAACACCTGTGACTGCACTGTAGGGTATGCATGACAGCATTCATACAGGTGACAATCGATGCTATTATTAGGAATTTAAGATCATCAAGCCCAATATACCAGCCTCATAGCATGAGTGTGGAAATGGCGTACACACATTGATTTGTGTACAGCCCTAAAGACGGAGAGGAAATGAATGGCTAAAATGAATCCAGACTGCCTCATTGTGCTACCCGTGGTGCAAGGGGATGCATTCTGGTATACTTAAGTTAGTAATTTGATGTTAGACAGGCAAAGGGACAAACAAATTTATCACAGTGCTGGTTTACTGTGGAAATAGTATTGTACATTCACCCCATTACCTCATGTCGTCTGATAAATGTCAACCTAATATTTTAATTATTTGAGTGCAGGAGAAGTATCCAATGCATATTATAATACTGTTTTGATCCAATTAGCTGCAAAAGATGTCTCCAACACATTGTGCAGCAATGTGCTGGAGACCTCTCCAGCAATTAAAGGGATAGTAATGTCAGAAAAAAAGCATTAACTATATGGTAGATACAATTAAAAGAGAGTACTTGCACTTATTTGTATCCCTCAAACCATATATAGGAAAATAAAGTTCTACGCTCCCTCCCCTTACTGCTTGACAAACTGTAAAGATGTCAGAAGAAGATTCTGGTTCCTGGATCAGACGGTGGCTCTTCAACAGTGCCGACATAGCAATACCTAAAAATAAATACTTCATTGGAACGGTCTACAAGGTGTGCCTGGTTTGCAAGCACACGTTGTAGACCATTCCACTGAAGTATTTATCTTTAGATAGCATTATATTGGTGCTGCTGAAGAGCTGGACCAGAATCTGCTTCTGACAGGTTTACAGCTCGTCAAGCAGAAAGGGGAGGGAGCAGAGAACTTTATTTTCCTATATCTCTCAAACCATAATGGTTTGAGAGATATACTCTCTTTTAATTGTATCTACCATATAGTTAATACTTTTTTTGACATTGCTATCCCTTTAAAGGATTAAAGTTTTGCATTTTGGGGTTCTACTGAGTTTTCAAAGGGTTTGACTGTAATGAGATATTTGGGAACCACAGGTTTATATGGTGGACTCTGAAGTACTATGCACTAAAATGTACTTTGACATCTGTACATAAGCACATACCTCACATACATATACAAACATACTGACACACTTGCTCATAGGTTTATTTTCAAATGAAAGATAATAGTACTTTCATGTTTTTATAATGTTTTAATTGGAACAGTGCAAGTCTATTAAACTCAGTAGAAAAAGTAGCATTAGAAATGTACTTTGTATCCTGACTACTTCTATTTGGTGACAGATTTACTAAAGGATTTATTTTAACCTTCTTCCATCCCTATCTGGATGCAAATATCTTAAATCTATTTAAATATTTGAAATGTATGTTCATTATAATTTATTCTGCACAGTGCTCTGGTATAAGAACTTAAATCAAATTTAAAAGATTCAGTTAAAGTTCTACAATTGCATTACTATTTGTTTTCTCTTGTATACAACAAATGACTTTTTAAACTCAACTGGTCAAGCAATTTACCTTAAGCATAATAGTTAAATTTTTTATAAAGTTCTCCTACAAAGAAATAATACATTTTACTGGAGATTTCAACAAGCTACAAGTTGTGCAATTTGCCAGGGATCTCAGCTATATGAGTTCTGTTTTGTTGTTTATTTTATGAAGATCTGTATTGTTATCCCAAAAGGAAATCTGAACACACATTTTTAGTCTATCAAAACCATGTGTGATTGTAAGTTATTAGTAATCTTTCTGGTGTTTGCATAGTGAACAAATACATTAATTGGATGAACCAATCACAAATAATTTAACATATTTTCCCCATAATAATGCATCTAAGACACCTTCAGGAAATTAGTTCTTCTGTTTGATTTTCTGCTCTGTTCTAAACTCATCGGATGCTAGAAGCACCTTCAACATATTGTCAGCTAATGATTTGGAGACCTGTGTAGCATACAAAAGATTAAGATGTGACTGTTTTCCCCTTTGGGCACCTAACAGACCGTACAATGAACCTCTTGAATACTAGCGAGGCTTGATCAAACAACAGTTTTTCTGCTTTTTCACACTTTTTTCACCTAGCACATTGCATTGAAATCAATGGGAATAAAACATTTTCCCCACCGCATGAAAGTTGTTTTTACTTTTCTACAGCCATATACAAGGGTGTCAGGTTCTCACAGCATGTCATTCTGTGTTTGTAAAAGGAGAAAGCAGCACATTTTTTGAGTTACAGGAGATAGGGGAATTGAAGTTTAGTTTAGGGAGTCTTTTAGGTAGGACATTTGTTATTTGTATTAGGGGAGACTGGGGGCACTCTGGGGAGAAGAAGGAAGGAATGAGGTTGACCCCAAATACCCCAATATTCCACGTGACTGACTGGCTGACATCTCATATCATCTGAGTATCAGGTAGCAGAAACTACACATGACAGAGAAAGCCAGGAGAAATATATTAACAGTGGCACAGATGAGGAGGAGAGATGTGTAGAAGGCTTGCCACCATCTACCCCAGTTGGGACCACTGCTTTGACCGTTAAGTAGTGTTTGGTAAAACTGATGTATATACATACACAAATCACACCATGCCATTCCCCTACAACCACCACCACAATACACATCTGCCACATTGTAGGTTATATTTTATTTTTTTTTATTACCTGACATCATCATCATGAATATGTACCAGTGTCACTTAAGCTGGAGGTTAGTGTTGTGGGCAAAGGACAAATACACTCTGCATGCTAACACATTTTTCAAGGCATATGTTCCTGTAGGACTCACAACTTCGACTTCCAGTCATTTATTTCTAAACTAAAGCCCTCAGAAGAAGTAGTATTACAGTGGGAAATGTAGTACCTATAGGAAATATGTGAGAAAACTCTTGCAAAAAAATAAAAAAAAATCAGCCAGTTTTTGCGAAAAGTCATGCACAAAATTTTCCCACTTTCCACTCACCCTACTCCTTAAGATTATAAGAAAGGAGGTTTCAACTTCAGCAGAGGAATGGGTTCCTTACAGTGAGGTCTGTTAAATTGTGGGTTTATTTTGCCTAGGGAAGTAGTAATGGTAGATACAATGGATACATTTAGAGAAGAGTAAACAAGAGGTATTGGTAAGTAACAACAGCACCACTGTAAATTTTCAGGCCACTGTGATTTTGCACCTAAAAAATTCAAGTTTGAGCTGTAATACCTTTTGAATAAAACACCTTTCTGCAGTGGGAGTACCCTTGTTTTACTCAAGGGGATAAACCTTACAACATATTTTTTTTTACATTTTAAGTATTACTATCCCTTTAAAAGGTTATCAGGAGAGACTTGTGGCTAAAAACACACACATATATGCACACAGCCAACACCCCAAAACAGCTGGTGATCCACAGTTTCGCTACCTCTGTTCCATCAAAAGAAATCAATACTAGCACAAAAACAACTCTGTGTATATAATAGTCTCAGTGGATATCCAAATGTATCAGTATATCCAGAGGAAATATTTTTTTAATAAAAGATCTCTCAGCAGTGGGAGTACCCTTGTTTTACTCAGGGGGATAAACCCTACATCATATTTTTTTTTACATTTTAAATATTGCTATCCCTTTAAGTGCAAATGCTCTTAGTGTATGACATAGCACAGCTCCACCAGCTCAGTTCCTAGTGTGAACACATATGTATTGTTAATTGTAGAATGTTTTATTTCCTCTACTCCTTGTTAGTAAATTGTGTTAAACAAAAAGCAAAGAATGAGTCTGCTAAATTCCCATACAATCCTACACTGGCCACTGCTCAGAGAACGTTGCATTCATTTTCAGGGGCAGGGAGGAAGGTCGTGACTGCAGGGAAACAGGAGGAATCTGCAGGGCCTCCTCCCATACGGGTGAGAGACTAATCATCTCATGGAGCAGAAAGGACCCAAAGTCAACCAGGGGGAGAATGAGGTACTGATCCACAGCATCATCCAGCATGGCAGTGTGCTATAAAGCCAATGCCCCATTACTCTGGTGGGTGCATACTAATTTGGTTCCCAGTCCAGATGAATACATTTATTAATTTATTTAACATATATATATATATATATATATATATATATATATATATATATACACATATACACACACACGCGCGCATGTGTGTGTTTGTGCTTTTGGGTGCACACCCTAATGCAGTTGGCTGCGCACGCCTTTGGTTATCATGAATAGAGATCCAGGCAAACTTCACTGCTGTGGTAGCTCAGAGAAAGGTTTGTTACACATTGCACTAAGCTGGGGAGATACATTTCAGAATTTTGCAAAAATGCAATTCACAGGGGACATGGGGATTCAAAATAATTTCACTAAAGCTCACAAACTTTTGGATATTAGATAAGTCTACAACACTTTGATTCTTCATGGTGTTGAGCACCTCTCTAACACTCAATGTGTTGGCCCAAGTCATACTAATGTGGAATGTGTCCACTTAGGTGCATTTGACTAATCTCATTCATATGACATCACATGTTGCCATATGGTATCAACAGTTATTAGCAATGACAAGGATCAGGAACAGTGGTTGAGGGGATGGGAAGGCATCATCTCACAAAGGTAATCTGTACATCCTTCTGATCTATAGTTTCATGACATGGAAAAATGACAACAGTTCTTTGGTATCAGGTTGGTATATCATATCTGGCAACAGAATTGCACATTGGTTGAACTCACAGGGTTGCTTGGTGCTATCCATTGTATGGCATCTGTATCCTTTCAATAAAATGGGGGGCTATGTACCATGGATGTTTAACCATCCATGTTCCAGGGTGGTGGGTGAGGTGATTACAGCTCAGTAATTGGGTAGATGCACTTCATCTCCAGTCACATCAAGTGGAATCGAGTCAAGCAGGAGCTCATTGTGCGATTGTGTTGACACACATTTCTTATGTAGCAATAAGATATCATGGTAATGTAGTGGAGATGTGCATGGTACTCACAAGGAAATCATTTCCTGATGAGCCTGTCCTATGTCTCCAACCCTTTCAGGATCTCTTCTTCCCCTACCTGTGGAACAAGAAACTCAACAATGAGATCAGGATGGATATAGCCCAATAAACATGTGTCTACTGTTATGTAGTATGGAACATGCAAGGATGATTTCACACACTTGGGTGGGGGTGCTGTAGCATGCTGTAGTGCTCTACCATATTTATCAAGACACCTGAACCTGATTTTCAAAAGGTCAAAAGTTCATTCTATCACATTCCTTGTCCTTATGTGAGCCTTGTTGTACCTGTGCTGTGCTGGTTTTTGGGTATTAGCAATAAATGTTAGTAGACACAGTTTGCAGCCATATCCTCCATACCTTGGGAGGCTGAGGGAATAAGGACATTCTGACACTTGTACCTCATGTATGTCATGATTATAATATTGTATAATGGTTGAATATGTTTTGTCTCTGACTCCCATGTTAACCTGAGGATTCCCTTTATCATTTGTGCACCCCTGTCTATGCTATACTGATGTGATGTTTATTTCACATAAGTTTCTCATCCAGCCCTCTTGTAAGGGTCCCATTCTCAAAATCACGGTAGGCGTAGGATTGCCTGAGGATGTAGAAGTCATATCAACTCACAGAAAAAGATGCACACAGATATGTGATCATCATGTTCTCATCACAAACCATCTGTGCGCTGATGGAGTGGAAATGCTTCCGTGCAAAGGAGCTCTTATGCTCACGTATGTGCAGTCAATGGCACCCATCACTCTTGATAAGCCTTGCGTTGCATAGAACTCCTGCATGATCTTTTCTTACTGCATGTGGGTGGAGGTGAAGTGAATGTACCTCCTGTCATTCATCTTCAGGCTGTCAGCACCTCACCCAATGCCCTGGACCATGCAGGCTGGGATATCCCAGATACCTAGCCCTTAGTGGATTAAAAGAAACCAGAAGTCATAAATTGGATGAGGTGTTGTAACAATAGGGGTCGCATCTGCTATGGGGCCCGTCACTCCAGGGGCCCAACTGCCCCCTGTGACCGACCCCCCCCCCCCCCGGCCAGCTCCCACAGCAAACAGCTGAGGTCTCTGCTTTTTTAGCACAGATCTTTAGCAACTGAGCGCTCCCTCTTTGGCACTCTAGTAGTAATGCAGAGCAATGGAAGATGACATCATCTTCCAGCACTCTGCATTACTGAAGAGAGGACTGTGCAGGAACTCCAGCTTTTTGAGGCCTGTGCAGAAGGAGTCACAGACCACTCTTGCCATGTCACTAGACCACCAGGGAGGTAGGAGATGGACACGGGGGGGTAAATAAGGCAATGTGGAAGCAATTGTGGAGATTGAGGGGCAATGTGGAGGCGATGGGGGCAATGTGAAGGTAATCGTGGCAATTAGGGGCAATGTGGAGGCAATTGGGGGCAATGTGGAGGCAACTGCAGTGATTGGGGGCAATTATGGGGCAATGTGGTTGGGGGAGGCCCCATGGCAATTTTTGCACCAAGGCCTGGAGGCTTCTAGTTACGCCTCTGAATGGATGGCACACAGCAGCTTTTCCATGGCAGATGATCTGATCTCATCCTCCTCCATGCCATACAGAGTGACACTTGTCCAGTATGCCCTATGTTTTTGTGGCTATCTCCTCTCCCTGGGCTGCTCCACAAGTTCCTGTGGCCCCTGTGGCTTGGGTATGTCTGGTCTGGGCAGTCCAGGTGCTGCTGCTTCACCTGTTTCACTACTTTGCAATTGCATTATGGATACTTCTACAACCAGAGCATATGGGCTTCAGCTTACTGGTGAATAGCCACCTTCATTGAGATGATCCAGGAGCTCCCTACCCCTCATATGTCCTTTCTTCTGATGCTTCCCAGAAATTGCAGTGTGAACATGTTGCTGTGGAATGGGGAGATATGTCTGGACCCAACAATGGAGCACTGTCACTTTAAGGCAGGAGGCGGTGGTGGTAAGCAGAAGAGGTCAACAGAGTGCAATGGACCAATGTGAGTGAGGGGCTCATCCAGATGGTTGCATGGTAGGGTGGACGTTGCTGGTGTTGGGCTACTTGCTGATTGTTACCTGTAATATACAGATGTGATGTTGGCCAGTGTAGCATCTTTCTTCTACGTTGGGTACATCTCTTGTCCTCAGTGGTTTACTATGCATTGCATTGGACAGGCGTGCATATTAGCTCGGGTGGACATGTCAACTTGGTTTTAGTTAACCTCTGGTCGCCCAAAATATTGAGTCTCAATGATTTGCACAGACCTTTTGTAATCAAGGAGTTCCAAGGTTCATGTAGATTTTTCAGGACTTGTGGGGTCTTGATGCACATTTCCAGGATGTTTTGGGGGATGGGGATTTCAGGAGCTAATTTCTTAGTTGTTTTTCTTGTAATGTTTCACTACACATATGTGAGTTGATTTTTCCCTGCTTTCTTGTGCTCAATTAGGATTTTTAACATCCTAGTACAGAATTAAAGAATACACAATGAATGGAAGAGGGCAAGGAAATATTCTCTATGCATTGCTGCTCTGAGGCAAGAGTCCCCACCACAAGGACCCCAAAAACAAAAATCCGAAAAGAAATATATTAGAGCACTACTGTACCAAAAAAACAAGATCAGAGATAAGGGAATTTAATCCACATAGTATATAAATAAAGACTAGTTCTGCACTATATCACCACATAAGTCTATTTCACGTAGAGAGGAGAACACAGAAAGGTCCCACTACCAGGTCTATCAAGCACGCATATCCAGTGCAGTCCCACACCCGATTTATGCTGAACACACTCCATGGCCTAGAGGATGGGTCCGGAACATATGCCACAAAACAGACTCACCATGCCAGTATTGTGATCCAGCCCAGACAGTGTGCAGAAATAATGCGTCTAAACAAGCACATACTGTATAGCCCAAAATGTGCAATCCAAATGTGTCTCCAATCTAAACGGAAAAAATAACAGTCTATAGTACTGTGCAAAAGTCTTAGGCAGGTGTGAAAAGTAAGAATGCTTTCAGAAATAGACATGTTAATAGTTTATTTTTATCAAAATGATAGTGAGTAAACAGAAGAAAAATCCAAATCAAAATCAATATTTAGTGTAACCACCCTTTGCCTTCAAAACAGCATCAATTCTTCTAGGTACACTTGCACACAGTTTGTTAAGGAATGTGGCAGGTAGGTTGTTCCAAACATCTTGGAGAACTAATCACAGTTCTTCTGTGGATTTATGCAACCTCAGTTCATGTAATCTCAGACAGATTCAATGATGTTGAGTTCAGGGCTCTGTGGGGGACATACCACTTCCAGGGCTCCTTATTCTTTTTTATTCTGAAGATAGTTCCTAATCACTCTGGCTGGATGTTTGGAGTCCTTGTCATACTGTAGAATAAATTTGGGGCCAGTCAGATGCCTCTCTGATGCTATTTCATGATAGATAACTATCTGCCTATACTTCTCAGAATTGAGGAAACCATTAACTCTGACCAAATCCTGAAGTTCATTTGCAGAAATGCAGCTCCAAACTTACAAGGAACCTCTACCATGCTTCACTGTTTCCTGCAGCACACACTTATTCTTGTACCTCTCTCCAGCCCTTCGGCAAACAAACTGCCTTCTGCTACAGCCAAATATTTCAGATTTTGACTCATCAGTCCAGAGCACCTGCTGCCATTTTCTGCACCCCAGTTGTTGTGTTTTCATGCATCGCTCGGCCTTGTTTCCACATCAGAGGTATGGCTTTTTGGCTACGAGTCTTCCATGAAAACCACTTCTGACCAGACTTCTCCGGACAGTAGATGGGTGTACCAGGATCTCATTGTTTTCTGAAAATTTTGAGCTGCTGACACTGCTGGTAATCTTCCAATTGGGAGTGGAAGTCAGCATGATGTGTCTTCCATCTGCTGCACTAAGTTTCCTTGGTCGACCACTGCATCTACGGCCTGTTTCTTTGTGCTTCTTCAAAAGAGCTTTGACAGCACATCTGGAAACCCCTGTCTGCCTTGAAATTTCTGCCTGGGAGAAACATTGCTTATGCAGTATAACTGCCTTGTGCCTTGTTGCTTTGCTCAGTCTTGGCATGGTGTATGACAGTTTTATTCCACAGCTGTTTCTTTTTCAGTTAATGATTGTGTTTCAACCCATATATTAAATTGAGGATCATTAGCACCTGTTTGGTATAATTGTTTAATCATACACATGACTGCATGCCTGCAAAATCCCTGACTTTGTACAAGTGTACCTAGAAGAATTCATGCTGTTTTGAAGGAAAAGGGTGGTCACACCAAATATTGATTTGATTTAGATTTTTCTTCTGTTTACTCACTATCATTTTGTTAAAGGGTTAATAATGTCTAAAATTAACTGACCCTAATATTGAAGGTATTCAAAAGATAATCTTACTTTGCCAAGTTGGATCTGTCAAACCTTTACGGTTTGAGAGATATGAGCACTTAAAGTCCCCCCTCCCTCCCCTTTTCTAGACGTCTGCATGTAGCTGACGTCATGAGATCCCGGTCCCAGACCAGCCGGCGGCTCTCCAGCGGAGATGAATGAGCACTATCGAAAAACAAATACTTCAGTTGAATGGTCTGCAAAGTGTGCTTACAAACCAAGCACACTTTGTAGACCGTTCAAGTGAAGTATCTGTTTTTCGATAGCGCTCATTCAGCTCTGCTGAAGAACAGCCGAGTCGCATGACTGATCCACTGCTGACAGCTTTACAGCTCATCAGCATAAGGGGGGAATTTTAAGCGCTTATATCCAACTTGGCACAGTAAGATTATCTTTTGAATACCTTCAATATTAGGGTTAGTTAATGTTAGACATTACAAACCCTTTAATTTATAAAAATAACATTAACATGTCTATTTTTTAAATTATTCTTATAATACACCATATTTTAACACATGCCTAAAACTTTTACACGGTACTGGATATGGTAAATTAATAATATCTATACAAATAATAAACTAGGAACACATATGATATTTGAATGTACCAGCCTATGTGTGCATCAGAAACACATCTGTGTAGGGTGCAACATATATAATTGGTGAATTACTCACATTAATCATAAAAAGGCACACTATTACAATAAACAGTATGATCATTTCTTCATGCTCATAGTGTTCATGAATAAAATAACAAAAACATACTACTTAAAAATACTTTATAGTTGCTTCTTAAATTGTAAAGCTGGCTAGTTGATTGCTGCTTGTTCTTTCAGATTGATGTGAGCCTAATGGAGTCGGCGTTTCTCAAAGATTCACTGCCATCTCATCTCTTTAGTGGTAGACATATATGCAAACACAGTACTGGGCAGCTGAAGCTTTACATGCAAATTTTCCTCTTAGAAACCTCACCCCTTTTGAGAAGGTCTTATCTAATCCTCCATCTTCCCTTAGACCTTTAACATATGCTACTCTTTACTTTTGAATAGTGTCCCTTATCAAATACTACTTTTTGTCCCTTTGGAGAAAGAATTAGGTTTTTGTTACGGTTTTATTGACACTCAGAAACAGTAGGTGAGATAAAACACAGTTTTATTGAACAGGCTCAGAAAAGATAACCCTCACGGGTCCAGCAGTAAATGTAAACACAATACAGTACTGACACAGGACAGGTTGTAGCAAGATATATATATATACCCACACGGTTCCAGTAGATGTACAATACAGAACTTACAATATACTGACACAGGTCAGGCAATGTTCGTGTGAAACTCAAACCGAGGCAGCAAGGAATGGGTTACTATTAGGCCAGGAATGCTGACAGGCCCTGATAGTGCAAGGCCTTTAAGACTCCCACTCTGCAGGGCGTGCTTAAACAGCGAGGACTGCCTTAGCAGTAACGGAGGACTGAGACAGTATGCCCGGGAGGGCACCCAACGGAGACTGCACAGTGGATAGCCGGTGAAATAGTGGTACCTATCGCAAAGGGGTTAACGAACGCTAAGCCCAATGTCGACTGCCTGATCATAGGAACAGCCTGAGGCGCCCAATGTAACACCAACCTCAGCTATAGGCAGGAAGGAGGGTCAAGCGTACTGAGGTGCACAGATGGGATAGACACCGGAATGTTGCCCTCGCAACAAGACTGAACTGGGACTAGACTGCAGGAGTGGCACTAAGGCACAATGGTACTTTCCGGAGACAGAAGCTCGGAGGAGAACCCCAAACCGAGGACCGGAATGGGAACGCCAGCAGTAGAGATGCCCAAGTGTAGTAGCCCAACCCGGGCCAGTACACAGAGCAGGAACGTCAGCCGGGCCGGGTCGGTACACAGAGCAGGGACGTCAGCCAATCCGAGTCGGTACACAGAGCAGGAGCGTCAGCCATGCCAGGTCGGTACACAGAGCAGGAACGTCAGCCAATCCGAGTCAGAGCACAGAGCAGGAATGTCAGCCGGGCCGGGTCGGTACACAGAGAAGGAACGGATACAGCAGAGTAGTCAGGCAGTCCGGGTCAGTACACGGGCAGGAACGGATACAGCAGAGTAGTCAGGCAGGCTGGGTCGGTACACAGAGATCACACAATAACTGGAACAAGCGCTGGTAACGGAAACACCATGAAAGGGCACTGGAGAAGTGACAAATACTGGGCGGGACCAAGTCACTACAGCCAATAAGCGTCAGCAGTAGACAGAGACGGACAGAATGTCACCAGCATAGCACAGGCACCGTGATAGTTTTGTCCTTGATGTATTGGCCTGGTCCTCAATCCTTATGAGACTGCATGGCTCTGCATGAGATTCTAATACTAAACTCATGAATTACAGATGTATTACTCGGTGGTACCTAACCTCAAAGTAATTATCCATGTACTCATTCTCCTCCTCTATGTGGGAGGTGCCAACAGCAGTCAGGGTCTATGCTCCACATTTGGTGGTCTTGCCCCATTATTCTAGAACACTGGAGGTTGGTACTAAAGCACAGCAACATTGCCCTAGATACTGACTTACCTCTAAATCCTATTATATGTCTATTTTTCCATACCGATCATCTCACCCTTGCTCGGACACCCAATTAGAAATCTTGTGTTTGGCCTCTTGTCACTCTAATTCAACTTCTTCCTACTATCTCAGATGTTCAAGTTGGATTGACTATATGCCCTCATCCTTACCCCTTGGCATTAATCAAATACCACAATAGACCCCGAATCAGATAATGTTTACATGAATGTCATCAGCACTCATAAATATTGTTCTTTTTTAAGCGGCCCAGGCTAGGAGACAGGGATCATGGAACACACACCCACATATATATATACATATCTTTGTTCTTTGTTTGTTAATAAAATTATGATTCAAAGACCTAGGAGTGCGCTTGCATTTGGATGGGGCTATCTCATTCTACACATTTTTATATGGAATTATCTTCAAGCAGCACCAGGCATTTAATTACGGATAACGTCATTTTGGAGTGCCCACTTTTGTGTTCACTTTATATATATATTATTATTTTTTTTTCCTCTTTGTCCCCTCCAACCACCCTTCTTCCACCTACTTTCAACTTTCTATATCTTCTGTAATACTTTACACTCAGTTGTCTCCAAATAATCTTGATAGCAAGCTAGATATACTGGTTTTGCCCCCATCTTACACATCAGACGTTATCCCTCCGGGACAGCTCTGAGTTTGCCTTTTCTTGTAATTACTAAAGAAATGTTCAGTACACTGCTCTGCATATACTGTAATTGTAATATCTGTACAATAATGTTTATGGCTTGCTACATTTATGTTTGATCCTTATGTATTTGATGATATTTGCAATGCTTTTCTTACAAATAAAGCATTTAAAAAAAAAAAAGATTCACTTCCATAACAAATGGTTACCTTCACTGATGGAACACAACTTTTTTGCTGGTCCTTGTATCTTTATATTTGGATCGTTTGGATCGTTCTCTGTAGTATCATGGACACAGATTATCTGTGTTACTATCCAACAGATCCTCCATCTTTTCATTTTCATTTTTTGGGGTATTTTTTAATTAATATGATTTTTGCTATTTTATTCATGATCATTATGATCATGAAGAAGTGACCATATTGTTTATTGTAACAGTGAGCCTTTTTTATGATTAATATGGGAAATTAAACAATCACATATGTTGCCCCATACACAGGTGTGTTTGTGATTCATGGATAGTTTTTAAGGCTGGTACATTCAAATATTATTTGTGCTCCTAGTTTATTTGTATAGAGATTATTCATTTACCATATAGACTGTCATTGTTTCTGTTTAGATTGGTGAGGCTCATTTGGATTGCAAGTTTGGAGCTATAAAATACGTTTGTTTAGGTGCGTTCTTTCTGCACACTATCTGGGGTGAAGCACAATCTTGGCATTATGAGGGTGGCATATATTCAGGACCCATCCTCTACGTCATGGAGTGTGTTTGGAGTAGATAGGGTGTGGGACTGAACTGGATATGCGTGCTTGGTAACCCTGGTAGCAGGACCAATCTGTGTTCTCCTCTGTACGTGAAATAGATTTATAGGGGGATAAAATGTAGAATTAGTCTTTATTGTATTATTATATACTACTTTTAATTAAACAATGTGGATTAAATTCCCTTATCTGTGATCTTGTTTTTTGCAGTGCAGTAGTGCTCTAAGATATTGGTCTTTGGATTTTTAACATGCTTAGTTTCTTCTACAAAAAGAAGTCTGCACATCAAATCTTGACCTTTGCCAGTAAATGACCTGTGACTTATCATAGACAACAAACAGTTGGGGTTTAGTTGCAGGTTTCTGGCCAAAACCATGATAAGCTTGCAAGCCTTATCAAGGCACCACAAATTTAGGCAAATCTCTATCTTCCTTACAGCCATGTGAACGTATATTTAGTAAAATAGTGTTGAAAGTGCTATTTAGAGCTCCCCAGAAATCTGCATATTATATTTGTTGGGTATTCTACACCTGGGGTTTGTAGGCACAGTATTTCTTGGAGAAAATGTATCTCCTTAATGTCTATTACCACTCACAGCACACAATAGAGTAGCACATGGATTGAGCTGTTCCATTGATGTACATGAGCTGAATCCTAGGAGATGTTGTTATGATTTAGCCCACTTTGGCTGTTAACACCAAGAATAATAGAATGCTGAACTGTAACTACAAATCTGTCATTGCCAGTTTTGGTTTTTCTATGAGGTAATAGTGTTGTGAATGAGTCTCCATGTGTTTCTACAAAGGGTTCACAAGCACCACCCTTTCCTTACTCCACTTTCCCCACACAATGTTGGTTATATGATCAACCTGATGCTGTAAATTTATTCATCATAATTTACACACAGCATTTGTCTGTAGAGCAAACTAGTTAAACAAAACAAGTTTTACTGGCATATATTTGCATTTCCCTTCATTACTAGCCACTACACTCTGATTTATACAGGGAATTTAAATCAGGCTAACTGTACTCATGTTATTACATTTCATCAATCAATTTGGCATTTGATAGATATCATAAAAGCAAAATTATGTTTATTACACTCAACAATGTAGTTTGGTATCCTTGGAATATTTTTCTCTGGTGGCAGCAGAAATTGTCATTTTAAATTTATGGTTTCTTTCTGCAGTAATGTCCATACTTATAAATCAGTGAAAAATTTTTATTTATAACTATAAAACCTTCAGCATCTAAGCTTATTTTGAAAAGAAAATTGTGTTTTAATTGCATTTAATTACAGTGAATGTTGACTGAAAACAATTCTGAAATATACTCCACTGTGTCAGAGGAAAAACCTCATAAACAAGGTTATTTATAAAATGTTAGTAATGTACCAGGAAAAATGCAGAGTTACTACATATTTTCAAGAAAGGTTTGTGTATGCAGATTTGGGATTGTATTGCTAAATCAGCTATTCAGGGCAATCAATCCCTGTTGAAAATGAATGCCTATAAGCAATGACTGTGTTAATAATGTTTAAAAAGTGTCAGTCATTTGCCTTGGTAATCAATTAGTCTCATGAGTTCAGCAGTTTACCAGCTATATTAGGGTTGTGAAACTTTAAGCCCTTCAGCTGTTGTTAGACTACAAATCCCATTGTCCATAGACCATCTGAGGATGATGGGAATTATAGTCTATCAACAGCTGAAATGCAGCAGATTTCCTACCCCCTAACTACAGGATTCATTTGCACAGACTTAACACTTTTTTGGGAAAGAGAGATGTTCACAGGTTTCCAATTAACTTGCATAGGCAACAAATTTGAGGCCCTTCTATGACTGTCACCATATTGGAATTGGGAGATAAAGTATTCCCTATGTTAGTTATTCACATGAAACATTCAGTTTCACAAGAGGCTTGATGGATGACTCTCACCGCTCTGTCCCTCCCATTGATTCTAATACTTTCTGTCTCCTACTTTTTCGCCATGCTCCCTGTTGCAGCTTACTTTGTCCCAAGGCTCCTAGCTGCCACCTCCTTCTCTCCCCAGGATCTCTGCTTGCATCTTCTCCATGCTCCTACATCCTCTCTTTTATGCATGATTGCTACTCCTGTCTCCTGTGGTACATCCATCATCTTCTCTCTCCCTGTCTACACCATCCCTCTCCTTCACTATCATCTTTATGAATCATGTGAATCATTCCAAATAAATTTAGACAGACTCAGAATTTTCTCCATGTCTTCCAAATCAGTCAAGAGGTTTCACTCATCTCCAGGCATTGCCATTCAATAATGATAGTTTATAGTGGCCAGCTTATTTAGTAGTTCATACATTGTTGCTATGTCCAGATTTCATATTAATGTGGCACTTTTACACTGGCAAGTTTATTCAAGATATTTTTGTGTAGGTTTATATGTTATTCTCTATTTTTTTTTTCTGTGCCAGGAAGCAGTAGATGATACTAGAAATTGGGACATGTCAGAAGTGTGTATAGGTATCTAGGGGTATCTAGGGGCCCTTGCCTAGGGTGCCTAACGAAAGTCTGTTTTTTTGTGTTCAAAGCATTGCTTAGCAATGTTTTGTGCACTAGTTTGAAATGCAAACCTCTTAGTACAGGAGGGGCACTGTTTTCATTATATCTATTAGTAACTACAAACATTAAAGGGATAGTAATTTTTCACAATAAAAACAGCTTAAATTTATCTTCATTGTATTTGGGCCATGGAGAGCTTTGTTTCAATACTGTCTGAGTTGTAGTTCAAGAGTAATTGAATGATAAAGTGTCCCCCTGCTTCCCCTTTTACTGATGTAACACTGCTCACCTAAGAGCAGCAAGACTGTCCAGATGGATCGCAGAAAGGGACAATCTTCAGTGAGCATAAGGAAAAACCTGAAAAAACTATCAAGGGGGTCAGGGTTTTCCTTATGTTCACATCCAAGGGAAGGTGGCTTACACTAGGTAAAAGGGGCTGGAGGGGGATACTTTATCATTCAATTACGCTTGAACTACAATGCTGAGAGTACTGAAATGATGCTCTCCATGGCTAAAATACTATGAAGATTAATTGGAGCTGATGTTTTTGTGAAAGATATGTGTAAATATTTCCACACTTATATATTTTAAGATTTATGATACTGAATGTACTGTTTTTCAGAAATGTAAATTGCACTCTTCACTTAGACTATACAGAGCAACTTCTTGACCAAGAAATTAAAAGTGTAAATGATAATTATTTCTCACATAAAGATGTTAAAGCACACAGTAGTTATGCATTATGGTGTGATAAAGAGGTGATAAAGAGAAGATGACTTCTCCAATCCTCTGTTGTTCTTTGTAGCCAATGCACTAAGATCTCTCAAGTTAGAAGAATCTTAGTGCATTGGTTCCATAGTATAAGGGAAGCCATATCCACTTTATCACCTCTGTATCATACCTTAATTATATACATCTTCCTCTTTGTGAAGCTTCAGTAAGGTATGCCATTTTTTAATATAGTTCTGTGAATGTTCAAACATGACAAGTGTAAAGTTCATGTCTGTCCAGACCCAATCTAAATAACCTTTTATATAATTAACCTGAACAAGTAAATTTTAGTCAGTGTCTAGTTACAGTGCCATAGAACAGATGGATATGCATAAATGAAAGATGCTCATTACAATATTAAAATGGTTTAGTAAAACAGTGAAACTGTCTAACCATATAACACAAATTTTGCCTGCCGTGCTGGCCAAAAAACAAAACAAAACAATCCCATGCCAGGTTGTGACAAAGAAAAAAACAGTAAGTATCACAAAAAACTGTGGCTTAGTCCAGCAGAATACATTTTCCCTGCACAATGATATGCCTCAAGCTGGCAACCGGAAGACCTGGGTTTTTAACCATGAGACTAAGGGTTTTTGCCCAGTAAAATAGGATCTAGCAATACTGTTGCTTAGCTCCAACCATTATTTTGCAAGATATGAGCAGGAAGTTTGCCACTCTTAAAGGTATAGTAAAGTTTCATAATAAAAGCAGCTCTAATTAATCATCATAGTATTTGGACTTTGGAGAGTGTTATTTCAATTCTGTCAGAGTTGTAGTTTGGGAGCAATTCAATGACAAAGTATCCCCCTCCCGTCCCTTTTACTGATGTAACACTGCTCAGCCAGAGCAGAAGGGAGGTGCCCAGGTAGATTGCAGAGAGGGACAATCTTCAAATAATATAAGAGAAAAACCTGAAAAACTTGTCAAGGGGGACAGGGCTTTCATTGTTCTCATAGGAAGAAGATTGCCCCTGCTGTTATCTGTCTGGTCTATGGACTGCATTCCACATCTGAGAAGAGATGGCTTACACTAGGTAAAAGGGGCAGGAGGGGAAACTTTGCGTGTGAATATCTCTCAAAGCATTGAATGATAAAGGGATGTACAATGAGTTGCTTAACTGTTGAATGGGTAAAGGCCCCATTTAAATCAACTGAAATTTGTATTTGTTCTCTAGGATGCAGTTATTTGACTCAAAATTGTATCTTAAAATATATTGGTCAAATATACTGTAAAGCTTTAAAACTGGAAGTACAAACATCACTGAGGTAACAATGAATGCATTTATATGCTTAATTTGACATCAGCAATGAGTCAACATTGATATATTTACAGGACTTAATTATTTTTGCAATCAGGCAATATATCCAGCAAGTGATTAAATGCACTAAAATCAATAAAACATTTGTGAACTTACATGTATGTATGAAACATGCTGGCTGTGCAATTCTAAATGTTCATACTGAGCACACTGTGCAATAGTGTGGATGCACTGCCCATAGGAATCCATGTACCATGGTTATAAACTAAACATGATTACAATGCACAATAATTATAAGTTGCATACCTCTGTTCAGAATCTATATCTGCTGTGCATAACTTCCTAAAGCATTTGAGACAACCAAATCTTCTGTTAAAAATGTAGGAATATAACTGATGTCAGTCACATGTTATAAAATACATCCCTACTAAGTTGTTAAAGCTGTATTGTCCTTCCCTCCCCTTTCTATGATATCAGCTATAGAGCTCACACAGTGTTTCCTCTGAAAGAGTTAAGGATGTCATGGCAACTCCACATAGCCAAACAGATCAATATAGAAATTAATTAGCTATGAACTATTTTACTATGAGCAGAGTACTAGCTATTGTGTATGCTCTGGTCATGACACAGTAAAATAACTCAGAGAGAAAGTATTTCAATGTTGTTTACTTGCTATGTAGTGTTGCCATGGCAACCCTAGCTCTGTTTGTTGGTCAGGGAAAGGCAAAAAACGTTGGAGCCTATTTTATGGTTCTTTCTTATACAAAATAAAAGTATCTATGGGTTATAGCACAGGGAGCTTTAACTCTTTATCATGGTGCCCATGATTCTAGCATCTGGGCGACATTGCTGCTTCCGGGTTTACTATTGCATAATTCTTATTGGCTATTGGGCTCTGGCTCCTCCCAGGGTTTGCCTTTTTAAACTCTCTCCTGTCATCCTTTCAACACCCTTTTCGTGGTGTACCTGTGCCTAGCATTTGAGTTACTGCTTGTTCATGTTCCGTGTATGACCCGGCTCGCCTGACTACTCTCCTGTGTTCCTGACGCTCCTGTGTTCCAATTCCATTGCTGACTAGGACTGGCTGACTATCTCCGTGTGTACCGACCTGGCATGGCTGAGTATCCGATTCCGTTACTGACTAGGACTGGCTGACTACCTCCGTGTGTACCGACCTGGCATGGCTGAGTATCCGATTCCGTTACTGACTAGGACTGGCTGACTATCTCCGTGTGTACCGACCTGGCATGGCTGAGTATCCGATTCCGTTACTGACTAGGACTGGCTGACTACCTCCGTGTGTACCGACCTGGCTTGGCTGAGTATCCGATTCCATTCCTGACTAGGACTGGCTGACTACCTCCGTGTGTACTGACCTGGCTTGGCTGAGTATCAGATTCCGTTGCTGACTAGGACTGGCTGACTACCTCCGTGTGTACCGACCTGGCTTGGCTGAGTATCAGATTCCGTTGCTGACTAGGACTGGCTGACTACCTCCGTGTGTACCGACCTGGCTTGGCTGAGTATCAGATTCCATTGCTGACTAGGACTGGCTGACTACCCCTTGTGTACAGATTTGGCAGTTCTGGCTTCTGATCTATCAGGGTGCGTACCCTGTGTTCTATTCCACCTACTCTCACTTTCGAATACAGATACAGTGGCTGCCTGGCCTGTCTATCCCCCTAAGCCACCAGGGGTTTGTGCTGTGAGAGTCTGGTCACTTGCCAGTATCTGTGTGCTGCCACCACTATCCCTAGCGTTCTTGGGATTGGTCACTGCCAGTGTCCTCTCTGTGCTTCCTCTGCTTACCCTAGCATTCTAGGGATTTGGTCTCTGCCAGTGTCCTGTCTGTGCTGCCTCCGCTAACCCTAGTGCTCTAGGGATTGGTCACTGCCAGTGTCCTGTCTGTGCTTCCTCCGCTAACCCTAGCGTTCTAGGGATTGGTCACTGCCAGTGTCCTGTCTGTGCTGCCTCCGCTTACCCTAGCATTTTAGGGATTTGGTCTCTGCCAGTGTCCTATTTGTTCTGCCTCCGCTTACCCTAGCATTCTAAGGATTTGGTCACTGCCAGTATCCTGTCTGTGTTACCTCCGCTATCCCTAGCCTCCTAGGGAGTTGCCCTGCAGTTACCCATCGCCATATCTCACCTTGCTGTGGTGTGGGACTGTTGTGGTTCTTCTTGTTCCTGTACCTGTCCACGGATCAAGCCAGCAGAGTCCTATTGTTTATTACCAACTGTAATTTTCCGTCCATCCTGACCTGTGTCAGATTTGGTAAGTACTAAGGTACGGACTTCATCTGGACCTGAGTAGGGTGATTGTTTTCTATTTATTTTCAATAAAGCTTTTAACCTTACCTAACTGTCTGAGTGTTCTTTCAAAACCGTGACACTCTCAGACTTGACTAGGTTTTGTTGATAACATTAGAAGATCGCAACTTAACATTTTTAATGCAAAACATTATCTGAAGAATGTTTTGTTTGGTTGAGTGTTGCACAATTAGTTATTATTTTGTTCGAGTGAAATTCATTTATAAGATTGATAAATTATTTTTCTCCACTGCCTGAGTAACTTAAAGTTACTCCTATTTAAATCTGCACTACCCAAAGTATACTCTGCACATGCTTATGGAAAACATTATCCACAAATGCAACAATATACTATGCACATGCTAAGCTGTAACTTTACAACTGAAGATATTGGCACTAACTGAAGGCATATAATACTAGAGATGGGTGAAATGTTTAATCTCAAAAGCAAAATGTGAAAAACTGCAGTTTCTTCCTTCTACTGGAAATCCAGTTAAAACTACAGTTTCTCCTCTTCGTTTCATTTTTTAATTGCATTGAAATAAATGATAATAATGTACCCCCATGTAGAGTTCACCCATATATTCCACCCCCATAGTGTAAAAAGGTGTGTCATTTTACTGAATATTATTAGTCTGTGCTTGAGAGAAAGGGAATGCAGCTGCCTTTTTATGCTAGCTAGTACAGACAGACAACAAAGAGATGGAGTTCTAGGTGAATTATATGAGTGTTGGTGGTAGCCAGTTGTTCTCTGGGTGTGAGAAGGAAGGAATCCTACCTGACCTGGCTGAGCCTGAGACTTAGTGATAGATACTACTCAGACAGAAATTATGTATACACACACTCACTCTTACATTCACAAGAAGGACAAGTATGGGGAAAGGAGGAGGAGGAGGAGTGAATGAATGTTTTAGTTGTGGTAAAGTTGTACTGCATCTATAGTCATAGATGGTGGTGGAAAAGTTGTACTAATGTGAGTTTTAACTATACATGCCCCCCAATGCAAAATGCTAGGAGGTATGTAATGGAGTCTTCACATATGCAAAATGCAGACAGGGGAGGATTTCTCTCTTTTCTCCTCTCCCTGTCTACTTTTGTTTGTTCAGTACTCAGAGCAGGACCAGAGCAGCGACGCAGCGGCAGTACGCAGAGCAGGACCGGAGCAGTGAGATATCACCCGGACCTTGGCCCGTGTACACGGGCTTTTACACTAGTACTCATGTACACTCTGTTATCTTTTGAACAGCAGACATCTGATAAGCACAATTGTAAGAATTTAATTGGAATAACCACTGTGTATTGGGTGAAGTGTTTATAGTATTAGCCAAATAAAGTGCTCATTAATGTTCTCTGTATCTCCAGGGCATTAATCAAGAACAGGTCTTGTTATGAGATAAATGCCTGTTTTAATCCTATTCTGGAATTCTTACATTGCAAGAAAAAGAGGGAATCAGAGGAGAATTGTATCATTTTAGAAATTCTTATCCCTTCTATGACTTCAGGGGAATGATAAAGAAATAAAAGTCTGATTGTAATCGCATTATTGATTAATACAGCTGCTTCTACAGTACTGATTTTTTTTTAGCAAAGTATACAGATAGGGTCTACTCACTGATTATGTTATGTTTGCTTATTATAATATGCAAGTTAACATTAATGATTATCTTTGAAGAGATTTTATTATTTTATTAACACAAAGATAATGTACATTTCTAGTACAAAATATGAAAGAGTTGCTTGTGACCTTTCTAAAAGTTATTTTCTCATCCGAAGCCTCTGCAGACCAGTATTACATTATGTGCAGTTTTTAGTGTATCAGCTTTAAAATTTACATACATTTTATTGGTGCATTTATCATTTAAAAGCACTATAATAAATACTGTCCATTACTCCAAAAATATTTATATTACAAAACAGTAATTTGTAAAAGAAATACTAATATTTTATTTTAACATATTATTTTAGAAGTGTGTATAATTTATATTACCTGCTGATTTTTTTATTTAATTAATTGTACTTTTTACATTGAATCAGCTATTTAATTTTTTCTCCTTTACACCACTTTTCAACTGTCTTGCTGATATCAATAAGATTATCACTAGGTGAAACTACCCAAAAAGAGCTGTTGATAAATGGAAGAGTTCAATCTCACAAAAAAGCCTGCAGCATTGTGCATTATATATATATATATTTATGTAGTACCTTTCTCCCAGTGGGACTCAAAGCACTTTCAGAATTATCCAAATAAGAAGATAAGAGATGTTATTATTACACAATCAATGGTACGCATTTATTGTCCTTGGAAGGATGAAGGGCTGAGTTGACCCTGCTGGGAATAGGCTCTAGAGGCAGGGAATTTACCACTGAGCTATCTCACTGGCTCTATCTATCTATAGAATCATAGTTACATTGTTTTATAATAAATTAGGTAAATATCAATCGTATGCACATAGTAATATATGTATATATGGAAGCAAAGATCATATCAACTATTATGAGTTTAAGTGCAACCTCATGTACACTTCACAACAGCACTGCAAGGATTATCCAAAACAACAGAGAGTGATAACAGTCCATCTGTAAATGCACTCCAAGATGGTGAATGTCCTTTGTTCTGTCAAAGTTTCACAACATGGGGGTGACTATCACAACAGACAAATCACAGACATCCCAACACAAAAACATAGGAATCTCTTAAAGAAACCACACACCAATTGAGAAACAAAGGAAAAACTTCCCAGATAGCAATAACAAAGTTTTAATAATGAAATCTCCAGATCATAGAAGTAACAATGACCATCTCTGAACAGCAATAACTTGTTTCATCTACATGCACTTGCAATGGCATGTCAATCACATCCCACAGTATTTGCATGTATATTTACACACGTACACACACAAAAAAACATGTGGCTTTGAAGGTGTCATTAATTATAGCACAAAACTGATCTAGCAACAGGGAAAATAATTCTAAGTATCTCTAGCAATCCCTGTAATGGACCTGAATTGATATCACTCTTATCTCACACAGTTTGAATACTTGTATCTATGAATGGTAATGAATCATTCTGTATAGCTTCCAAAATGTGCTAACACTACAGCCAAAAATGGCTACTAGGTGGAAATCGCCATTAGATTGGCCATGTCTACTGGGCAGGGTCACTTTGCTAATACCAGAATTGATTTTCTAGTAATAATTCTAGAAGCTTTATAGGATTTATGCAATAAAGTATATTGTTACCAATCCTACATAGAGGTGTGGTTCATGTGGATACTCCTTTTGTTCAGGAGGATGCAGCAAAGACCAGGAAACAAAACAAGAAAAAGACAGCCAAAAGCCCCCTTCCTTCTCTGCACATGCTTTTATTACAAGCAAATCATTACCAAAAAGGTTCTACCCACCCATATTTGATAGGCTAGTCTTAAATGAATTTTATTATGAGGTGGATGCAAGTTTCCAGAAAACTTTCTGAGTGACAAACAAAAGATATCTTTTATATATCCCAGATTTTCTAAAAACAATCTTTTACACCAGAAGATAGCACTAAGAGACTACAAATTGAATGAATTAATATTTTAAAGACATCTGCCCAATTAATAATTAGTCTTTGTGTTCAGAAGAGGGCCTCTGAAAAGAACGTCTGACTTAATTGACTACTCCAGTTTTCTCTGGGGAAAGTTGCATGTATCCCCCTCCCATGAGAGAGAACATTTAAGAGAATGTTGTGAGAAGAGGCCTTTCACACAAGAATTATCTTTATAAGCATCCTTGTGAAGTTTCAGAAACTAGCTCTACTGTATTTTGTGAAAAGAAACCATTTTCTCTTAAACACACAGGCTTGAAATAATCTAAAAGCAAACAAAAATGGCTGGAGCAGACCATTTTAACTTTGTGCTACCCATATAAGGCAGACTCTCTGACAAGCTCATAGATGAAGAATATTCCCTCTCGCATGTCAGCAATTTCTTTGAACAGTGCCCCAGCATATCTCACAGGTTAATTGGTGAGTTTGGGGAGCCAAGCACCACATGAAGCTAAGAACTGTAGTGATATGGAACACTGATGGGCCTGAGGCCTGTGACAATGTTAGGGCTGAGGTCTGGGGTGCTGGGAACTTTTGTTATAGGAGATTGAGGGATGCTATGAAGAATGGGGCATGAGAGCTGAGAGGGTAAAATGGTGATGATAAACTGGGACTGTGTGCTGATAGTAGATAAATGCTCGGGTGGAAGCAGGGTTTGTGATGATGGGCAGCTGAGAACTATAATGGCAGGCTGAAATCTGATTGGAGAGTAGGGCTGTGGACTAGGGATGAGGGAAAAGTTTTGCCTTAAACCAAAATTGGCAAAACATGACACTTTCCTCTTGTCAAAATTTCCAGTGAAAGGTGCCATTTTCACTCTTTTTTTGCCTAGCTCATTGCATTGAAATCAATGGGAAGAGCATTTTTCCCCACCACATGATAGTTTTCTCTACTTTTCTACAGCCATATACAAGAGTGTCAGACTCTCACAGCATGCCATTCTGTGTTTGTGAGAGGAGAAAGCATCATGTTTTTGAGCTAGAGCAGATAGGCAAATAAAGTTGAATTGAAGCTTAGTTTAGGGAGTCTTTTAGGTGGGACAATTGTTCTCTGTATTAGGGGAGTCTGGTGGCACTTTGTGGGAGAATAAGGGAGGAAGGCAGTTGATCCCAAATACCCCCCAATTTTGGTGTGACTGACTGGCAAGACACAGGTTGCTGGGGTCCAAATTACTTTTTGCTTTTATTGTCTCTGGGCTGGAGGAGTCTGGGGAAAGAAGTTGTTGATTTTGTTTTAGGGTGGACATCTTAAATGATGTGAGCTCTGTGACGAAGGCATAATTGAAAAACAGCAGATGACAATGAGAATTGTGTTGCTTGCTAAGGCAAGACATCACACGCCATCAGTTATGTACAGAATTGAGAGTAAAAACACACACAGTAGTTGAGAAATGTCAAGTAAAAACACAAGAGGGAGGGGGAAAGGTGGAGTAATGCAGCGATGTGGGAGTAAAGTGTTAGTTCAAAAACTGACTGCAGCAATGGTTGCTGCAGCAGTACAATAATTGATGATGATACCTCTCCTCCTAGGGTGGATACGGTTTGTCACACCATGCCAGTTCCCATTCCCCACTACCATATGCATCTGCCACATTGTAGGTTGTACTTTATTTATTTATTTTTAATTTCCAAAAAATTTATTGAAGATTAAGTACAATACAAGAGTACAAAATCATAGAATCCATGCAGCATGTATTATATTACAAAAAATAACAACAGGCAGAATACCAATTTTGGATCAGGCCTAGGACCTACTTGCAATGAGCAATGAGTGCAACATAAAGACAGTTGAGAATGATTGTCACACAATACCAAGGAGTTCCAGTAACCCCTAGCTGTATTTAGATAAGGGGAGAAGGAGAAAACATGCAGACAAACTAACCTAATGAAACCACTGGCGCCATCTACATTCATAAAACTGTAGGGAATTAGTTGAGATAGCATGACATTTTTCTAATCTTAACATATCATCAACCCGTTGTATCCATGACTGAACAGACGAGGTGACTGCTTTTTTACACATACTTGGGATTACAGTTTTCTCTTCGTTCAGCAGTGGGAAAAAGATGTATCCAGGAACGCGCACCATAGGGACTAAGAGGGTATGTGTAAGGGAAAAGAGGAAAAGTAGTGGGTCTAATGGTATGTCCAATTTAAATTTTTTTTTCAATACTGATCTTACCCCTTCCCAGTAAGGGACTATACGTGGGCATGACCCCCATATGTGGTACATAGAGCCAATGTCCATGGAACATCGACAACATAGTGGTGAGGATGTTAAGTTTCTAGTTGCTAGTTTAAGGGGGGTAAAATACCCCCTGATAAATAGCTTGTAGTTCATTTCCCTAGACCTAGAGTATCTAGCATATTTAAAGTTAGAATTAAAGACCTTTGACCAGGTGGACATATCCAACGTCACTGAAAGGTCCTTTTCCCAAAGCGACAAAAAGTAACGGTTGGGAAGATTAGTGGCATCATTTAGGAGAGAGGGCTGCTGGGCACATTGGGGGAAGAGAATGCAACTTTGAAAGGTTGGAATTCCCGGCAGGGTGTATGTCCTTTATATTGTTGAAACCACTTGCGCACCTGAAGGAACATCCACCAATGAACTTGCATGTGTTCCATCCGAGATTGAATCACGTCTCTAGTCAGGGGTAGAGGAATTTCTAATATCCCTTAATTTCAATTGTAAGCTCTGTTATCACTAGTGTAGCTCCATTTCAGTTGTAAGCTCTGAGGTATCACAGGTATTGCTCCATTTCAATTGTCAATTGGTGGTATCTCAAAAATATTTATGTTGAATATTAAAAATAATTAAAAGTTAATAATTTCATTGCCATATTACATTGTATATTGCTGTTTTTTTCATGTTACCTTTCTGTGGTAAATTTTCATATCCCCAACATAGTCTCCCTGCAGAAAATGTGGCACTTGGCCCAAAAATGTTCACCATCATTTGGAGTCATCTTTCAAATCCTATATTCCCTTAATTAATTCTTTTGCACTTCATTGTACTCTCTCTAGTTCTAGAACAGAGGTTCCCAACCCATGCCCTTAGTGGCCACTAACAGGCCAGGACTTAGGAATTTCCTTGCTAGAATACAAGTGTGTTGATCTTGAGATTTGGAGAATATTCAGTTTATAACAGCACACTGTTCCCTATCGCTTAATCAATTTTCTCTGCAGTTAGAAAGGTTATCCTCTAGACTCAGTCTCCATATTTTATATTCCAGCTTTTGTTCTCCAGTTGGTGTTGAAAAATCTAGTTAATCTACATCTACTATTTATCTATTATCTAATTTGCTACCTACGTCTCCATAGACACTGAAAAGATTTGTTTGGCAAGATCTGTTTCTCATAAAGCAATGCCGATTTCTGCTAAAATTTTTATTTTTTACAATGTATTTTGGAAAACAATCATTTATTATCTCTTCAAGCAGATTTCCCATTGTTAAAGCCCCGTGGAAGGTCGACTTTGAATTGAAAGCATTTGGCAATGATTCCCTACATTTGAAATATTTTTCAGCTTTGACCAAAGTGCTGTTTCCTGCTACCTGCACTCCTAAGCTGATTATACATCCAGTCGACATTTATTAAAAAAAATAGATTAAGATTATATTTGTGTATAACATATATAACATTGTATTGCTGTTCTTTTATATGTAGAGCAACTGCTATAATTCAAGAGCAAGCCTTATAATTCATTATTTGCAGAGAAAAAATAGAAAGAAAGCCTTACTGTTCCAATTAGATATTTTTTAAATATTAATATAAAATAGTACTAATATAAATAGTTTAAATATTATAGACAATAAAACTGTTACAAGAAAATATTTCAAAGTAATAAATAGAAACAGTGATTAAAATTATTCCAGTTTCCATTATAAAAAATGGAAACAAAATGTACCTTTAGCCAATTTTACAGATATGTACAAACTTTACCAATATAGATGAACAACAGTCTAAAATAATAGATTCATTCATAGAAGTTATAAAGTTCAGCTAAGAGATTCAATAATATTAAAAGCAAGAAATAGTGTTTGTAGTACACCAGAGCAATACAGAATTATATGTCACCACCAGAGCAATACAAATATGCCATCAGCACAATAATACAGAGTTAAATGCCACCTCTATTGTAATACACCATCATATGCCACAAGCAGAGCAATATGCCAGTATATGCCACCAGCAGAGCAATACAGCATATGCCACCCCAGTACCTCACTGCCTCCAAAAAAATCATTATAATTCACAATATATGCCAAAGTGGGACATTTTATACACAAATTGGTACATTGGCAACATTAGTGGGTCACATTATGTAACTTATTTGCCACTCCACTTATATGTGTGCCCATTTGGTGCCAAGATTTATACAATGTGGTATGGATGATGATATTTAGAATAATTTGACCCAAATTATCCTAAATATCAACATTCATAAGAATTTGTATTACTCTAGACTGGGTACCAAATGGGCACACAACATTCAAATATAGTAGCAAATTAGTTATACAATGTGACCTACTGATGTTGCCAAATGTACCCTTAAAGTGCTCAACTTTGGCATATATTGTGAGTAAGAATGCTTTTATGGGGGGAGAAGAGTTAGCCATTGCACATTAATTAAACAGCAGAAAACAGTAACATTACTTTTTAAAACAAATTCAGTACTGTATTTTTCAGGTTAAATGGATAGTAATACTTATAATGTAAAAAGAAATATGTTGTAGGGTTTATACCCCTGAGTAAAACAAAAGAAATCCCACTTCTGAAATGTGTTTTAGCAGCTCAAACTTGTATTTTTTTAAGTGCAGTATCACAGTGGACTGAAATTGTACAGTGGTGCTGTTGTTACACCATCCTATGGACAGCTCTGGTCAGTTGACCATATATCTCCATTGGATGGTGTAGCAACAGCACCACTACATTTTCTGGTCACTGTGATACTGCACCTAAAAAAATTCAAGTTTGAGCTTCAATACCTTTTCAGTAAAACACATTTGAGCAATGGGAGTACCCTTTTTTATTCAGGAGGATAAACCCTATAACATATTTCTTTTTTACATTTTAAGTATTACTATCCCTTTACCTTCTGTTTAAAATAGAACCACATGTTCTCAGTGAAGAAATTCATAGAACATGCTCTTGCCATTGCACTCAGATGGTTAATATATTGATATCATATAGTAACAATTGTAGTGCAATGACAAGAGCATGGTGTTTTATGAATTTCTTCAGTGAGCTCATGCTTCTGTTTTATGAATTTCTATGTTCATTTCACCACACTGAGCACATATGGTTACATTTGTAACCATAACCATTTGTAACATTTGTAAAATCTCAGGTATAATACGCACCTGTGTATAATACACATGTGTATATTATGCCTAAGATTTTAGGGGAAAATAAGAGTGCCTATGTATAATACACACCCTTGTTTTCTCCCTTACTACAAAAAAAATATAGCGTTAGCAGACCTCTTCCCTCCCTCCCGCGGTGCTCTGCTTTGAAGATAAACCTTACTTTTGTGCAAGTGAACTGCCGAAGAGCTGATACACAGGACATTACCATTGGCTGGAGGCGGAAGGTCCTGTAAGCCTAATTGAAGGAAGAGGGTGGCAGGGCGGCAAGTGCAAGAAGTTTTGTCTTCTCTTCGGCAGTTCACTTGCACAAAAGTAAGGTTTATCTTCAAAGTGTAGCGCTGGGGGAGGAAGGGAAGAGGTCTGCTAACACTATATTTTTTCATTGTAAAAACTCTCGTGTATAATACGCACCCCCCACTTCACATAAGGTGAAGTGGGGTAAAATTGTGCGTATTATACCCGAGATTTTACATTAAATCAATATTAATTATCCCTTAATGTCAATGATAGAAGCATGTTTTATGAATGTCTTCTTCCCTCAGCAGATGTTGTTCTATTTTAAGTTAACTTGATAAATAGTGATCTGTCAGATTAACTAAAATAGACAGTTGTGTGCGCAGGGAAAAATGTATAAAACATGCTTTTGTCATTGATTGATAACTTTAAGGGTTAATATTAACTTCTGTTTAAAATATAACATTATATCCTTATTGAACTTAGAATTTTAAAAATTATGAAATTCTAAGTTCAGTGAGCACATATGCTTCTGTTTGAAATAGAAGTTATTAATTACCTTTCTGCTGATTTTTTTTCCTTATTTACATAATGAGGCTTAAATTATTAAAATTAGAGTCTAGACACTGTCCGCCTCCACACTTTGTCCACACCCTGTCCACACTGTCCACCTCCACATTCTCGACATTGTCCACCTCCACACACTGTCCACCACATCCATCTCCACACACTGTCCACACTGTCCATCTCCAAACTCTGTCCACCCACACTGTCCATGTCCACACACTGTGCAACCACACTGGCCACCTCCACACACACTATCTAACCACATTGTCCACCTCAACACACATTGTCCACTGCCAGAATATCCATCTCCACACACTGCCCACACTGTCCATCTCCACACACTGTCCACTTCCATCTCCACACACTGTACAACCACACTGTCCATCTCCACATACGGTCCCACAACACTGTTCATCTCCACACACTGCCCAACCACATTGTCCAGCTGTCCACCTCCACACATTGGCCACCACCAGATTATGCACCTTCACACTCTGTCCACCTCCACACATTGTCTAACCACACTGTCCATTTCCACACACTGTCCACCTCCATCTTCACACATTGTCCAACCACACTGTCCATCTCCACCTACTGTCCAACAACTCTGCCCAGCTCCACACACTGTCCAACAACACTGCCCATCTCCACACACTTTCAACCACACTGTCCATCTCAAACAATGTCCAACCACACTGTCCATTTCTATAAACTGTCCAACCACACTATCCATCTCACACAATGTCCAACCACACTGTCCATTTCTATAAACTGTCCAACCACACTGTCCATTTCCACACGCTGTCCAACCACAATGTCCAGTTGTCCACTTCCACATATTGTCCACCACCAGACTATCCACCTCCACACACTGTCCACCTCCACACACTGTCCACATTGTCCATGTCCACACATACTATCCATCTCCATACACTCTTCAACCACATGTCCACCTCCTAATACTGTCCACTCTCACATTGTCCAGTTGTCCACCTCCAGACACTGACCACCTCCAGAATATACCCCTAAACACTGTCTACCTCTACTCTGCCCCACTCTGTGTGGCATGGGGGGTGGTTGAGTGGTGGTAGGCCTCATAAGATGGTCAGTGGTTGTGGACTGCTGAGTTTTCCGGCGTGCTCTGCACACGTGATGTGCCTATTTATGTTGCCCCATGTTTTCAGCATCACGTGCCCCTGTGGGCCATAACAACATATTGCCTATGGTACTCAGACTAGAAGGTTGTGTACCATATGCATGCACAGTCAGGTGTGGAGTCAGCTGACATATGCATTGACGTGAAGGCAGCTGAGCACTTTAATAGTGTGACAGCGTAGAGCTGGTAAATGAGCGGGGCCGAGTGCGTTGCAACCTTCACCACCACCTAAATTCAGCCCTGCCCACAGTCTTTCTTTTTCACCTCCATTCACCCCACTCTCTCCTTCTTCCGGTCATTTTTCCTCTCTCTCTCTCTCTCTCTTGTTTCTCCTTTCCAAATCTCATCTCCCCACTTTCCTGAAGCCCCTCTTACTGGCCTACCTTTGCTGACTCAGGAGGGGGCCTCATCCCTGATGGTGCAGTGTCATTTGGAGCAAACAGTCTGTTCCAGGAACACTTTTCTTCTGATAATCACAAGACAGAGTGTCACTAGTTCTTCAGGTATCTTCAGGTATAACTCTGGCAGAAAATGTCATAAAAGTGATTCAAAGCTGCATTTGTACAGCAGACTTTGCACTAACAGTGAAAAGTCTTATATTACCAAGCTCTACTCTAAAGTGTGCAGTCCCCCTGCCTTTGCCACGTTTCTAGTCTTTAAATCCTTTGGTTGCCATGAATGTGTTGTAAACCCCCTCTGGCAGTCAAAGGGTTAAAGTGCTAAAAAAATAAATAAATAAAGTGAAAAAATGGCTCCATGAAAAAAAAGCATTCACTGTAACAGCAGTTGCTCACTGCAGCCCTGCATAACAGATGAGTTGTTAGTCAGATACATGGAACAGAGGAAGCCAACCCATGGATCACCAGCTGTTTTGGGATGTTGACTGTGTGTGTTTGTGTTTGTATGCACAAGTCTCTCATGTTAACTCTTCAATGTTGCTTAACCCTTTGAAAAGGTTAAACAATATTATTTAAGCCTTAGGATAGTACGCACAACAAAAAGTAGAACAATTTTGTCTCCAAACAACCATATCATAGGGAATCAATAAAAATCCTTAAAATACACATTATTTAAACCACTTGAATACTGAAAAGGGTACAACACATTTCTAACCTCCAGTTCTAATTAACAGATACTCTGAACTGTGCAACTCAAAGATACAAGTTCATTCGGAAGGAAGGTGAAAATCTGAGCTCACACTGATCTCTTACTGGTACAAGCAGCACAGGAGGATTGAGGGCACAAATCAACGGCTATAGGTGTTGGGACCCCAGACACGCTACTAACCCAAGATATGCAATATGTGAGTGCAGCCATTTATGTTTATTTTTCTTTTATAGTTTTAATAAATACTACACTTATTATTTTTATTTTTTATTCTCTTTTTTATTGTGTTTCTATTTCTTGTTCAGTTTTTGTGTCATTCACTACAAAGAAAGTTGTCACTCTTGGGTGGACAATACCACTTTAAGTATTGCGCTGCATCTGACTAGTTTGGATTAAGGCTATCCCTTGCCTTAATCCATTGATCATCGCATCGGATCCTTTTAATCATTCATCTCATCATTATTCATCTCAATATTATTAAGTACTTTATCTTTAGCTAAGTAGGGGATTATTCTATTAGTACCATTATTTCCTCTGGATATACTGATACATTTGGATATTCATTGAGACTATTATATACACAGTGTTTTTTGCTAGTATTGATTTCTTATGATGGGACAGAGGTAGCCAAACTGTGTATCACGAGCTGTTTTGGGGTGTTGGCTGTGTGCATATATGTGTATGTTTTTAAACACAAGTCTCTCCTGATAACCTTTTACAGGGATAGTAATACTTAAAATGCAAAAAAAAATATGTTGTAGGGTTTATCCCCCTGAGTACAACATGGGTACTCCCTTACTGCTGAAAGGTATTTTATTCAAAAGTTATTACAGCTCAAAGTTAAATTTTTTAAGTGCAATATCACAGTGGCCTGAAATTGTATAGTGGTGCTGTTGCTACACCATCCTATGGAGATTTATGGTCTACGGACCAGAGCTGTCCATAGGATGGTGTAACAACAGCGCTACTGTACAATTTCAGGCCACTGTGATATTGCACCTAAAAAAATCCACTTTGAGCTGTAATAACTTATGAATAAAACAACTCCACAGTGAGAGTACCCTTTTTTACTTGGGGGATAAACACTACAATATACAGTATCTCACATAAGTGAGTACACCCCTCACATTTTTGTAAATATTTCATTATATCTTTCATGTGACAACACTGAAGAAATGACACTCTGCTACAATGTAAAGTAGTGAGTGTACAGCCTCTATAACAGTGTAAATTTGCTGTCCCCCTCAAAAAACTCAACACACAGCCATTAATGTCTAAACCCTGGCAACAAAAGTGAGTACACCCCTAAGTGGAAATGTCCAAACTGGGCCCAAACTGTCAATATTTTGTGTGGCCACCATTATTTTCCAGCACTGCCTTAACCCTCTTGGGCTTGGAGTTCACCAGAGCTTCACAGGTTGCCACTGGAGTCCTCTTTAACTCCTCCATGATGACATCATGGAGCTGGTGGATGTTGCACTCCCCCACCTTCCATTTGAGGATGCCCCACAGATGCTCAATAGGGTTTAGGTCTGGAGACATGCTTTGCCAGTCCATCACCTTTACTCTCAGCTTCTTTAGCAAGGCAGTGGTCGTCTTGGAGGTGTGTTTGGGGTCGTTATCATGTTGGAATACTGCCCTGCGGCCCAGTCTCCAAAGGGAGGGGATCATGCTCTGCTTCAATATGTCACAGTACATATTGGCATTCATGGTTCCCTCAATGAACTGTAGCACCCCAGTGCTGGCAGCGCTCATGCAGGCCCAGGCTATGACACTCCCACCACCATGCTTGACTGTAGGCAAGACACACTTGTCTTTGTACTCCTCACCTGGTTGCCGACACACACGCTTGACACCATCTGAACCAAATAAGTTTATCTTGGTCTCAACGGACCACAGGACATGGTTCCAGTAATCCATGTCCTTAGTCTACTTGTCTTCAGCAAACTGTTTGCGGGCTTTTTTGTGCATCATCTTTAGAAGAGGCTTCCTTCTGGGACGACAGCCATGCAGACCAATTTGATGCAGTGTGCGGCATATGGTCTGAGCACTGACAAGCTGACCCCCCCACCCCTTCATCCTCTGCAGCAATGCTGGCAGCACTGATACGTCTATTTCCCAAAGACAACCTCTGATATGACGCAGAGCACGTGCACTCAATTTCTTTGGTCGACCACGACAAGGCCTGTTCTGAGTGGAACCTGTCCTGTGAAACCCCTGTATGGTCTTGCCCACCATGCTGCAGCTCAGTTTCAGGGTCTTGGCAATCTTTTATAGCCTAGGCCATCTATATGAAGAGCAACAATTCTTTTTTTCAGATCCTCAGAGAGTTCTTTGCCATGAGGTGCCATGTTGAACTTCCAGTGACCAGTATGAGAGAGTGTTAGAGCGATAACACCAAATTTAACACACCTGCTCCCTACTCACACCTGAGACCTTGTAACACTAACAAGTCACATGACACTGGGGAGGGAAAATGACTAACTGGGCCCAATTTGGACATTTCCACTTAGGGGTGTACTCACCTTTGTTGCCAAGGTTTAGACATTAATGGCTGTGTGTTGAGTTTTTTGAGGGGGACAGCAAATTTACACTATTATACAGGCTGTACACTCACTATTTTACATTGTAGCAGAGTGTAATTTCTTCAGTGTTGTCACATGAAAGATAAAATAAAAATATTTACAAAAATGTGAGGGGTGTACTCACTTATGTGAGATACTGTATATGTTTTTACATATTAAATATGACTATGCCTTTAATTTTGCTTAGCCCTTTGAAGGGGTTAAACAAAAATTTTTAACACTTAGGATCATATGCAGAACAACCATACCACAGGGAATCATTAATAATTCCTAAAACACCCATGATTTAAAATGGATCATTTAACCCCTTGAATGCTGGAAATGGTACAATGCATTCCTCAACAATATGTTGGGAAATCATTTCCACTGTCCAAGTGGTTACAAAACTCCTTTAAATCAACAGGAATGTATTTGTTCTCTGTGGTGCAGATGGTTTGCACCAGATTTGCTACCCTAGTATCTGTGTACATTAAGCCCAATATCATTGTCCAATGTTTTATTACTTACCCACCCTGATTATTAAGAGCATTTGATTTATTTATTCTCATTATACCAAGAGATCTGAAATAATTAGTATAAAAACAAATGTTACAGTTAGAATACAAAATAAAAATCCAGTCTAAAAAAATATAAAACAGCGTTCTGAAAACTACATGTACATTAAGACAGTTTATAGATTATAAATTATCATCATTTAAGGAGGTAAAACCCACAATAATATCAGTGGAACTTTTTTTGTTACTTGCAGTGCTGTTAGCTTGCTCCAGAATTTCCTCTCTTTTCCTTTGTGAATGACTATTTGATGACACTAAACTTAGTCCATTTAGTGCCAGAAGGGTGTCTAACACCTATCTGGTGGTGCCACTCAAGGATTAAACACTATTATTTAACTCTGAGAGCCAGAGTAACATTCAGTTACCATTGATGGTATATTGCAGAGAGTAGTTTGCAGCCTGGAGGCACTTATCAGATAGTTTATTGCAGAAATATCATGGCTCAGAGTCTCTGTTCAGATGAGATCTGAGCTGGAGCTGCAGGTGCGATATTGACTGAGGCAGTAGACTCACAGCCAGGAGCTGCAGATCAGATGGAATAGTATCTGTAACTCATGGCAAGGAACTGCTGATCATATAGAGACTAGGAAACCACTCATCACAGCCATCAAGGCAGAGAACACAGGTTCCAGAGAAGGCAGATTCAAGAGGCAAAGGCAGGCCAGAGTCAAGCTGAGGTTGGGATTGGAGATTGGAGACTGGACAAGTCAGACAGGCCAAAGTTTAGCACCGAAGATAACCACAATATATAACCAAGTTTTACTGGATGCTATAATCCAGCAAGGAGCAGTGGAAGGAGCGAGTGTTAAATATCCCAGGTAACCATACGAAAAGAACAGAGGCAGAGCCAGAAGGTAACCTGATAGAGGAGGCGCTGATGTTCAGTATATAATACAAAGACAGCATTTTCAACATTGATGAATCTAAGAGTTCAAAGGGTTTTTTCAGAAAAAGCCTTCAGAATGATGTTAAAATACCAAGAAGAAGAGGACAGCCTCTCCCTATGTAGCAGACATGAGCCTGACTACAGGAATCTTTTCGGTAGACAGTAGTCAACAAAATAATGACCTATTAAGTTTCTTAATGCTATCACTTCAACCTTAATGGTGCTCAGACTAAACTCTTTAGCAAAGCGTCTTAGAGGACAGGCCACCAGTAGTTGAACGGATCCAAGCTGTGGCTCTTGCACTAAAAGAAAAATAATTTCCACATTTTATTGTAAGCAGAGATAGTACTTTTTTTGAGACTGGAATAGTATGTTAATTACATATTGCCAAAAGCCCTTGAAAACAAAGAGTCAGGCTATAGCAACCACAATGATAGCTTCCTGTTGCAATGTGTGTGGTGAATCAAATGAACTTGGTGTAAGAGATCTTTCAGCTCTGACAGTAGGATGGGTACCTCCTCATACAAGGCTTCACGAGTGAAGAACAACCTCTCCCTGGCCAATATATCCTTGTCCTGAATAATTATCTTCGGAGCCACTGGAAAAAGCCTCAGAGGTGGAAAAAGTTATGCCAGATGATAATCCTATGTTTGGATTAGAGTCTTCTACTACAGGGTGATATTGGGGAAATTTTGAAGAAAACCCTGGGGACTTTCACATCTTGTCTGTTGTCATCAAGTTACTTTGTGGCTTACCCTATCTCTCCGTGAGTTAATGAAACACTTCTGGATGTAGTATCCATTTGTATTGGAGGATCCTCTTCTTGTTAAAGTTTCTGACCAGATATTGTCATTTCATGGAATGTGCCTTGATGTTTTCTTCATCCCATAAGAGAATCAGACTGGAAAGGTGAATAATGGAGTTGATCCTTGAGCCATCTTGTTGGGTAAAGTAAAAAACAGTTATGGTTTTGTCTGCATGAATCTTTACCACTTGGTTTTTCATTAATGGTAGAGCATTTTTCAGGGCTGTACAGCAAGTAACTCTACATGCTTTGAATGTAATATACTTTTGGATTGGGACCATAGTCCATAGTCCATATGCCAGTCTTGCTGGTATGTGTCTCCAGAATAACCTACTGTAGGCTGGAACAAGAGATACTTTTGGAGACATTTACCCTGCATCACCATGAGCAAGACATTTCACTTAGTGGGTGCTAGAAGTTGGTTTGAAAGAAGGTGTTTTTTTCATTGTGATTCAATAAGATTTTATGAGACAAGCTCAAAGAACTGCATATATATAGAAGATGCCATTAGCCCCAAGATGGACATCAGATATTTCAGTGATAGCTAACACAATGTCCAGAGGATAAAGACTTTATCCAGTAGCTTGGTCTTGTCTTCTGGTAGGAAGATTTTCCTCTTTGTGAAATCTAGAATCATTACCAGGATCACTTTTTTTCTGTCTTGAAGCTTGACAGCACAAGGACTTCAATGTTGACATTGCCAACTGAGTGTGAGCCAATACAAGAAATGGAAATCAGGAATTTACCATCCAGTCATCTAAATAATGGATGATAGCTACACTTACTACACTTGAGACTACCGGCATGTTATTGTGAAAACCCTGGGTGGATGAAAGGCCAAAATTGTGATGAATTAGAGATGCATGATGTTGGAGACACCTTTGATTATGAGTTATTAATTAAAGCTCATCATGGTGAATCTTGAGGGAAGCAGGGAAATAAACTGGATATTGTAACCTTCTCAAATAATTCCATGCACCCATAAGTCTGTAATAAAATGTTGCCACAGTGGAAAGAAATGCTGTAACCTGCCTTTGATCTGAACCTGATGCTTGCAATTGAGACTTTATAAATGAGTCTTAAGAGGGCTGTTTATGGAATTTGCCAAACTTGGCTGTGTAAGGTTTGGATACTGGACTTTACCTCTGGAATAGTTTTTATAGTTGAGATATATGTTTATGTCAAGAGGGAATGAAGGACATCCAACCCATTCCTAAATTAAAAGTTTCCCTCTAAGTGCATCATGAAGAATTTCTGTTTCAATGAAAAATTAGATACCCACTGCCATAGAGTGCTCAATGTCTACAGGTGGTCAAAGTAGTAGATCTTGTTATACTCACATTATCCATGGATGCATTGCAAATGAAGTCTGTGGCTAGGTGGACCATGGAGATGGATTTAAGCAATTGTTCACTGTATATCTGATTAATAGCATCTTCCTAATTGCATCATCTAAAAAACACATGGTTGAAACGTAGGTGCAGTCACCTCATAGCACCTGTGAAGGGCCAGCTTTTTGTTCATTGGGTCTATATCTTATCTATCTTCAAACAGGACCATGGTTTTCTTGGATAGGTGAGCCATATGTCATCTCTCCTTGGATATAATACCCAATATGCTGAGTGTTTTGGATCAGAAAGAAAGGGGGCCTTTAGCTTCTGCATGAAGGACAGGCACCTCTCAGGATTCTCAAACTCTTGCCAAATAAGATATGAAACCATGTAAAAGACTGTAAAGACTTTGTGTTTCTTTGCATACACCAAATAAAGCTAGTCTGCAACGGATCATATTCCTTGAGGTCCAGCAATGACCTGATCCTCTTGATCAGGGTATCCACTGACTCCACCAGAGAAATATGAGTCTTTCCTGCAGCCTTCCTCAAAAGACTTCTTTGGATCAGAGTCTGAGACTTTTACTGGCCTTCTAAGGACACTCCCATTACCTATGAATGCAGATAAGCAGAATGGATCTGCCACATCCTCCTCTACTTGAAGGGCTCACCATATCTCCATATCTCCTTACTAGTGTTGAGCGAGCATGCTCGGCCGATGCTCGGATCGGCTCGAGCATCGCTCTGCTCGGCACATGGCGGTACTCGTTGAGTACCGCCATGTGCTCGCCCGCCATGTTCGGGTGGCGGGGATCTGTGCCGGAGGAGGCACAGATCTGAAGACGCTCCGCTGGACCACCAGGGACTGGAGGTACGGGGGCATTGCGGAGATGAAGGGGGACAGTGTGGAGATGAAGGGGGACATTGTGGAAGAGGGGCATAGAGGAGATGAAGGGGGACATTGTGGAAGAGGGGCATAGCGGAGATGAAGGGGGACATTGTGGAAGAGGGGCATAGCGGAGATGAAGGGGGACATTGTGGAAGAGGGGCATAGCGGAGATGAAGGGGGACATTGTGGAAGAGGGGCATAGAGGAGATGAAGGGGGACATTGCGGAGATGAAGGGGGACATTGCGGAGATGAAGGGGGGCATTGACCAGGCACCCTCCCCTCATCAGAGCAGGGGGTGCCTGGTGTAATGCTCGTGTCGCCCCATTCTATTCAATGGGGCTCGGGTGCTCGGCCGAGCACTCGAGCCTCAGGGGGTGCTCGGTCAGAGCACCCGAGCACCCGAGCACCCGAGCATCGGGGTGCTCGCTCAACACTACTCCTTACATATTGCATATAGCATTTTGCGTACAAATTTATGTTTTTTTGCACATTCATATAGCATATTGTGTTTTGCTTAAATCATTTTGTTTATTTCATTGTGCATATTGCAGTGGGTGTATTGCATTCATATTGTATGTGTATGTGTTCATTGTTGTTAACCATGCATCTGCTTGCAGAGATTTTTACAGGAAGGAATTACCAGGGGCTGTATATTGGACCATGGTTGGACCAGTGGAGTAGGCACTATAGAAGAGATCAGTATATATATATATATATATATATATATATATATATATATATATATGTTAAGGCAGTTGTTAGTGTTAAAGATAGTAATGTTTCAAAATAAAAGCTACTGCCAGAGTTGTAGTTGAATGATAAAACAACCCCCCACACCCTTTAAAGGGTCAGTAATGCCCCCTCCAAAATATTTAGATTTAGGTAGATAATGACAAAATAAACTATTTGCAACAAACCCTATCAAACCACTACGGTTTGAGAGATATAGGGATTCAAATTCCACCCCCCTCCCTCCCCTTCTCCTGAAGTCAGTGTCTAGCTGACAGCAGGAGATCCCGGTGTGGGGACCAGCAGGAGGCTCTGCAGCAGAGCCGAAATCTCAGTGCTTAATGACGGGGGTTTTTTTTTTCCTAGTCTAGCGAATTACTTCCTGGACTTACCAGGTACGTCATCTGTCACTAAGTGACATTTTTGCATGACGTACCTGGTAAGTCCATCATCGCGATGGGGTTAATTGATATAATACTGCTTACTTAACAACAGAAAGGTGGTGTCCAGATAGTATGCAGAGAGGGACAATCTTCAATTAGCATAAGGGAAAAACCTGAAAAACCAGTCAAGGGGTCAAGGTTTTCACTCTTCTTTCAGTAAGAAGATTGTCCCTTGCTGTGAGCTGTTTAGTCTTAAGACCAGATTCCACATTTGAGGTGAGGTGGCTCACACTAGGTAAAAGGGGCAGGAGGGGGATACTTTATCATTCAATTACTCTTGAACTACAACTCTGACGGCCCAAATACTATGTACATTATTTGGAGCTGCTTTTATTTTGAAACAATACTATCCCATTAACAATATACTTTGGTTGAACTATGTCCCGAGAATGCCTTTTTATATTTCAGTGTATACACATAAGTTTTGTGAGTTCCAGGGCTTTATCCTATCAAGTGTGAGTGTTAGTTTTCAAATCCTGCATTATTTAGTGTTTGCCATACTGCCTCCATGATGAACCCACAGTAGTGAACCGATTTCTTAAAGATACAGCATCACGTGTACCAATCACAATTTTGGAATTCATGGTTAAATTTGGTCAGATTGCTGATCATGCAGAGACTGATGCCACAAAGGATGAAACCCTAAAGGCACTGTGTACAATCTCTAAAAGGATATGCCTGCTACTACTTTTCTCTGTGAAATATATCATGAATAGCTGAAATTAAGGAAGAGGGAGGGTCTGAATGACTGTATTAAGAGATCCTTGATTATGAACCACTTTAAGAAAAAGGCACTGGACATGATCGTGCTACAAGAAGCTCAGCTGTCAGAGGGTAAGACCCTGTCCCTCAGGAGGCAATGGCTACAGACACATTACCTCTCCATGCACACGACTTATGCTAGGGGGGTATCCTTGTTGGTGGCTAAAAGGACTGCATTTGAATTCATAGATCTTAAAACAGATTCAAAGGGTAGATTTGTGTTTTTTGACCTGTAAAGTGTATAGAGCCCTGTTTGTTCTGATCAGTGTTTACATCCCACCTCGTTTCGATGCCACGGTCCTTCTGGAAGCCTTGACTTATATTTCAGACAAAACTACTCACAACATCATTTGTATGGGTGACTTCAATATGGTAATGGATGAGGAGCTTGACAGGAGGAGGGCTGCGACTAGGGATAACCCAACACACATACGACAATTCAAGGCATTAATAGAGGACATGCCTTTGGTGGACACTTGGCGACTGCTGCAGCTGGGCGAAAGAGGGGTTTTATGTCATTCCTCTACACAAAAGACTCTTTCTAGGCTGGATTATGTGCTTGTCTCCAAATCTGTTTGGACTATTAGAAAAGAACGTAGATTCCTTCCCAGGGTTGCATCAGATCATTCCTCTTTGATCTTAGCATGTTTAATGGGACATCACCTAGGCCCTAGGGAGTGGAAACCTAACCCTTTCTGGCTGTCTGTTGACCACATTTCTAACACTCACCGTACCATTTTACAGACCTATTTTGATATGAAGGTCGGCGTTGCAGGATGTAGTTAAAGCAGTGGCAAGGGGGTCATTTATAGCTGATATAACTCTATATAGGAAATGGGGGAGGCAGGGAATCCAGAGATTGGAGGAGGAGGCGGAACAGACTGAAAGAAAATATGTACTGCAGAATCCTATGCTAGGTTCGTATCCGCCTCGTCTAACCTTTCAATCAGAATGGCAGAGCTGAATGCCGATCATATTTTCTTTAAGAAACAAAATATCTTTGAAAATGGTTATAAAGCTGGTAAACTGATGGCCCTACTAGTCAAGAGCAATAGGAGCTCACATATTTATGCGGTGTTTGATGAACAGGGTAATCTGGTGTTGAACCCTGTGGGCATTCTTGATCAGTTTGTTGCATTTTATAGAAACTTATACCAATCTAAAACCAGTTGGTCTTAAGACAAAATTGATGGTTATCTTGTATGTTGTGAACTACCTAAGCTGTCATTGGACAACAGAAGGATGGTAAACTCCCCTATCCTTTTGAGGGAGGTGGTGGAGGCCATTAAGATTTTGCTATATGACAGGACCATGGGCAGAGATGGTCTCCCAGCTGAATGGTATCATTCTTTTGCTAACATTCGTGGACCGCACCTACTCATTACTTTTTATGAATCGCTAGACACAGGGGAACTTCCGAGCTCTTTAACAGAAGCATCAGTAGTAGTCCTGCCCAAACCGGGCAAAAATCCAAATTATTGAGAATCATATTGGCCTATTTTGCTTCTATCCACTGACGTTAACATTTTGGAAAAGGTTTTGGACAAACGGATGAATATAGTGATATCCACTCTGGTGCACGGGGACCAGGTGGGATTTATCCCGGGTAAGTCCACCTCCCACAATTTAAGATGCCTGTATACACACCTGCAGATTACACATACTAACTCTGGCAATAGAGTATTGGCATCGATTCTGTAAAGTGGAACTTCTTGTGGGGCGTGCTTCGGAGGTTCACTTTCGGTTCTACGTTCAGCAATTGGATAAGGCTCCTTTATGATATCCCCAGGGCAAAGGTGCTAGCAGGGGGTTTGGTCTCGGAAGATTTTTCCTTGCAAAGGGGCACAAACAGGGATGACCCTCTCCCCGGGTCTTTTTGTTCTAGCAATTAAGCCTCTAGCTTCGATGATCAAGCTGAAAAGGGACATTTGGGGGCTGATGGTGGGGTAGAGGGAGGAAAAGATAGCCCTGTATGCAGATGATATCACGTTGTTCTTGGGCGACTCAAATAATTCTCTTCTCACGGCGCTTTGACTGATAGACTTGTTTGGATCATATTCGGGGTTGCGGATCAACTGGCAGAAGTCTTCCCTGCTTCCTATCGATGCGTTAATGGAGGAGGTGACTGTGGCAGATACCCTGATGCAATGAGCGGAGATGTGCGGGTACTTGGGAATTAAAATTGTGGCCTCTCCTTATGCATTCTTGGAACACAAATTGATCCCTGTTCTTGGCACTTGTAAGTATAAGACATCCTACTGGATGATCATCTCAATGAAATTAATTGGACGTCCAACTTGGTGAAAAAGATCTTCCTCACAAAATTTTTGTATGTTTTTCAAACTTCTCCGGTTAGTATTCCGAAAAAATATTTTAAACTGATAGATGGAACTATGAGGAGGTTTATCTGGGAAGGTCGCCTCCCTCAGATTCGCTTGTCGACTCTGATGCAGGGGAAGGAGGAAGGAAGGATTTCTTTGCCAGATTTCACACTGTACTACCTAGCAGTGCAGTGCTGGTATGGGATGGCTTATATAGATCAACAAATGACATACTCTTTTATTTACTTACATAGGGAATTACCTCAGCCAAGAATGGAGCTGAGTCACATTCTGGTGGCGGGGCAGAGAGTGAGCAAGGAGCTGTCCTTTTTGGTTAGGGCCTTGTCTGATGCCTGGATAGAGCTACAGAAGATTGTGGGATTCCGAGCCCTCCACCCTGAGACGTCCCTTTGGGGTGAGGCAGGATTGGCTCAACTTTAGAGTCTGGAGTTTGGCCCGAAGTGGGCAAACTGGGGAATTGTGAATATAGGACACTTATATTGGAATAATGTTTAACTTAATTCATTTCAACACTTTCACTTGGAACATGGGCTACTGAACTCCATGTACTACTCATGTTTGAGACTTCGTCAATCCCTGAGGGATCTATGGTGAGACCGTTAACCGAAGGTAGCCATCTTCCCACTGCTGTCCCTTATGGAACTTAAGCATCCGAAAAAGCCATTTTCCTTTATTTATAAATGGGCAGAAAGAAGATTGTTAACAGGGGAGAGTGCATGAAACACAAATGGGACACGGATGTGGGACTGCTGGAAGACTGGGAGTGCAATGCTCCATCACAGGTGCAGACCACTACTAGGCACCAGATAATTCAACTAAAGATCCTTCACTGCACATATTACTCACCTGTTCGTTTGCATTATATGACTGACTCACTGAGCAGATTCTATCATAGATGTGAAGGAGTGGAAAGTACGTTTCTGCAAATGATATGGACATGCCCACGGGTACAGGAGTTTTGGACGGGGATTGTAGGCACCCTCATGGAGGTGCTGGAGAGACCGTTGCCTTTGACACCTACATTTTGTTTGCTTTCAGTTTTTCCTGATGATATGGACGGGGGCCCTGTTGGGACCCTTCTAAGAGAACTTCTCTTCTGGCTGTGCACTGGATGGCGGACAGGACTCTGACACGCAAACTGTGGCTGGATCTAGTGGCCCAAAATTTACCACATTATAGACTTGTACACCTTCACAGGGGCACCCTCCAGAAATCTGATAGGGTATGAGTACAGTGCCGGGCTAGATGGCCCCAACTCTTTGAGGGTTGTGATATTGATAATGTGACAAACCCGGACGGGGAAGAATTGCCTGTGGAACCCAGAGCTGGTAGCACTTAATCACATATAGTAGCTGGAGGTACGTTTATTCCTTCCCTTGTTCAGATGTATTTGCTTGACGGGCTGGAGGGGGGGGAGAGAGAGAGCTGGGGTGGGGCAGGGATGGGTTTTTGGAGAGGGTGGTGGGTGGAAGAAGGTGTTTGGGAGTTTTAGGGGAAAAAAGTCCAGGCCGGGCTGTGCTGGCCTCTTCTTTGTTTCTGTTATGTTGTTTACTATAATACATGCATCTGTTACCGTGATGTTATTGTATTACATTGCATTGTATGTATTTTTGCATGTGAGGCTCGGCCTGACTTGTTAATAAAAAACATTTATTAAAAAGGATGAGAGAGAGCGATAGACTTAGTCTTACTGGACTTTTTCTATCAGATTATTATCACCATGCTATGAGAATTCTATGTGGCTTCGGAATCCAAAATGTTAATGGTTCCACTATTGGAAGACTTAATCCTGAGGGTGGGTTTTGTAGAAGATGGCCATGTGCAAAGTATTGTGAGGAAGAATAGATTAGAACTGGAAACACTACATCAAGATCTCTTACAGGAGCAGTCATTTGCTGATACTATAAATATAAAACAAGAGCAAGTGGATAGATTTAAAACAGATCATCTTCTTATGTTTACATTTCAAACATTTCTGAAAGTGCATTATAACTACACTTCCCATAGAGATTTCCTCTGGCTAAGTAGCTTTGAACAACATAATTTTTTGGCAGAAACAGAAAAATAAAATAGACAAGCCAGGTCTTGGTCTTGAAACAATTAAATCAATAGTATTTGTTATTTCCTTTACTTTGGGGCAGAATTGCAGTATTATGCCTCTGTTTGGAGTGTAGAAGTGGAAAGCAAAAAATAAAAGGAGAATATGTGAGAAAAACTGAATGTTAAGCCTTTGAGTGCTGGAAAGGCATCCAATATGTTGTGGTGCAATGTATTAGTTACATCTCTGGCACTGAAAGGGTTAAATAGAGTGCTGTTAATTTAATGTATAAAGAAGTTGTCCCAATTACATAAAAAATGTAGATTCAGCACCCCACATTACTGGCCCTTGTACAGCGGAGACAGTCTTCTCCCCACAATGCCCCACGCAATGTCCAAATCCAGTTTGGGAGGAAGAAGCAGCTGTTGAGAATGAGGCAGCAGGCCTAAGCCTAGTGGCTGGAGGGGTTAGTGGCCATGGAGAGGCCATGTTGGGCATCTGGAAGTTGAGGAAAGACCGGGGATCCTGGGTATCCACTGTCCCTCTCAACAAAAAAAGGCTCCAAAAAACCCAACATGGTAACACCAGAAAAAGTCAAGTCTATAAAGTTTATCCCTTTGAGTGGCAGAGGGTTTATGAACGCATTGCAAATGAGTTTTGTACCCCTCTGGCACTCCAGGGGTTAACTATTTGAGTAGCATAGGAGTCCTACATCTCTCCCTCCCTTGTACATTCCTTCCCTGCAAGTCAAGAGTCTGTAAGGTTTTAACCCTTTGCTTATCAGATTGGTTTGCAATGCATTGCGTACCCATCTGGCACTAAAAGGGTTAACAAGAGAAGTGCAGGTGAGGGCATTTTGTGTGTGTGTGAGAGTGTGGAGCAAGAGGATGTTTTAGACATAGGAAAGGAGCAGGTGAGGGCATTTTTTTGTGTGTATGTGTGTGTGGGCCATGTTTTTTGGTTGTTGATCCAGATGTTGAGAGAGGGCAAAGTCCTTGCAGAGATTTTAACCACCCCTGTTAAAATCATGCCCCCCTGTATCTCCGGGACTGGCAATATGGAGGAGATATGCAGCAGATATGCACACACACATGCAAAAGATATGCACACACACACACACACAGAGGGTGGCACAGACACAGTGATAGGCCCCCTGTCTCTGTAGGTTGTAGCTCTTGCTGGCCCCCTGGAGGTTCTGAGTGTAGAATTGTGGGCTCTGACAACCCTGGGAGGATGAAAGAGATTTACAGTGCTGTGTAGGTAACAATCTTGTATTGAATGGAAACATGTCCAGTATTGAGAGAGTTAGAAGACAAATGTAGCCCTCTAAGGACCAGAGGACATCGCTTTACAATGTGTATCAGACCCCTTCTCTTGGTCTTGAACCCATTAAAATTTTATTTTTTATTTCTCCTTTACTTTGGGCCAGAATTGTAGTATTATGCCTGTGTGTTTTTGGGTTGTGTAACTGGAATGCAGAAAATAAAAGTATTGTTATACCAGCATGTTAACCCTTTGAGTGTCAGAGGGGTTTACAAGGCATTGCTTTGCAATGCTTTGCACACCCCTCTGGCACTCACAGGGTTAATGTATAGAGTGGCATGCAGTATACACTGGAGCGTCATGTCAGAGTTATATAGCAGTGGGGAAGCGTATTCATACCTGGGAACTTTGTCTTGTGGCATTCCTGGAGGGGGCTCCTGTGGTGCTGCTAGGGGAGATCAATGAGGTGATTTGGATTAAAAAAGGGGTGTGGCTTAATTATGACTGGGTGCAGGGCTTCACAAAACTGAGAAAAAGTGTTATGAATAGGCTGGGGAAGGAGGAGAAGTGGGAGGTAAATGGAACTTTACAGTGTGAGCCCTATGCTGCAAGTCTGTTCTGCAGTGTAAAAGTTAATACACAACCCTGTGTCAGCCAGTGGGTAAAGTGTACCTCATGGCTGCCTGTCCTCTCTCTCGCATGGAAGTGTTGAAAACCATGTAAAAATTGGGCAATGAAGGCCTTCCTTAACCCTTTGAGTAGCATTAGGTGCTGCAGCTTCCCTTCAGTGGTTGTACTACAGGTCTGACTGAGGCCACTGTGAGTCAGAGCGAGTGAGATTGTGTGTATGTGTGTCACAATGTGTGTGTTGGCCATGTTTTTTTGGTTGAGGAAGCTGATGGAGGCCCTTGCCCACTCCTGTCAAAATCATGGTTCCCTGTATCTCCAGGACTGTCAGTATAGCGTAGATATGAATATTACTGCCTCCCCTGGGTGTGTGTCTCCTGAGGAGACATACATTATGTAATGAGGCTTTCTCTTCTATATGTGTCTCCTGAGGAGACATAAATTATGTAATGAGGATTCCTCTTTTAAATATATAAAGAAAATGTTGTACCAGCAAAATGTATTGAGATATCTCTCATTTTCAATTATGCCCCGAGAGCATTTGTAATACGGAGTTCCACATTTATGATTTTAAATGAATAGAAGCAGATGTTTATAAGGATTTCAAACTGGAAGAAGATTTTACATATTTTCAGGCAGGTTATTTCAAGTTTGTGAAGCTCTGTAGGAATTGTAAATTGACCCTTCTTCTGTTTTGAAATGCGAAATTTGCTGGAAGTGGTCCGGTGGTTATGGGAGATGAAGAGAGCATGCTGCTCAAGTAATGTGGTAGCTTTCCAGAGAAGATGTTATACACTAGGCAAGAAAATGTCTGGATTTTAATATTAGCCAGTTTAGTTATCTTAACATATCACAAATGTGTAATTACATTGGAGAGCTAAGTGACAAAATGAATTATACAGAATGTTTTGAGTTTCAAAGATGAATTTTTGCCTCAGACACATATACTGCATCTCCATAGTCATTAACTGACATTGACATCTGTTGCACAATATGTTTTCTTGACAGTAGATTTAGACAGGATTTCTTTCTAAACAAACCATACTTTGGGATAAAAATTGGATGTTAATTTATCAATGAAAAGACCAAATGTGCGGAGTGACATTTAGTAAATAATTGCATATACTGTTTTTGAGACTATTTGTTAGAATATAGTGGACAACTGTATGAAAAGCCTTTGTAAAACCTATGAAAATTGCTTCAGTAAGTTCACATATGCCACCCTGGATATCAATGAAAATACATTGTATAACTCTAGCATTCACTTGGGTTAAAAATAACATATAAAGGGGTAAAAAACTGGTGCAGGGACATTGAAATTGTTATGGCCATGCCAACATTCCAGAATGTGGTTATGGCCAGCAAAACTGAGTCCTCTCAAAATTTGGAGGTCTAGGAACTTGCCTATTCAGCCTACTGGGAAATATGGCTCTAATGTTGTTTCTGCTCCATAAAAAACTATACATATTTTTATGCCATCCATGGAGGAAATTTGCAAAGCATCAGACAGAACAAGTGAATTTGTGAATGAGGAGACTTTTGTAAATTACCAGTTTTCTTGCAAGTGCATTTAAATTCACATTTTTCAGAACAATTTTTAAAGATCCTGGATAGGACAATATACTATTTAAATAGAAACACCCAAAGCAAAACCTTAGCGAAAGGAGTAGTTCCAGAAGATTAGAAGGTAGCAAATGTAGAACTGCTTCACAAAAAGGTAGCAAGTAGAGTATTTTTTTAGGAAAACATACAGAAAGAACCTCCTGAGAAAGAACCTGTATTTGTGGCATTCATCTACAGCTTAAGACTTGAATTGTATTCATTTTATTAAAATTGAAACCAAAGTGGGGATATGCAAACAAAAGGGTGAAGATAAAAGAAAATAAAAGGAGACTGGGACCATTACTAGGTGGCACCTAATAGTATCCTAGTGGATGTGTGGATGTTTTGGAGGATCACCTTATCTACGGTGATGTTGATATTATAAGTAATCTACCTAATAATATTTGGAGGGTTTAGAATTGTCTTTTTCTACATTGTGATTAATTTGATTTAGCCAAGTGTGGTGGGTGAGTTATTTATTCCTGATAAGGTTCACTTAGTGTTCATATAATGTAGCCTGCAGAAGAACAGAGGCTTATCACATGCCCGCTATTTCCATTTCTCATACGGTCGAGATCCCTGTTTTAATTACAGCGTCTCTTATTGTAATATTCTATCAGATGTGATCAGATGTGGTGGATCAGGACTTCATACAGATCAGTTGAACACGTATAGCGACAACTAAAAGCTGTTCACGTATCCTATATTTTGAAGATCATTGTTTCCGTCGCAATGTTTCACACTGTAACGTCCTATCAGACATAATTAAGCTCTAAATTGGAGGTTAATTCCACAACTGAATCAATTTAGTGTGTGCATTGTAGTTGGGAAACAAATCTCACCATTATTTAATTATTTACAGAGGGTTAATTGAGAATGCAGCCTGAGTCCAAAAAGCTGCAAGAGGGACTTGTCATTGCTTAGTTTGTATTGAAATTAATTATTGTCAAGATAATTCAACAAGTAGTCAGTCAGATCGTCAGACACTGAGTAGCTTTCTATATAGTCAGATACTCAGTTCGGATCATCGGCAGAACATATTTTTCTTTGTTCTGTTATTTGCATATATAAAATTAAGCAACTGAAAGAATCTGAACGCTATGATATATTATGCAGAGTGTAACCTCTGTTATTCTGTTTAGTCCCTTAGTGAAGTAAATATAAATTTATGTTGCTTTAAAATGACCGGGCACTGATATTCTCTACAAGGTATAACCTCCGTTTCCTGCTTGATCCCAAGTAGAGTTAAATGGCTAGTATTGATCACATGCTCAGAAGACGCTAAACTGCATAATTTGGTTTCTAAAAACCTCCGATTCTCATTTAGCCCCCTAGTGTAAACAGTCACTTTCTCATTTTTTTGTCTCGGAGGAGACGAGGGGAGAAAGAGAACATATTTCCTCCCCTGTTTTGCCTTAAGCTTTGTCAAGAATGAGCCACACCAATGGAACTCTGCCTTCTTATTCTAGACAAGTCCTTTCTGTGATGCCTCTGTCATTATGTCACTTAGTTACCTGAGTTGTGCACATCCTATATTATAATTCGCTAAGGATGTTTGTCACAAGCCATCATGCACAGTAGAGATGGCTGCGCATGTTGCAGTCATGCGCAGTACAGTCTGCCTGCGCTGCGGCTGATATGGAGCGGGGAGCTCTGAATTCAGACCGGAGTCCTTTCTGCGCACCTTCCTGGACCCCAGGAAGGTGCACGCCTGCTCCGTATCAGCCACGGCACGGGCAGCCAGTATTGCTCATGACTGCAACGCCGCCACTGTTGGCCCGTGTACACGGGCTTTAAAACTAGTCTGAGAATAAACTCCTTGTGCTGGGGCAAACTGGTAACTTGGTTGCTTTAGTCATCCAATACATGCTGAAGCAAACTGGTAACTTGGTTGCTTTAGTCATCCAATACTAATATCAAAGGGTACTAATAGATCAGAAATATTACGAAGGCCTATCATATAGTTAATAACAAGTTAGAGAAAACATCTTAGGCCATAGATATATTACAGATCATCACATATATTTCATAATATTCTTCATGGTAGAGAATCATAATCTAAAGTGACATCGTAAAATAGTAAATGGGTTATTCACACCTTTGGGTTTTCAAAAGTTTTATTACATGTTAGCAGAATTATCTTCTAACGTATTTCACATTAAATATTCAAGGACTAATGGGAGTCAACCTCAAACATAATGGCAGACAACCCATAAGTTTCTTTTTATCTATAATGGAGCGTTATTTATGTACAGCCAATGGTCAGGATAATGTTGTTATATATAATAATAACATAAAACTCCAATTGATATTAAGATATGAGTCAATAATCATATGAATATATTAATGATAATGGATGGTAATTGTCTTCATTATACTTAGTAAATTTATGATCATTCCCCATGGAGAGGATTTAAACTGTAACATCAGAATTGATTTATTCCTAGAAAAGAGGTATCTAGTGTTTATTTATGTAATATCCACCTCAGTTCTTCATTTATACCTCTACGTGTTAGTGTATTTAAATAAAAAATCTCCTTCTTCAGTAATACTTCCATGAGGTTCCCTTCCTTATACTCAAGGAGACTTTTTCTAAGCCTCACACCTGAAGACCATTTGGGTTTCTGTTATGTTTTTCCCAAAAGTGTTTACTGACTGTAGTTTGTGACTTGATTCCTTTCTCGCTTACTACTTCTGGTGCTTTTCGGATGTTCCCTACACTTTTCCTATTCTAGTTTTCATAATCCTTGTTGTTATCACCACATATAATTTGTCACAAGGACACTGTAAACAGTACACCACTGTTGTACTACTACAACTGATATACTATCTGATGTGTGTTTCAATAACTTCATGTTTTTCAACAAAATATTTGCAGTTAATACACTATACTATGATTTTAGATTTGTGTACTTGTTTGGTAAAGTGGCTCTTAACTAGTTTATCCCTTAGTGTAGGAGCTCTTCTACAACTGTTTGAATTCTCTCACCTAGGCATTTTTCCAGAGTTTCATCTGTCTGGAGAATATGCCAATGCATTTGCATGATTTCAATAATCTCATGCAATTGATTGTTATAGGTTGTATAAAAACTCGGTGGTTGCGCTTCCATAGATTGTATTATGGGTGATAAGAGAGATTCACGTTCAGTACGAAGGGCCCTCAGTTCTTCGGCTTGTTGTTTATACAGGGACAATGTTGAACAATTCCTCTGGATTTGTAGGAATTCTATCGGAATGGAATTCTTGAGTGTGGGTAGATGGTGGCTTAAATCATGTAAATTGGAACTGGAAGCTGTACTTTTCCGATACAGATCGGTAGTGAGTATATTGTCATTGTTTTTAAATATTTTTAAATCTAAAAAGTTCACTTGCATTAAACTCACAGTGTACATGAGTTTTAAATTATTTTCATTTGTATTCAAGGTCCCAATAAATTCCTTAAATTTTGTTAAAGTATCTGTCCATAGAATGAATAGGTTATCTATATAGTGATACCATAGTGGGATATGGTTTGTATAGATGTTATTAGTGTCTGTAAATACAATTTCCTCAATTTTCCGTTACAACTTCATTTTTTTTCTGTCTGTTATATCACTCTCAAGTCTATCAAGGTATGTGTTGATTTCATCTAGTTCCCTGGTTAGTGTATCAGACAGAGGCAATTATTTTACCTGATCTTTAACTTTTAAGAGTTCCTGATTGGTGAGGTCTAATGCCAAATACTCATGTTCGATCAGAATCTGTATTAACTGCGATGAGCATGTGTTAATGCCTGTTCCCATCTGGTTTTGTGGTCACAAAATGATGGGAAAACTCTTATTCTGAGACAGCTAGGGATAAGCCAATGTTATTTATATTTCTGAAGAGTTTTGTGAGTTCTCCAAGATCTCATATATTTGGATAAGAATTCCTGTAACTGATCTAATACCTTATTTGGCAAGTGTCTGGGAGTGTGTTGGCGTTGCTAGTTTTTAGCATAAATACTTGGTCTGCTTTGTCCCCCCATTTATTACTTATTTCAGTAATTCGATCCATATATTTGGGTTTGAGAGGTATATATTTCTCAGACATGGTGCCTACAGAAAATAATCGTTCACTTAGGAAAACAGAGAGAAAGAACCCCCTGAGAAGGAACCTGCATTTGTGGAACTCATATACAGTGTAAATACTTGAATTTTATTAATTTTATTAAAACTGAAACCAAAGTGGAGGTATGCAAGCAAAAGGGTAAATATAAAATAAAATTGGGACCGTCACTAGGGGGAACCTAATAATTTTCTAGTGGATGCACGGGTGTTTTGGAGGATCACCTTATCGATGGTGATGTTGGTATTAACATCTGGAGAGAATTCAGAGGACTACTTAAATGGTGAATGGTTTATAGGAAAATAAATATTAGGATAGACTAAAGGATCTGAATATATAGCTTGTATGAGAGAAGGGTTATGATAGAAACATTAAAATACCTGAAGTGATTCAACAAAGTGCAGGAGGGTAGAACATTTAAAAGGAGTCAAAATGTTAGTACAAGAGACCATAGTCTAAAACTGGAAGACAAAGGTTTAGATGTAATGTAATTTTACTTCACTGAGAGGGTGGTAGATAAATGGAATAGTCTACCAGCAGAATTGATAGAAGTTAATACAGTGATGGCATGGAATCATGCAATGGATAGGCATAAGGCTGTTCTGAACATAAGACAAGACCAAGGACCAAATAAGGTTTGAGGTTTCATAGTAGAAAAAAAATGGACAAGCTAGATGGGCCGAATGGCATATGCATCATCTAGCACTCAATAAAACTTGCGCATTGGCTTTCTGAGATTTTGTTGTTATACTTTTTCTCAGTTAGATGCCTGGAATGAAATACTTGTAGGCCTTAAAGGAATAGCAATCCTTTATTTTTACTTTACATATTCTGCAAGCACTGTACATAATATGTAAAGTTGCGTTGCCAATACATTTTATTTTTTTCACCTTCACCTTTTTTTTACACCTTTATGTACCTGATAGCTACTTGAATCAAAGCTTCTAGAGAGTTTTCTGGTCAATAGATGATCAAAACATGATGTATGACAATATTAATGTCTCTGTACAGCACTGAATACTCTGGATGTTTATTTTTGACATTGTTTCTTTTTTACATTATATCATTAGACATGCTTTCATGTTTCCTGTCAGAAAGGCAAACAAATCCATGGAGCTCACTGCCAAAGACATAAAAGTTTTAAAATTTGGGGGGAGAGAAAAAAAAAAATAAAATATATAGGCAATTTGACTGTGCTTACTATTAATATGTAAAGTCAGAATAAAGGGTTACTATTCCTTTAAACATACTAACTTCTGAAAGTTTCATAAAGTATCAGTAAAAAGCTTTTCATTCTGTTGTATCCTAAATATATGGTGATTGGTGGATCAGTTTCTTTGCTCTGGATTTTAACGTTCATAGGCTATTAGTAAAGGCACTCCCATTTAATTCAAATATGTATTATTAAAATGTATTCATGTATTATTTAAATATATGAGAGTTAGACTAAAGTGGCAGCCAAAATATTGTCAGATTCATATTCTTTACCATTGTTGGGAAACCTGAGGCCGTCCAGCTCTGGAGGACTACAATTGCCACCATCTCCAGCCAATCAATAGCCCTGTGTTTAACCCTTTTAGTGCCAGGAAGGAGTGCAACACCTTGGTGAGCAAGCTATTATATACCCCTCTGGCAATCAAAGGGTTAACTATTTGACTGCTATTGGGTTGTACTTTCATCTACAATATAATCTAAAATATGTGGAGTCAATCTTTCAGTTGTTAGAAATTACAGCTACCATCAGCTCCTATCCAAGCTGTGTAAGCAAATACATACAGAGCAGGTTGTTTTTTCTCTACGGCAAGCTTTGGATAAACTGAGTGAATGGGCGGAAAAGTGGCACATGAGGTTTACTATAAATAAATATAAGGTTATGCATTTGGGCTGTAGAAATAAACATGCTACATATACACTAAATGGGAAACTATTTGGGGAATCCTCATTAGAGAAAGATTTAGGAGTTGTGATAGACAGTAGACTTCACAGCAGTGTGCAGTATCACTTAGCTGCTGCACAAGCAAATAGGGCACTAATCCTGCATAAAAATGAGAGTATTGATTTGCTGAATGGGAATATAATTCTACCTCTATATAAATCTTTGGTAAGGCCTCATCTAGAATATGTTTTGGATGCCTGTTCTTAAAAAGAGACAATATTGAACTCAAAAAAGTGCAGACACGTGCGATAAAACTGATAAAGGGATTGGAGGATATCAGTTATAAAGAGAGACTAGCCAAATTGGGTTTGTTTACATTAGGGAAGAGACATCTAAGGGGTGATATGGTTACCATTTACAGTATATTTGAGGTAAATATAAAGAACACTCCAAGGAACTATTGGCGGGATGCAAGAAATGTGCACATTTGCTAAGTTGTAAGAGAAACTTGATAGTGAACACTTTTGCGCATAATGTTGTCAAATTGCGCATGAAAAATCTAAATTAGAGAACATGTGCGCACATTTTTTGCTTATGGATGTGGTTATGTGGGTGTGGCCAGGATTAACTAATCTGTTTTAGTGGAACAGCGAATGCTCCTAATGCAGGAAGTGCTGTTGCGACTCTATATGTCTCTGTAGTGTTTTTTATGCACAATTCAAGAAGCATTCAGTATTCTGCTTCCTGGATTAGATCATATGCAATATCTATCCGTGCACACAAAAGGCCTTTAGCACATGCGCATATTTCTTGCACCCTGCCATATTAACTCAAAAACCTGAACAAAGAACAAGAGATCATCCATTAAAACTAGAGGAAAGGTGCTTTCAACTAAAACAAGGCCAGTTTTTTTTGTAGTAAGGGCAGTAAAGTTTGTTTGCCTTGGGATGCTGTGCAGCAGGTACTGTAATTGTTTTCAAAAAGTAATGAATACCTTTCTAGTACAGAACAATATAATGAATTAGGACAGTAGGACCTCAAAGTAGATAGGATATTGATCCAGGGAAATATCTGACTACCATTTTGAGTTAGGAAGGAATTTTTTCACCCATTTGGGGCTTAATTGGAAATTACTTCAATAAGGTGTTTGGTTTTTTTACCTTCCTCTGGATCAACAGGACTGATATGGCAACTTGATGAACGCATGTCTTTTTTCAGCCTCATTAACTATGTTACTATGTTATTCAGCCAATGGTTAGTTGGAGATGTTGGACATTTTAATGGCGTACAGTTGGAAGTCAAAAACTACTATTATCATAGGATTATCATTCAGTTTTTGCAAATGGACTCCAAATTTATTACAGTCTAAACTGTGTGATTGTTTATTTGTCCCTGTCTGGTGTCATTGGTTTTACCCAAAGATGCTCCAGTTTCATTTCATACCTACAGCACTTAGCTGGTTAACAGATTCTGCTGCCAGTCTGTTTCCTGAGCTTGTTTCCAGTTACCTGTTCCTTGCACTGAGTAGGGGTGGGTGAAAAGTCCAAACAGTTTCCTGCATGACTTATTTAAAAACAACAAAGATTTTTTGCTTTTGTTCGCTAAAGTTTTCTCCTTTTTTGCCACTGCAAATGTCTTCTCCTTTTTCATCACTTCCATTAAATTTCTTATCTATTATTCCTATGACTCCCACCACAATATTACTTCTTCTTCTGAGGGTTGAAGTGGAGAAATAAATAGCTAAAAATCAAAGTGAGGCCTATAACTACATCTGCCTTGAAAAGGTTGTTAGCATTAGCATGCTGAATGCCTTTGTCCACAACAATAAGCTCGTGTTTATGTAACATTGACACAAACATCCTTGAAAAATAACTGCGGCTTTGGATATTCCAGCTGGGTATAACACATGACATCAGTTCTTTAAAGCCTCTTTGTTTAACAAAAGAAAAGTACAGCATGTCAACCCCCAACATTTCGTCAAATTTATAATTCCATGGGTGTACTTTTGCATTATGTTTGTGTAGGTTTTGACTTCTTTCTAAGAACTTAGTTAGTGTGGTATGGCATTACATAGTAGAAGAACTGTGTAACTTTATTGCTTTAACACCATCACTTGTAGAAGTGGTTGGGCAGTTGGCGGTATGTGTCGGCACTCTATGACTCTATCATCTCCCACCCAGAGTCATCATACTCCTCTGCAGCAGGAGCTATAGGGGTTATTTGGAATGAACTAATTGTTGGCAATGCCACATTCTCCAACATATCAATTACATCACTTCTCCTTTTATCTGCCCAAGAGCTCTGGGAACTTTTGGAGTGCTTCTGCTGCTTCTATTTGTGGCACCTCTGACCTGTTGATGGTGTGTCTCCCAGTCAGACCTGTAGGTGTACTTCAAGTAGTATATCATTAAGGAGGTGCCTAGGTGTGAGCCTGCTTCCCCCTGCTCAGGTGCTTTTTTGCACAGACAACAGTTTGCAACATGCTTAGCTTCTGGATCCTGAGTGAAGTATCTACATACTGTTGACTTCATGTACTGTGGGGTTCCTGAGGGGCTACTACTGGGGCTATCTGTTGATGAAATTCTACTGCTGCTACTACTACTAGCTGTAAAAGGTGCAGCACTTCCAGCAGCATCAGAGGCACTCATCGTACCTAAGGTTGTGGCTGTTACTAACCTGTGTTGTTGCTACTCAACACATGTGTATGTGGCTGAGTGGGGCTTGGGCCTGGAAGCAGTGATGATGATGATGATGACTGACAGGAAGACTGTGTATTTTTTGGCATCTTTGCTTGTACAGGGTCAGAGTTTCCAGCGGTTTTCTCAGTTTATAGAAAGGCACAGTGCTCCCTTTCAGTGGTGGAAGATTGAGTTTTTGCTTTTCAGCTAACTTTCTGACCATGTCATTATCTCTCTCAGTCTCAATTTCATCAGTATCTGAAGAAGTGTAAGATGCTGGAGGGGTATATTCTAGAAATACATCAAGGCTGTCCAAGTTCAGTCCTCAAGGGCTACTAACAGGCCAGGATTTAAGGACTTCCCTGATTAAGCACAGGTGAGTTAATCAGTGGCTCGGTCATTTTGATTTATTATACTGTGCTTAAGCAGGGAAATCCTTAAATCCTGGCCTGTTGGTGGCTCTTGAGGACTGAACTTGGACATCCCTTATCTACATCATCATCATCAGGTCATTCTCAGAATCGCCCATGGCTTCTTGCCAATTACCTTTATATTCCTCTAAGCTTTTTTTCAAACAATTTCTTTTTACTTTTACTTTCACAAACTTTGCTACTACTTTGAGGGCAGATGTTTTGGTGCTTGTTTTTCTCACTGTCAGATGCAGCAGTTGGTTCATCTACTATACCTTCCTCTATTATGCCATCATCAACACTTGAATGCAACTCATCATTAGTGATGAGCGAGCGTGCTCGGCCGATGCTCGGATCGGCTCGAACATCGCTCTGCTCGGCACATGGCGGTACTCGTCGAGTACCGCCATGTGCTCTCCCGCCATGTTCGGGTGGCGGGGATCTGTGCCGGAAGAGGCACAGATCCGAAGACGCTCCGCTGGACCACCAGGGACTGGAGGTACGGGGGCATTGCGGAGATGAAGGGGGCATTGCGGAGATGAAGGGGGACATTGTGGAAGAGGGGCATAGACTCTATGCCCCTCTTCCACAATGTCCCCCTTCATCTCCGCTATGCCCGTCTTCCACAATGTCCCCCTTCATCTCCGCTATGCCCCTCTTCCACAATGTGCCCCTTCATCTCCGCTATGCCCCTCTTCCACAATGTCCCCCTTCATCTCCTCTATGCCATAGAGGAGATGAAGGGGGACATTGTGGAAGAGGGGCATAGCGGAGATGAAGGGGCACATTGTGGAAGAGGGGCATAGCGGAGATGAAGGGGGACATTGCGGAGATGAAGGGGGCATTCGGAGATGAAGGGGGCATAGCGGAGATGAAGGGGGCATTGACCAGGCACCCTCCCCTCATCAGAGCAGGGGGTGCCTGGTGTCGCCCCATTCATTTCAATGGGGCTCGGGTGCTCGGCCGAGCACTCGAGCCTCTGGGGGTGCTCGGTCAGAGCACCCGAGCACCCGAGCATCGGGGTGCTCGCTCAACACTACTCATCATCTTCCGTTTTCTTCTTATATTTTTTTACAGTACTAATACTGGTGGTAGTGGTAGTGGAATTTTTGGTGGGACCTTGACAAACTGCATCCTCCCCAGGAGGAGATGGATGATCATCATTTATTACACATGCTGCAGAAACCATTACTGCAGTTTTTGAACTACCACTTTACGCCTATGGCCCTGCACTGCTCCTCCTTTCCCCCTCCCCCTGCCCCTTGTGCATTTTCTGGACATTAATCCACTGCTGTGTGTGTTTTTAATCTAAAGTACACAACAGAACTGATGGAGTGTGATGTCTTGCCTTATCCCTCAACAAAATGCTCATTCTCATCTGCTATCTTTCAAGTCTGCCTCAGTCTATGTTATAACTGTCAAAAAAAAAATTATAATGAAAAAAAAAATCAACAACTTCTTTCCCCAGACTCCCCTAGTACAGATATAACAGCAAGATCAGCAAGAAAATTGGACAACAGTAGCCTTGGTCTTTTAAATCAAATAAGTCAGAGAGAATATTGGGTTATTTGGGGTCAACCTCCTTCTTATACCCCCAGAATCCCCTCCAACACAGAGATAATAACAATCAGAAAAAGAAGGAGTTTGGATCACTGTTACTTATGTCTCGCCAGTCAGTCACATTGAATTTTGGGATATTTGGGTCAACCTCCTTTCTCCCTTCTTCCCCCACAGACTCTCCTAATACAGAGAACAAATGTCCTATCTAATAGACTCCTTAACTAAGCTTCAACTCCACTTGATTTCCTATTTCTCTAGCTTACAAATGTGCTGCTTTCTCCTTTCATAAACACAGAATGGCATGTTGTGAGAGCCTGACACCCTTTTATATGTCTGTAGGAAAATAAGAGAAGACTGCCATGTGGTGGGGAGACATTCAATCTTCGCACTGATTTCAATGCAATGAGCTAGGTGAAAAAAGCGTAAAAGGCACTTTGAGCTGGAAACATCCCGCTGGGTTGGAAGTACCATTTTTCATCTATTTCTGTGTTGAGGCGAAAATTTTTGCCCATCCCTAGTACTGAGATCTTACTCGGCATCTGATTCCTGTGTCTTGAGATTCTTTCAGTGTTTGTTTCCTAAGTTAGTTTCATGTTCCTGCTTGAGTTCCAGTTCAGCACCCCAGTGCTTGCATATCTGTTTACCTGGGCCTATTTTAAATAACATTTCTCCCTGCATTATCCAGCTGCACGTCCTTCACACAGTTATAATGAATATGATTAACCCTCTCCATCTCCCACCCCCAATATGTATGCACAAGGAAAAAGAAGACAAATTATGATGCAAACCAACTTAATAATATTGAACAAATAAAAATAACCATTAATTTAAATGTTTAAAAACATAAGTACCAAACATTATATTAATGTAAAACATAATTTAATTACATATTGATAATTTTATCTTTCCTGTCCATAGCTGCAACAGTGCATGATGTCACGCCATAATGTGCTGCATTTATAGTAAGAATAATTTAGGTGGAAGGAATCAAGTACATTATAACACATGGTTTGCTTCCATGACAGCTACTTAAAGGGTACAAAAAGTACAAATTCTGCAGAACTTTATTGAAAATAGCTAGTGTTCAACCACACAAAAAAATTAATTGAAATGGCAGAGGGTGGACATTCTACCTGAAGCCAAGATAAGTTGGAGGGTCCTTTGAGCCTTTCTTCCTTCTCCCCTCCCAGGGCTGGGGATGACACGCTTGCCTTCCCAGCCTGGGTGGGGACATGGGAAGGTGCCTGCCTGTTGCAGGAAAATTAGGGGCGGGGCCTCAAGTTTTAAAGAGCATACCTGTTAAAGTTAGACTAACTTTTTGTTAGTCTGAGTAAAAGGGGTTTTAGAAAGAAGCTGGTCATGAACAAGGGTTTGTCATATGGCCATAAGGACATGGATATTTGGGCCACATTGGTCATGCATGATAGGAATATAATGCAGGCAAAAATTGTTGTGAAAAGTATCTGTAAATGGGCCCATTTTAAGGATTTTTGTTATGCTTTCAATGAAATGAGATGTCAGAAAGGGATGAGTTGTACATTTAAACACATTTGCTCTACTTATGGCAGATAGCACTCTGTGATGGATTATGGGAAGGGCAGGCTCTCTAATGGGCCAAAGAGCAATTTTTGCCCACCTGGCACAAAGGGCAGAGCCACTAGTGTTAGTAACCAGGCTAATTGAGATGATGAAGTTGTGTCCCAACAAGGAGCATGTGTTGCTGTTTGTTATTGGTTTTCTGATTCCAGTTTCTAAAGTTTTTGTACAAAACGGGAAGGCTAGAAATTTGCAGTCTGCCTAAAAACACCCTGAGGTGTTGCTGGAGAAGCTGGATAAGGAGGTTAGGGTAGAGTGAATAGCAGGTTCTTTTGAGAAGTTGCTCACACTGGGCTTTGCCTTTCGGGGTGGTGCAGAAGAAGGAGCCGGGGAAGTTTAGGTTTTTGCAGCACTTTGCTTTTACTGGAGGTGGTTTGGTTAATGATGTGCCTAACATATAAGCTTGTAGTGTTTAATTTCAGTCAATTGATAATTCCCTGACAATTGTGAAGGCAGCAGGTGAGGGGGGTTTTGTGACTAAGACACATGTGGAGTCAGCTTTTCAGTTGCTTCCTTTGCACCCAGTGAGGTTTAGTTATATAGATTTTAAGTGGATGGGTCAGTCCTATGTGGATAGGTATTTACCCCAGGGTTGAAAAATATCCTGAGCTTACTTTGAGGTACTTAGTTCTATTTTCATTGGGCAATTGCATTATGCTTGGGGTTGATATCACACTCTCATTACTTGGATGATTTCCTGTTCATTGAGCTGGCAGTATTCTCTGATGTTCTAGCTGGGGCTGAAGGGGATTATGAGGAACTTGGTGTACCTATAGCTGTGTAAAATGCTACAGTTGGTTACTTTCATTACGTTTTTGTGTAGAGAAATAGATTCAATAGCTTGATTTCCTCAGGACAAGGTGGAAAAAGCTAGGGATGTGGCGGATGGAGTTTTGTTAGCGCAGAAAGTCACTTTGCAGGAAATGCAGTCCTTAGGGGTTATTGAATTTTGAGGCCAGGGTGATCCCTATAGGTAGGGTTTTTAGCAGGAGCCTGGAAAGGGCCACTGCACTGTGTAAGTTTGTGCTTTTCCCCTCCTGGTTGGTAGCTCCCTTTATTCATGTGCTAGCAGTAATTAGGAAAGGTTTAAATACCTCCCTTCTTCCCCTCACAAGGGTTTTGCTCACAGAAAAGGTAAGGTGGTGTCGCTAAATTTAATTGCAGTATTCTGATTACGTGTTCACTTAAATTTGAAGCAAATAGGGATTTGCCTAAATCTGGATTGCCTTGATGGGTCAGGCAAGCTTATAAAGGTTTTGGCCAGAAACATGTTACTAAACCACTGTTTATTATATATAGTAAATCAAAAGCTATTTATTGGTAAAGGTCATGATTTGATGTGCAGATCTTCTTTTTGCTTAAACATTCATTAAGGATTGGAGTGGCATCTCAGGGAGAAGGCAATGTAGCTCAGAGCAGGAGATTAAAGCTGCTAGGGATATGGTACTCTAGGACTTTTAGGAAGTACATCCATCATATTGTCAATTAACATGGGTATTTTGTTGTCCACACAGGAGGAAGAAAGAAGGCTCCAATCCAAGTTTGGCTCCTGTGCCACTCCTTTATCCACAGGTCAGAGAGATATGCATAATAAAGCTCCTGGAGAAGAAAGGGATCTCGCAAGAACTCATGACTTTGATGTGGTTGGGTAAAGGGGGGGAGACTTTTCAGAAAGCTGTTAAACTGTGATGAGTTCCTGATGTGGTGACTGGGACAATGACCTTACATCAGCTAGGTGAGTATAGTTAATTAGAGATACACACACAAAGTGTGTAGAATGTTGTTTATACCCTGGGACTATCTTGGTGTGGGCCCATATTATACCCAAGAAGAACTGGGGGGATGTCACCTCTAGGGGTGGGGTGGAGAAAGCTAGGAGAAGAGCTAACTGGGCCATACATAAATTCATGCATTGTTGTGGGGGTGGGCGGCACTCCTTTGCACACACAGAGAGATCAGGTACAGAAATAGAGAATGGTAAAGGTGCATCTGTCAGATAAAGGGCTTGACGTACTCCTTAGGGTCATAAAAGTAGCAATATCTAAGTTAGGGGTCATGGTAAGCCTGAAAGAGGTCCTGTAAGTGGATAGTAATAGTGTGGCATCACTGGGCACTGTTTTTAGTGGGGCATTCCTGTTGGTGCTGCATCCTGCTATCATACCTGCCACTCAAAGGTGGCATTGCAATAACGACATCTAAAGACATGAAGTGGTGGTGCTACATGGGAAGGGAGGGATTGGGAATGTCTTGCCTATAAGCAATCCCCTCCCTCAGGTGGGCCATCCTAGCCCACTGCCAGGAAGTCACTGTCTACAAGGAGAGCCACACTATAGATGGGGTGGGGTGCCATTGGATTTAATAGGTTAATAGGTCAAATAAACCATGAGCTCCCTTTTGCCACCATACAACTGTGTCCGTGTATTTCATACAAAGTTTATTACCATCTGCCATGTGGTGGATGAAGGTTTGTGTATGTGTGTGTGTATTTGAGAGTTAGTTACAGGCCACATATGAAATAACATGTGAATTAGCGCCATGAGCTTATTTTCTTTTTTCTTTGTTTTCACAAAATCCCCTTGCTCATTTTAGCTACTTCTATTATTTGCATATTCACAACTGTATTTTCACATTTTATTTTTCTTAAAGGTCCTTAAAGGCATGTGTGTTTGGCTCTCTTATGCTCATATGCCTTGCCAGTTCCAATTGTTATTTCATATGTGGTCTGTAGGGGTGGTAAGTTCTAACCTATAAATAAGATGAAAGGACTCATAGTTCTCTTCGGTCAGTTACCACTTCCTGCAGGTCATAAGAGTCTCATTTCAAGTAAGTCCCCTCTTACACCTTTTTTAATGTTATTGTTTGTTTGTCCCCTTGTTTTTAATTGCATACACAATGTCAATGCTTATGATGCATTTCCTTATAATACCTGATTAGCCCATTTCTCATGTTTTAAAAAAAACCTTTTTTTTTTTTAAATTTAGATAGGGTACAATGGTATATTAGAGTAGGTACTTGCCAGATTTGAGGTACCTTAGCGAGGTTGGTGAACTTAACATCTATTGGTCATTTGATGGACTAAATCCTCATATTTATCAATCAAGTTATTATATATGCAATAGGTAGGGCACATATTTACATTCTGGTATGGAAGAGCACAGGGTCACTTTTTTGTTTAGTTGTTAAAGAAGACACTCCTGAACTGGAAAAAGTGCAGAGGCATGTAACAAAACTGATAATGGGATTGGCAGATCTGAGTTATCAAGAGAGAATAGCCAATCTGGGTTTGTTTATTTTAGAGAAGAGACGTTTTATGGATAATATGATTACTATTTACAAATATATTTGAAGTCAATACAAATAACTCTAAGGAACTACTTACTCAATGAGTAGAGCAAACAAGAGGTCCTCCATTAAGACTAGCTAAAACAATGTTTTGAAGGAAAGGATTTTTTACAGTAACTGAAGTAAATGTATGGATTTTTTTTTGCCTCATGATGCTGTGCTTCCAGATACTGTAGTTTCTTTCAAAAAAGTAATGGATACCGATGTATCTCAGAACAATATTGATAATTATAACAGCTGGTTTCAAAGCAGATAGGATGTTGATCCAGGGAAATATCTGACGGCCATTTGGATTCAGAAAATATTTTTTTACCCACTTGGGGTTTAATTGGAAATTGTGTCAATGTTTTTGGTTTGTTTGCTGTTTTTTTCTTCTTGCTTTTCTCTGGATCAACAGGATGATTTGGCATGGACAGAACTTGATGGACAAACATCTTTTTCCAGACTCATCAACTATGTTACAATGTCCCACAGTGATCAAAGAGCAGGGACAAATCATACTAAAGAGGACCTGCTGATGACCAGGTCAAGGACATAGCATCATGCAGAGATGCTATCTGCTGTAATGAAGGTGTCAGTGATAATTAGTGATGAGCAAAAAGTTAAAAACTTTTTTTGTTGATTTAAAAAAAATAAAACAAAACACAGTTTCGCTCTTTTACTACAAAATTTCCATATTGAAAATCCATAAAATTTCCTGCTTTTACTAACCCCGATAAGAACTTTGTTATTTTCCTCCTATTTCCAAGAATTCCTGTAGCCATACAGATCTCAGTGTATGTGTTTCTGTTGTTCTGTTGTTACCAGTGAAGTTGAACAAGACTAGGGGCTGGATTCTATTGCAGGAGATAAATGTTAACACATGTTTTATCAAACCTGGAGATAAATACTGTGATAAAATTAGCACCTCTAATGGAATCTAGCACTAGGACTCCTGGACGGTCAACATTTGTTCTTTGGCTACCAGTGCAGTGGGCGAGTCTGGGAGGTCTGTGTGTGTGTGGTTCTGTGGCCACCAGTGTGGTGGGATAATGCTGTGTAGTCACTAGATGTGGTTCTATGCTACTACTGGACAAGGCTGGATGTTTCCAGACTACAACTAACATAAGTTCCTGCCAGCCACTGACTGTTGTGTAATGATGGGAGTTGTAGTCTAGCAGCTTCTGGAGAACTGGGGGTCAGTAAGTATTTCTATAGCTACTAATGATGTTAGACAAGGCTGAGGGATTAGTATGTGGTTTCATGACTACCAGTGCAGTTGTACAAGGCTGAGGGCTATTTGTGGATATATAGCTCCGAGTGTAGTGGGACATAGCTGGGGGTAATAATGTGCTGTTCTATTGTTTCAGTAGGACAAAGCAGGGGGTTAGCATGCATGTTCTATGGCCATCAGTGCAATGGGGGGTCTCTGTGGAAAAAGCAGAAAATCGTCACTTTTCACTGGAAATTTTATGCTTGGAAGGAAGTGCCATTTTTCACCTGTTTCACTTTTGTGGTTAAAATTTTCACCTCTTTAGTTCTAATGGCTCCATTGGTTGCATTTGTTCCAGTACTTGCTTCATCTAGCTTTGACAATGGGTACTTCATCAGATGACAAATCATGCGGTTCCACAGTTCTGTTGTTCTGCACAGAGATGCCTCTTCCTTTCTGCCTGATTTCTCATGGGCTCTTTGCATTGCTGTAATTGTCTTTTTAGCATTGCCAAAACATTTTACAATTCCAGGCTTGGAGAGTAATGCCAAACAGCACGTAGGAAATTAATGATAATTCTCTTTCTCAACTCCTACATCAAGGATAAAAGGGATTTTGCAATGTGTTGCTTACCCCTCTGATATTCAGAGGGATAATTCATAACCCCTTTATTTATTTTTCTAAATATGTTTGTTTTAACCTAGAGATGTCTCCAGTGCATTGCTTCATGTCAATGGGTTAAAAACTCCCATCACCCCTCACTTTTTGCAGCCCTATAGTCAAACAATTCTACAGTTGACAGTTTTTTTTAGTCCCCTACCTTGTTCTTAAATGTTTTACAGAGGGATTTTGCAATGTGTTGCTTACCCCTCTGATATTCAGAGAGATAATTCATAACCCCTTTATTTATTTTTCTAAATATGTTTGTTTTAACCTAGAGATGTCTCCAGTGCATTGCTTCATGTCAATGGGTTAAAAACTCCCATCACCCCTCACTTTTTGCAGCCCTATAGTCAAACAATTCTACAGCTGACAGTTTTTTTTAGTCCCCTACCTTGTTCTTAAATGTTTTACAGAAATGTTTTTAATCTATCATTTATGAGCCAAATTACTACGTACTCTCAGCCTGTGCATCTTAAGTAGTCTTACCTGCTAGATTGTAAGCTCTAGCGATCAGAGTCATTGACACCATTAGTTTCTCTCAGAGTATGTAGGCCATTGTACTTTCATTTATTTCCCATGTTGTGTAGCTCTGCAGAATATGTTGGCATTTAATAAATAAAGGCTAATAGTATTAACCCTTTAAGGACCACAGGCATGTGCAAGAATGCTCAGTATAAGGTAACTGTACATCTGTACTGTATTTTTTGGACCACACTTGTTGCTGTAAATTTGTGACACTGCCTATACTGATGTGCTGCTACCAAGAGAAAATAATGTAAGCACTAAGGGAAACTGGTCTTACCCAGGACATGCAGATAGATATTGACAATTTCAATAAAGACCTGGATTCTTTAGAAACAACTATAACAGATAAAAAGAGGAGGAAATTTGCCAGAGATCTCAAAGACTTTAGAAATCAATCAGTGTATAATTGGCCAAAAAATATTAGAAAGATTGATCACATTCAATCCATGGTAGCCAATGAAGATACCTCTGCCTCAGAAGCAGAGGGAGATGATGAAATCATAGCTGATTTAATGGACCTCAGTAGATCAGAAACACAAGTTACAGTAGGTCCTTTTTTGGCTCCACGCCAGGGAATAGGACATTTATCCTTAAGAGAAAGAAACACAAGACACGTAGAGGGGGGGAGGGCAAGAGGATCAGATCTTACATTCTTAAGAATTCAGAATCAAAGGGGATATCCCAGACAGTTTCACAGGGGAAGAGGCAGAATGAGATCTCAGAGGATGGTCCATTAAATAAGGAAAATTCCTTACAAATAATTAATCTATCTAACCACCCTCTTCAAGATGTCCATATAAAGGTACTATCTAAAGGACTCTCATTCTCACCATCCACCAATTTGAATCAGTTTACCTTTTTCAAGGATCTTCATTTATATGGTCGTAAGTTATTACTAGCTAAACAATTTTTTAAACCTACGACTGATAGTGATAATCTAAGTCAGCATGATATTTTTTCCGATACTAATATGGATACAGAAATTGAAACATCAGTGAGATCAAAGATATTAAAACCTAAATCTCATGTCTGAATGTCCAGATCTTCATTGATCTTGTAATGAATGATGTCATAAAACTCTCCCACACCCAAGGTAACAACAATTTGACGTACTCGGAGAGAAGAGCATTACATGAAATAAGTAAATGGGAAGATATTGTCATTAAGGCCTCAGACAAAGGGGGTAATATTGTTTTATGGCCTATAGAAATGTATCTTCAGGAAGCAAAGAAACAACTTACTCTCTCTGGTAGCATTAAGAGACTATTCAGTGATCCCACCTCTGATTACCTTCAACTCTACAATAAATTAGTTGAAGAGGCAGCCAAAGATCTAGTAATTACCAACACAGAAAAGGCTTTTCTTTCAATAAAGAATCCCAGAATAGCAACTTTTTATCTGCTTCCTAAGGTACATAAAAATGCATTAAATCCTCCTGGCCGACCAATAGTGTCTGGTAATGATAGTCTCTGTGAGAACATGAGTAAACTAGTAGATCAACAATTGAGACCTATGCTTGACACTCTGTCCTCTCATGTTAGAGATACAATGGATATCCTCTCAAAGTTAGATCAACTTCCAATTGATCAAGATACTCTTTTAGTTACCTGTGACGTAGAATCACTCTATACGTCAATTGATCATATTACAGGATGTAAAGCTATTGAATATCACCTTGTAAGAAACAATTGGAAGGATACCATTAATCAACAGTATCTCTTACGAATGCTCTCCTTTGTATTAAGACACAACTACTTTCTTTTTAATAATGTCTTTTATTTACAAACCCGAGGCACAGCCATGGGAACAGCCTGTGCTCCAACTTATGCTAATCTATACCTTGAGTGGTGGGAGCAGGAGATAGTATTTGCAGAGACCATGGAAATATATACCAAAAATATCCTAATTTGGTATTGTTATATTGACGATATCCTGTTCCTCTGGAAAGGCTCTGTAGAAACATTGAAGTCCTTTGTATCCTTACTTAACAGTAATCCATATAATCTCAAATTAACATTGGAATTTCATCCTAATACTATCCATTTTCTAGATTTAACCATCTACCATCAAGAAGATGGCAGCCTAGGCAGTGATCTATTTCGTAAGGAAACAGCTACCAATAGTATATTACATTCTACCAGTCATCATCTACCTAGTGTAAAAGATAATATTCCATATGGAGAATTTTTGCGTATTAGGAGGAATTGTTCTGATATTGGTACTTTTAAAATAAGAGCTGAAGAACTTACAAGCAGAATGTTAAACAGAGGTTACAGTAAATCAATTCTCAAAAAGGCATATAATAAGGCTTTAAGAAAACCCAGAGCGGATCTTCTTCAACTTAAAACCAAAAAGCAAGACAACTGTGTTCGGTTAATTACACAATTCAATAAACAACATAGACAAATTGAGACTATCCTGAATAGACATTTACCAGTTTTATTACAGGATTCTCAATTAAAAGAGATACTAGGTGACAAAATACATACCACATACACTAAAGCACCCAATCTTAGTAATTATTTGGTACAAAGTCATTTCCAAGCCATTAGGAACAAAACCCCACGTATTAAAGGTTCTCATCCATGTGGAAAATGCAAATTATGTAGCCACATGACTAAGACCACTGAGATAAAAGATAGATTTGGCAAAATACACTATATCAATCAGTTCATCACTTGTGACACCAAGGGAGTAATTTATTGTCTTAACTGTCCCTGTAATATGAAGTATATTGGCATGACCACCAGAACCCTGAAACAAAGAGTTCTGGAACATATGGGTAACATCAATCATGCCAATACAGCATTTAATCAAGGAAGACCTCTCACAAGTGTTGCCAAACATTTCTTTCTCCATCATAATTCATCTGTTAAAGGACTACAAGTTTGGAGAATACAAAAACTAAACTTAGGAATACGAGGTGGAGACTTGGAAAAGAATCTTTTACAAGTGGAAAATAAATGGATTTTTCTTTTAAATACTTTAGTGCCCTCTGGTATGAATGAAGAAATGTGTTTGAGTGCACATCTATAAGGATATTAAGATCTAATTATTAATTATTTTAGTGCCTTATTTATCTAGTGTTGTTCATTCATACAATGGTAAAATTCTTATTTTAGATCTTTAAGATATTATGATTCTATATTTAATGGTATCTCTTTTCTAATAACTCAATCATTTCCAACATTAAACGCTAGGGGGCGTTTGAGATTATAAATACAAGTGATCCCCCAGCCGACATTCATCTCTGATGAACCTTTTTGCGAAACGCGCATAATTTAAATCAGTTCGGCCTCTGCATATGCTAGGCAGAGAACGCCATCTCTCACTACTCTAAGAGTTAATCTATTAATTTAAACTGGTTCGGCTTCTGCATAAGTCATGCAAAAAATGTCGTCCCTTACTATTTGAAGATTTATTTCATTCAATTTAACTCGGCGTCTGCATAAAATATGCATAGTATGCCGTATCTTATTACTCTGAGATTCAATTTGTTGTCTGCACATGTTTTGCAGAGAACGCCGTACTATATTACTTCGAATTAAACACGTTCACTCACATAAACATTTGTTGCAATCGAAGTAATCAATGTTACAAGAATCTTAGGCGAGTGTATACAATTTGTGATCGGTGGTGGGCAATATAATCGTCTTAGGCTTTGAGAGCACCATAAGGGTGTTCTCTTATCGTAGGGAGCCACCACCTATTACTCATTGAACACCCCTTCGGTACCATACTCTCTGAACATAAATCGAACTGATACATATGCTATCTATAATACTTAGGGTTGTTCATATAGCTAATATAATTAGTGGTGGATAATACTAATAACTTTTAGTCCTAAGAACATTATAAGGGTGACCCCATATCGTAGTGAATTACAGTTTCTTCTAAGACCCTTGTATAACTTGAATATACCATCATCGTCACAGTTATTTCTCTGTGTAGAAAGATACAGAGCTTTCATATGGAGAATATTTATATCAATTATTCAGGGCTCTCTGTTAATAAAAGGGTGATATATTTTCTTGGGTAACTGTAGATTCACTTGATTTAGTTTGGTTGATCGCAGATAATACACACAAATCATGTACAGTTAGAATTTGGAATACAAGGTCACCCAGTGTTTACTTTTGACCATCAGTTAGCTTTCTGGGCAATTTTTTTATATATTTCAACTCAGAAATTCTGGGTGATTTAGAATTTGTCCTATTTAAAATTTAATACATTAGGGCATTAACCTCTTCCTATCCGGATCCCCTTCATTAGATGATTATTGCCGAGAAGTTATTTTAGTATCATTACTTCTCGGCATTGATCCGGGCATGGAGAGGATCTCAACCCGTTCAACCACACTGGGATATTAACCTCTCCCTATCCGGAGTTTTTTTCATTAGATTATCGTTGCCGAGAAGTTATTTGAGAGTCATCACTTCTCGGCATCAATCCGGCCACGGAGAGGATTTAAAACTGTTACTATGGTGAATATATACTAAATTTTAGGGAATCACCCTTACCCTTTCCATTTCTATGACTTCATGAAAAGGTATACACTGCTTTCATCAATCATCAGAGTGATTTTTTCAGAATAATTCGCAGCTTCTCTCATACATCTATTCTAATTAATAGATTATATTAGTTATTTTTAAATTTCACTATTAAAAGCTATATTTTATTTAGGAAGTGTTGATTTATTTTATTTCACACTTCAGTCTTGAATTTTGGTAGTGTCTCCTATACTTTATCTGGTTTAAATCCATGTAATGACTGTCATTATTATGCTTATATAATTGAAAGGTGGTCCTATAGAATATATACGAGATTATAATTCTGGCAAATTAGAGTGCAGCTATAGAGCAATGTCTTTTTTCCTTTTCTTTTTAGGAATATTTCTTTTTAGTGTTTCAGTTGTTTCATAACATTGCCTTGCACCTTCTAGCCAGAAAATGTACATCATATACTATTTAAAGGTGTAGTGCTACCCGGATCTTTTTTGTATCTATGCTTACCCAGGACATTCAAAGATGCTATGTGTATATTAATATTATCCAGCACTATACTGTCTATAGCTGGGGACATATTTACCATATTCAGTAATGTGCAAAAGTTATAGGCAGGTGTGAAAAAATACTGTAAAGTAAGAATGCTTTCAAAAATAGACATATTGATAGTTTTTTCTATTAATTAACAAAATGCATAGTGAATGAACAAAAGAAAAATGTATATCAAATCGATATTTGGTGTGACCACCCTTTGCCTTCAAAACAGCATCAATTCTTCTAGGTACAGTTGCACAGAGTTTTCTAAGGAACTCAGCAGTTAGGTCATTCCAGACATTTTGGAGAACTAACCACAGTTCTTCTGTGGATTTATAAAGCCTCAGTTGCTTCTCACTCTTCATGTAATCCCAGACAGACTTGATGATGTTGACATCAAGGCTCTGTGGGGGGCCATATCATCACTTCCAGGACACCTTGTTCCTCTTTACACCAACGATAGTTCTTAATGACTTTGGCTGTATGTTTGGGGTCATTGTCATGCTGCAGAATACATTTGGGGCCAATCAGATGCCTCCCTCAAGGTACTTCATAATGGATAAGTATGTGCCTGAACTTCTAGCATTGAGGATGCCATTAATTCTGACCAAATCGTCAAGTCCATTTGCAGAAATGCAGACCCAGACCTGCAAGAAACCTCCACAATGCTTCACTGTTGCCTGCAGACACTCATTCTTGTACCGCTCTCCATCCCTTCGGAAACAAATTGCCTTCTGCTACAGTCAAATATTTAATATTTTGACACAACAGTCCTGATCACTTGCTGCCATTTTTCTGCATCCCAGTTCCTGTGGTTTCATTCATAGTTGAGTCACTTGGCCTTATTTCCACGTCAGATATATGACTTTTTGCCTGTAAGTCTTCCATGATGACCACTTCTGACCAGACTTCTCTGAACAGTAGATGGGTGTACCAGGGTCCCACTATTTTCTGCCAGTTCTGAGCAGATGGCACTACAGGACATCTTCAATTGTGATGGGAAGTAAGCATGATGCGTCTTTCATCTGCTGCACTAAGTTTGCTTGGCCGACCACTGTGTCTACGGTCCTTAACATTGGCCATTTCTTCGTGCTTTTTCAAAAGAGCTTGGACAGCACATCTGGAAACCTCTGTCTGTCTTAAAATTTCTGCCTGGGAGAGACCTTACTGATGCAGTATAACTGCCTTGTGTCTTGTTGCTGTGCTCAGTTTTGCAATGTGTATGCCTTTTGACATTAAAATCCATGACTTTGTGCAAGTGTACCTAGAAGAATTGATGCTGTTTTGATGGCAAAAGGTGGTCACACCAGATACTGATTTGGTTTAGATTTTTCTTCTGTCCACTCACTATGCATTGTGTTAACTGATAAATATAAACTATCAACATGTCTATTTTTGAAAGCATTCTTGCTTTACAGCATTTTTTCACACCTGCCTAAAACTTTTGCACATTATTGTATGTCGCACTATTTTTATAGTCTGCAGTTTTATCAGGCATTCTTGTTCCTACCATCTTCACCTTAATTTTATTTGATATGCACGCAAATTAACTGTTAGTACTATATGTTTGACAGATTTAATAAATTGTGCACACATCTACTAAACTTCAAGGGCCACTGTTGCACTGTTCTGCATTTTTTGTTCTAAATACATTATACAACTTATTTTACTAAATCATAACTGAATATTTATTCAACCCTTTACTGCTAAAGAGGATAAGTGACAGTGAAAATATTAATGCTTTAAAATATTTAGTGAAGTATTGAAAAATGTGTTTTATTAATTTTTACATTTTATTTGTACTTTGTGCATTTATGCTCTTTGTAGGATATCATGTGATATGTCTATAATCACAAATCAAAAGGGAAATAAATCTTGTACCACACTGCCAGCTACAAAGAGATATATCTACTGGAGTCTAATGAATAATTTACACAAACAATGGTGATAAAAGCTTCACCCCCAGGGGAATTTTAATTTAAAAAATAATTTGCATAAATGTGTAACTTATCATATATTTTGTGTTCAGCCTTCTTTCTAAACATGCCTAGAAAAGAGACTTAAGATGTCTTGAAAGCTTGAAATCTAAACCTACCCAATTTGCCAATAATGGTATCACTTTTACCAGTTTCCCACTGAAGATTGACATTTAAAGCAGATGAGTCTCTTAGCAGCAATTTGGATTAGAGAGAGGTGGAACTCCAGCCAAAAGAATGTTACGTTAATCAAGACTAATAAGATCTTCTTTAAAAAAAAATAAAATAAAAAATAAATAAATAAATAAATATATATATATATATATACAGTTTTTGGAGTTATAGAAACGGCACTCACAGGGCCTTATTGTCAATGTGAAAGCAGGTTACATTTATTTAAATAAACATTTTGGCTGTCACAGTGGTCTTTGTGCCTCTGTGCCTCTGTGACAGCCGAAATGTTGATTTAAATAAATGTAACCTACTTTCACATTGACAAAAGACCCTGTGAGTGCCGTTTCTACAACTCCAAAATCTGTATGTACTTTGATTCGAGCACCCACGTCAGAAATATATGGTTTCAGAAAGTGCAACCCAACCCCCAAGAAAAACACATATATATATATATATCTATATATATATATATATATATATATATATATATATATATATATATATAAATGAATATAGAAGTTTAACAAGGGATCACCTTTTTGCCTCAGATTCCACTTTGTACATGGATTCCTTAGATCATGTGTATGCTGAGCAACAGCTTTAAGACACAACTCAGGAACAGATGCAAAGCCATGGAACCACTCATGGACAGCTGTTTCGTTGTTAATGCAACTCATTAGCATCATGTTGGTTTTACTGGCTTGCTATTGAGGCTTGGTGCACTTGTGGAGCACAAACTGAAAAGGTTATGGTGGGGAAAAAAGTGAATGAAAACCCCTTCCACCTGAATTTGGTGGGTGGTAGATACAATGTTAAACAAAAATATGACACACCAGTCAAGCCATAAGACTTGCATTTCCCACAGAAATCTCACATTTGCAGTGGTTGTTACTACTGCAAGGGATTCTGGGTAGGCATATGCAGATAAGTTTAACAAGGAATCACCTTTTTGCCTCAGATTCCACTTTATACATGGATTCCTTAGAGTATGTGTATGCTAAGCAAAAGCTTTAAGACACAACTCAGGAAGAGATGCAAAGCCAATGAACCACTCATGGACAGCCGTTTCATTTTTAATGCAACTCATCAGTATAAGTTGAATTCATGTATTATTTTTTCATGTGCTATTACAGTACTTGATATCTCTCTAGACTTGCCCCAGAGACTCCATTATTTATTCATATGTACCTTATCTCAAGGGATTAAACATCTTTCTCTGGCTTCTAGCGAGTTCTTTAGTCCAGTGCACTTTTAGGGAGGGGAGACCTAATTTACTTCTCTCACTTTTCAATCAACTTCCCACTACATTTTTTTGCCTTACCCATTCATCTATCACTTTATTTAAGACCTTCCCCCTTACCTAAAGCAAACTGCATAATTTGGAACAGCCCATCAAGAGAAGTCTGCAAAAACTCTGGAGTACTGAAGCATCACTGTTCCGATGTTTCATCCTTACAGGGATTAAATACTAGTTTACTTAAAACATATCTCTTTGAGTGCCTTAGATGTATCTAGTGAATTTCATTGCAATGGATTGGTTACCATAAAAACCTTTACTCTAACAGTTCCTTCACACTTGACTGTCTTCAGCAAATAACCTGACAGGAGTGTCACAGTGCATCTGGACGTATGGCAGCTTTAACCCCTGGAATGCTAGAGAGTATTCAGTGGGTTACATTTCTTGTTTATACTATATGAATGGGCGTTTTTCATGTTTTTATTTGTCCAGTGTGGTTTACTTGGGATCCTCAAGGATTGCTTAATCTTTCATAGTATATCAGCCTCACTGGGTGCAGTGAAAATAAGCATATAACTCTTTTCCTTATAATGTGCTGCACATTTGTTCCATGCATTCCATTCAATGGGCCTTATTCACAGGAGAAAAGAGGAGCCATTCTGGGGCAAATTGACTGCCTTATATAGTACAAATAAAAATCTGCAGTACTTCCAGTTATTGATTGATTTATTGAAAGCTTTATTGAGGTTTAATCATCAGTTACAATTAGTCAGACAGTGACATATTGATACCAAACAGTGATAGAATACACATTCAGATTCTAGCGAGGGGATGACATAAAATTCAACAAGAAGACAGACATTTTATGACAGGTAATTGTTAAATTTCTGGGTGTTAGGATAGTGTGAGGGCTAGTATTGTTTAAGTGTCATGTAAGAGATAGTGTAGGGTTAGTGTATGGGAGGTGTGGGGAGGTTGCCTGTTTTGCGCTCACTCTCATTGTTTGACACTGTGTCAGATAAGGAGAGTTGGCTGTTTTCTTTTGATGTTCCCACAATTCACTCTATTTAGCATGAGTTGTGGGAACAAAAATCTGCAACAAGCCTTTGACCACAACACGGGTTTTGGTCATCAACACTTGTTGGTCCATGTACTGAGCCAGCTATAAAATAGCTGTGGTATACAAGTGGGTTTCTCACTCACTTTTTTTTTTTGCCTTACCGGCTGTTTTATCAGTAGGCATAGTATCAAGCCCTAGATGGATTGCTCCTTAAATGAGCAATCCATTTTCTATGAAATGATATATAAATTGTTAGCCTTTTCCCACTGAGTAAAAGAAATATACTCACACTGCTGCGAAATACATCTTAACAGTTATTAAAGTTTAAGTTGTAGATTTTTACATTAACAATGCCCTTTAATGGTCAGATATCAAATAATTATTTTGTTGTATTCCATGTGAGAGATGTGAGTCACTGATAAACACCTCTCCATAGAATGTAATAGTGACTGCTGAGTCATATCCTGTCAGTTTGAACTTACAAGAAGTAATCACACATTTATTCACTTCCTGATAATTTGAACTGTTACACATTTTGAATAAAACAACTGCTAGTAGTGGGAGTACACTTGCTTTACACAGAAGTAAAACACCCTATGGGATATAGATTTTCATAATAAAAGTTTACAGCTCCTTTAATCTCTCTAACATTGTCTGTAAATTACCTGCAAAGGGACACTACAAAACTACCTCAATAATAAAAAGCCACCATTAGTGTTAGAAAATATTACCAGCCTCTGTTGGCTGTGAGAACTTCCCAGAGGAGGCAACAAGATGGTAACAGATAGAGGCTACTCATAGCAAGGTCAGTAAGAGATGAACACTCCTAGGGAATCCTTTAAGCCTGCTTTACTTGGAAAGAGATGTTAAAACAAATGGTTGTATGTTCTGTGTGAATGAAATATATGATATAGTAATTTAATGAGGTAACTTTTAAATTACTCAAGACAACTTTGTTGGCACATTTAACTGTGACAACTGTATATGAGAAAAACTGATCTGGAAACTTACAAGAGCACACTCTGAATTGTATTCAGTCTTTCAGAGGTTGCTCTTAAGGCCATGTTAAAGGCAATTATCATTTAACTAGGTCTACTATAATGGAAGCAGAACTAGTACAAAAAAAGCATGGGTCTGCTCTGTGCAACCCCAAAATAGCTCCTATCATGCATTCAATGGGGGAGAAGGTAGTAAACCACCCTCTTGGCTCCAAAGCAAACTGGACATTCATGGTTCTTAACTCCACGTTTGCATGCTCATTCCCAGTGGACCTGATGTGTCAGACTTTCAAGCCCACTATAGTGAGTTTATGAGTAATTGTATAGGATAGGGAATTGTCCTTAGCAGTGCAATACTAATACAGCTAGGAGTGTTGGGTCTGCTTTTTGACCCTTGTTCTGCTACCCTGTTGGTTTACCGGGGCTCCCAATGCAACACTGAATTAATTGGTAGTTCTGCTTCAAGGGGATTACTAGATGGCAGTTGCCCTTTAAAGAAGCTAAATGTGAGTAATTTTGTTGACAATAAGTCCCAAAATTCTACTTTATTTCACTATCTTATTTTATTTAGAAAGTGTTTTACTGGGATGATTACACTGAAGTTTCTGTCATTTAAAAGTTTTTCTTGGAGATCTTTTGCAGTTAAAAATGTACACAAATAGAGAAACAAAAAATATATAAATATTAAATAAAAAATAACATAATTTTTAAATATATTTACCTTTTTTAAATACAAAGAAGCAATTATTTTAGGGATTTTAGACTGTGAGAAGATTTTATTTTTTCATGTAGGTTATGACAGGCTTTCGGAGCTCTGAAGGAGAAGGCAGATCAACCGGCTTCTTTCTTGTAGTGTGGAATACTCAGTGAGTTGTTAGCAATGGAGCAGAGGTTATAGGTAGTATGGAGAGCTGGAATTACCATACTGCTCTGAAAAGCTGTCAGACTACTTGAGAGGCGGTTATAAACTAGGCAAGAAAGGTGAAGGGTATTCTTAGATGTGAGTGTTACCCAATTTAGTTCTTTAAACATATCATAATGATGAGTCGTATAATTACAATGGAGGACAAAGTGCTAAAATGAATTTTACAGAATGCTGAGTTTGCCATGATGGATTTGTGGCAAAGAAGCATATACTACATCTCCATAGTCAATGACTGGTATAACCATCAGTTTAACAATAAGTTTCCTTAACAGGAGACATAGACTTAGGATTTGTTTCTAAACAGCGAGACTATATTAGGGTGAAGTTTGGATGTTAATTTATCAATATGAAGACTAAAGGTGAGGTTGAGGTCAAGCCACATACCAGGAGTCAAATGGAGCCAAGTTACAATTACAATTACACTTTGTTTTGATAGTTAAATGGGAATTGCAGAATTTAACCTCTTAAGGACCACATGGTCTGGGGTAAGGCGATCACAAACGTCCATGATGGTCCTTAACTTCCAGAAAAGCATGACTGTCCTGGCATGTCAAGCGTCCTAAAGGGGGTTAATTAATTCTCATTGATTTAAATAATGTTTAAACCCCTTGAATGCCAGAGAACTCTCCAATGCATTCAATGGGGTAAAAGCCCCATTTAAATCAGTGGGACTTTTAATTTTTCCTTATGGTGCAAATAGAGCAAAATAGGAGCAATATAAGTGCAAACTAAGAATTCGAACATGACAAAATTACCTTATTTTTAAATTGGGGTGTCAACTCTTGAATGCATGAGAGATATCAAATGAGTTGAAGCCCTGTATAAATGGGAATGAGACATTTAATGTATCCCCTATTTACTTGTGGTTTACTCCCAGACTGCTCACCTTTAAAGGGATAATAATACTTCATTTTATCTTTATTTTATTTTGTAGGCATTAAAAAAACATGAAGAACGATATAAGTCTTATCTCTCAAACCTTTATGGTTTAAGAGATATTCACAAGCAAAGTCCCCCCCCCTGTTCAGCCAGATCAGAAGGGAGGTGCCCAGGTAGACTGCAGAGAGTGACAATCTTCAATTAAGATAAGGGAAAAAGCTGAAAAACTTGTCAAGGGGGGAAGGGCTTTCATTGTTTTCATACAAAGAAGACTGTCCCCTTCTGTTATCTGTCTGGTCTTACAACCAGATTCACATCTGAGAAGAGATGGCTTACACTAGGAAAAAGGGGCGGCAGGGGGAAACTTTGCTTGTGAATATCTCTTAAACCATAAAGGTTTGAGAGATAAGACTTATATCGTTCTTCATGTTTTTTTAATGCCTACAAAATAAAATAAAGATAAAACAAAGTATTACTATCCCTTTAACTTCCTGAGTGCTGTCTTAAATGTGTGAATACTGTGCATTGGTTCAGACCCCTGGAAATCCTACTCTGTTTCAGATACACAACATTAGACTGAAATGTATGTGACATGCATAATAAGTTATGGAGATTTAGACAATTGAAATATAGCTGATTGTTTGCATGAGAAACCTTGTTGAAAGCATTACAGTTCCCTGCAACACTTGACCAGACACAATGTGGTGAATTGACTATGTGCTGACAAAAATGGAGCTGGTAAACAAACGCAAGGAAGGCTGATGGAAACTTCTTATTAACCTTGAATATGCTCAGTGTGCACAGTCTGCAACAACATTAGAAACCAACAAATGTTTAGCACAAACAGTTGTTAAGATGTTGGTGAGATACTTTGCAATAAATTGCTGATATTTTTATGAGTGAAAACATCCTAAAATTCTAGCTTCAATGCCCTTATTAATTGTTGTAGATTCTGGGAAACTTTATTATGAAGACATGGATTAACTTCTCACCTTTAACTTCCTGAGACTAGTGCTGTTTTTAATGTGTGAATATTGCTTCTTGTATCAGAAGCCTGGAGATCATGCTGTGATTCAGACACATAGCATTAGACTGAAATGTACTCAGGCATGCATAATAAGCAGTGAAATTTTAGACACACAGTAATATTGCTGATTGTTTAGGTGAGAAACCTTGATGAAAGCATCCCAATTCTCAGCAACACTTGACCACACACAATATGGTGAGCGTACTATGTGTGACAATAGGGAGTTGATAAACAGACAAGGAAGGCTGATGGAAACTGCATCTTAAACCTTGATTATCCTCAATGCATACAGCCTGCAACAAAACTAGAAATCAGATTTTTAGCACACATAGTTGTTAAGATGTATATGAGGTATTCTGCAATATATTGCAGGATTCTTTATCAGTGAAGACAGCCTGTAATACTAGTTTCAATGCCCTTATTAACTGTTTGGATTTTGGGTGGCTTGTCAGCATGAAAACAGAGACTGCATACATGCCATCAAGGGCATATCTAGGTACTGATGAGGGAGCTAATGCCACACAAACTTAGCATTTAGTCAAGCTACCATAAGTGTAATGATTTAGCACTGTGTGTATTTAGGTCTGAGAACATATTCTATGAAGTTAATAAGCATTCAAAATTGTGTGACACTAGTATAAACTTGAGCACTCATTTTAGCAGGAGGGTGAAACAAGAGTTCCCCAATCCATTGTGACTAGCCGGGCGGTGGACGTGGCCAGCACTTAAAGCCCGCCGAACTTCTTTCCCCTATTATCTTCAACGACTTCCTGAATGTACATGTACGTCCTCTGTCACTAAGTGACAGAGTCTGCGAGACTTACATGTAGGTCCACTGTCGGGATGGGGTTAATGCTTTGAGTGCCAGGGGATGCAACACATTGTTTCATAATGCATTGTATATCCATCTGACATTAAAAAGGTTAACAGACAAGAGGTTTAGGGAATTGTTATGTGTGTCTGGGAAAACTGTTTTGTAAAGCCTTGATCATTTCTGTGGCTGGTAGTGGGACAGCTTGTTCAACAGAGGTTAAAGAAACAGTGTTTTTTTATTAATAATCTACGTGTTAGGGTTTTCCCTGCTGGGTAATACACCACTGTCAGTTGTTTTATTCAAATGTTACAACAGTTTAGATTATCAGTATCTGAGTAAAGTAGTGATTTTACTTCTTCCTGAAACTTCAGACTGACAGCATGACAGCCATTTCTATCAAATTCTGTGGGGAACTGTTTGTCTGTGACTCATCTCTCCCATGGAATTCAACAGGATAACTAATTTAATTCTAGACGGCACTGTTAATGTAAAAAACAAGATTTTAAAATGCAATAAATCTGGAAAATGCATCTCTCAGCTGTCAATATTGGGTATTGCCTGCTCAGAGATGGCATTGTCTCTGAGTGTGTGTGCTAGTCAATGGATTTCAGCCCAGTATGTCATTACTGTTGGGGGGATTGCCTGGAATACACAAAGAAGACAGGGAGATAGTCGGCAGGATTCTCATTAGATGTTTTTGAAATCCTGTGTCCTGCCAGCAGTCTCCCCTTGGATCATTTGGATTTCCCGGGCAGAACCTGTCCCTTACTTGGTCTCAGGGAGATTTCCAGGAGAGTGTGTGTTTGTGTGTGGGGGTTCAGGGTGTATTAGAATATAGGAGTGTAAAGGGTGATTACTCTATTTCTTCAGTTCAGTCTGAGTGATTTTCATACCGGACTTAAAGTGGAACTTTCACAATCAAATGACTATCCATAATTTGTAATATATACCCATAATGATCCTGTTCACGTAAATAATTGTCCCCTGCTATGCCCCTATGATACTAAAAAATACCTTTTAATTTCGCGGCAAGACCAGGGAGAGCAGCGCCATCTTTGCTTAACCCTTTGAGTGCCAGAGCGGTACAGAAAACATTGCAAAGCAATGCGTTCCATACCACTCTGGCACTCAAAGGGTTAAAAGCACCACAGTGCATGTGTCAGCTCTCCCTGTGCCTTGTCAGTCACCAATGAATTTAGGATAACTGTTATTCTCAACGCAGCTATTATACTGGGCCACTGGCAGTAGACACAAAGCCTGCTTTCCAGGACTAAGTTCAAACAATTAATCTATGATATTCTGTAGATTCTTTAACACATCTAATGCTTTGTGGTATTGCCTCAAAGCTCTCAATAATTAAATTGCCATGTCAATAATATGGGCAACCTTGCAGCTACCCTTTTTTTTTTTTCTTTTGGTTAGAACCTGAGGCAACATTGGTTGTGACCTGGTGCTGCTGCATGCTGACATCACTGATAGGAAGGATATCTAGTGAGCAGTGACAGTCACTTGTCCACTTGTCTGTGTTCAGGGGAATTTTCTTGCCGTATGATGTTTCCAGCCATTTGCCCCTGATGCCAGCCACCTGTTGGTACAAACCATATCACAGGCATCCTTGAAAACTAACTGTATTTTTGGATATGCCAGTGGGATGCAACACATGATATAAGTTCTTTTTGATTACTTTGTGTTTGCTAATTTTAACTTCTTTATAAGGACTCAGAATGTATGGCTTGACAGCACATACAAGAAATGTGTAACTTAATTCCATTAATATATTACTAGTGATGATGTAGAGGTGGTATCAGGAGGTCTGGAACACTGACCTCCAACTAATGCAGAGGCATCATCCTCAATGCTTTCCATTTGCCCATGATTTTTACAGAGACAACGGACAGAAACATGCTTAGCTTTTTATCATGAATAAACTATATCCATGTTTTAGATTTCATAGGCAGAGGGGTTACTGAGGAACAACTACTACTGCTACTAAAACAGAGTATAGATGTAGCAATAATACTAGCAGGAGGTATCAGGGGCACTGAATTTTGAACACCAGCAGAAGCACTTATAAATAGGGCTGTGAGTGGGACTGGATTGAGGTTGAGGAGGAAGATAATGATTGTGTATTTTAGGCATGTTTCCTTGTACAGAGTCAGACTTTAAAGTTAGTATTCCAAAGAGTTTATAAACAGGCATATTGCTTCTTTTCAGTAGTGGAAGTTTGAAAACAACTGGTAGAAGTATTAGTGGTAGCCACTGTATGCTATCAAGCAACTCCAGTTCCCTCTCTTTGCCTCTCTGCCTATATTAGCTAGCATATAAAATTCATCTGCTTTCTTTCTATTTTCCAAGCACAGACTGAAACATGTGGTAAACACGCACCCCCTTTAATACTTTAGCTTTTGGGGGGTGATGCATGGGGAAAATGCAAGAGGGGACCGGGGGGGGGATACATTATTATCACTGATTTTAATGCAATGGAAAAAGTGGTGGAAATACCTTGAAAATTGAACTTTTTTGCAGGAATTCCCATGGAAGGTGGGAAGACCTGTTTTTCACCTTTTGCTTTTGAGGCAAAAGTGTTGCCCATCACTAGTACTACTACTACTAGTTCTTCAGGGACTAGATCTAGCAATAGAATTAAGAGTAGATGGCAGTGCACTACACTTTGAACTTCAGCAGAAGCACTCATAGCTATGAATGAGGATTATAATTGTATATTTTAAGCATGATTACTTGTACATACTTTCCAGCTTGTGTCTCCAAGAGCATTTTTGCCTGTTTGGCAAAGCATCCACTTCCAGAAACCCATCCCCCCCCCCCGCTTAGTGAAGCAGACGGTGCTTAGCCAAGTTATTTAAACTTCAAAATATGTGTTAATAAATACATTTGTTTGTCCAAAAATGCTTTTGGTTTTGTTCAGTTACATAAAAAGTTGTCAATAGGTCATGAACAAATGAAGAAATGTAAAAATTATCCATAACACTCTGCCCACCAGTCACACCTCCAGAAGCACCTCCTAAAACAAGAGTCCCTCTCTCACCATCTGGAATGTTGAGAGGCATGATCCTGGGGAACACCAATTTCTTCATATAGGACAAATACAAATTTCCAATATTTACATTTATGTAAATGGAGAATTTAAACCTTGTATCCTGTTGGCATGTCCAACACATTGATTCACAATGTATAGGAGACCCTCAATAGCATTCAAGGTGTAAAACCTCATCCGAACTCAATGGGAATTTTTGTTTATTCCCTGTGGTACAGCCAGGGCCGGATTTACATCTCAGGAACCTGTATGCACAGAAATCTGAAGCACCCCCCCCCCCAATGGCCATCTCCACAATGTTCCAAATCTCCATATTGCCATCACATTGCCCCATCAACCCCATATTGCCCTCATATTGCCCCATCATCTCAACATTGCCCCCATCAACTCCATATTGCCCCCATCAGCTCCACATTGCCCTCACATCAGCTCTACATTGCCCCCATCAGCTCTACATTTCCCCATCAGCTCTACTTTGCCCCACATCAGCTCTACTTTGCCCCCCATCAGCTCCACATTGCCCCCTTCAGCTCCACATTGTCCTCACATTGTCCTCACATTGCCCCCATCGGCTCTACATTGCCCCCATCAGCTCCACATTGCCCTCATATTGCCCCATCATCTCAACATTGCCCCCATCAACTCCATATTGCCCCCATCAGCTCCACATTGCCCCATCAGCTCTACATTGCCCCCATCAGCTGTTCATTGCCCACATCATCTAAACATTGCCCCCATCAGCTCCACATTGCCTTCACATTGCCCACCCATCAGCTCTACATTGCCCCCATCACCTCTACTTTGCCCCACATCAGCTCTACTTTGCCCCCCATCAGCTCCACATTGCCCCCATCAGCTCCACATTGCCCCCATCAGCTCCACATTGCCCTCATCAGCTCCACATTGCCCCCATCAGCTTCACATTGCCCCCATCAACTCCACATTAAGCCTCACATTCTCTCCCCCCCCATCCGTTTCCTACCTCCCTGGTGGTCCAGCAGCAGGAGATATCTGTGCTTCTGCACAGACCTGTAGCTGCTGGAGCTCCCGCGCCGTCTTCTCTTTAGTAATGCAGAGCTGAGCTGTCCAGCGCTCTGCATTATTAAAGAGTCGGGGGAGCTCAGCAGATATAGGTCTGTGAGGCACAGACCTTACTATGCGGCAGGTGGCGCAGCGAAGAGCGGCACACCACGACACAAAAAAAAAAAAATAATAAAATATGTCTATTGCAATGGCAGGTGCCCCTCTGTAAGGTGCGCCTGTAGGCACATGCCTACTCTGCCTTATGGAAAATCCGTCCCTGGGTACAGCTGGTTTGCAATCTGGTTTCAGTATGGCAGCCATACTCCCAGGGATTGGTAGCAGTTTGAATTGGTTTCAGACTCACACTCAGTTTATAGAGTCTGTGTGTACTGGCTTTGCTAGATTGACAGCATGTATCTCATAGGGCCAGATCTGCCAAAAGTGAACAATCTCATTATGGTTCACCTTTAACACTTTAAGCACTAGGGAGGTATGCAAACCTTTAGTTATCCCTTAAATCTTTTTTTCTCAGCTTCAATCCTCAGGCACACATGTCAGGTTCAGGGTTGGCCTAATTAAGCAGAAGCTGTTCAAATTATAATGTCTGACATACTGATTACTCACCTGTGATTAAGCAAAAATATCTTGAAATGCTGAAGTGTTGATATGTCCTGAGAGCGAACACTGAGAAACAATGTCTTAAATGGTTAACTACAAACTGGGACACATCATGAGCACTACACAATTCTAGGCATGAAAATCTTACTTTACAAGACAACAGCTGACGTTCCCCTAGACACCCCCATCAATTTTCATTTACAAAAGCTGGATCGATAAGATTTTTGTTGCATTAACTAGAAACTTGGACAATGCCACCCTTGGTTGTATCTCTGCATCTCAGCTATAGAACAGTATGTTTTCAGCATAGGATGGCATCCAGCTGCACAAGGAAAGCATCTTTATCCATGGAAGTCAGATTAATTGAAGTGGACTGCTTCCCCTCTAGGAACTCCGCACTGCGCTTTAATCGGCTTCCTCTGAAATGATTACTGGAAGCAGGGATGCAGGCAAGACTGAATTTTTCACCCTGCAGTTTCACCAAGTATGAAATGCAAATATGAAGAACAGAATAATATAAAGTCAGGAATCAAGCTATTCTGTCTATTTTTCATTACTCTGTGGTCTGTATGCTGAATGGAATTCCACTTTTTTGACTGTGCTTAGTTATCATGTATAACAGCTGGGGGGAGCAAATGATTGGCTTTGCCTTTTGCTTTAATAGTCTATTGAAAGGGTTTTAGATTCAGATTTTAGAGCTTAAAATTCAGATTCCTAATAGCTCTCAGCAGACGTCCTACTGAAGTGCCATCCCATGCTCCAATCAACCTTTTTGCTATTCTGTAGGAAGTGCCGAACAGCAATCTGCATTAATCCTTTTTACAGCCACAGCTAATTCCATTATAATTGCATTAAAAAATGTTCTACAAATGGAACTGCAGGATTATGATTATGCTAAGGTTTATTGTCCCTGGATGTGCTATAAAATCATTCTAGAGCCAGTTTCTTGTGGCACTTAAATGAATGAATCATCAGAAAATCAGCTCAAGACCTGGAGGCAACCTCCCAGGTCACATGAAAACTATGAGAATGTGCAACTTTTTGCTTTTAACTGTTGATTATTTTCTGAATCTTCCAACTTTTAAAGTGGAACTGTCCTTAAAATATTATGGCCTCCTGCCAGTGACAGTAAAATTCCACCTTTGGTGCATGAGCACTAAAATGTAGTCATAAAGGAGAAGTAACACTAATAATAATAACCCTAGGCCCCTACTTACCTAATTATGACAAGAAACTCCTGATGACATCTATGAAGGTTGTCCTTTTGCCTTTCTTTTCCGTGAGAACATTGCCTTTTTCCACCTATGCCAAATAATTTCCAGCTCTATACAGACTCAGTGTATGTGGTTCTATGGCTAGAGGTACAGTGAGACAATGCTGGGACTCCTGGAAGGTCAGTAGTGTGTTTCTATGGCTACCTTGCTTATATGTAGTATTAGTATTTCTATGGCTACCGTGGGACACGACTGGGATGATGGAAAACTGGAGCTGCTCCCAGACTACAACTCCCATTTTTCCTGTCAGATGAAAGTTGGCAGGAAATGATGGGCGTTGTAATCTGGCAACAGCTGATTGGCCTCTTATTGCCCATCATGTTCCAGACTACTGTGGAATAAGGCTTGGGGTCAGTAAGTGTGAAAACTGCACATTTTGAAGGAATTCCTGCCAAAGGGAAAAAGTGCCATTTACCCCTTAGGATAAACCATTTTGCCCATCTTTACATAGAATGCAAAAAAAATCTGGAGGGTGCAGAATTTTTAAAAACTGCTATGTAAAATGTTAATTAGCGTAGTCACAGATCCAACTATTATAAGGGGGTGCAAGAGTACACGGTTCTATTCAGAGACTATTCTAAAATTATGGAGACACTCTCACAAGATTTGTTTTTAAAGTTGAACTATAGCCTTGGAACAAATAGTTCTTATTTTGTTTTACAGAATAACTTGCCTACGTAGGTGCCTGGAATATCTGCAATTTACTGTGCATGTGGGGGCCTGTCTCTAGATCAGTGGTTCTCAGCTCCAGTCCTTGAACACATCAACAGGTTAGGTTTTAAGGATATCCTTAATTAAGCACATGTAGTACAATCAAAATGCCTGAGCCACTGATTACTCACCTGTGAACAACTAGGCATTTAATGTAAATGTGACCTGTTGGTGTGTCCTGAGGACAAATATTGAGACATACTGCTCTAGATCACAAATCCTCACAATAAACAATGGACTTCAATAATATCTGACTTATAAGGGTCCTCTGTTTGAAGAACGTTCAATTAGATATGGTCTTCTGTTTCACACAGTAATTAATTATATAGCTATAACTGACTGCTGTATCCTGGACTTCCATCTAGTTAAGTCCTTCTGTTACATACAGTAACTATATAGGTATACCTGACATATGTATTATGGACTCTTACCTAAGTAAGTCCTCCTATTACACACAATAATTATGTACATACACCTGATTTCTCTATGATAGACTCCTACCTAGGTAAGTCTTTCTGCTATACACAATAAATACATTCTCTTGCAAAAGTAATCAAACCCCTCTCATATTACTGAATTACATATGGTACATTGTAATTTAGTTCTATATGTTCTATATGATATTTTATCTTAAAAAACTGAAACTCAAAATGAATTACTGTAAGGTCACATTGGTTTTATACTGGAAAATATTTTTAAGAAAAATAAATAAGTGAAATATGATGCTTGCTTACATATTCAACCCCTACACATTAATATTTGTTAGGGCCACCTTCCTCTGCTATAACAGATTTAAGTCTTTTGGGGTAAGTATGTACCAGCTTTACACACCTTGTCAGAGTGATTTTGGCCTATTCTTCATGGCAAATTTTCTCCTAGTTAGGGCTCAAGTCCTGCACGAATGCATGGGAACGGCGTTCCTGTACATTTTCCATAGCAGGAACGCCGTTCCCGCTAGCAGGAGTTCCATTTGGATGCCCCCAGCCACTTGGGTAGCTTGCTCTTATACTTTTAAGTGAGTGGATAATTGGAGGACTGAGGCCCGGAGTGAGAGCACCAGAGTCACAACATGATGCGCTCCAATTGACATTTGTAAATCAGTGGAGCAGTTCCATTGGTTCCCTCAATATACGTTATCAGCCTTGCAAACCGGAAGTGTATTATGGAAGGAGCCCGCAGAACTGTCGCATGGAATGAGCAGCTCCAACACAGAGCATCAGATCAGTCCCAGAATGCAGTACATCGTAGTGCCGCTCATCACGTCAGTCATCCCATAGGTCCTCTGTTCCTCCAGTAACCAGTTTGTTTCTAAGGACAGGCAACAGCGACAGGCAATGTTTTTTTTTCTGGCACTCAAAAACTGATAGGGACGATATGGAGATGATGGGGCCAAATTCCAATGCATTGTGAGGGAAATATGGAGATGATGGGGGGCAAGTTGGAGCTGATGGGGCAATATGGAGCTTATGGGGGGCAATGTGAGGGCAATGTGGAGATGATGGGGGCAATATGGAGATGATGGCGGCAATGTGAAGATGATGGGGCAAGCTGGACCTGATGCAGGGCAAGTTGGAGCTGATGGGGCAATATGGAGATGATGTGGCAATGTGAGGGCAATATGGAGATGATGGGGACAAGCTGGAGCTGATGGGGCAATATGGAGATGATGGGGCAATGTGAGGACAATATGGAGATGATAGGGGCAATGTGGAGATGATGGGGCAAGGAGATGATGGGGCAATGTGAGGGCAATATGGAGATGATGGGGGCAATGTGGAGATAATGGTGCAAGTTGGAGCTGCTGGGGACAAGTTGGAGCTGATAGGGGCAATATGGAGCTGATAGGGGCAATGTGGAGATGATGGGGCAATGTGGAGATGATGGGGGCAAGTTGGAGCTGATGGGGCAATATGGAGCTGATGGAGAGCAATGTGAGGACAATATGAAGATGATGGGGGGTAATGTGGAGATGATGGGGCAATATGGAAATTATGGGGCAATGTGGAGATGATGGGGGGCAAGTTGGAGCTGATGGGGCAATATGGAGATGATGGGACAATGTGGAAATAATGTGGGGCAAGTTTGAGCTGACGGGGCAAGTTGGAGATGATGGGGGGCACTGTGAGGGTGATATGGAGATGATGGGGGCAATATGGAGATGATGGGGCAAGTTGGAGCTGATGGGGACAATATGGAAATGATGAGGGGCAATGTGACTCCCACACACATGCACTGACATACATACAGTGACATAGAAACACTCATACATGCAATGATACACACACACATGTATAGAGAGAAACATACTTGACGTGAGCCATATGGTAACTTGTGTGTTATGAGGGGCCCAGCCCCTCACTCCCTGTTCTCTACCTGTAGTCCCAGCCCTCAGTCCCTGCTGTCCCCTCATCTCCCCTCTCCAATCCCAGTCCTCAGGGGCTGCTTTTCCTTCTCTAGTGACATGCATCACTGTCTGCTTACCCCTCCCATGGTCGTGACTTAAGTCTTTATAAGTGTAATGGAGGTTACATATTGTAGGAGTGGGCCATTTTCAGTCATACTGGGCATCAGGCTTTAAACAAAGCAATGTGTTGCGTACCCCTGTGGCGCTCAAATAGGTAATTAACCACAGTGTTTATCTTCTTCAAGTGATAGATATTGTGTTTTCTGGCAACTTTAACAGTGAATGTAAAGTGGAGGCAGTGTACTTGTTTAAATAGGTCATTTAATCAAATTCTGGATATTTTTTGGTAAAACAAGATTATTACAGGATATAAATAGGTAGCATTGTGTTGCTACAATGAGATATTTGATTACCATTTTGGCTTTAAAGTTTTTTGCCATCTTTTAAATGTACATGTACTGCAGAACCCAATGTATATTTCCAGTGTTGCAACCATTCGTTCAGTAAATTTATTTTGTATTGTTTTTATTTGTACAGAAATGAGTAAACGAAAGGGCAGCATTATAGATTTCTTCTCAAAGGCATCCACTAAGAAATCACATGCTGATTCTGCAAGTTGCTCATCTCAGTGTGAGCCTGTGCTTCAGCAGGATGACGTGGTGTCCACTGCAGAAACTACACTAGTCAGTAAATCAGCTGTAGTTCACTTGGTTACTGATGTGGCTGAAGATACAGCTGTCAATGTCAGTGAGAGAATTCTTCTACCAGAATGTTGGGACCAGAAAAAAAAGTACCCTTGGTTGTTCGTAGAAAATGGCTTTTTAGGATGCAATGTGTGTTGTGAGTTTGAGTTTAAACATCTTGTAGTATCTGTTTCACAGGGTGTATCTGTTTCCAAAGAATGGAGCACTGGTATGATTACTCCATATGGAAAAATAAAAAAAGATATGTTGACCTCACTGCGTACAAAAATCCATGTACATAAGATTTCAGAAACACATGTAAAGGCAGGACATATACAAGCTGTATCTAGAAAGAAGATACTGCAAGCCAACACTGCAGAACAGCAGAAGCATAAGTTTGTGTCAACCACTAAAGTGTTTCGCACTGCCTACTTTTGTGTGAAAAAAAATACCCTTTCACAGACTTCCGAGATCTTATCAGCTTGCAAGTTGTAAATAGTGCAGACGTAGGGTGTATTCTCCATAGTGAGTATACAGCTGCACAGATAATAGATTGCATTGCCAGTGAAAGGAGGAAAAATCTTCTAAAGGCAATTGTTGAACAGGCTCCAAAAATGTCTGTATATATCGATGAGTCTACTACAGTTTCTTCACATTCAGTGTTAATTGTTTATATTCGTGCCTCTGTTAACGGAAAAGACCCAGTCACTTTCTTTCTCGATTTGCTCGATTTGAAGTCACTCTTCTAGCTTGTCCTTCTAAACATGGGTTCAGTAATGACTCTTGCTAAAAACTGGATTGGAGCTTGTAGGTGCAAGTGGAATGCTTGGAAGAAAGTCAGGTGTTTTGAAACGACTTAGTGAAAAATATCCGCAGCTTGTGAAATGGCACTGCTCGTGTCATAGGCTTGAAGTGTGCATTTCAGACACAACTGATTCTATTCCTGGTCTTCATCATGTAACATAATTTTTTGAGAAGTTGAATGCTGTGTATCACCAGTCACCAAAAAATCTGTCAGAACTCTCTAAATGGGCAAAAGAATTAGAAGTACAAATTCTTAAAATTGGAAAAGTTTTTTCATTTAGGTGGGTTGCTTCAAGCCAGAGAGCTATGCACAGTCATTTCTTGAAAGCAAGCTTAAGTTTGGCACATAACACTAAGTAAAAATCTCTGTTTAGTGGCCTTGACAAGGTCCTGACATCAGAAGATTATTTGTTAAACCTTGTAGGGGTTGCAGATGCTGTTTATCTGAAGCTTTACAAAGAGATGACATCACACTTCCATGAGCCTATCAGCTGATTAATCGGTCAGTTCGTGAAATTGAAAAAATGAAAGATATTCCTGGCAAACATTTGAAAAAAGTCATGGAATCTCTGGACAAAGGGAAATTCAAAGGTGTGACCATCAATCCAGAGAGTTCAAAAGGCCAAGTGAGGATAAAGCTCCCTCAACTTTATCAATGTTTGGTAGATAATCTACGCTCTAGGCGCTATGCTTTAACTGCAAGCAATAGACCTACAGCTTCATCACAATCAGATGAATTTGAAACTCTTGTCTCAGAAATTGACATCCTGAATTGCCAACTCTGGCCAATCAATGTAGACAGTCCCTGGTTTGAAGGTGAAGTGAAACTTGAGCAGTTGTACAGGAGATTCCTTCTCAACTATGCATCCATCTGTGAAGGTCTCAGAGACTACATTGATAATGGTGGTGCAGAGATTCCTGAAAATCTGAAACCAGTTGTGACAGCAGTTAACAGTCTTCCAGTGACATCCGGTGATTGTGAAAGAGGCTTCAGTACAATGAATTTGGTGATGTCACCCATTAGGAGTGGGCTTTGTATTGAACGCCTGGCTTCTCTTTTGTTTATCAGTCTCATTGGCCCTCCTGTGCATTTATGGGAACCTTTACCATACGTCACAAAATGGCTGACCACACATCGCAGCGCAGATAATACTAAATCTCAAAAAGTTGATCATCTTGAACAGCAAGGGCAACGTTATTTCAGTTTGTGGGAAATTTTCTAATGGACTGTGTTAAGTTGTTTATATACTATTTGTTTTAGTGGTGGCAAACAGGATAACTTATTTTTTTGTTACATGTGTTCAAAATTTACATGCATTAAATGAAGTATAGGAGATGTTGCACTTTATTTGCTGGGGAAGGAGTATATACACACAGACACATATATATATTTATTTTGGGCGGGGGGGTATTGGGTGAGTTCCCACACTTTTTTGTGAGCTGAATTCTGGGATGGCGGAGCAGCATACAGCCACTATGCCAACCGAGAATTTCATGATGTGCCAGGACCATCACTTGTCCTTAAAGTGGAACTTTCGCATGCATTACATTGCCCCAGAATATATAACTAAATTAGCAACATGCAAAGTTATACAATCCTTAAGCTCAATAAGTCCATGGTAGTTCAGTAAAAACACATCTTCGGCATTAACCAGAGGAAGACAGTGCAGACATCTTGGAGGAAATGTACCTCTAACTCTGCTCTGTCTGTCCCGTTCACTGCCAGCATTAGTGGTGACATTCTTTCGTGCCTTAAGGCACAGGAAGGGACTGACCGGGCAGGCGCACAGAGCTTCTCTTGTAAGCTCTGTGCAACCCGGTGCCTATGGAAGATGTGGTTTTACTGAACTACCACTGACTTATTCAACTTAAGGATAGTATAACTTTGCATATCACTAGGTTACTAATATATTCTGTGTCAATCATAAGTGAAAGTAGCGCTTTAAGTGCTGGGACCAGAACGATGGTCCTAGCACATCAAGGGTCCTTAAGGGGTTAAACTACCACAGTTATATTTTATAAATGTGGCATACATCCTTTGAGCTATTAAACCAAATTTGTTTTTATTGTCCCAGAATTCCTCCAGTTTGTCTGAGTTCATCATCCTCAGCAAGTCATACTGTGAGGTAGCCCCAGGCAGAATGTCCAGTGGGTACAGCTGGGATCTGCATGCGAAGGCAAAGGAAGTGCAATTCCAGAGCAAACAGACTTCAACATATGAGACAAATATAAATTCCCCAATTCACATTGATTTAAATGAGGGTTTAACTACCTGAATACTAGAGAGGTCTCAAACACACTGTGAAGCAATACACTGGAGACCTATCTATATGTTCAGTGAGTCAAAATCTCAAATCAAATCAACAGAATTTTAATCTCTCCTCTCTGACACTTTTGGTTCACTCCAGACCGCACCTCCTTATCTTAACCTTTGCAATGCGTTGGATACCTCTCTGGCACTCAAAGGGTTAATGGATATGTTTGGCAGTAAATTATATAACCTCTTATCTGCTAGAGATGTTTCCAACACTAGCTTTGAAGGAGTTACATATATAATACAGTTTTATCCTTAGCTTGAGCAACCATCAGCTTGAGCAACCTGAGGGGGAGACTCCTGATGACATACAGTAATATGCAACATTGTAAGATAGGGGTAGTCATCAGTTGGACCTCCAGTGACTGGTTGCGGGTGATAAGAATTGAAGACCCCAAAATCTGGAAGACAAACAATTAACTTCTCCATTCCTATGTTATACTCCAGGGCTTATGCAGTAAGATCTCCAGAGCTGAAGAAATCTTAGTGCATAGGCTTCATACAATAACATAGGAACTGAAGTTATCTCCACTTTATCACCTTTTTATCACTGCTTATTGAATTTCACCCATTGTCTTAAAAACAACCGACAGATACATTTAGAAGATGTTTTGAATTAACCCTTTGAATGCCAGGTATCCAACGCATTGTAATGCAATATGTTTGATCTCTCTTTGGCACTCAAATGGTATTAAAGGAGATTTCTGAGAAATACATAATTATTTCTTTCTTGTAGTAATTCCAGTTATCTCCAGGACATACCTGAAAATGAAAGAAATCTAACTGTCATGGTAAAATAATCCTATAGAATAATTCACTAAAACGTGTATAACGACGCAGTCATGCCCAGCAGAGACTGCCCACTCCACGGCTGATACAGAGAGGGGAGCTACAAAGGAGCATCCAGCTCTGTATCAGCCCCGCGTGCAGTCTCTACTGCAAATGACTGCCCCGCTGACAGTGGCACTGTGGCCCATATAACGGGCTCTTCAACTAGTTTCTTAATAAAGAAATAAATGTAGTAAGGTGAACTGGAGTTATTCTGAGTCAAACCAGCAGGACCATAAGGAACTGCAACACATGCTTCAATCAAAGTGGAACTGTCATGTTGACATAAGCGATGTTATGTAGATTTGTCTTCCTCAAATAGTAATAGTTGTAAAGTGTTAATGGTGCCCAGTTTCCTTATAAATAATACCTTAATACATCTGTTATTGCAAGCATTAGAGCAATGCCATCTTAGAGACGTTCTATGTGAGAGGCAGACCTCTGTCTCTGGTCTGGTGTCAGTCATGTCATTGAATCTGTCCCCTTCTTAATGGGGCGTGTTTTTTGTGAGCACACACACATACACACTCAGAGGTGGGGAGAGAATATGGAAGGGGGACATGGAGAAGCGGGAGACATAGAGATCCGTGCCCAGGAGACTTTAAATGTAATGCAAATGCAGATTAAATACTTTAATAGCGTGTACAAGCTTAACCCATTGCATTCCAGTCTGACATGGAAGTTAGGAGCTGGAGAGTGTGAAGAGGAGAAAAGAGCATGTAGGACACAGGAGTGCAAGCTGAAGTTCGAGAGTATAGAAAAGAACATGAACAACAGAAATATTGCATGGGGGCTGCTACAGTTCTATAACCTGTGTGGCTTTCCACTGAAAGAGGACTGATTTATAACAATTATTGATTTAATCAGTGGGACAAAACATCCATCCTATTCTGTTGTATGTGGTGGCTATTAATACTCATTCAGGGGCTGTCTTTTCTGCCGGTGCTTTAGTGCCTAACAAACATAGGCATTGAGTCTGTGGAGGTCACAGCACACGCAGCATACAAGTTTTCCCAGTCAGTTGCTCCCCTTCATGGGTTCTTGTCCTGGATACTCTGGATCAGGCAGGAGGCAGGAGCAGATGGCTGCCACTTGCCGGTAGATGGGCGAGGCAAGTGAATTTAGCTCTTTCAGTGAATGGGATGAGGATCACCAGCCAAATCCCCTCCAGAAATACAGGCAAAACTTGTATTGTAAGGGTAAAAAATAACAGCCTTTATTGGTCAAAAAAATGCTTATATACACTTCCAGATACCCTTATCAAGATTGGAATGCAAACTATGGCTTGGAACACGTTTGGTACCCTCAGGGGCAGATTGTGGTGCGATACCAGCCCGGGGGATTTTTTTATTTATCTGGCCCACTAGCTGGTATTCAAGTGCCAGGGTGGGGGTGTGGGTACACAGTGCATTGCTCAGCAATAAATACTGTATGCAATATATTATCAGTTATTAATCACTTGCATGCCAGAGAGATGTACAGTAATGCATTCTGTGATTAACCCATTGATTTTCCCATAAGTGCACACCACATTGCACAGGAATATGTACCTTAATGAATAACCCCTTGTGTGCTAAAGAGGCATAATTCATCAGTAATTAACATCTTTATTCACCTTTCTGGCATTCAAGGGGTCAGTTACTCATGAAATATGCCTCTCTAGCATACAAGGGGTTAAACAGTAAGGTACTGCACCTATGAGGAATTCAGTGGGTTAATAGCAGAATAAAACAGTGCAGTAATCCTCTCTGGCATGCAAATGGTTAGTAACTGATTATGTATACCTATCTAAGGAATACAGGGGGTTAAAGGGTTAAAAGATCATACATTAAGCCTCTCTAGCAACAATACAGTTAGTTAAGAAAAATGAATACCATTTGGAACTGACAAGTAGCTGGGACCAACAAGGTCTGCCTGCTAATCATTCACTGCACCAGGACACACTGCAGGCAGAACAGGGACAGCTAAGTCAGCCTTGGGGGTGGGACAGCTATAGAGAACAGGACCCGGTCTTCACTGCTGCTCAGCTCTGGTGAGTTGTGCCTCCCATCCACAAAGTTGTGGACTGGAGAGGTGAGATCATATGATCTCCATACGGGCCCGTAACTGAGTGACCCGCCGGGGGATGCCCAATCCCCCGATAGGACAATCCGCCCCTGGGGACACTTGACCAATCAGGGAATGGCCTCTTATCAAGATAAGCATCCAAACCAGGTGTCCCAGTTGACCAATCAGTGGAGGTTATTTATTAGCCAAATATAATGCCTCTTTTGAAGTCATGCTGATGATGGAAGAACAGCAGGAATCAATCAATATCCCAACCATTCCTTTGTTGTTTTAACAAGCTATTAGCTGAGCATACGGGAAACACAGAAAATACACCAAACTTTAACACAAGTCACACAGAATGCACAGTGATGAGCAGTAATTTTTTAGCAGTAGGGGAAACAAGGGACTCACCTACTGTGTTTCTCCACAGAAAAGTAGTAATAGAAAAGTAGAAAAATAGCAAACACACTGGCGCAACTAGGTATCTCTACACTAGTGACCTGTAGATGTATTGATATGTGGTCCCAAGCCTCATATCAATGCATGCAAGTTACAAAAAAGATAAAGCAAAAACAAAAAATAACCTTTTGACTGCCAGAGGGGTAGCAATGCACAGCAAAGCACTGGATACCCCTCAGACACTGACAGAATGAATCCTCCCCAAATCCCAACACTATCCTATGTCCCATTCCCCCACAGCTGTAACAATAAACACTTTCTTTGAAGTCTGAAATCCACCAGTATCTTCTTGACCCTGGTCCTCCTTTGTCTACTGCAATTCAAAAAATAAAAATAAAATAAAATGCCCCCATTGTCGCCACATATAAGAAAGTAAAAAAAGAAAAGAACCCCTATTACTGTTCCTTCTCTGGTTGTGAGGGAAATATTAACAGAGATTGATTTTATGTGGCCAATTTCTGTTCCCATAGGCTGGGATATGGGGATACACAGGTCACTGGAACATGCCCTGCCCTGCAGAAATCTCACCTCCCAGCCAATCAGCATCTAGCTGGAGGCATCATGAATGCGCATTTTGTCATTTCTCCAGCTATTCAATGATTGGCTAGCTGGAGGGATGATGAAATGTGCATTTTGACTTCAAGGTAAGTGTTTATTGTTACAGTTGTGGGGAATGGACCATAGGATAGTGTTAGAATTAGGATTTTATTTAATGTTATTGGTAATTTTAGGTGTAGTGGAGGGCCGGGGCACTTTTAGGGTTAGTGTGTAGGAGGCTGGGGAGTGTTACTAGCTCAAGGGGCGATGTTTGACTAATTTCCTTAGATGTTCTCACTTCTCACGCTATTTAGCATGAATTGTGGGAATGCAAAGCTGAGACTATCATTGCTTGTTGTGGTGGATAGTGGTCAAATCATAGAAATCCGATAGAATGACAAGTGTACCGCCCAGAACTCATTTTGGCCATAACAACTGATTTAGTAACCCTAATAGTACTGAGCCCTTAATCCTTTGTCCAGGGGACCAATGAGCAGTGTACATGTGGGTGTACATGTGGATGCACATGTAATGTGGATGTGGATGATTTCCCCAAAAATAGTGGATGATGTCCCCAATAATATGAAGAAAGTAAGAAGAAGGGTGCAACCAAACTTAAGGATCCTAAATGTTAAACTGTGTTTGGAGGCATCCATTCACAATTCCACCAGGGGCCTTAGCGGTTCTTAAAACTGCCGTGGGTGTAGTTAGTTTGATCCAGAATTGTTCCAAATCTTCTTAATACATCTTCCTCAAAAGCTCCTATAAGACATTTTTTTTTTGTTAGAAAAAAATATCCACAGCTGCTGGGCAGGGAGGGATAAACAAGTGACACCCAATCCTGGGGTACATCAGATATACTATAGGGGGCAAATAAAAATTCCCAATACTCCTATTGACTTAGAAGGGGTATTTTAACCCCCTTGAATGCCACAGTGGTCAAGAATGCATTAATGTGCAATGCATTTGAGGCCTCTCTAGCATTCAAAGAGTTAAAAGCCTAAATAAAATCAATGTAATTTGAGGTATTAATTTTTGTCCTAATTGGGGATGGGTGAAAATTTCACCTCAAACAGAAATCGGCGAATAATGGCACTTCCCGCTTGGCGAAAAATTTCCTGTGAAAAGTGCAGTTTTTCCACTTTTTTCCACCTTTTCCGCCCTTTGAAATCAATGGGAAGAAAACTGTTTTTACACCACACAGCCATATAAAAGGGTGTCAGGCTCTCACAGCAGCCATTCTGTGTTTTTGAGCTAGAGGAGATAATCAAATAAAGGGGAATTGAAGCTTAGTTTAGGGAGTCATTTAGGTAGGACATTTGTTCTCTGTATTAGGAGAGTCTGGGGGCATTCTAGTTGATAAGAAAGGAGGAAGGAGGTTGACCGCCCGTAATGCTTTGTCTACCTAAAGTGGACAAACTGCAGCTGGCTCTTAACTCTCTGAATGCCACAGGGGTCAGCAATGGACATCCCTATGGCATTCAATGCTGTCCATAGTGCTGAAAGCCTCCTCTGTGTTCCCCTGCTGGCTGGGTAGGGAAGCACAGAGAATGCTGTTCAGACTGTCATAGTGTTGGTGATGTGTGAGGGGAGGAGATCCCTTCCACAATGACAGCAATTCGAAAATCCTGTATGCTAATAGGGACCTTCTCCAACCCTTCCCTTCCATCCGACAATTTTTGTGAATATGTTGATGTGTATGCAGATCGAATTGTCGGAGCGATTCGAACACATCGACAATATCATACCAACAACACATCGACCCTTAGTGCATCTAGGCCCAGTTCTTTTTTAATACATCAGTTAACCCTTTGCGTGCCAGAGAGGTACGAAATGCATTGCTTTGCAATGCATTCCGTACCCCTCTGGCACTCAAAGGGTTAATGTATTACAGAATGATTGTTGAGGAAGAGGGGAATATGGGCTGCTGGGAATAATCACTCAGTCATGGGCAGAGATATGAATGTGGGGCTAATCAGCTGAAGAAAGAGATATGATGTAATGTAAGGCAGAGGGACAAATGGATTTGAGGACATAATAAATTAGGGAAAGGAGAAGGAGGTATAGATTGTTTTATGTGTTCTTGGTTTTGTAACATATTTGCGCTGTGCTTAATTATGTTATTCTGAAGACCTAAAAGTAACCACTGATCTATATGTTTTCTTCATTATGTGCTGTTAAAGGGCTTATGAGAAGTTAGGGGTGCCTTGGGAATTCCAAACAGTGTGTAGGGATGCCGTTAGTGAAAAAGGTTGAGAACCACTGGTTTAAACTCTTGTTGCATTTAGTGGGAGAGGTGAGTCACTGACAACAGTTCTCCAGAGAATGTGACAAAAACTGCTGAGTTATGCTATCATAAACTGCCACTCACTTCCTTACAATTTGAATTGTTTTAGCATTTGAATAAAACTACTGTCAGAGTATCTTGTTTTACTCAGAAGAAAAAGCCCTGTAACACGTAGCTTTTTGTAAAAAAAAAAAAAAAAAAAATTACAGATCTCAAGTATTGGTATAGACTTGTACTACAAGAAAATGTTGCTAAACTTTTGTTTAACTTCAAAAAGTAGGGCTCACTTGTCCCTCTAGTGTTGCAAACCTTTGTGTGGAGGTCATTTTCTTATAGCTCAGCAGATGAATCAATTTATATCACTGCAGACAATAAGTAGTGTTCCTTCTAGTGTTTACATCAGAGAAAGCATGGGTTGTGCTCTAATGCCAATATGGGATACCTGGGGGTTATGCACAAAGTGATAAAGTGGAGATTACTTTTCCAATGATATCACTTCTTCAATTCCTCTCTTATTCTATGGATCCAATACACTAAGACTTCTCCAACTTTGGTGATCTTCTTATTGGCTCCATAGGTTAACATAAGAACTGGAGAAGTGATATCAATGGAGGAGTCATCTCCAGCTTATCACCTCTTTATCATGCCTTAGTACGTAATCCCACTGATGTCATAAGATCCCACACATACAGCCACACCTGAGCCAAGAAAACATACTCAACCACTTTTTTGCAACGTCTCTGAAGAGCAGAAAAAAACTGTGGTCACCCTACCAAGGAATTATGAAAAGATGGACAAGTAGAACATTGTAGGACAAATCTAACTTTATATTATTGTGAGAGAGGTGGCTCTATTCTTACTTTACAAGGTCTCGTAGGGCATCAATGGCCAGATTAACTGTGCAATCTATATTGTCACATAAGACAATTCAGACACCGGTGTTATTTTCTACAGAACTGTTTTACTGGCTTTGAGAAGTGGAAGTCAGTTGTAAAGCTTCCATCCTGCTAATGGCTGTTGAACTGTTCCTGATTCAGCCTGTTGTGCCAAAGCATTGCTCAGAGATCACATTATAAATTAAACGCTGAACTGTGCTGAGAGCCATTAATGATGGACAAGCTCCAGAGAAAAGGGCACATTATGCTCAACAAAAGGAAACTAGATAGAACTAGATAGAAATCATGAATGCCAAAAACATGATAGATGACTACAAGGGATTCTGGGCAGTCTAAATTAGGGTAGATGAAGAACACCAGTAAATGAGGAATTCATGAGCACCTTGTCAATCTGATGGATTTGTAAATACAAATCATATATCATCACATCACAAAAGTTAAGGAAGTGCTAACTAGATGGAATTCTTTCCAGGTTTAGATATGAAAGTAAATGATGATTTTCCTGGTTACCATTTTTATATTTCTGCACTTTATGTTTAAAAGTGACATTAATATTTTAGGAATCATGATGAAACATTTATTCATTCTTCATTACTAAAGCAAGAGATTGTTCCCAGAGCTAGACGCTAGAACAATATACATGATATTCTGATGTACAAGTTAACTGTTAAACATAATGCTTATGTTGCACACAATAACCAGTCTAATTTCTTGTACACAGGTAACACACTTAGGGGTAGATTTAAAGGCAGGTGTTAGGCAACAAAAACAACAACGGTTATTTTAACTTGTAGTAAGCCATTCAAATGGACATGTAATGAACTGCTACTGGCAGTTCATCAAGTAATACGGCCGCTACACTAACGGGCCCATGTAAAAAAAACAAAAAAAAAAACGATCCAACTTCCCATTTAAAGGACTGCATTAGCTGAAAAAATCCGATAAGGGAATTACTTACTGCATAAAACTTAAGACCCAGTTTGTTTGGCCATAAAGCCACTAATAATTGGCAAAAAAACCCAAAGTCCTCAGTGGATGTATTGATATGGGGCCCTAAGCACCACATCAATACATCCAAAGTGCCTAAAACGTGTCCAAAGTTAGTGAGATTAACCCAGCCAATCAGTTCAAAGCACAGCTGCTCAAAGCTGATTGGTTTGGAGATGCGTAAGCATATCCCAGCCAATGGCTGTGAGAGAATTAGAAGTAAGGCCACCCATTTATAAAGGCAGCCTCTATTCTAATTCCCTCAGACCAGACCGAAGCAATGCTAAATATATTTTCATTTTACTTATGGCAATACCATTGGCATTGAATATATTTTTTATTATTATTGTTATTATGGGGGCATTTGGATTTTAACAACTGGCACACTACTACATACTTTAGCACTTTGGGCCCCAGAGAGGTACGTAAAGCATTGTTGTGCAATGCGTTGCGTACCCCTCTGGCACTCAAGGGGTTAAAGTATGCATGCTTTTAACTTAAACCTTGGCAGTGTGTCAGGTACCAATATTTAATTGTTTTTTTAATGTTATGTTCCCAATATCGCTGCTCTTAGTGGTGTTTTGGGAACTTAACTCACAAAACGGACGTTTAGCCACAAGACCGTTTCTGTGGCTTAATGTCCTTTGTGACTTTAGCTGGTAGGGCCACTGAATACCACGTTAGACATGTTAGTTTTTCAGCCAGTATTCACTTTGGCTATGTTAATGCCTACCTTTAAATCTACCCTTTAGGCTCAAAAACTAGAGCAATTCTAGTTCAAACCAACTGAACCATAAGAACAACTAAAAATCCCCAAGTCCCCATAGATGTAGATGGGGATTTTAACCTTTTGAATGCTTGTGGACCCTCCAATGCATTGCAAAATGAGGCTAATATACTTATGGGTGATTTCCTAAAAAGAGAGGAGCCAGATCACATAATTTTTTGCTGTCAAATATAAAACAGTTTATTGATCACTATGCAGTAATCTCCAATTAATTGTGTGTGTATGTATGCACCTTTATATGAGACCAGCAGGAAAATATATAATTCTTTACAGTAATGGTGTGTTGTCTTGATTGTGGCATGTTATGATTTATAACCTGGATAGTCCTGTGCAATAATAATTAAAGGTTTCAGGTCTTGGAAATTAAGCCCTGAATGAACATAGAAATTATGGAGCAAACCAATGTTATCATTTGGGACAAGTAAAAGTTCCCAAGTTTCCGGTGATTTAAATAGGACAATATGGTGTAGACATTCAAACTGTAAGTCAATGTGAATTTGTGTTTGTCTACTATAGATTACCCCAGAACTCTTCCGGTCCATCTCAGTATATTACCCACAGGGACTAAATCACATTTTTCAGTTTAGACAAGAGGTTGCCAACCTATGGATGTATAGTGGTTGCTGGATAACAGTTATCCTTAGCCAATCAGCATTACATTAAATAATTAATTTAGAAATGAAAGGTCAATACAAAACATTGAAAGAGGCTTTCTTATAGAGCAGTGGGTAGGCAACCTATGACTGGACTGCTGCTGGGCTACAGCTCCATTGGCTGCATGGGATAAACATAAGGCTGTCCTGAACATAAGACAAGACCAAGGACCCAAAACGTTTTGAGGTTTTTACAGTAGGAAAATGGGCAGACTAGATGGGCTGAATGGTTCTTATCTGCCATCAAATTCTATGTTTCTAAGAATGATGGGAATTGTTGTCCAACAACAACAGGTCATAAGAAGGAATTATACAAGAGAAAAACAGTGCAAAAACTCATGAGAGACAAGGAGTAGTTAATTGTTTGTATTCCAGCTGTTGGGGTCTTCAACTCCCATCACCCACAACCAACCACTGGAGGTCCAACAGCTGACTACCCCTGTCTTACAATGTTGAACATTACTGTATGTCAGCAGGAGTAAACTTGGTAGAGGTGGTGACAGTTGGTTTCTCCCACTCAGGTTGCTCAAGCTTATGGATGTGTCCAAGGGTCATGTGCAGGGGATGCTAAGGGTACAGCTGTGACAAAGCTCCAGTAACCAGTAGATTTTGTTACACCCTTGAGAAAATATTTTTGAGTTATAGAGGCCAAGAATTGTTTGAACCAGGGCCATCCAATTACTAATTATGCCACTGGTCATATACAGAATGAAAAGTGTAGTAATTCTGAAGAAAACTAATTGGAAATATAAAAAAAACAGGTTTTGCACTGCTTTAAATATAATGGAGAACTCTCCAGAATTCAAAGAGGAGAATGTATTCATTCATCAATGAAGCTCTTTTCTGTACATTGAGGTAGGCATAGAAAATATATGCTTGCATTTCCAGGGATCTACTAGAGCATGGATTGAAAACCTGAGGCACGCCAGCTGTTCAGGACTACAATTCCCATCCGGGGATGATGGGAATTGTAGTCCTGAACAGCTGAAGGGCCTCTCGTTGTTTACCAATGGACAAGAAAATATGATTGCTTTAGTCGGCATACACTGTACAACATTGTTATGATTTTATGTGAATTATCCACAAATGTTTTCCCTATAACATTCACAGTGTATAGAGTAAATGAATGCAAATTTCCTGAGCCTTGTTAGGACTGGTATTAAACAAAGCACAGAGGTATAACATTGTCCCAAAACTCCCATACACTCCCACAGTGCGAGCAGTATTAAAAAGGAGAATTTGTAGCGCTGATATGAGTAAAAAGATGATATGCAGATACAGAGAAAAACAATTCTGTTCCAGTGTCTCTTTTAGGGGTAGATTTAAAGGCAGACGTTAGCAAAAAAACCATCAGGTGTTTTAACGTGCAGTAAGCCATTTATGGGTCCATCTAATTAACAGCTAACAGCAGTTCACCAAGTAATACAGCTGCTACATTAACGTGTATTTTGGCCCATTTGAAAAAAAAAGCTCCAATTTGCCATTTAAAGGACTCCATTAGCTGTAAAAATCTGATAAGGGACTCACTTTATTGCATAAAATTTAAGACCCAGTTTATTTAACCGTAAAGTCCCTTATCGGATCTTTAGGCAGCTAACGCAGCTATTAACGGGCAAAAAAAATACAAAGTCCTCAGTGGATGTATTGATATGGGGCCCTAAGCCCCTCATCAGTGCATCCAAAGTGACAAAAATGTGTCCAAAGTTAGTATAATTAACCCTATGAGTGCTGGTGGGATATGATTACCCCGCCGGCACTCATAGGGATAACCCGACTTAGTAAATCAACATCGCATTACAAGTAACACTTACCATTAATCCTGATGTCCAGCGGAGTCTTCGGCATGCTGGTCATCCTCCGTCCTTCTTTTTCTTCTCTTCTGTATCTTCTGTTTTCTCTTCTTTCTTCAGTCTTCTTCCTGTAAAACAAGAAAGAAAATTATAAGTACAATGCAGAAATAAGAGTCACCCTAATACATACTTTAACCCATTGAGTGTCAGAGGTGTACGCAACGCATTGCAAAGCAATGCGTTGGGTACACCTCTTATGTTCAAAAGGGTTATTAATATGCCGGTTCAATAAATATGCTGCCAGGTAGTAATATACGATGTCCAAGTTGTTCCCAATAAATCTCTCCATATATACCATGTTAAATAATGTCATGTTAAAGTTATTCCTCCACAATACTTAGCTTTATTGTTAATACCAGTTGAACAGCCCGTTACACGGGCCACAGTGCCTCTGGCAGCCGGCTGGTACAGAGCCTCTGGCAGCCGGTCGCGGGGCAGTCACACGCAGTGGAGACTGCCCGTGCCTCGGTTGATACAGAGCTGGATGCTCCTTCGGAGCGTCCAGCTCTGTATCAGCCGCGGCGCGGGCAGTCTCTATTGCATATGACTGCCGCACGCGCAGCAGTGTCTACTGCGCATGTCGGGCGTTACACACAACTTGGCGAATTATTATATAGGATTGTTTGCTGTCTCCACCGCTGTGTGCAGCCGCGGAGGTGGTTGCAGCAGAGACAGCATCATGCAACACAGACCCCCACCTTCTATCTTCCTCACGGGATGATGCCCATTACACACTGATGGAATTGGTAGTGAGCCTGCCTTTATATATGGGCAGTCTCACTTCCAATTCCCTCACAGCCATTGGCTGTGATGTGCTTACTCACAGCCCAGCCAATAAGCTTGGCATATATGGCGAGATTTATTGGGGATAACTTGGACATTGTATATTACTACCTGGCAGCATATTTATTGAACCGGACAATATTGATACATTCTTTAACCCTTTTGAGCACCAGAGAGGTACATAACACATTGCTTTGCAATGCGTTGCGTACACCTCTGGAACTCAAGGGGTTAAAGTATATATTAGGGTGATGCTTATTTCTGCATTGTACTTATAATTTTCTGTTTTGTGTTAAAGCAAGAAGACTGGAGAAAGAAGAGAAGGACAGAAGAACCAGGAAAGAAGAGACGACAGAAGGAAACAGATAGTGGATAACAGGTAAGTGTAAGACATATCAGTTAACGATCGGTGCTTGGCAGTATGTCAGGCACCGATAGTTGACTTTTTTTGCTGTAAATTTCCCAGTATCGCTGCTTTTAGTGGCATTTTCAAACTTAACTCACACAGGACGTTTAGCCACAAGACCTTTTCTGTGGCTTAACGTTCTTTGTGGTTTTAGCTGGTAGGGCCTTTGAATACCGTGTTACACACTTTATTATTTCAGCCGGTTACCGGCTATTTTAACGCCTGCCTTTCAATCTTCCCCTTAATGTGGAATGATATAATACACCCCCGGGTGTAAAAGGCAGCATTTATATCAATGGGACCTTTTATTTGTCCTCTGGATTTTAATTTAATTTGATTAACAATTAACCCTCTTAACAGTGTTGTAGGCATATCTAGCATTCAAGGGGTTAAGATATTGCTGCTGAATTAGCAAATCATGGCATTCTTCAACTATTTGTTGTACTGTATTTGGTGTATCAGCAGAAATCAATCAGACTTGTCAAATAGGTGTCAGCATTTTGGAAGTACACATAGGTCTAAAACAGTATATTTATTACATAAGAGATGTAATTGACCGTACAGTTCAGAGACTCTATTATACTATGTATGTGCTAATATAGCAGGAATAATTTTCTGGTTTAGTGAATTTAATCACACTGTCATCACATTGACCTGCTAGACCTGAATCTAATTTGAATTGGTTTTAGAATTAATCTTTATTCACAACAGGGGAAATATTCAGGTGTACTTGGGCATACATTATTAAATATGGATTACTTTACTGTTCAGGATGCGTCTCACTGATCAAATACATAGCATTGAATAAATGTTCTAGTATAATAATGAGTCCCATAATATTTAAAGGGAAAACATCACTAAATATGCAAAATACATATGATGAAAGGCTTTTCCTGCTGACCAAATCAAGTGTACTCCTGCTGACGTTTGAACCTTCTATTATGTGTCTTGCAGGAAAAAAAAATCAGATTTTTTTTGTCGGGTGAAGTATATTCATGGAGTGTCCATTTTATGGTGTTCTGTTTGTTTGGACTCTTCCCAATTAAAAATTATGTTCCTTAACCTCTACTTACCGATCATATTTATTAACTTTTCCTTTGAAAACATTCCTTTGAAAGATTCCACCATAATTCGTAGATTTTCCTAACTTTGTGAAGAAAAGTCAAGATTTTATTAAAGACACAGAGACAAGTATTAAGCATTTAAATCTCCAACTTTACTTCTCAGCAGCAAAGCTTAAAACATGTTTAACTACAAAACAGATAAAATACTTGATAGACTGGTATCCCCACCCCTATATTAAGTAACCAATCATGTTCCCCTTCAGGTGTATAACTGTTAAGCCAGGTAGTTCTTCCTGTTTCTTTGATTAATTAATAACAAAACTGTAAATGCATCTGGAACATTATCCTTGAAGCGAGCATCTGGTTAAGCTGTCCGGAAGTGTGGATCAGTCCGGTAAATAATTAACCTGATAGGAAATATAAACAATAAAGGGAGGGTTAGCATAAGGGATAGATAATACTTGCCTCCATGTCTTTAATAAAATCCTGACTTTCTTTCACAAAGTTATGAAAATCTACAAATTTTATGGCAAGGCACGGAGGCTCATATTATGCAAGTTCAAAGCTGTTGCATTACATTATAAGAAGCATGATCAAGTGGTTTAAAATAAAATGTTTTGAAGGTGGATTCATTGGACCAGTCTGCGGCTTTGAGGATGTCCTCAAGTCTTCCCCCAGATAACAGAGATTTGGAAGCCATAGCTCCTCAAGAGGAAAGGGTTCCAAAGCTAGTAGTATCAATATCTGCCGAAAGCATGATACAACAAATCCATCTAGCCAAAGTAGCCGATGAAACAGGTAATTGAGGTTTAAGAAACTAAATCAACAACTGATGAGTACCCGTGGGTCTAATTGAGGAGGTGATAGATTCATAAGTTTTTAAACATAGGACAACACATAACTGGGGATTTTGATGGAAATTAGGGTAGAAGATTTCTCTCGAAGAGGATTTAGTTCTCCTAGAAATCCGGAATAGTACCACATTGGGTTCATATGACCTATTGGTAATATCTAAAGCATGAACGTTGATTACACCTCAACATGAAATAAGGCAGAAGAGCGTTGTAAGTTTGGCTGAGAGTTGTTTAAGGGATAGTATACAGACGTTCCAGCAAGATCCAGCACTTGTTTACTACTTGATTAACTTCCTATTCACATTATATAACATTGTTAGGGATTGTAATTTAACTTGTGAGGTTTTCATTGTATATTTGGATTTCAAGTGTTCCAATATGGACAAGGTATAGGATTGACTCGTTTTGTGTTTTTAATTGTTTTTACTTATCCTGTCACTATGTGTATTATGTTTTTGTACCAATAAACTACTATTTTTTCATATGTATTTCCTTGTACTTGAGTGCCTCTATTATTAGATTTCTTTTTCCTTTTGAGGCTAAGGCTTGTCTTTTAGTCTTGCTGATTTAGGTGTTTTCTAGTGAGTCTTATTGTTCAAATCTTAGGGAGCACCCCACTATTATAGTGGTATAGTTCAGGATTATTATTATATTGTTTATCTAGTGCCTACTCCTATTCCTTTAGAATATAGGATCTTTGTGAAACACCATGGGGCCAAAGAGAGACCAAACGGGAGGCATGTGAACTGCCATGTTACTCCTTTCTAAATTAATTAAAGAAGTTTCTGTTGATGTTGTGTGATAGGGATTGTGAGACAGGCATCTTTTAGGTCCAATTTGACCATCCAATCTAGAGGCAATAGAAGGTCTCTGAGACAATGGATGCCTTCCATTTTGATATGGCGGTAGAGGATAAACAAATTTAGATTTCTTAAATTTATGACCGGATGGACCCCTGAATCTTTTTTGTGGACCAGAAATATTTTGCTGATAAAGCCTGGTTCTGTCAGAGGAGCTTATATAATTGTTCCTTTTTTCTGGAGTTCTGAAATCTCTATGTGCTAGATTCTATTGCAGGTGCTAATTTTATCTCTGCTTTTAACTCTAGTTTTTTCCATAGGAAAATGTTAGATATAACGGGTGTTAACATTTAGCACCTGCAATAGAATCTAGCCCTAAATCCACTAGAGACAAATCCTCTTTTGAAAAATAGATAGACATTGGGATTTTCTGTTGGGGAGGAGTGGAATAAAATTCAATATGGTAACCTCTGACTGTCTGTAGTACCCATTGGGCTGAGGTAATTTGACACCAGGTATGGAAAAAATGGGTGAGTCTACCACCCACTTTTTCCTCCTGATGCAAAGGAAATATATCTACCTGTGAAAGGTCTGGAGCGAGGGAATCCCCTTGGGTTCTTGGATCTCCATACTCTACATCATGATGGGTAGAAGGTAGATTGGGTCCTGTTCTCCTGGGAATAGGTTCCCCATGCTGGGTAATTAGGATCTTGTGAGTTCCTATACTGTGCTCTGTAGGAACTTGAGGTCCGGCCTGAAAGTCAATCTCTACCCTTCCCTGCCCTGACAAAAAAACCCTTTGATTGAAAACGTTTCTAGTTGATGACTTGGATTTATCGAGGGCCGGAAAAGTACCAATTAACTTTCCTAAGTTCTTAATAAAAGAATCGTCAAATTGGAGCCCATTGGCCTCAGGTCCAGCTTCAGAAACGGCCATCTCTGATAACTTTGTGTCTATATCTAACAGTATGACCCTTCGTCTCTCCGTGGATAAGGCCATGTTGGCATTACCCAAAAGTCAAAAGGCCCTTTGTATCCAGGCTCCTAGAGTGTTAACATCAATTTGTGAGGTGAAGTAAATCATGTTAACCCTTTGAGTGCCAGAGGGGAATGGAATGCATTGTTTTGCAATGCATTCCATACCCCTCTGGCACTCAAAGGGTTAAACATCTTTGCCAAGGGACTAACAATATCCAGAAGCTTGTCCTGGTACTGTTTGAGTGAATGCTCAATACCTTTCAGTGGGTCTCTGCCCGACTTAGATATGTATTGTGCCATTTGGGGATCTAAGGAGGGTGTCTCGCAGGTCTTATTAATAGAGGGCCTGGGACATTCGGAACACAATTTATTTTTAGCCTTGGGATCTAGGGCTTTGCGGATCCAAAAGTCAATATATTTAGAGAAGTAGTCCTTTGGGATCCACTCCGCTGATCTAGGGTGCTTAATAGCACCTGGATCGAAGAGGTGTAGACCCTGCTCGTCTAGGATCACATTGTCACCCATCTCATTGTCCTCTAAATCCAGATCCAATTCGTCATCCATAACAGGATCATAGCCAGAGTCTGAAGACTGATCTGTCGATTCTCTGTCTGAATCATCAGAAGATGGATCCAGGCAAAAAGAATCTGGCTTGGATCTTGTCCTGTTTTGTTTGCTCGGATGTCTATCCTCCTGAGAAGAGGTTCTGGATTGTGGATATGAACCACATGGCTAGGCAACAGATTTACTGGGCAATTCAGGGGAGAACATTTGAGTTCTCTTTCAATATGACAGTGTCTGGATTTTCTTTTCCGTTTACCACCCTTAGCAGGTTGACATTCTCTATCAGCGTGAGGTTTCTCTAAATTGGTATTTTACATGGAATCGGTTTGGTCTTTTGGCTGGGTCAGAGATTTTTGGTTAAAAACTTCAAAGATTTTGAAAGACACTCAGTCATTCGCGATACGCAAGAGGAGATGACATTGGAAACTTAACTGAAACGTCCAAAATATGTTGAATATGTCCTTCATCAGATTTATTAACCGATACCATCTCTTCCTGGGAGATATAGATATAATATCATTGCTCATAAAATGAGGTGGAATTTTGTTCCCCATAAGAGGGGAGATGGGAGAGAGAATATTCTTATGAGACATAGTATCAAATAAGTATAAGTGAATTAGAGCAGATGGTATACTGAAAGAGTAAACCTGTGGTAAATTATCAGTAAATTTTGCAAGCAAAAGGTGGCTATAATGATAAATAGTTATATAAGGTCAAAGATATATGAAGTATATATGTAAAGGAGAACAAACGGAGAAGTTTCACCAAAGAAAAATACATTTGCAAAGACAGTACAGTCGAGGGCGTCTAGCCGCATTTGAGGGAACCAGAAATTGGTATTGTCGCTAGTGCAGGGACGCACATGCGCAGTGAATGGGTGGTTGTCACAAATGCCCAAAAACAAGATGGCCACCACAATCATTCATGTAAAGAAAAACTGAGCCGTTTGACTCTAAAAGCCACGAGATAAGAACGGATATGTAAGGAAAGGTAAGCTGTTAGGTGAAGAGGGATATAAACAACATAGTGAAAGTAAGAAAAGGAATCATAAAACAAGATAAATGTCAGTAATGGCAAAATAAAAAGGACAATAAGAGAGTAAAGAAAAGGAAACACAAGCAGTACACAGTGGTAAGTCCTCAGGTAAACTGAGAACAAAATAGTAATAAGGGAATATCCAGTGTGGGAAAAACTTGGATGATAAGGAAGCAAAATGTACAAAATAATTTAACATATAAGTGAAATATACAATACAATATATGTATAAATACAGCATATAGTGTTAACCCCTTCGCGTCCTGTAGGAGCACGGTGAGTAATAACGGGGACTGAAGTTGATCGTTCCAAGAGCGGAGCGATCTCTCTCAGTCCTTCGTTCGATGTGCCGCCCCACGTGATCAGTCACGTGGGACGGCATATTGAACTCCCTATCTGGTCCTTAAAGGACCAGACATACCAGGACCACTGGTCCTTAAGGGGTTAACAGGAAAATACATGAACAGTATTCATCTGCTGAGCAGCAAAGAAAGAGAATAAGTAACTATCTGGCTTAACAGTTATACACCTGAAGGGGAAAATAATTGGTTACTTAACATAGGGGTGGGGTTATCAGGCTATCATTTTTTTTCCCAGTTTTGTAGTTAAACATGTTTAAGATTTAAATGCATAATGCCACAAAATTTAATTCTCCAAGGTATTATTTCCAGTTAGGCAAACTAGGCAATTGTCTACAGGACCAAGTTTAGAAGGCTACCTCAGCTGTGCTGGTTACTCCCACAATATGTATAGAGCAATCCCGACACCATTGATTTATGGTGGCCAAGTTATATACTAGTTTACATAATCCTTTACTGACTATGATTTTGCCCCTTATGAAGCTAGAGAAGTCTCCAGTGCATTATACTGGATACCTCTCTAGCACCCAATGCATAAAGAGATATTTGTGCTTTTATTTTGAGGCAATTAATATTTTCTATATCAGATAACAGTAGATATGGCTGGGAATGGAGTTATGGAACAGTGGAGACGCAGTAGGTGAAGTTAAGGGCAATGTGTGTGCCTTTGACTGGGGGTATATAGCTCTATTGCAGATGTGGAACAAAATGCAAACATGAAGTAATGCATTCAAGCATTAAAGCAGTAAAGCAAAATACCAATTTACTTGCTAGATGTGTGTCTTTTTTTTGAGAAACATAGAAAGACCTGCAATATCAATCCTGGACTGTATGATTTAGCAACAGAAAGTAGTGGAAAGACTCCAGCATCCAATCACTCTCCAATAAAATACAGACAATCTTTAAAAGCAATGCGTTGCATACCCCTCTGGCACTCAAGGGGTTAAAGTAAAAACATGTATGGAGTTCGTCTGATGGTGTCTTAGCCAAGATTTAGTGCAGGGAGAGTGTGAAACAGCTTTGCTGTGAAGACCCATGCTGTAAGTGTTTAACTGCTTGTTTTTGTTTGCCCTGCAACCTGTTCCCATCCGTGTTTTTATTTATATGATTAAAGTCTGGAATTTTTTGGAGAGTACTTCCTCGCTGCAGACTTTCTGCTACTTCTATTATAGATGTGGACAGCCTTGCAGCTGGGGGAGATGTATAAAAAACATTCTTAGTGTATGTTTAAAAATTGTTGATAAAACTGACAATGGGTCATATTATAAAAAAAAATAAGTACATTTTATAAATTTCCCTCTATCTGTGACAATACTTTACTCAGGCCCTCACATACACTTCCATTAAGAATAAGTTATACCCGGCAGTAAGATTGAACTGCTAAAACTGAGTTTATATTTGTTTCAAGTAGAGGATACCTTTCCAAACACATTGTGACACAATGCTTATTTGATTCACACCCATTTATAGTCCACCTTTCACTAAAGTCAACTGACAGATGTTACTACTTTGAAAAAAATGTTGCTAAATGTTATATATAAAGATAGATAGATAGATAGATAGATAGATAGATAGATAGATAGATAGATAGATGCATATGTCGTTTTGAGCCAACTTTATGGACACTTTTTTGTTACATTGGTTTAATACACCCACGCAATGTACTCTATGTGTATGAAAGTAACTATAAATAATAACTTGAATTGTGACAATGAAGCAAGGGAAAATTCTGTACTAAACCAAAAGCACCCTACGATACATATAAAAGCCTCACATTTCCATTGATTTCATTTGGGCTTTTAGCCTCTTGAATGATAGCGAGGTCTCAGATGCATTAGTCTAACATGCATTGGAGACCTCTCTAACATCCAAGTGTTTAAAAGCCGCATTTAAATAAATGGAAATTTTAATTTGTCCCTTATGAGGAAGCTGGTATGCCCTGCAATTGCTCTAGTTCTTCTTATTACATTAGCGTCATTATTTTAAAGACCTACCATCTTTCAAACAGTATGTCCATTCATACAAATTCCTAATATCTCTTCTATTGTGGGCTTTATCTGCACAACAAGACAAAGCATTCATACTAGTTAATTAAAGGGATAGTAATACTTCATTTTAACTTTATTTTATTTTGTAGGCATTAAAAAAACATGAAGAATGATATAAGTCTTATCTCTGAAACCTTTATGGTTTAAGAGATATTCACAAACAAAGTATCCCCCCCCCTGTTCAGCCAGATAAGAAGGGAGATGCCCAGATAGACTGCAGAGAGGGACAATCTTCAATTAAGATAATGGAAAAAGCTGAAAAACTTGTCAAGGGGGGAAGGGCTTTCATTGTTTTCATACAAAGAAAATTGTCCCCTTCTGTTATCTGTACTGTCATACAACCAGACTCACATCTGAGAAGAGATGGCTTACACTAGGTAAAAGGGGCGGGGAGGGGAACTTTGCTTGTGAATATCTCATAAACCATAAAGGTTTGAGAGATAAGACTTATATCATTCTTCATGTTTTTTTAATGTCTACAAAATAAAATAAAGTTAAAACAAAGTGTTACTATCCCTTTAACTAATGTACACTTTATATTGCAGTACAAGTGTAACCATTTCAGTGCCAGAGGCACGCAACTCATTGATTTTGCAATGCATTGCAGAGTACTCTGACATTCAGAAGGTTAATGTATATATGTTGCTTCTTTGGGAGAACCTTGAATATGAATGAATCTGTTATTAAAATGTATAATAAAGCAATGGTATATATTCTTATACTATGAAGAAAAGAGGAAGTTTAAAGTAGACCTGTCACCTTAAGATAAATTCAGTTAATTTTAAAAAATAATTAACATAACTGCCCACAAGTTGTGCTAGCCATTTGTTTGTAATTTATATAGTTTTTGAGACAGTACCCTTTATTTGTTGGTGGCACATTGTGCCACTTTGGGAAATTAGTTTATGTGGTGGGTCATTGTTATCACTAGTGATGAGCGAGCACCCCAATGCTCGGGTGTTCGGGTGCTCTGACCGAGCGCCCCCGGAGGCTCGAGTGCTCGGCCGAGCACCCGAGCCCCATTGAAGTCAATGGGAGGACTCGAGCATTACACCAGACACCCCCTGCTCTGATGAGGGGAGGGTGCCTGGTCCATAGGAAAAGGGAAGAAAAGGATGGAAACACCACAGAAATGGTTCAGGGACAGCATAGGGAGGATGTCTGGATGCATCTTGGACTCCAACATCGCTGCTGGGAACGATGTTTCGCCCGTAGTACGCCATTTTTACAGACTGACCATAAAACACACAAAAAGGAAAATAAAAACGACTTTAGGCGAAAAATTGTTACCAAACAATATTTGCTGTATATTTACTTGTATATCATCTGCAAATTCTCCCAAAAATTTCCTTGATTTTCTGAAGTGAGGCCATGATTAAGAGGGAAACGTGCGCAGAGGCAAATTATCCCAAAAATCTCCTTGATTTTCTGAAGTGAGGCCATGATTAAGAGGGAAACGTGCGCAGAGGCAAATTCTCCCAAAAATTTCCTTGATTTTCTGAAGTGAGGCCATGATTAAGAGGGAAACGTGCGCAGAGGCAAATTATCCCAAAAATCTCCTTGATTTTCTGAAGTGAGGCCATGATTAAGAGGGAAACGTGCGCAGAGGCAAATTCTCCCAAAAATTTCCTTGATTTTCTGAAGTGAGGCCATGATTAAGAGGGAAACGTGCACAGAGGCAAATTCTCCCAAAAATTTCCTTGATTTTCTGAAGTGAGGCCATGATTAAGAGGGAAACGTGCGCAGAGGCAAATTCTCCCAAAAATTTCCTTGATTTTATTGAACTGAGGCCATGATTAAGAGGGAAACGTGCGCTGAGCTGACCATCTAAAACATTATGGGTGAGGGTCTGCTGCAGAGCTGACCATCCTAAACATTATATGCGAAGGCCCGCTAGTGAGCTGACGCTATAAAACATTATATGAGAGGGCCCGCTAGAGAGCTGACCCAATAAAACATTATATGAGAAGGCCCGCTGGTGAGCTGACCTATATAAAAATTGTCAAACAGGGCCCGCTGGTGAGCTGGCCCTATATAAAAATTATATCACAGGGCCCGCTGGTGAGCTGGCCCTATATAAAAATTATAGCACAGGGCATATGGAAGAGGAGGAGGAGGATGAGAAGATTAAGAGTCAACCATATACCCGTTTTTTGGGTGGAAGGGGTGAATGGGAATACAGAGTATTCCCATCATTGTAAATAACATATATAAAGTGAGTTTATGTTCCCCCGGGGCTTTCCTCCAGTGGAGTGGAGAAGTCAGGGGAAATCCAGGCCTTGTTCATTTTTATAAGTGTCAACCTATCAGCATTGTCGGTGGAAAGGCGGATACGCTTATCTGTTATGATGCCACCAGCAGCACTAAATACCCGCTCAGACAGAACGCTGGCGGCAGGGCAGGCCAGCACCTCCAAGGCGTAGAGTGCCAGTTCATACCACGTGTCCAGCTTGGACACCCAGTAGTTGTAAGGCACAGAGGGATCATTGAGGACGCTGACACGGTCTGCTACGTACTCCTTCACCATCTTCCAAAACTTTTCCCTCCTTGTGACACTAGGCTGCGCATCAGGGTGAGGGTGCTGGCGGGGTGTCATGAAGGTGTCCCACGCCTTGGAGAGTGTTGCCCTGCCTTTGTCGGAACTGCTGTGTGCTCCCCTTTTCTCCCCTTCTCGGTTGGCCAAGGTAGCACGTACTCTGCCGCCAGCGTTGTCAGATGGAAAATTTTGGAGCAATTTTTCAACAAGAACCTTCTGGTATTGCACCATTTTGCTTGTCCTCTCCACCGGAGGAATGAGAGATGAGAAATTCTCTTTGTAGCGGGGGTCCAGAAGGGTGAACACCCAGTAATCCGTGTTGTCTAAAATGCGTACAACGCGTGGGTCACGGGAAAGGCAGCCTAACATAAAGTCAGCCATGTGTGCCAGAGTACCAACAGTCAAGATTTCGCTGTCCTCACCAGGAGGATGACTCTCAATCTCCTCATCCTCTTCCTCCTCTTCTGCCCACCCACGCTGAAGAGATGGAACTAAAGTTCCATGGCTACCCTCTGTAGCGGAGGCAACCGTGTCTTCCTCCTCCTCCTCCTCCGCCTCCTCCAATTGTCGCTGAGAAGACGAAGTGAGGGTGCTCTGGCTATCACCTTGTGTAAGCTCTTCCTCCCCCATTTCCACCTCTTCCACATGCAAAGCGTCAGTTTTAATTGTGAGCAGCGAGCGTTTCAGTAGACACAGAAGTGGGATGGTTACACTGATAATAGCGTTATCGCCGCTCACCATCTGTGTCGATTCCTCAAAATTGCGTAAAACCTCGCAGAGGTCTGACATCCATTCCCACTCCTCACTTCTGATTACAGGAAGTTGAACGGAGAGGCGACGACCGTGTAACAGCTGGTACTCCACTACTGCCCTCTGCTGCTCACAAAGCCGGGCCAACATGTGGAAGGTGGAGTTCCAGCGCGTGCTCACGTCACACAGCAGCCGGTGAGCTGGTAATTGTAAGCGCTGCTGCAGCTTCAACAGGCCGGCCGAAGCTGTAGATGACTTACGGAAATGTGCACACACGCGGCGCACCTTGGTCAAGAGATCATGCACATTGGGGTAGGTTTTTAGAAATCGCTGAACCACTAAATTAAATACATGCGCTAGGCATGGTACGTGTGTGAGCTTGCCGAGCTCCAAAGCCGCCACCAAGTTACGCCCATTATCACACACAACCATGCCTGGTTGCAGGTTGAGTGGCGAGAGCCACTGCTCCGTCTGGTGACTAATCCCCTGCAACAGCTCTGAGGCCGTGTGCTGTTTGTCCCCAAGGCAGATCAGCTTCAGCACGGCCTGTTGACGCTTCCCCACTGCAGTGCTACACTGCTTCCAGCTACTGGCTGATGGGGGAGTGGCGCTGCGTGTAGAGAATTCGGAGGTGGAAACTGAGGAGGAGGAGCCAATAACGTAGGTGCTGGCGGAAACCCTGATGGAGGTAGGGCCCGCAATCCTCGGCGTGGGTAGCACCCGTGCCATCCCAGGGTCCGAGTCGCTCCCAGCCTCCACGACATTCACCCAGTGTGCCGTCAGGGAAATGTAGCGTCCCTGGCCACAAGCACTTGTCCATGTGTCAGTCGTTAAGTGGACCTTCCCAGTAACTGCGCTGGTCAGGGCACGGGTGATGTTACGGGACACATGGTGGTGTAATGCGGGGATGGCACACCGGGAAAAGTAGTGGCGGCTGGGGACCGCGTACCGAGGGACAGCTGCTGCCATCAGGCTGCGGAAGGACTCAGTGTCCACAAGCCTAAATGGCAGCATTTCGATGGCCAGTAATTTGGAAAGGTGTGAGGTTAGTGCTATGGCCTGTGGGTGGGTGGCTGGGTATTTGCGCTTGCGCTCAAATGCCTGGGGTAACGACATTTGGACGCTGTGCTGGGACAGGGAAGTGGATGTGGTCGCTGATGGTGCTTCAGATGGTACAGGTGCAGGGCAGGAGGTATGCGGGCCTGCGCCTTCGACAGGCGATTGGCCGGCACCGAAAACAGGGGAAGAGGAGGCAGTGGTGTGGCCTGCAGACACAGATGGGCGATCCAGGCGTTCCTCCCACTTATTACGGTGCTTGGATGCCATGTGTCGGATCATGCTGGTGGTGGTGAGGTTTCTAGTGTTCATGCCTCGGCTCATTCTGGTGTGGCACAGGTTGCAAACTACAATTCTTTTGTCGTCCGCACTTTCCTTAAAAAAACGCCATACCGCGGAACACCTACCCCTTGGCAAGGTAGATTTACGCAAGGGGGTGCTCCGTGGAACATTTGCGGGCCGGTTTGGTGCGGTCCGCCTTCTTTCTGTAGCCACACCACTGCCTCTTCCAGCCTGTTGCGGTGCTGCAGATGGCTCACCCTCAGGACTGCTGTCATCGCTCGGCTCTACACCTTCCCAGGTGGGGTCAGTCACCTCATCGTCCACCAAGTCCTCCTCCACTTCCTCACTCTGATCATCCTCCTCATGTCTTGATCCCACCACATACTCAGTCATTGACAACTGTATAACATTCTCCTCAACAAGGTCTTGAGACAGTAATAGTGGTTGATTTAATGGCAACTGTGTCTCATCATCATCATCATCATTCACTACTTCCTTTGACCTTAAATGCCGTTCACATCTGTCATCTTCTTGTGATTGGGTACCCTCTAGAGGTTGTGAATCAGGGCACAAGATGTCATGTTCCTCTGCAAGCGTGCTTGGAGAGAGGGTCAAATGAAGGATTGGTGATGAGACGAGCTCCTCACTATATCCCAGTGTGGGATCACTTCTTTGACCAGACCGTGTATGGTGGGAGGAAGGATGATCAGAGTGAGGATTATGTTGACCAGACTCTTGGCTACTGAGAGTGGACTTGGTGGAAGACAGGGTGGTGCTTAACTGACTGGAAGCAGTATCAGCTGACATCCAACCGACCACCTGTTCACAGTGGTCGGACCTCGAGAGTGATGTCCTGCGACGCCCTGTAAAATGAGACATGAAGCTAGGTATGGTGGATGTCTTTCTTTCTTGTGCTCTGGCACCAGGCACAGTTTCTCCGCGTCCTGACCCGTCCACTTCCCCGTCCCTTTTTACCCGCCTTCTTCATCTTACACGGAATATGTGACTTTGATATTTTAGTTTGAAAACTTAACAGTATTTCTTCCTATTCTGCAACTGTGCACAGTACACAGAATAGGCTGCTAAACTGCGGTGACGCACACTGAATATAATATGTGACTTTGATATTTGAGTTTGAAAACTTAACAGTATTTCTTCCTATTCTGCAACTGTGCAGAGTACACAGAATAGGCTGCTAAACTGCGGTGACGCACACTGAATGGAATATGTGACTTTAATATTTGAGTTTGAAAACTTAACAGTATTTCTTCCTATTCTGCAACTGTGCACAGTACACAGAATAGGCTGCTAAACTGCGGTGACGCACACTGAATATAATATGTGACTTTGATATTTGAGTTTGAAAACTTAACAGTATTTCTTCCTATTCTGCAACTGTGCAGAGTACACAGAATAGGCTGCTAAACTGCGGTGACGCACACTGAATATAATATGTGACTTTGATATTTGAGTTTGAAAACTTAACAGTATTTCTTCCTATTCTGCAACTGTGCAGAGTACACAGAATAGGCTGCTAAACTGCGGTGACGCACACTGAATGGAATATGTGACTTTGATATTTTAGTTTGAAGACTTAACAGTATTTCTTCCTATTCTGCAACTCTGCACAGTACACAGAATGTGCTGCTAAACTGCGGCGAAGCACACTGAATGGAATATGTGACTTTGATATTTTAGTTTGAAGACTTAACAGTATTTCTTCCTATTCTGCAACTCTGCACAGTACACAGAATGTGCTGCTAAACTGCGGCGAAGCACACTGAATGGAATATGTGACTTTGATATTTTAGTTTAAAGACTTAACAGTATTTCTTCCTATTCTGCAACTGTGCAGAGTACACAGAATAGGCTGCTAAACTGCGGTGACGCACACTGAATGGAATATGTGACTTTGATATTTTAGTTTGAAGACTTTACAGTATTTCTTCCTATTCTGCAACTGTGCACAGTACACAGAATAGGCTGCTAAACTGCGGTGACGCACACTGAATATAATATGTGACTTTGATATTTGAGTTTGAAAACTTAACAGTATTTCTTCCTATTCTGCAACTGTGCAGAGTACACAGAATAGGCTGCTAAACTGCGGTGACGCACACTGAATGGAATATGTGACTTTGATATTTTAGTTTGAAGACTTTACAGTATTTCTTCCTATTCTGCAACTGTGCAGAGTACACAGAATAGGCTGCTAAACTGCGGTGACGCACACTGAATGGAATATGTGACTTTGATATTTTAGTTTGAAGACTTTACAGTATTTCTTCCTATTCTGCAACTGTGCAGAGTACACAGAATAGGCTGCTAAACTGCGGTGACGCACACTGAATATAATATGTGACTTTGATATTTGAGTTTGAAGACTTTACAGTATTTCTTCCTATTCTGCAACTGTGCACAGTACACAGAATAGGCTGCTAAACTGCGGTGGCGCACACTGAATATAATATTTGACTTTGATATTTTAGTTTGAAGACTTTACAGTATTTCTTCCTATTCTGCAACTGTGCAGAGTACACAGAATACGCTGCTAAACTGCGGTGACGCACACTGAATGGAATATGTGACTTTGATATTTTAGTTTGAAGACTTTACAGTATTTCTTCCTATTCTGCAACTGTGCAGAGTACACAGAATAGGCTGCTAATCTGCGGTGACGCACACTGAATATAATATGTGACTTTGATATTTGAGTTTGAAGACTTTACAGTATTTCTTCCTATTCTGCAACTGTGCACAGTACACAGAATAGGCTGCTAAACTGCGGTGGCGCACACTGAATATAAAATGTGTCTTTGATATTTTAGTTTGAAAACTTAACAGTATTTCTTCCTATTCTGCAACTGTGCACAGTACACAGAATAGGCTGCTAAACTGCGGTGACGCACACTGAATGGAATATGTGACTTTAATATTTGAGTTTGAAAACTTAACAGTATTTCTTCCTATTCTGCAACTGTGCACAGTACACAGAATAGGCTGCTAAACTGCGGTGACGCACACTGAATATAATATGTGACTTTGATATTTGAGTTTGAAAACTTAACAGTATTTCTTCCTATTCTGCAACTGTGCAGAGTACACAGAATAGGCTGCTAAACTGCAGTGACGCACACTGAATGGAATATGTGACTTTAATATTTGAGTTTGAAAACTTAACAGTATTTCTTCCTATTCTGCAACTGTGCACAGTACACAGAATAGGCTGCTAAACTGCGGTGACGCACACTGAATATAATATGTGACTTTGATATTTGAGTTTGAAAACTTAACAGTATTTCTTCCTATTCTGCAACTGTTCAGAGTACACAGAATAGGCTGCTAAACGGCGGTGAAACACACTGAATGGAATATGTGACTTTAATATTTGAGTTTGAAAACTTAACAGTATTTCTTACTATTCTGCAACTGTTCAGAGTACACAGAATAGGCTGCTAAACGGCGGTGAAACACACTGAATGGAATATGTGACTTTGATATTTGAGTTTGAAAACTTAACACTATTTCTTACTATTCTGCAACTCTGCAGAGTACACAGAATAGGCTGCTAAACGGCGGTGATACACACTGAATGGAATATGTGACTTTGATATTTGAGTTTGAAAACTTAACAGTATTTCTTACTATTCTGCAACTGTTCAGAGTACACAGAATAGGCTGCTAAACGGCGGTGAAACACACTGAATGGAATATGTGACTTTAATATTTGAGTTTGAAAACTTAACAGTATTTCTTACTATTCTGCAACTGTTCAGAGTACACAGAATAGGCTGCTAAACGGCGGTGATACACACTGAATGGAATATGTGACTTTGATATTTGAGTTTGAAAACTTAACAGTATTTCTTACTATTCTGCAACTGTGCAGAGTACACAGAATAGGCTGCTAAACGGCGGTGAAACACACTGAATGGAATATGTGACTTTAATATTTGAGTTTGAAAACTTAACAGTATTTCTTATTATTCTGCAACTGTGCAGAGTACACAGAATAGGCTGCTAAACGGCAGTGAAACACACTGAATGGAATATGTGACTTTAATATTTGATTTGAAAACTTAACAGTATTTCTTACTATTCTGCAACTGTTCAGAGTACACAGAATAGGCTGCTAAACGGCGGTGATACACACTGAATGGAATATGTGACTTTGATATTTGAGTTTGAAAACTTAACACTATTTCTTACTATTCTGCAACTCTGCAGAGTACACAGAATAGGCTGCTAAACGGCGGTGATACACACTGAATGGAATATGTGACTTTAATATTTGAGTTTGAAAACTTAACAGTATTTCTTATTATTCTGCAACTGTGCAGAGTACACAGAATAGGCTGCTAAACGGCGGTGAAACACACTGAATGGAATATGTGACTTTAATATTTGAGTTTGAAAACTTAACAGTATTTCTTACTATTCTGCAACTGTGCAGAGTACACAGAATAGGCTGCTAAACGGCGGTGATACACACTGAATGGAATATGTGACTTTGATATTTGAGTTTGAAAACTTAACAGTATTTCTTACTATTCTGCAACTCTGCAGAGTACACAGAATAGGCTGCTAAACGGCGGTGAAACACACTGAATGGAATATGTGACTTTAATATTTGAGTTTGAAAACTTAACAGTATTTCTTACTATTCTGCAACTGTTCAGAGTACACAGAATAGGCTGCTAAACGGCGGTGAAACACACTGAATGGAATATGTGACTTTAATATTTGAGTTTGAAAACTTAACAGTATTTCTTACTATTCTGCAACTGTTCAGAGTACACAGAATAGGCTGCTAAACGGCGGTGATACACACTGAATGGAATATGTGACTTTGATATTTGAGTTTGAAAACTTAACACTATTTCTTACTATTCTGCAACTCTGCAGAGTACACAGAATAGGCTGCTAAACGGCGGTGATACACACTGAATGGAATATGTGACTTTGATATTTGAGTTTGAAAACTTAACACTATTTCTTACTATTCTGCAACTCTGCAGAGTACACAGAATGTGCTGCTAAACTGCGGCGAAGCACACTGAATGGAATATGTGACTTTAATATTTGAGTTTGAAAACTTAACAGTATTTCTTCCTATTCTGCAACTCTGCACAGTACACAGAATGTGCTGCTAAACTGCGGCGAAGCACACTGAATGGAATATGTGACTTTAATATTTGAGTTTGAAAACTTAACAGTATTTCTTCCTATTCTGCAACTCTGCACAGTACACAGAATGTGCTGCTAAACTGCGGCGAAGCACACTGAATGGAATATGTGACTTTGATATTTTAGTTTGAAGACTGAACAGTATTTCTTCCTATTCTGCAACTCTGCACAGTACACAGAATGTGCTGCTAAACTGCGGCGACGCACACTGAATGGAATATGTGACTTTGATATTTTAGTTTGAAGACTTAACAGAATGTGCTCTAATCTGCAACTTTGCACACTAAACAGAATGTGCTCTAATCTGCAACTTTGCACACTAAACAGAATGTGCTCTAATCTGCAACTTTGCACACTAAACAGAATGTGCTCTAATCTGCAACTGTGCACACTAAACAGAATGTGCTCTAATCTGCAACTTTTCACACTAAACAGAATATTTTTTTTTTTTTTTTTTTGTTTTTTTCCCCCCACACAAAATAACCTGCTGCCCCCACACACAGTAGTCCTAAAAAGGACTTTTGGTTCTTTTTTTTCACAATTTTTTTTTTTTCCTCCCTACACTGCCTTTCCCTTCCTATCCTCAGCTCTCCCTGGCTCAGACTGAGCCGAACTCGATGGTCAGGTGCTATACAGCACCCGACCACGGGTTCTGGCCAGCCAATCAGTGTAATGCCAGCAGCCAACATGGCTGCTGGCATTACACCGATGTCAGAGCCTCCCTGCACGTTTATTGGCTGCGCAGCAGCCGCAAAACGTGCGGGGAGGAGACCCGAACATGGCGGGCGAGCACATGCGGTACTCGTACGAGTACCGCCATGTGCCGAGCAGAGCGATGCTCGAGCCGATCCGAGCATCGGCCGAGCATGCTCGCTCAACACTACTTTACAGTATTTCTTCCTATTCTGCAACTGTGCACAGTACACAGAATAGGCTGCTAAACTGCGGTGACGCACACTGAATGGAATATGTGACTTTGATATTTGAGTTTGAAGACTTTACAGTATTTCTTCCTATTCTGCAACTGTGCAGAGTACACAGAATAGGCTGCTAAACTGCGGTGACGCACACTGAATATAATATGTGACTTTGATATTTGAGTTTGAAAACTTAACAGTATTTCTTCCTATTCTGCAACTGTGCAGAGTACACAGAATAGGCTGCTAAACTGCGGTGACGCACACTGAATGGAATATGTGACTTTGATATTTTAGTTTGAAGACTTAACAGTATTTCTTCCTATTCTGCAACTGTGCAGAGTACACAGAATGTGCTGCTAAACTGCGGTGACGCACACTGAATGGAATATGTGACTTTGATATTTTAGTTTGAAGACTTAACAGTATTTCTTCCTATTCTGCAACTCTGCACAGTACACAGAATGTGCTGCTAAACTGCGGCGAAGCACACTGAATGGAATATGTGACTTTGATATTTTAGTTTGAAGACTTAACAGTATTTCTTCCTATTCTGCAACTCTGCACAGTACACAGAATGTGCTGCTAAACTGCGGCGAAGCACACTGAATGGAATATGTGACTTTGATATTTTAGTTTGAAGACTTAACAGTATTTCTTCCTATTCTGCAACTCTGCACAGTACACAGAATGTGCTGCTAAACTGCGGCGACGCACACTGAATGGAATATGTGACTTTGATATTTTAGTTTGAAGACTTAACAGAATGTGCTCTAATCTGCAACTTTGCACACTAAACAGAATGTGCTTTAATCTGCAACTTTGCACACTAAACAGAATGTGCTCTAATCTGCAACTTTGCACACTAAAGAGAATGTGCTCTAATCTGCCACTTTGCACACTAAACAGAATGTGCTCTAATCTGCAACTTTGCACACTAAACAGAATGTGCTCTAATCTGCAACTTTGCACACTAAACAGAATGTGCTCTAATCTGCAACTTTGCACACTAAACAGAATGTGCTCTAATCTGCAACTTTGCACACTAAACAGAATGTGTTCTAATCTGCAACTTTGCACACTAAACAGAATATATGAAATTTTTTTTTTTTTTTTTTTTTTTTTCCCCCCACACAAAATAACCTGCTGCCCCCACACACAGTAGTCCTAAAAAGGACTTTTGGTTCTTTTTTTTTCACAATTTTGCTTTTTTTCTCCCTACACTGACTTTCGCTTCCTATCCTTAGCTCTCCCTGGCTAAGACTGAGCCGAACTCGCTGGTCAGGTGCTATACAGCACCCGACCACGGGTTCCGGCCAGCCAATCAGTGTAATGCCAGCAGCCAACATGGCTGCTGGCATTACACTGATGTCAGAGCCTCCCTGCACGTTTATTGGCTGCGCAGCAGCCACAAAACGTGCGGGGAGGAGACCCGAACATGGCGGGCGAGCACATGCGGTACTCGTACGAGTACCGCCATGTGCCGAGCAGAGCGATGCTCGAGCCGATCCGAGCATCGGCCGAGCATGCTCGCTCAACACTAGTTATCACACATTGTGCTTTGAATGATTCCAGGAAGAGCTCACACGCTGGTGAGATAAGTTTGACTTTGAAATAACAAATGAACATACAATTCAGGGAATTAGCATAAAGTGCCATAGTGGGCCACCAAAACATACATCTTAATTTCTTTGAGTCTATTGAAATACTTACCACAATAGGGAGTAATGAAACCTTACTAGATCAGTTACCACTGGTGTATGTGACCCCTTTCACCCATGTCTACATCCCATACAATCTTCTGCTTCAGGTAACTTTCTCTTTTTCTCCAAGGAATGAATATTGCTGGACATGTGTATGTCAATTTTTAACAAAATAGGTGATAATGAAAAAACAATTTATGTTAGCCATTTTTTATTTTAAGTAATAATTTATGAGATACATGCATTTATTTATTTGTCATTTTAAGGAAGTGAGTTTGTACTAGCTGGTGGGTAGTGGCATTTGGGATGTGGAACATAATTCACATAAGGAAGACAAAAAGGGAACAAAGCGGGGGAGCCCCTTGTGTGTGGTATTTTCAAGAAATTATCAACCTACACCACAAATCACCCGATGGTAGTATGCTCACAAAAATATTTGCTGTAGAATTATATATATAACACACAGCAAACAAAGCTTTTCTTGATAATAACCGTACACTACTTCAAATGGCTGCTCCTTTTAGAAGCACATCTCCCTCCACGGACCAGAATTCAAGCACTCAAAGAACACAAAGAGGGTGCCCAATGGTATAGTACGTTCAATGGTACTTTCAAAGACTAAAAATAATAGGTGTATACTCACACTTTAAAATGGTTAGAGTTTCACCCCCAACCTCATGCACATATGGGGATCATAAACCTGTCCCCACAAAGGTATCAGAATATTTTTTATAATGAACTTCGCTTCTCCGGATGTGTGCGATAAATAAAAACTTTTAATAAGGTTTTAAAAAAAACATCTATAATTAAAATTACATATATGTATAAGGCCCTCTGATGCATTTTGTGACTTCCCCAGTCACTTTCTCTAAGCCACTGGCCAACAATATAAACACAGACAAACAAACAGAGAAGCAATGGATTCACAAACATTTAAATGTCCCACTTAACTCCCATTGGACTAAAGTTCATCACATGATCAAATGCAGAGAACATCGACATATCAAGGAGATGACATATTCAAAACATACTAAACATAAATATCTACTAATTTTCATGGCATTATTAAATATAATGATATTCTAATATTAGGATATATCTCCTTCCTTACCCCTGGGAGAAGGATCCTTACTCTAAAATTTATCGTCTCTCACTATGTCCCGATTTTATCGAACTCATAAATTATATATAGCAATCTGGCAAAATCCAAATACTTATATCATAAACATTATTAAAATGGACTCTACCTTACTTTATATTCCTTTTTTCATTACTACTATTCCTAATATAGGAGATCCTTCTCCCTGGGGTAATGAAGGAGATATGAATAGATATTTAGGTTTAGTATGTTTTTATTATGTCATCTCTTTGATATGTCGATGTTGTCTGCATTTGATCATGTGGTGAACTTTAGTCCAATGGGAGTTAAGTGGGACATTTAAATGTTTGTGAATCCATTGCTCTCTTCTTGTTTGTCTGTTTTTATATTCCTTCTACCATCCAAATTATTAAAACTGGCTAACGTAAGTATTTGCTACTTGAAAAGCTCTTTCAAAACTGCATATTTGTTACAAAATAATACCAAAGCTACAAACACACAAATGAAGGTCCTGGGACCAATGTCCAAATTTGCCAGTGCAGTTCCACTGACAATAACCTCTAAAACCAGTTGCTGCACTAGGGCGCCTGCACTACAGCTTATGAGCGCATAGTGCATAATGGTGGTGGACAATGTCTGCTTTCATTAGGACTTTATTACCAACAACCCCATATTCCAGCCACGTGGCCTATGCAAGGTAATGACATTAAATCCTGTTATTTTCATTATACCTTGTTCAATACATAGTGTTAAACAAAGACTGTAGGAAAGAAATACCTGCAATGCCCCCAGATTGCTGCATTTCCCTCCCCTTTGCACAAGCGTTGTTAAGGGGAGGATGTTTGGTGTAGCTTAGTAAATTTATGTTATGAAGGTGTCAGTTCCAGCTCCTGATTTAGTACAGAATTCTTGTTGTATAGTAACCCCCATGTCTCTTTTCAGGGGTTCTTCTCTCGTTTCACTGTCAATTGTCTACTGATATATGTTGCTGAATACTATACCCTGATAGTATTTTTGCTTACATTGCTCAGGCAACTCATTAAGACATCTTGCAGGGATCCTGGTCATTTGCCTCACTCTGTCTTTTGACACAGGCTAAAACCTAGGCTTCTCCCAGGACTGGCTGGATATGTTGTCTCTTGAACAAAGGCTTAAGTGCAAAATTCATAGGGGCCATTAGGATTTTATAGCCATAAAAAGGTAAGTGGGGGTTTATTATTCGTCTTAAAATTAATTGCATGGAATATTGGACAAAGGATTCCCTAATAAAGTACTGGCAGTACATCAATCACATTTAAAGGGATAGTAATATTTTATTGTAGATATTTGTAAAATAAGTTAATAGCCCCCAGGTTCATCTCTCAAACCTTTATGGTTTGAGAGATAACCAAAGGCAAATTTCCCCCCTCCTTCCCCCTTCCCTGAAGTCAGCGTTGTACTGACAGCAGGGGAAGTCTGTGGTACGACAGGCTTGCAGCTCTGCAGCTGAGCCGAGATCGTGTTAGTGAAAAATAATTATTTCACTGAAATGGTCTTCTACGTGTGCTGGGTTTGCAAGCACATGTAGAAGACCATTTCAGTGAAATAATTATTTGTCACTAACACGATCGCGGCTCTGCTGCAGAGCCGCATGATGAAAGTCAGACCGGATATCCCTGCAGTCAACACAACGCTGACTTCAGGGAAGGGGGAGGGAGGGGGAACTTTGCCTTCGGTTATCTCTCAAACCATAAAGGTTTGAGAGATGAACCTGGGGGCTATTAAATTATTTTGCAAATATGTACAATATGGGGGATAGTAATAATAAAGTATTAATATCCCTTTAAATCTATCCCCATAACAGAGTACACTTGCTTGAATTAAAGCCCATCTGGACTGTGAATTATTGCTTTAACCTTGGTAATTTTTTTCTAAACTACCATCTGAGTATGTTTGGCCCCACCTTCTTTAAACATAAATATTTATTGTGGTCTATACTGAGCACTGGGTCCAATAGAACAGTGATAAATCTATTTCAACTATACAGAAAGCTCTGTATCCTAGACAATGAACTACTGCAACTCAATTATTAAACTAGTGCATTCATATATTGCATTGTGCTAAATAATTTGAATATGTAACATACAGAGTAACATACACAGTAACATGATTGAGGCTGAAAAAAGATTAGAGTCCATCAAGTTCATCCAACGTAAGTAGCACCCCATTTACAACTTGAAAATGTTCCATATACAACTCTCTGCAATTCATTTAATCAGTTTTCTATCCATGCACAGATATCACCTCCCAAACTGAAGCCTTTTAATTTATGCAGTGACTTGTTGTGAGGCACTGTATCAAAGGCTTTTGCAAAATCCAAGTATACAACATCAGTAGCAATACCCTTGTGCGGGTTACTACTTACCCTGTTCTAGAATGCAAGTAAATTAATTTGGCATGATCTAATCATCACAAAACTTTGCTGGCTCTTAATAAAGTTGTTATTTGCCACAGAGTACTGAATACTATCTTTTAGGAACCCTCCTAATATCTTACCCACTACAGAAGTCAAGCTCATAGGTCTGTAATTTCCTGGTTTAGATCTTGCATATTTTTTCTAAATTGAAATACATCTGTTATCCTACAATCACAGGGCACTATGCTTGATTATAGTGAATAAATGTTTAAGTGAATATAAATATTAATTATAAGGGTCTTGCTATTACTGAACTCATTTCCTTAAATACCCCTGGGTTTATAGCATCAGGTCCAAGTTACACAATAACCTTTTCCAGTCTTTATGGACTTTGTCTTCAACTAGCCATATACTACTTACTAGACAAAATTTTATGACTTATCCTGTTTAGCCATAGTCTTCCATTGTTGCTTCCATTATATGTGCATTAGAAAACAATGTTTAAGGCATCAGTCATTATCATACCTGGGAACTCTCCGGATTTGCCCCGGAGACTCCGGTTCTGACAGAGATTTACCGGGTCTCCAGGGCAGAGGCTGATTCCTCCGGATGTGGGGAGTTTCTATTGAAACTCTACCCACTTACACTCTTTCTCCAGCCGTTCCTCCGTCCCCAGCCTTCTGTGTGACATTTTTAACCCTTTGAGTGCAAGAGTGATACGGAATGCTTTGCTTTGCAATGCATTCCGTACCACTCTGAAACGCAAAGGGTTAGGCACCCCCCCGCTCGTGTCAAGCCCCGCCCCTTTTTGACGCGATTAGCGTCATTTTTGTCACCCCCCCTCCGGGTAGCCCTCAGCTGGAAGTTCCCAGGTATGGTCATTATCTAATCCTTACTAATTAATTCACTTGTCTCAATTTTAAAGAGACCAATATCAACCTTAATTTTTCTTTGTGTTTAGATAGATGTAGATTTGTTTAGGATTGCTCTTGTTCTCATTTGCAATAATTTTTTATTTAAGGTTTTTGGTGGCCTATTTGCTTGTTTGCAGATTCTATTACATTCTTCATATTTTTCGAAAAAAATATTTATCTGACCCTTCTGACCTTCATGCATGCTTCTTTATTAAGTCCCTTCTGTATTTATTCCAAATAATATACATATATATATATATATATATATATACAGGGCTTATAACTTTAAGTCCTTTGCTACTAGCCAGACCTGAAAAGTTACTCTCCACTGCAAGCCATAACATACCCACCAGGGCTGAATTTCTACTCTCCAGGGCTTAATTTTCACTCGCCATTGGCTAGTGGCGAGTGGAAAGTTTGAGCCTTGCATATATTGGCATTAAATTGCCCATCCTGTGTTAATTCCAAATATTACAAATATATAACCCAGTGCACTCACCCAAATTTGTGAGCAAAAGAACCTCCCAACACCTAAAAAAATCCTGATAGTTGAAGGTGCTACAGGGAAATACAGTAAATATATAAAGAAACAGGGAACCCTGCAAAACTAGCACTCATCAAATTCTAATCAGGCTATTAGGTAAATGGAAAGTAACGGTAAAACGTAACTTTTATTAACAAAGTTTACAATTAAAATCTTAATTAGAAGAAGAGCGATTTTTTTGTATATATCTGCTACCAAACAACTAAAAAATATCACTAGTAAAACTATAGTGTATCAACAGGGTTTTGTACTGCCGGGGCATTAATTCCGGCTTGCCTTTACTTCCGTGTTGTTACAGTAAGTATCAAAACAAATTAAGTTGCAATGTAACTAGTGTCAAAAGCAAGTTGGATATCCCTAAATGCCGTTGTAAAGACTAATAATATCAAAGCATTGTGCCAAATAACATATACATACACTCTTTATCTCTAATACCACAAAGGCAAATAATATCGGAGCAAACCACCTGCCTGACACGAAACTAAATATGCCAGGGCATAAACCGCCTTGTCAGAAATTAGAGAATAATAAATAAATAAAATAAATATTGTCAGCCCTACAAAGGGCTATTCACCCCTACCTAGCTCTACAAAACAAAGAAAAAATGCAGGGGCACATACCGGCTTGCCGTTACAAAAATCCCTGTCTAACACTAATAACTAAATATGCCGGGGATAAAATCCTATTACCAGTCCTAAAAAGGGCTGTTGCTATTCAACTGACTTCGGAGTCAAAAAACACTACTCTCTAAAAAACAAAGTCAGAGAAGAGATAAGTTTACTAATATGCCAGGGCATATACCGGCTTGCCAAAGATTTAAATCCTATTATATATATTGGCCTTAAATTGCACCTCCTGTATTTATTCCAAATATATATATGTCTATTGTTATCTAAGAGCATTGTGTGCAAATACCATCTTTCATGAGCATTTTCATCTTTGATGATTACAACCAATTGAATATTCTTTAATACGACTTTTAGCATTGTAAAATTAGTCTTTTTAAAGTTGAACATTTTCATTAAACTCTTCTTAAAGGATTTATCATAATATATTTCAAAGAATACCATACTGTGGTCACTGCTGCCCAAACATTCCCTTAGCTGTATATTATATATCATTTCAGAATTGTTTGAGACAGCTAGGACTAGCAATGGCTCATTTCTAGTTGACTCATCTACTAGCTGGGATATGGAATTATTTTTAAACTTAGAAAATTATTTCCCTTTGTTTTGCTAGAAGTTATATTCCTCAAGTCAGTTTCATAGTACTTGATTTCATGATTACATTTCCTAACTGAGAAATCTTTTTAATTTCCAGTAACAGCTGAGCTTCTTCAAACTCCCTAGTGTTAGGTGGCTCCTATCAAATGCTCATTAACATGTGTGTATCAACCCACATGGCCTCTTCATTTTCATTGAACCCTTCATTAATATTGTCCCTTTTGCTAGGTTTTTAACATATGCTTTTTCGTATAGGCACATGTCTTAATAAAACTATCCCTGCTAAAAAGTGAATAACTCTCTAGATTGACTGTCCAGTCATGTGTATCAGATAACTGTTAAGATCATATTGCACATTCATTCCAATCAGTTCCATTTCCCCTAGTTACCAGTCTATCAGCTAGACTATGATAATTTCAAATCATACGTTTTCTGGTACTGCCATTCTGAATAATTGCACTCTTTGATAAATGTATTTGCTTTTTATCAGGCTATAACATAGGCACCTCCTGATTGGATAAACTCCCTCCCCCTCTCCAGCCCCTATGTCTTGGCAAGTGCCCCCTTACCTATGTCCAAATGCTCATGCCTCCAACCCTCTAACCATCCTAACCACTAACAGTGATAGCCCCTTCCACTAAGGTGAAATTCATCTCTACTATAAAGATTGTTCTGAAGAAAAAAGCCTAGTGCTCTAGAAACCCTAGTCCCTCCTGCTTGATCTAAGTGTTTAGCCATGCTTTAACTCCCTAATCTCCCATTGTCTTTCTTATGTAATGTGGTACAGGTAATAGTTTAGAAAATACTACCTTAGAGGTCCTTTCTGTCAGTTTATGACTTAAATCTCTGAAAACTTTCCCAGCAGACCTCAATTTCACAATTACTTTGTCATTGATACCAACATGTACTATGACAGCCGGGTCAGTCCCAGCCCTTCCAAATAATGTAACAACCCATTGAACCTGACAAAGCATGTCGGAGCCAGCAAATTGTTCAGTTGTAAGAGTCCTGGTGCCAGATTAACCTATAATCTATTATATGATGAAATATATTTGAAATATAATTGATCTTAATTAAAATGGTATTTACATAGTTTATTTTTTAAAAAATAATCTGATTTGTTGTTACCTATACTGCTCATATTGGAGTTTATTATCAATATGTGCATCAATAAACATGCAGTGAAATAAACAAAATGTCCCTGTGTTATAAACGTGAACTATGTAACTGCACTTGCTCATTTATCATATAGAAAGCCATACATACTCTGAAAGTCTATTTTCATGATAACCTGGGAAATATACTCAATCATTTATAAATATCCAAATTTATTTACAAAGGACAGATTGTGAGCAGTGTTGGAGATTTGTTTTTCTATTTGATAAATAGATACAACAGCCTAATGTTAAAGGGGAAGTAACAATTACTAATAATAACTCTTCACTTACCTTACTGTGGTCAGAAAATCCTAATACCCCCTATGAATTTTGCCCTTGGGCCTTTGTTCAATAGATAACACCTTCACTCTTCCTGGGTGTCATGTCTACAGTGAAAGACATGACAGCTGCTGCCAGTTTGTTCAAACTGATGCAGGTAGAGTACATGAGCCTCCTTATCCTTTTAAGGAACAGAGGGGTGTGCAATGCATCTGGTCCTTAAAGCGTTCCGATTACCATATATAGTGGACAGAGTTTGTGCCCTGTGGTCCTGCTACCAACTGTCATGTCCGCCACCATTTACACAGAATCCAGGATGGATTTACAGTGTTACCTCTTGAATTAAGGAGTGAGAAGAAAATTCAGACAGGCCAATTAGTTTTTGTGGCCATAGTGGAACTTTCACATATTAATAAGTCGTCCTTCAATCATTAAATATATGGTGACTAGCTTGATAATACGTGTATTACCTACATCTTTGGAGAATGACAGCCAGGTTAGTGTAGTCTGCGCACCTGCACTGTCAGTCCCCTCCGGGTTAACTTGTGGTACACTGCAGTGCTTCTTACAGAGACCGGGACTGACAGTGCAGGCGTACAAACAAGATGTTTGCATATGTGATACGTCTCTGAAGATTAAAGATTTCTTTAGAATCTGCCACTTTTGATAGGTAATACACGTATTATCAAGCTAGTTGCCATATGTTTAATGATTGAAGGGCGACTTCTTAATATGTGAAAGTTCCGCTTTAATACTGGCAAATTGATTTAGCCTCCTTACTATGTTTGTTCTCCTATTGTTAATATCACTGTCTATTGGGTTGATTATTTAAAGTGACTCCATTTATCTCTATTTGGTCTACTGTAGGTTTCATGTCCCAAACAGTTCATTGCATTCAGTATTATCAGCATTTATTTTTTTTCTTCCAATCGTATGTCTGTCTTTGTATATATGGCCCAGTATTTATTTCTATCGCTCAGAATTGCATATCCATCAACAAGCCCAAAATATCATTAACCTTTTAAAGGCCAAAGGGGGTGGTGTGCAATGTGTTATGAAGTAATTTGCTGCACATTCCTCTGATCCTTATAGGTTGAAAAGACAGTGCTTGTAAGGAATAAGGATGGTTCATATAATTGTTATTCCTATTTATGTTGTTCTGTAAACAAAAATGAACATCCCCTCTGGTCCTCAAACAGTTAAGCATAAATTAAATACTTCCAAAAAAAAAAAAATTAAACATGTTGAATCCTTGGAGTATATCTAAAAATTATAATTTTCCAATCAAAACTGTTATTCATTTAAACAGTCAAACATATTTGAGCCTGCAAACCTCACTGAATGGAGATCAAAGACACTTGGCTCTTATTATAACACCATACAGTAAGAAGGCATGCTGTGATTTTGTGTTAAGAAGATTTTCATCGATATTAAGCTGCCTATGTAGGTTTTTCCATGTTATCATCTTCATCCTACAAATACATTGCTTATTTGTTTGGCTTTAACATTTTGCAGTAGGCCCCATTTGTTTAATATCATCTTTGGTAAAGGTGACAATAAAGAATACTGAGAAAAGTAACAGATATCAGACCACGTGTACAAAAGCAAGCATGGAGCAATTCTGAGGCAAACCATAGCGCCATAGAAAAGAAATGGTTCATATAAATGGGGCTTTTAACCCGCTGAATGCTTACAAGGTCTCTAAGCATTGCTTTAAAATATTTTAGTGAGCTCTGTAGCATTTAAAATGATAAAAGTTCAATCTAAACAATTGGTTAACCCCACAACTTCCTTACATTTGCCTTCTGCATGTTCCATTAAAAAAGTGAACAGTGACCACTAGAAAAGTCAACTTTCAAAACACACATATACACAGATACACATGCGTACACACACATATATACACATGCACCCCCCCCCCCCATCTTGTCCTGCTTCTGACAGAGTACCAGGTTCGGACCCCAATGAAAAAATAGGCCAATATTCTTTGGATGTCAGTCAACTACAGTTTGGTTACAGCTGCATGAGCAGAAGCTGACATGGTGCATCTCCTAACTGGCTCTTCAGAGCAGGAGTGATGGCAGTAAATTCACATAAAGCAAGTCTTGAGGGATGGTGTCAGGATCACTAGCAAGCAAGGGGAAGTCTTTCGGAGATGATTAGGTTCCAGGAGTCAGAAAAGGCACTGCTCTCCATTTGCCCAGTGCAGAATAGTACAAAAGGAGCAGCACAGCTAAAACAAGGAAGCCTAAAATCAGTAGATTAAGTAGAGCTATCATCAGAGAGGGCATGAGGTAGCAGGTAGGGTAACACTGATACACGTACACAAACACACACCTAACTTTAGACACACAACTTTAGACCAGTTTGAAAATGTTCTATTTATTACAACAATTGTGTTCATTCTGCCATTTAACCAGTTTTCTATAAATGCACAGATTTTCTCTACCAAGCCCATACCTTTCAATTTATATAGTAATCTCTTGGGAGGCACCGTTCAAAGGCTTTTGCAAAATCCAAGTATAATATATCCACAGCTATACTTTTATCCAGGCTCCCACTTACCCTTTCATAGAATGCAAGTAAGTTATTGTGATATCAGGGATGGGGCAAAAAGTCCTTTTTTCCTTTTGGCAGGAAATTTAAAAAGTACTTTTTTTTCTTTTGGCTGGGACTTTCATGTTAAAACCACAATTTGCCCCTTCCCCACAGAAATCCTCTTGAACAGAACATACACAGAGTTTCCAGTTTTTGCTAGAACTAATGAATTTCTCATGTGAACTGTAAATAAGTCTGCCTATACTTTCTACTGCTGCAGTAAATCCAGCTTCAATACTAATGATGTTGAGTGCTAAAGTGGAGAAATCAACAGCTGAAAATAAAAGTTTTTGGCAGGATAAGTCCCTTTTCCCATGATACTGACCACCTGCTTGTACAATAAAAAATAACTGCTGCTTGACCTGTGCCAATGAACACATGACATCAATTCTTTAAAACCTCTATTTTCAACAAAATAATAAGGCAGCATGTCAACTACCAACATTTTGGCAAGTTTGCTACTCCACAGGCATACTTTTGGGTTATTTGTTATGATTTGATCATTTTTTTACTTCTTTCTAAGAATTCATCATTACTGCTGCATTGTCAGCATAAAGAAGAACTGTATAACTTAATAGTTTTTTAAACATGACTTGTTGTGGTGGGCCTGGAAGTAGGAGTTGGGACTCTGTGGCCTAGTTTCACTAAAGGTTGATGCTCTGGAGATATGATTTTGTTGATGTGTAAGAAACACTTAGACATTTCTATGTACACACACATCAACATATTCACTAAAATTTACGGATGGGTGGAGAAGGTTCCTATTAGGATACAGGATTGTCGAAGTGCTCACCCCTGTGGCACTCAAAGGGTTTTACAAAAAGTACACCAAGCACTACACAATTATCCCCTTAGCAAGGGAAAAGGGCTGGGGGTCAGGCAGCATCTATGGGGATTCATGGCTACCATTGCCCCCCCAACCTTGTCAGCCTTTTTGAATATTTGCATTTCTACAAGACTAGCAGCAAGAGACATGGATGTTAAGGTACTAAGAAAAATATTGTCCACTCCCTGATACATTTACAAAAATGGCACTATTATGTAGAGGAAGTTAAAAGAACCATGCAAAGGTTGTACCCCACTACGTGTGACTTAGACCCTGCCTCAACTCATCTTTTATCTGCATGCACTGATACTCGCCCCAGCCCTCACAAAAATAGTGCAGTGTTCACTAAAAACTGGAAACTTCCCAGATCCTCTAAAAGAAGCAGTGGTAAAACCCCTCCTAAAGAAACCTTCATTAGACCCAGACTGCATAGCAAATTACAGACCAGTATCCAACCTTCCATTTCTGGGGAAAATCATTGAAAAAGTAGTGGCAACTCAACTGGAGGCCCATCTATCAAGCTATAACATCTCTGATCCTCATGTCACATAACACTTGTTCTCTACGCCCTGCATTGGCTTCCAAATAAATGGCGACCATATTTTAAAATTGGCCTGCTGACCTTCAAAGCCTTAAATAATCAAGGCCCACAGTACCTGAAAAAGCTCATGACACCCTATATTCAATCCCACTCACTGCGGTCAGCCAACAGATCCCTTATGTCAGTGCCCAGGTTCCCGGGCATTCAGCCATATTACCTCCACATTCTGGAACTCTTTACTGTCCTCAATCAGAGAGGCACCATCATTACAGACTTTAAAAAAAAAAGCTAAAGACCCATCTCTATTATCAGGCATTCAGTCAGCTCATCTGACCATAAGGAACTCTTAATTCTTATGTCTAAATATATATTTGTACAGTGCTTTGAGTCTCACAGGGAGAAAAGCACTATAAAATTCACAAATTATTATTATTATTATGTGCCCCTCGGCTCCATGAACTTTTAGGAGTACTTCTAATGCTGAGAGTTGTTCATCTTCTGCATGCTGCTGGTGTGTCTCCCAGCCAGTCATGTGGCTGTGCTTTAGATCTCAATGAGGATGTGTCTAGACGTGATCCTTCTTTCCCCCTAGTCACATGTCTTATACAGAGATTACTGATAGCAACATGTTTATCTGTTGGGTCATATGTTCTCTGTACTGGAGATTTCATAGACTGAGGGCTTTCTGGGGGACTACTAGTACTACTACATGGGTTAGATGGTGATGTTGTAGTACTACTAGCAGTAGATGTCAGTGATGCTGCACTTCAGACAGCAGCAGAATCACTCATAGCTAGGGTTGTGGATGCTTACCTGTGTTGCTGCTTAAATAATAATAGTTTATGTGACTCTGTGAGGGTTGATTTTGAAGCCGGAGTTTGATGGTGATGATGAAGACCAAATTATTTGTTGGACATAACAATTAGGGACAGGTAAAAAGTCCCTTTTTACCACTGAATAGTCATAGAAAATACATGATTTCCATATTTCCTGTGGAAATTCCCACACATCAATTTCTATCTTACCACTACGTTCAAAGAACTTTGTTTTTTTCTTCCTATGCTTTCTATTTCTATGAGAATTCCCACTCCCAAAATCCAGACTGTTCTGTGAGGTGTAGTTTAGTAGCTAAAGCCTAGAGACTGGGACATAGAAAGAGAGAATACCTTAACTATAGTTAAAATAGTTTGCAGTACTGTAGATGTATTAGTTATTGCAGCGGTTTCCTGATGCATTGAGTCCAATGTGTATACTGATGCACCCTGTACCAGAATAAGCAAAAGGAGTTGGAGAAATGCTGATACAGAGGAGGAATACTTTAGCTGTAGCACAAGTAACATTGGGGCTCAGAGCCACCAGCAGATCTTGCCACCCCCACCATATCCCCAGAGCCTTGGGTTTTATTATGAAAAAGGAAACATTTTCTTCATCAGATGAAGAGCAGGAGTGGTACAACACATTTGCTGCTGTCAGAGCATTTCCCAGAGCCTGTTTCTGTGACTGTGACAGGTTCACCATTTATACATATGTCACAATCAAATTAGATGCATCTTAGGAGAAGCTGTCCATTCACTATAATTCTTGTCCTCCTCCACCTCCCCTAAAATAATGGGTATTGTTACATCTTTCCTTAAAGGTATGGAATAACTGCAGTTTCCAACAACTTCAATGTGTACAGTGTATAAAAGTTCATGAAGAGAAAGAAGGTCTAACAAGCATCTAATACCATACAAGTGTTATGTAATAAAAGTGGCACAAAACACAAGACAGAGATGCATAGGGAAAAAAAAGGAAACAAGAATAGGAAAATGGTTGAACACGATGGACACAAGTCTTTTTTCGACCTTAACTACTATGTAGCTATGTAAGTATGTAGTAACAACAGCTCTGAGGAAGAGAAGGGATAGGAGGAGGAGAAGAAGGAGGAGGGATTTGCTCATTTGGAACCAGTGCTATGATGAATGATTCACAAATAATAATACACAATTATAATGGAAATATGCACGATACTGCATATTTTTCTAGCTGAATGATCTGGGCATCAAATGTCACAGGATTAGGCTTTTGTATTCACCATACCCGTGGGAAGTAGTAGTAATAATGGTGGGAGTGGGACTGGGATCATCATTCACCATCCCCACACACTGTGGTGGTTAAACCAGCACCATTGGTGACAAGGGACAAGTAGTGGTGATGGTTCCTACTAGTCCAGCAGCAGCACCACAACAAACCACTACCATTTTGGGTGTATTTGGAAAGAAATTGTCCAATCACATAATCCTTCTCCTCCTTCACCTCTGAAAATCATGGATGCTAGAATATTTTTTCTTGAATACAGGTAGGTACTGTGCTGTTATCAACAACTGTAATGATCAGTGTATAAAAACATTGAGAAGTGGGCCTAACACATACAACATAACCACCAAACTGAGTTTTTTGTGGACAATGTTAAACTGTCCCCTGAGAAATTACATTCTGTCAGTCACTGTGGCCCTTATCTGTTCCAGCTGTTGGTGGGTGACTGATGCTTCCATGGGGTCAACTTAATACAAAAAATTGACCCTCCCTACTATGAGCCTGACTTATTATGCAGATGGTCAGTGTGTAGATTCTCTCTTATCACTTGCATTCTATTGGTCTCCACAATATTGCCATGTGTGGTCATTATATTATGCAATTTCCAATGTGTGGAGACATACTGGAAGATCCTCACTTATATTACGCAATGTGCAATTTGTGGAGACATATTGGATGATCCTCACGTCTGCAGATTCACTGTCTGCTGGTGGTATTGGCAACTTCAGTAGTGCTGAGGAGAACCCAGAGGTTGCCAAGGGAAAACAGATATAGCCTCTCTCAGGGTCCTAGTACAGAGACTACAACAACAACACAGATGTTATTGTTGTCTTCAAGACTCCTGCATGGTGGGGAGTAACATTTGCTTCACACACATTTATATGTGATTTTGTCCCACGTTGTTTTCATTGGTGGTGATAGTAAGAGGCACAGTGACAGAAGCACCTGACTTACACATACACATAAGAGTGCTTATATTGCATGTGCATTTTTAGGGCAGATGTGCCAAGGCTTAAACCCTCCTTCTCCCTCATCACAAACTTGTCACACACTGTGCAGATTCCAGTTGATGAGAATTGTACAGTCCCTGCCCCCAACAAAAAATAATCCCACACCCATGAATCCAGGGGTGGGGGATCTGGTGAAAGATGTTGTTGACTGTATGTACCTGCAGTGGCTGATGATGGTGCTGGTGCCTAAGCATTAGCACTAGGAGGAATAGGAACCTTGTCCAACAACTACAGATCCCATATCACCTTCCATGCTACTTCCAACTCCACTGCTAATATCCATGGACAGGGTGGACTCACCAGCCTGATAATCCTTCTGTGACATATGATGTTCAGAATCAGACACCTCAGCAGAAGGAGGTTAATTGTAAAGCACCATAACTTTGGTGATGGTGATACCCATTTCCATCTGCATATCTCATTTGTTTGAACATAGAAAGCTCTTATAATATCTAATTTACCACCTCAAACTCACCATCACCCCAGTATATTCCTTTTCTATTGGTTGTGTCAGCTGGGACATAGAGTTCCACAGTGTCACATTCATCATCACAATATCAGACACAGAAGCAGCAGCAGGCATATTTAACATTCCTTTTTTTTTAATTAGGCCAGGTCCCTTGTGATGTTGTGGGGATAGCAACACTATTTTCTGGACTGAGCATAATCCCTCCAACTACTTTTACTCATATTCTCCAGCCAGTCTCTCTCTCTCTCTGTCTCTCTCTCTCTCTTTCTCAATCACCTCTGCCTGTGTCTACTATTACCCTATAACCACATCTCAGTGTGAAGTCCCAGATTATTATATTATTGCTGACAGAATTCTTGCAGCCATAGAAAGCATAGGCATAAAAGTTCTTGCAGGTAAAACATTGGGGTTAGCAAAAAGACAAAAATAATCTCTCTCTTTTCTCTGAGCAATAATTCCTATGGAAAAATCACCAAATTGTGAATTTCAATGGAAATTCACACAATACAGAGATTGTCCACCCACTTCAATTTCTGAGGCACTAATAGTGCTACTACAGTGGCTAGATGTTCCAGTAGTACTAGCAGTAGTTGTCAGTGGTACTGAACTTTGAACAACAGCAGAATCACTCATAGCTAGATGACCTGCCTTGCTGCGTAGTCAAAAGTTGTTACAAACTCCTTTAAATGATTTATATTTTTCCCTTATGGTCCAGTTGGATTTTCCCCAAGTATATCTGCTTTATCTGGCCCAGACTAAATGTATACTTTCTTTCTTATGGCTCCTGCTACATGTCTACCAAAATGTACACCGTGGTCAGTGGAGTAGTTCTGGCCCAAACTAACTGCACTATAGTGTGCAAACAAAAAACTGCATAATTCCGCTTGACACCTTGATAGGTCTCCATTGCATTGCTTCTTAATGTGCTGAAGAGATCTCTAAGATTTAATGCATAGCAAACCCCATTTAAGTCAAAGGAAAGTGGTATTTGTCTCTTATGATGCAGCTGGTTAGTCCCAGGATAGCACCACTTTTGTATAATACATTAGCCACTTTGTAGTTGAGTTATACAGATGCATAAATGCATTACATATGATTCATATTTACTATTAAACTCTTTATTATTCCAGTTTTTGAGAAGTCAGGGAATACTGTTCTCTTCCTATCAGGCAACGGTTGCCTGATATATCTGTGTGATCATACATGGGAACCTTCTGTTATAGAGTCCCCAGAGACTCATCTGGTACTGCTGGGGGATATAATTGACATATATCAGGTAAAAAATAGGTGGAACTTACCTGAGAGAGGGAGCAAGGCCTAACGAAAACATCGCAGAAATGAAAGGAATAGGCTGGGGAAGGAGCAGAAGTGGGAAGAGTTTCAATAGTAACTCCATCCAGAGAATAAGCCTCTCCCCCTGAGACCCGGTATTGCAGTGTCAAAACTGGAGTCAGTGATGAATCATGACAGACTACACTTTCTGAATTCCTTTCAGTTAGTATTGCCTAAAACTATCATGTTTAACCCCTTAAGGACCAGAGTGGTATGCAACGTATTGCTTCATAATACATTGGCTACCCTCTGGGCTTTAAGGGATTAATCACAGTGCAAAGTCTGAGGAAATCACAAGACTGAGAGGGTTCCTTTGTGTCTGCTGCTGGTCATGGTAGATTGTAGTCAAATAGACAGAGCCTATTATGGCTGGGTGCCCTGCTTAGCCCCATAGTAGGAGTACTCAAGTATGCTTCACAGCATGTTGGTGTTGCCTCTAGCATTCAAGGGGTTAAAATGTGTATTGCCTGTTCAAAGGTCTGAGGGACATATTCAGAGATCTAAAGATGAATATTTCTGAAGCAAACTAACTGTACTGTAAAGGACAAATGAAAATTCCCACGCAAAGAGTTAACCCCTTGAATGTTAAGGCGGCCTCCGACACTGAAAAGCAATGCATTGGAGAACTCTTTAGCATTCAAGGAAATAAAAGGTACCTTTAAACCAATTACAATTTTGGTACTTCTGATTTGACCGCTATGGAAGTTCTTGGCCCCTGGGCATATTTTTTGTGAACATATTCAGTGAATCCTGGCACTGAAGGAGTTAATGCTCTGTTCACAGCCCTCTACTCAAATAACAGTATACTTCAATTTGTGTGGTCTCAGAAGCACATAAGAATATTTTTATCAGAGGTTGAGATGTAGTGGTGCTGTAGCCTATCGTCAACCTAGCATCTCTTTGGACAGCAACATTAACCTACAACAATCAGCTTTGTCTGTAGTTGTCATTAATTGGATGTTATCAGCAAAGAAAGCTGCCATTGCTTGTCCTGCTGCCTATTTTCCACCTCAGCAGAATGACAAGCATTCAATGTCAGCAAGAACACAATGCACCTTGTAAAGCGACTCTTTGTGTCTTAGGTAGCTATTACATTTCTGTTTGTGCCCTGACTCCTTCCTGTCTGATATCTCAGCAGACATAAAGAAGAATAATAGAACTGACATAATGGTCTAATAAACCAGTTTTGTCTTCTTAGCTTCCCACTGCTCTCTTCTGGATATTTGCTTACATTTGTTTCCATTCATTAACACAGTTTACCATAGACATTTGAGCCCTTACTTAGAGACAACCATCTTTCTCATCATTTAAAATAGTGTTTTGGCTATTTTAAATGATGATTGAAATGCACAACAGTTTAGTCTTCAAGTGGTTAATTGGTTTAAAGTGGAACTACCACCTGTAAAAAATGTTGTACCAAATAGTCCCCCATCTGGTGACTAGCTGCTCAGTAGCGCTAGTCGCTAGAATTTGTATCTGTTCATGAGAATGAGCCTCTACTCCAGAGCTGACAGGCAGGATGGAGAGCGGACATCTTTCCACAGTGACGTCTGAGCGCCTGCATTGTCAGTTCAAGCTTGCTCTAGGAGGAGTTGCTGGGAGTTGTTCGGCTCCAAAAGGGACTGATAGCTCAGGCGTGTGGACGTCACTAGGGAAAGATGTCTGTGCTCCATCCTGCCTGTCAGTCATGGAGTAGAAGCTCATTCTCATGAACAGGTAAGAATTCTGGCGACTTGCGCTACTGAGCAGCCAGTCGCCAGATGGGGGATTATTGATACAACATTTTTTAAGGGTGGTAATTCCACTTTAATAAATGACAACTGACAAAGTGCTGTAGTGAACAAAGTGTAAGGACGGTTTTGGAGACAGGTTTGAGAGGTGAAGAAAGAGGCAGAGGGGAAGATGCATCTATGAGACAAATGCAGAAAAGGGGTAAAACTAGAGAGTGGGAGAGGATGCTAGATTAGAGTAAATAAGGAGGATGTGCAAGAAGGGGTGGGGGGCAATTGAAGGGGTGTTAAAGTAATATAGTACTGGAAAGCGACTGGGAGCATGAAGCCCATGCATTAGATGGTAGGTAGGCAAATAGTGGCTGTATTTGCTATTGTACTTTAACTCCCATCATCCCCAGCTGCAGCCAACTAATTTCTGCTTCTGACATCATTAAGCAGCACTATTCCAAATGACATCCATATTAAATACAAATCAATAGATAGTGTGTCACCTCACATGATAAGCCAACTGAGATTCCTTGTTGTTACCATGTGTTACAATGTGATCCTAAATTATAGCACCAAATGGAACAAATACCTTATGACAAAATATATTCATTAGAAAGAGCTTTCAAAATAATCTATATGTTATTCTAGACATTTATATTTATATAAAATTGTAGTTTTAATTTAAATGTCAGGTTACGCAAGTTAGACAGTACTAGAGATGTGTACCAGAGAGCAGCATTCCATGTTGCTTTGTAATGCCTGAACATCTCTCTGGCACTCAAAGGGTTTAACATAAACAGAGTCTTGCTGTTTTGGAATGTAGAGAGGTGTCTTATGGACTCCCTTTCTCAAGTTACTAAAATAAATGGGAGAGCGGAAGGAAGAGCGTTAGGGAATGGCAGCAAGGAGTGAAAGCAGTGTAGAATGTTAGGATCTGGCACACAGCTGTGTCATCCAGTACTGTCTAACTTTAAGTATAGAAAGCAAAAAAATGGACACAGAGCTTGACACCAGGCTGCGCAGTAGGTGGTATGGAGAAGAAAAGGTGAAAAGTTATTCCACTGTGTGCAATATAAGTACTAAATGTGAAAAGATATAAATATAGCAATAGTCAGTCTAAAAATGTCATAAACTTTATGCCCCTATCAAAATTGCCAGTAGACATTCTTCCCTATCTTCTCTGCTGAGTGTCCTTCACAGGTAATGAAAAAGTGTCCATTGGTGGATCACATCAGTCATATAAAACAGGATAGAAATGGGTGGAAAGCACAAATAAATCTTCTCTAACTGTAGTATTAAGTAAAAAACAAATATTTATTATAATAATAGTAAACTAAAATGATTGGATTTAGGATGATTAATAGAATATTATTATTATGTGACGACCACTGGATAACAAAAAAACAATAAAATAAAATATATTTAATGTGTAAACTTAGACTAAACAATGTAACATAAAGTCACTGGCATCTATTTGTATTATTGGAATCATGCAGAAAAATATATGGAAATGTGCATGGTATACGTAGTTATCAGAGGGGGACAATGTCTAAGATTAATTTTGTCCGCTTACATCAAGCTCCACAGAAAAGAAAGCACATTAGTTTGTATGTTCAGACCTTAGTGTGAGAGGCACAGTCGATAACTGGTAAAGATCTACACTTACTTGATATCCATATATAAAGATACTAGTTGAAGAGCCCGTTACACGGCCCACAGTGACACTGCCAGCCGGTCGCAGGGCAGTAATGCACAGTAGAGACTGCCCACGCCGCGTCTGATACACTGCCAGCCAGTCTCCGTGCAGTCATGCTCAGCAGAGACTGCCCACGCCACGGCTGATACAGAGTGGGACGCTCTCTGTATCAGCCGTGGGGCGGGCAGTCTCTACTGTGCATAACTGCGTTGTTACACACGTTTCAGCGAATTATTAAATAGGATATATAAATCAGAGCTGTAGGTCCATTCATTTGCCTGCCCACCAGGTCCTTGTCGTCTCCTCTTCACTGAACAGCTTTCATCTGTTCTCCAATCCTATTCTGCCTCAGGTCCCCTCTCGTTGGCAGTGTCTCAGGCCCCACACATGCTGCAGCTCTAATGTTTCAGCACCTTCTTCTGGACAACTTTATTAAACTGACAAATAATTAAAGCTAAACATCTCCTAGGCTATTTGAAATAAAAAGTGGCTAATATAACATATTGGTGATTTCAAAACTTCTTTCAAATGAACCGTAGTTGTGATATGGTGCTGTTTCCACTTTAAAGAATGTATGTACAAAGTAAATGAAGAGCAATTCTGGAGCAAACCAATTGCAGCATAGGGAGACAAAACTTCCCCAAATTTGTTTTGATTTAAATTAGGGTTTAAATCCCATGGAGACTATTAAGGTCTCAAATGCATTGCTTTTCTCTAGAAGAAGCCTATTCATATGAATGGACATTTTTATTTGTCCTCTATGGTGCAGTTGGTTTGGTCCAGAATTGCTCATTTATTCTTTACACGACATAGGGTCATATGGGTTGTATTAAATAATACATAAGGAAAAATACAAAATCCCCACATTTCAGTTGATTAAATTGGGCTTTTAACCAGAGGGGTAACTAGAAGCCACCGGGCCCTGGTGCAAGAATTGCCATGCCCCCCCCCCAACCACAGTGTCCCCCCCTCAACCACATTGGCCATCTACACTGGCCACCTCCACATTGCCCCCAATCTCCACATTGCCCCATCTTCACATCTTCCCCCAATCTCCACATTGCCCCAATCCCCACATTGCCCCCAATCTGCACATTGCCTCCCAATCTCCACATTGCACCCCAATCTCCACAATGCTCCCATCTCCAAATTTTCCTCCAGTCTCCACAATGCCCATCTCCTACCTCCCTGGTGGTCAAGTGATGTGGCAGGAGAGGTCATCTGCCAGCGCTCTGCATTACTAGAGTGCCGGAGGGAGATCAGCTGATAGAGGTCTGTGCTGAAGTAGGCATAGACCTCAGCGATGAGCATACTGAGGAAGGGGTCGCAAGGGGTGGCTGGAATGATGGACCCCTATTGTTACGCCACTACTTTTAAAGGGATAGTAATACTTAAAATGTAAAAAAAAATATGATGTAGTGTTTATCCCCCTGAGTAAAACAAGGGAACACCCACTGTTGAAAGGTGTTTTATTCAAAAGTTATTACAGCTCAAAGTTGAACTTTTTAGGTGCAATATCACAGTGCCCTGAAATTGTACAGTGGTGCTGTTGTTACACCATCCTATGGACAGCTCTAGTCCGCGGACCATAAATCTCCATAGGATGGTGTAGCAACAGCGCCACTGTACAATTTCAGGGCACTGTGATATTGCACCTAAAAAGTTCAACTTTGAGCTGTAATAATTTTTGAATAAAACACCTTTCAGCAGTGAGAGTACCCTTTTTTTAATCCGGGGGATAAACACTACAATATATATTTTACATATTGAGTATTACTATCCCTTTAACACCTAGAATGCTATATAGTTCACCTTTGGATCCTGAATCACTTCATTGGATACCTCACTAGCATTTATAGTAACATAGTTGATAAGACTGAAAAAAAGCAAGCGTCCATCAAGTGCAGCCCATGCCAAAACACCCCTGTTGATCCAGAGGAAGACAAAGAAAACCCACTGAAGCCATTTCCAATTAAGCCCCAAGTGGGTAAACACATTCCATCCTGACTCCAAATGGCAGTCAGTTCCCTGGATCAATTTCAAGACCAATTTTAAATAATTGCAAATCTGAATTTTTTCCCTTTGGGGCAGATTGTCTGAATTGTACCTCTTTAGCTAATTGATTACCACCCTTAGGCCCCAAGGGTCATATCATATACATAACTGCTTTGAGAAGCAATTCTGGAGGTGAAACAGAAGATCAGAAAACTGGCAGTTGAACACCCTTCATGAGAAAACACATAATAGCTCAATTTATTGTGTTATGACTGCCATAGTGATGAACACTTCTATATTCAGGAACATAAAGTTGTATTCCATATCCTTTCTGGAAATCACAACATTATAAAACAATAACAGTTATTTATCTTGTTAATCTGAGTATGCAAAAATCCCTACATCTTAGTAATGTAACAGGCTTCTCAATAACTGAGTATAGTACCTGTGATTACGGGTGGCCGAAAGGTCCTGTTGTGTTCCTGCAAAAAATCCACAAAAACCCCTTAAAATGTTTGCCTTTTACGCCTACTGCCAAAATCATTTTGCTATTTTTTTCAGTGACTACAAAGTTCCTGCCCATTTACTTACATGAACATTTCATTTTCAAGCAAAAACATGGCATTTCAAGGAAGTAAACACAAAATTAAGCAGCTAGAGAGACAGAGAGGGTGCTTGATGATTATGGACTAATTTTATAGTGAAATAAGGGCAGCAGAGGCTCAGACTGTTGGCTAGGACAGCCATCTAAAAAGAGGAGGAGCTGGAAGGAACGTATTGCATCCAGTGAGTCAGAGGAGCAGGAAGTGACCACCACCAGCATAAAAGGGCCTGGAAGCCCTGATTACCCACACCCAATGATGCCCATTCACAGACATTGTCCCTTGGGATCTGGGGGAAATGTATGATCAAACCAGCAAAAAGCGAGTAGCAGTGTGAGCAGGACAGGTTAGCTACTTGTGTCTGCTGCTACTGCTGCCAGTCAGGAGGAGGAGATGATGGCAGTGTGATAGCAGGGGACCCTAAGTCACACTTGCCTTATGCAGCACCTCTACTATCATGAAGTAGCTAGATTGCATTGGAGTGAGGGAGGGGATGATGATGGTGAAGATAGTGGAGCAGCTGGTGGTGGGACTAACGTAATCACAGTAGATCCTCCTGCTGTGGTAGAAGGGGAAGTAAAGCTGAGCAGCCAGACTAGTGGTCAAGGGACCCCACAGCATCCCTCTGCCCTGTGATTCCTCTTCCCCCGGCATTGTGCCTCTGGGACGTGATGCTGAGGAAAGCAGAAATGGCTAGCAGTATTACTAGCAGTATTAACATCAGTACAAATCATCTGTCTGTGCCTGCTGATAGTATTGACAGTCTGCCTTCTTCACCTCAAGAAGAGATGGCAAGTGTGACAGTAGGGGACCCTCTGTCACATTTGTCATCATCGCCAGCCAGTGTGACTGTCATAGAGCAGCAGCATGGATGGACTGATGGTGGTGGTGTTGAGGGTGATGGTGGAGTAGCTGAGGTGGAAGAGACATTAATGGCCTTTTTAGCAGAAAACAAGAAAGAATAGGAGACATATATGCAAACGGGGATGGGCATCAGCAGAGATTGCAGAGTTTGCTGTGTTTGATTTGTTTGGTCCATCTAGCATTTGTTTGCTATGTGACCTGTCCATTTCCATTTCACTTTACTTCTTCAATGATGTCATAAATCTTTGTTTGCTGACAAGTCAAGCCCTGAAGAAACATTGATTTGTAGGACTTAGACTTGTTGTTAGAGGCCCAAGCCCTGAGAAAACATTGATTTGTAGGACTTAGTCTTGTTAGGCACAAGCCCTGATGAAACAGTGATTTGCAGGACTTAGACTTATTTTTAGAGGCCCAAGCCCTGAGGAAAAATTGATTTGTAGGACTTAGATTTGTAAGAGGCCCACGCCCTGAGGAAACATTGATTTGAAGGACTTATACTTGTTTGGCACAAGCCCTGAGGAAACATTGATTTGTAGGACTTACACTTGTAGGCCGAAGCCCTGAGAAAACTTTGATTTGTAGGACTTCAGCCTGTTAGAAGCACAAGCCCTAAGGCATCAGTTATAATTGGTTTGTTAGAGGCACAAGCCATGAGGAATCAGTCATTTTATGAACTCAGGATTGTTAAAGGCACATGCCCTTAGGAAACAATGATTTATAGGACTTAGGCTTGTTAGAAACAAGCCCACAAAAATGTTATAGGCCTCTGTGGTATATTTAAAGAACAAACCCTGAGGGAAATAACACATGCCCTACTGGCCTAGTTCTAGCAGGTTATGTTATCGTGGTCATTGCCCACTGGCAAATGCTACTGTGTCATTGCAGTTTTTGTGTAACGGACCATAGGCTGTTACTTGGGGCTCCTTTAAGAGCCATAGAAATACCCCAAAAATAGACTGGAAGGCACTGGGTGAAGTACCAGCTCTGGGAGGCTGGAAAGCCACACTGCCAGGCATGCTAAATTCCATGCCATCCATGTGGAAATGTAGGCAGCGTCCTGATCACCCTTCATTCTCCACTTCATGATTAATGATTTTCCTACTTAGTTACAGACACTTTGGCTTCATCTTTTGTATTACTTGAATTGAACTGGATTTTAACCATTTGAGTGCCAGGGAGGTATCTAACACATTGTGTTGGCTACCTCTCTGGCACTCAAAGGGTTAAACCATATATTGTATGTCATTTTATCTTTTTACTACATACATTTTATATCTTTATATTTTATTATTGCTATAAATTGCATCTAGTTCATTACTGATTTCTAGTATCATCTTAGTACGCTAGTCCTAGTACCTAGTACCACACTAATTCACTGGTATTGTTACTTAATAAATACTTTATTAGCTATTTCTACCTTAATTGTTTTATACCCAAATTGCTACACTTGGATATATTCTTTGTTTTGCGCATTTCTATTCCTTTTGTGCCTGAGGTCTTTAACCGCTGGAGATCCTGGAGAGTTTGTTACAACAAAAGCAGCAGCAGCAGCAGAGTATTATTCACGAACTGTCTTATTAACTGACTGAAAAGGTGATGCTCTGATTAGTTGGAAGGTTCTCAATTCAAGATCATTAAAACTATTTCCATATACCGTTCACATCATTTCTTACGTTTCTATACAGACCTTTCAGTATACAGACATGAGATCAATGGACTTTGACTTTCTATTTGGGACTTTTTTAGAATGTAATGTTTTGACTCATATTGTAGTCATCCATTGTTTCTTTATTCTGATTCTGTTCTGTACTTAGTTTTACTATTTATGTTCATATTGAATGTATAGCCAAATGTTCTATAACCTTCTGAGTACATGTGGATTAACGGAGGAATATTTATCTATTATAGTGTTCCATTCTCTTTCTATATTTAAACTGCACACTTAATACCTGTCAACAGATTTAATACACAATAACCTAAATGCACTAAAGGTCGGTGCTTTGTCCATATGATCTTGTTGATGTGTTCTAAACACTTCGACATTTTGATCTACACACACATAGACATATTCACTAAAATTGTTGGATGCAAGGGGAGGGTTGAACAAGGTCCCTATTAGCATACAGGATTGTCGAAGTGATGTTGATGTGGAAGGGATGTTCTGTCTTCACACCTTCACACATCTCCAACATTATGACAATACTGAAGTTGAACAGCATTCTCTCTCTCTCCGCTTCCCTACTTAGTAAGGGAGTGGAGAGAACAGTTTCAGCACCATGGACAGCATTGAGTGTCATAGGGATGTGCATTGCTCACCCCTGTGGCGCTCAAAGAATTAATAGGCAAGGTATGAGGCTGCATACCATGCCTGTATATGTGTATGTCATGTTATAATTTTATTAAAATATATATAGTTCAGACCTTAAGGGCGAAATCGGGACCCATACTGATACCCCCCAGCAGTGCTCACCTATCCAGTAGGATAGGTGATCAATGCAAGCGCCAATGCTGGCATTTAAATTAAAGCCCATATGACATATATGTAATATATGTTATATGGGTTTTTATATTATAATTATATTAACATTTATGAAATATATAGAGTTCAGACATCGAGGGGGGCATCAGAACTCCTCCTGATATCCCCCTAGCTTGGATTACCTATCCAGTAGGATAGGTGATCTGTGATCCATGGGGCAACAAGGAAGGCATTTGCTGCCTTCCTTCGCTATCTACTGGAGCCTCTGTATAAGCTGACTCCAGTAGAAGTCCTAGTAGTAAACCCTGTCACTGGAATGAATCAGTCACTTACTGGATAGGTGATCAATGCTAGAAGGGGTATCGGGAGGGGTCCCGAATCCCCCCTTGAGGTCTCAACTATATATATATTTTAGTAAAAAGAATTATAACATGAAATACACATATACAGGCAAGGTATGCAGCCGAGTACCTTGCCTATTAATCCGTAATACATATTAACAACTGAGTCCCTGTGGAAAACATCAACATTTTTATCCCTCTTTGAATTTTAGTGCATCTAGGCCAATGTATTAGATATTGTACATGAAGGGGGAGATACACTAAATGATGATAAAGAGGTGATAAAGTGGAGATGACTTCTCCAGTTTATCACTTCTCCAGTTCCTATGTTATTCTAAACAGCCTATGCACTAAGATCTCCAATGTTGAAGAAATCTTAGTGCATAGGATTCATTGAATCACATAAGAATTGGAGAAGGGATAAACTGGAGAAGTCATCTCCTCTTTATCACTTCTTTATCACTGCTTAGTGAATCTACCCCTGAGGTCTGCACTGAATAAATCCAAAACATCATATTTTGCTAGTGTTTGGTCACTCTCTGCCATAAATTGATTTACATTACATGCCAGATGAGCATGTAGTGAACATAAATGAACTGTATCAACATTATTTTTAAAGTGCCTAACAAAAGAGAACTGAATTATTACTGACATAGTTTGCTTTCAACCTCTCTCTCTCTCTCTCTCTCTCTCTCTTAATACTAGGGCAATTGTCTTATGGGGGCACAGCAGGGACCATGGGAGGGGGGGTTAACATTGTTCCCTTTAGGGAGTAGGGCACCCTGTCTCTCAGCTCCATATAATTGACAATGCCTCCTCTTTTCATTTTAAATGTGTCCTTCCTATTTATGAATTAGTTTAATTTTATTTATTCAATTTAATAGAAGACAAATGATAGGTCCTGGACACGCTATGGCCTTAGCTCCTTTACATTCTATTGAAAAGCAATTGAATTGGCCATTTACCCAGGGATATTACCTCTCAGGCTGGGAAAAGATTGAGATGCAGTGGTCTACTTCAAGTCCTAGAGGTGTGGACTAAGTATAAAGACATGTCAATGTTTAATTTACAGCTTTGCCTTTTGGCCTGGAAAAAGCATAATGAGGGTACACCATGTTGATGGTGTCAGGGCAGAGGGCATCAGAACAAAAAGGATTTCATTCAGCCTTATTTGTATGATCTATTGATCAGTTCTCCTTTACCTTAGATTCTCCTTCACCAGATTCAAATGAGCATAGACATTTTGAGTTTTTCACTCTATCATAACAGTGCTTTTGACAAAACAATACTTTTATTTTTACTGAAAATGCTGTCTGAATTTCACTGGAATCAGAGGATTATCGTGCTGTGTCTTTGACCAAGACTGGCAAGAAGCAAGGAACATGGGATGCATACTTTAGATATACTAAAGGGTACATCAGTATTATGTCCATCAGACAAAATCCTTAAAAAAATGCTCTGTCACTCTGAGGGACCAAGGAGGGTTCTCGCTGCATCAAAGAACGCTTTAGATGCTTGGTTTATATCTACCATTTAACAAGTATGTACTACCTGGTCAAAATCTCAGTGTGCCCTGGTCTTAGAAGAATAAGGCATCAGCAGAGCAACTGTACAAAGTAGCTACCTAGCTGCCTCATTACATTTTTTCAAAATGTTATAAGATGGATGTTTTCAATTAGTTGAGGAGAGTTTTTGTAGAAATTACCTACTGGCACTTTTGCAGATTAAGGGTCTGTAATAATAATATTGAGTCTGGATTTTAATTTCTGTAATTTTTTTTTTTTAGGTGTTTAGATAAGCGTGTCAAATAAGGTGTTAGTTTAGTTATACCATGAGTGTGCCCAGGGTGGCAACTGACCCAACTATTATTGGTTAGTTTGTTTCCTTCCCTGTTTGGAAATTTGGGGCAGCATTGTGATGTACCCATGGTCCATTTCCCCCATAGAATGACTGAGAAAAAGATAATTAGTGATAAATTATTTTATCTGAAGTCCATGGGGAACACAGGGTATTCCTCCCGCAGAAAACATCTGTTCTTGATTTCTCTGGTAGAGTGCCCTGCCTTTCTGAGTCCACTGCATTGGAGACTTTTTTCTTAGTTCCTCTTTTGGTTAGTTTAGCATTCAGGGTTGTCAAACAGCTTGCAATGTGTAAGGGAGGGCATTCTTTACACGTCAACAACAGCTTTTTGTCTGAATGATAAGCTTATTATTAAATTCAGCCAATTCCCTATTCATACCTATTTCTTAGTGCATATGGTAAAGTGTTTGTATCACCAAGGTGATGGGCTCACCACACATTGCCAGATACACATCGCCATAGCATCACCCCTCATCTCCTTCATGGTCTTCATGTGAAATAGGTGTTCCATTGTAAGTTTGAAGATAACAATCTTCTGTAAGGTATTGGATTATTGTTTTTTTTGGGGGGGTTGTATGTTTAAATTAACAGTGTCCTCTAGTGGTCATATTCTAATTCATTAATAGTTATTATGTTGCTTAATGTAGTTAAGTAGGCTCCTGTACTCTTCCCACTTCATTTAAAAAAAAAAAAGCCAGTAACTGTCATGCCCACCTCAATGGCATGATATCCAGGAAAGAGATGCACTAAGTTATGATAAAGAGGCGATAAAGAGTCTATAACGTCTCCAGTGTAATGAACTCCCATGTGTATGTTATTCTATGAAGCCTATGCACTAAGACCTCTAAAGCTGAGGAGATCATAGTGCATTGGCTCCATAGAATAAAGCCATAACTATAGAATTTATAACACTGGAGAATAAAGCAAAAAACAGAATCCTGCTCTGCTTCATACAAATTAAATGAAAACCCAGTGTAGAACATATATTATACCAATGTATTCATTCACTTGTTTCAAATAATGAGTGTTTTGTCACATAGTTTGGGCAAAATATGTTTAAGCTCTCTTACCTCACCAAGCTACTCCATTTTAAGCGAGTCCTCTCTAATAAGTAATGTCATAATTACGGCTTATGGAAATGCTTTATATTAAAAGCTGAATCCATCTAATGCCCTTATGGGTGAACTGACCCATATTCATTCAGGGATCACTTGGCCAAACTATGAGACAAAATCCTCATTATTTGAAACAAGTGAATTAATACATTGGTATAATACATTCTCTAAGCAGGGTTCACATTTAATTTCCATGAAGCAATACAGGATTGTCTTCTGCCTTTGGTATGTTTGCAATTTGGGGACTATGGGCATCCTCTCATTCTTTGCTGAGCATATCCTCTGCAGGATAAAGGCCTCCTCAGAAAACCTCCAACACTTTGGTACTGTGCCTTTTTTTGCCTCTGTATACCAACAAATTTGGTAATTTCATCTACCCATCTTGCCTTTTGGTCTTCTTCTTAGTGTAATGGGTTTCCTTGGTTGGAGTCCGTAGTGCAGAGATGTTCGCTCACCCTTGCAGATAGACACAACCCAAGGTGACCAGGTAAAAAGCCACCTCGGCTGTGAATCTGTGCACGGGGGCCTAGCAGGAACAATAACCAGGTACGTTGAATCAGACAAGGGCAAATCCAGGAGAGTAGTCAGGCACGGTACCATAAATCAGGGCAGGCAGCGAACAGGCAAGAATGAATATCCAAAAGCAGGAGTTAAAAGCCAAGACAATCTGGGAATCTAGGAAATAAACAACAGGAACAGGAACAATGAACTGACCCAGCCCTCAGGAAGAGGCAGTGTTTTATACCCAGGTAATGAGCAGCTTAATTTGCAAGCTGCCTCAGGTGGACTTTGAATGACAGGTAGAAATCTGATAGCATCAGTCCAGCCCCCTAGTGCTGCAAGGCAAGATATACATGGCTAGAAGCACACTGATAGAACAGGTGCAGCAGTGGCTCAAAAGCAAGAAAGCATGACCAAAGTATATGTGGACTCTGGTTCAAGCCCACCGTGATCCGTCAGAGAGGTGGCCGCGTCTGGCAGTCTGCCTAGTCAGGGGCAGACAGTGACATTTAGGTGATTAGTATCGAGTGGAATCCATTCCAAAATTTGTTCGGTCCATCTACCATCAGCTCTTCTTGCTATGTGGCCTTCCCATTTCTCCATTGATCTTAAGTCCTTTTTTGTTCCAATTTGGTTTGTGGAAAATGTCTTCTAAATAAGCAGAAAACAGTTTTGAGGAGATTGTGTCTCCTTGTCAAACACCTCTTTCTATGTTGATCTGGACATTATCATTTTTGACCTGTATTGATACAGTTGCATTTTCATCTATTGATTGATATTGATGTAAGCTCTGTCTATTCCATGGTTGAACAGGGCATCAATTATTTCTTGCTTCTTCACTGAGTCAAAGGCCTTTTCGTACTTAATGAAGGCTATGCATAATGGAATGTTGTACTAATTATTTTTCTCTATAACTTGTTGCACTGTTTGGATATGGTCCACTGTACTGAAACCGCTCCTGAAGCCTGCTTGTTCTTTAGGTTGTGCCGTTAAATATTTTGTCCATTTTTCTTGATAGTACCTTTGTAAAAACCTTGCAGACCACCGGCAATAGGCTTATTGGCTGGTAGTTTTTTAGATCCGCCGTATCAGCTTTTGTGCGCAGTAGGATGACAACTGCATGTTTCCATGTTTCAGGCACTTTGCTGAGTAGTAGCTAGTAGTAGGCATTTTGAAAACAGTTTAACTAGTGCTATGAATATAGGTTGACCTCCAGATTTCAATATTTTGGAAGTAACTTTATCAGGTTAGCTGCTTCCACGTTTTACTTTGATTTTATTGCAGCTTCTACCTCTTCTACTGAAATTTCTTGCACAGCTTCAGCCTCTGGCATTGCATTTAGCTGTTGTCCTTCATCCTTATAAAGATTTAAATACAATTCTTCCACTCATTTTAGTATTCATTGTTGAGTTTTTGCTGTTGTACCATCTTCAAGCTTTAATGCAAATATTTGGCTCCTATTTGTAGCCATCTTTCGTTTTGCTTTCTTTAGCCGTTGATTTTCTTGTAACATCCTTTTGATGAGCTCAACATTTAATTTGCACATTTCTTCTTTTATATGCTTCCTCATGGTCTTGCACATTTCCACATGTTCTACCTTGTTTCTAATATTAATGTTTTGCTTAATTTCTTGTTGCTTTTTCATCATGGCAACTGTTTCTTTTGATATTCAGGTTGGTTTTTCTTGCTTTACAGTAGGTGCAAGGTCATGGGCAGTATCTAAGATAGTCTCAATAACTTTTTCATTGCGGGTTGAAATGTCTGTGTCTGGAAGGTCTTGTTGCACACTGAAGCAATTAGACAGTGCTAACTCAATATTCTTATGATTTTTCGATAGCTGGCTAGTGTCAATATTGATGTTTGTTGATTTGGTCAATTTTTCTTTCTTTCTTTCTTTCTTTCCTTCTTTCTTTCTTTATTTCTTATTGAGCAGTCAGTGAATATCTTTTTATTAGTATTAGTATGAAGTCAATTTCAATTTTATTACCATTAGGGCTTTCCGATGTCCATTTACTCTGAGCCTTTATCGTGTAGAACGAATTCATGCTGTGCCAATATTGTTCTTCTGCAGATTCGATCAGTTGATTGCCTCTATCATCTCTTTTTCTAGTTCCATGTGGTCAGATCGATTTTTCCCCATTTTGGATTTTACCAATTCCTGCATTGAAATCTCCCATTATAAATTTGCAGTGATATCTGTCCTGTTTGCAGACATAATAAATCATCAAAAAATTCTTCAACTTCATCATCACTGTGGCTACTTGTAGCTGCACAGACTTGAATGATTTGAAGAACATAGCAACTGTTTAGTTTGATAGAACAAGAAGCAATTCTTTCATAAAAACTTTCTACTTTTACAATTGAGTCAATATTTTGTTAATCAAGAATCCGAATCCTTCACATTGGTCATCATCATACTATGGCCCTCACACTTATGGCTTTCTGGTCACATGACCTATGACTGAAAAATGTTGGATGTCCCTGCTTTTGTGCATAACCCCCAGGGCATATTGAGGTTGTTAGCTCTTGAATATTGGCACCACTGGAAAATTCATAGGGCCATTAGGATTTTCTGGTACTAGTTAGATAAGTGAGGGACTATTATTAGGAGCTGTTTCTTCTCCTTTAAACGTGTTCTTCACTTTGAATAATATATTTGTCCCTCTTTTCTTTATAGTATAGGCAGTGTCCATCTTCTAATTTGACTAAATCATCTTTTTCACTAGTTTCATATAAACCGATGTTTTTTTAGTTCTTGTAATAGTTCATGTAAGTGTGAAAACATACTCAGAAATTGAATGCTATGCATTCCAATGTCTAAAGACCAAAGGCAGCCTGATAGAACCTGATAATTCTTTCATCCTTTGCCATTGTGCTGGTCTTCCCTCTGCCACAGGAAATAGCTCTCAAGCCTCCAGAGAATGAGGGACATTGTTTCTGTTGTGAAACCATGCTGAAGGAACTGAACATAATCTGCCACTCTGATCCAGTGTGGGTTGGCAGATTTAGGGCTGTATGTTCAAAGGGATAGCGACAAAAAATTTTGTATGAAAGAAAAAATAAGTCATTGAATGCATGAATGACATATATTCTATGGAGTTTACGACAACAAAACTAGTAATGTGTACGAATTTACAGGCAAAGGGGCGGGGCAAGGGCAACTATTCTCCAGTGTCGTATAGAGGAAAAGAAAATTTGTTGTAACTAACGACAAAAAAATGTTTTCAAAAGACAAAAATTTGTACGTTAAGAAAAAAGTGGAGGGAATATGTTCTGAATGTGAGAATTTTGTCTTTAGTTAAGACAAAGTTAAGACATTTTTTGTTGCTCCATATGACAATATCAGTCAGGACAAATGACATATTTCCAATCACAACCGACACTCTCTGAAAATGTTAATGATCCCAACGACACTGTCCTTTGAAAAGTTGTTACAAACGACAAAAGCTATTTCGCTACTTCTTTGAACATATGGCCTGTAGTCTGGTGTCTTAGCTTTGATGTGTCTACCATGTGTGACCCTGCAAGGAACAGGTTCTCCTAATGCATAGTTATCAGCTTCATTGACACACACAAACACTCCCATCATGATAAGGTATTGACCCATGAGAGTGATATATATCCTTTTTATCACCTTTTTTTTATCATACCTTAGTGCATGGGTGTCCAACATGTGGCCTGTGGGCCAAATGCAGCCCACCTGACCACAGTGTGTGGCCTGCCTGAGATTTGAAAAAAATATATTTGTTACCTAATTAATTAACACACATGAACTAGTAGTCCAGTAGAAACTAAATCCATGCTTGACAGTACCATACAGTTCTCGAATAGATGCCTGTTAAATAAATATATTGTCATTGACTTGATCAATAAATAAATCCATATTCTTGCATAGATGACAGGTTATTGTTATAAATAAAAAATAATATGGCCCTCACACTTATGGCTTTCTGGTCATGTGTCCTATGACTGAAAAATGTTGGATGTCCCTGCTTTTGTGCATAACCCCCAGGGCATATTGAGGTTGTTATCTCTTGAACATTGGCACCACTGGAAAATTCAAAGGGTCATTAGGATTTTCTGGTACTAGTTAGGTAAGCGATGGACTATTATTAGGAGCTGTTTCTTCTCCTTTAAACCTGTTCTTCACTTTGAACAATATATTTGTCCCTCTCTTGTGTATCCATTGCCACCTTTTCAGCACCCCTTTGCATGGTAGCCACATCTGCTTCTCTGCTTAGGCATAATGTATAAATAACATGTGTGTGTTATTATTGTTCATGGATTCCCTGTGGTTTCTTCTATGCTTGATGCAGGATAATTGTATCAATTATGTTGTTAATTTTCTCAGCAACTGGTTTTTATGGGGTTGGAAGCTGCAAGTCCTCTGAGAAAAAGGGATGTTCAGCAATAAGAGTAGTGACATGATAACAGTAATAAAAGCATGAATTTTTTAACCACAAAATGATTATTGTTGCCAGAAAGTGCATGGATTTAGGCTTTGGTTTACAACAATTGGGTTCTATGTCTATGTATTATAGAGTCTTGTAACGGATCTTATCCGTTACTTGGGCCCTTGTCTGGACCTCGAGCGTTTTACCTAAAGACTATGGCCCCTTGACCTCCTTTGACCTCAGATGGGGGGTTTACTATCTTTATGTTAAAAGATTTATGTTTTATGTATTGTCAAATATTGTATGTGTTTAATTGTACTTGTCCCTAGGATGTGTATTGTAGCCACTCCAGCCATTTGACTGAAGACCTCCTGCTGGGTGTTAATCAAGTTATTGTATTGAGAACTGTCCTGAGAACCCCTGCTGTGTGTGTTAATCCATTCACGCCCCTCAAGTCTTTGTTCAATCAATCCCTTTTGTATCTGAAAAGACCATCTGCTGCTGGCCTTTTGTCTGATGTGTTATGATTTAATCATGTTCCCTATTGTATCAGGTTTCCCCATGTGATCCAATGTACTGTACTGTATATAAATATCTGTGGTTTGTGACAATAAAGTGAGTTATGTTTTGGAGTGAACAAGGAGTCTTGGAGTCTTGTATTGCTTATGGTCTAAAGTGTCCACTCTGATACCCATCTGCGTCAAGTATCCTGAATCGTTGACCGCCTGCTGCCAGCTTCCTGCGACCCAACTTCGTAGACTGTCAGGCGGCGACGTGGACTCTTCCCTGCTTCCAGCGATCCTGCAGCTGTTTCCAGTGACTGTCCATACTTCAACTGGTGCATCCAACGGCGCTTATCTGGCGTTGAGAAGGAGAGACCCGGGAACGACGGCGGAAGGCAACGCGGTCCCTTTTCAGCTTCCGTTACAAGTCTGGTCATACCTTCTTTATTATATTACATATAGGAGATGATGTTTAGTTTACGGGGGGGGGGGGGGAGGGAGTTGGGTTAATACTAGGAGCCATATGTACAAAGTAAAAGTAACCAGTTCTGGGGTAGACAAAAGCAATGCATTGGAGACCTCTCTAGCATTCAGGTTACATGGCCCAATAGAATAAACTGGAATTTTTATTCATCCCCTATATTTGTTCATCCTTTCTTTGTAGATATGGTCCTAGCTGTCTTGTTAAAGATGCACATGGTTCAATTTTCTGCCTGCTGGTAAAGAACAGGTTAAATCCAAGGAGTTTTGCTACAAAAGTAAAAAGTGAAACTCTCTGTTCACCTTGCATGACAATTCCAGCAAAAAGTGCACTGTTATCCATAGAAACACTCATATTGATCCCCCCAGCCTTGTTTCATTGCACTGGTAATCATAGAATCATGCATACTGACACTGAGTCCCAGTACTGTAGCAGGAATTATTGTGGCCATAGAAATCATTGCTGGTAAATGGCAACATTCTCACAAGAAATTAATTTGCAGTAGAGAAAAAAGTAGAAACTGTATTTATTTTTATGCATGGTAATTTTAAAAGAAAAAGGGACAAATTGTGTTTTTTTTGTGAAAATTCACACAAAAATGGGAATTTACTATCTCTACAGAGGGCAACACTGGTTTGTATGCATGCCATCTTTTCCAATCTTCAAGGGATAGTAATGTTTCATAATAAAAGCAGCTCTAATTAATCATCATAGTATTTGGACTTTGGAGAGTGTTATTTCAATTCTGTCAGAGTTGTAGTTCAAGAGTAATTCATTGATAAAGTATCCCCCTCCTGCCCCTTTTACTGATGTAACACTGTTCAGCTAGAGCAGAAGGGATGTGCCCAGGTAGATTGCAGAGAGGGACAATCTTCAATTAAGATAAGGGAAAAACCTGAAAACTTGTCAAGAGGGGAAGGGTTTTCATTGTTCTCATAGGAAGAAGATTGTCCCCTGCTGTTATCTGTCTGGTCTGTGGACTGGATTCCACATCTGAGAAGAGATGGCTTACACTAGGTAAAAGGGGCGGGAGGGGAAACTTTCCTTGTGAATATCTCTCAAGCCATAAAGGTTTGAGAGATAAGACTTATATCTTTCATGTTTTTTTAATGCCTACAAAATAAAATAAAGACAAAACGAAGTATTACTATCCCTTTAATGACTGGAGATAGCTACTTGGAATATAATATTGGGTTTTCTGTTTTAAATTGAAAATGTAATTGTATTATAGTTTTATCTGCAATACTGTAACACTTTTTACATGTTATTGTATTATCATTTTATTTACAACACTATTACTTTTTTTTACCTATTAATGCCTTGATAGCTAGAAACATCTGAAGGCCCTAGTATCCAAGCTATTTAAATAAAATCAACACTGGGTGAGTACAATTGCACTAAGCAAGTCACTGGAGGAATGTCTTTTTTATTCAAAATGATGGGAGCTCTAAGTCTGAGTATCTGACCTGAGAGTGACTTGAGTGTGTACATGACACTAATGTTGCCAGCTAACACTATTAACATCAGCAGTTATGAAATGTGCATACTACAGGGCTGCAAAGGAACCAGGAATAGGTAAACCTTTAGTTTTCCAGTTTCTCATGTGAGAAGACCCTGAAGAATCTGCACTAGGGGTGGTTCCAAAGGACTAGTGCTATAGTAATAATAATATAAAATCCAACACTTTTTTGTATTCAGGAAGTGTTTTCTAACATCTTGATGCATTATCCACTGGTAATACTAAAAATACTAGAAATAAAAATACTCATCTGAGAAAGTAGACAAAGACTGGCAATACACAATATGTGTGTATGTATTGTAATCATTTGCATCCAGAGGGAGGGGCAATGGGGCCACTTGACCCCCCCACACACTTGCCCCCTCCATATAAAAATAGGTGCTGGGCAGGCAGAGCTTTTGATCATATTATCACTCCATCCCCATTAAAAATGTCTATGGACGCCCCCGATTTTGTATTCTTTTATATGCTATTGTCTGTCAAGTAATCTCACAGATTTTAGTTTACCTTTCCATGAACAATAAAAGTTATAGGGTTTTTTTCTCATACTTCCAATGCTTTGAGAATTTTCATTCAAGAATTATTTCAGTTACAAACTATTATATTTTCTTTCAACCTGTAGAATTATCTTCAATTGATGTCAAAAAAGGCAACTCAGTGGGAGGAACTCAATGGAAGATCTTGAGTCATTGTCTGTGATTCTCTCTAGTAAGTGATTTGGACAGAACCACCTGGTGACCACATTAGAAAACTGATATTTAACGTAAAAAAGTCTGAGCTATATTAACTTTTTAACCCTTTGAGTGCCAGAGGGGTACACAATGCTTTGCAAAGCAATGCGTTGCGTACCCCTCTGGCACTCAAAGGGTTAATGGAAGGTCTCCCAGCTAAGGGTGGATTGTCTGTTTAGGGCTCTCCCCGTTGGCTGAGCAGTCATGGGCTGTTTAGAGAAGATCTCCTTTGCCCAGTCTGTGATATTTTATACTTCATGGAGTAAAATGCAGTCTATGCAGTCATTTCGCATGGACTTCTAGTGCTTCTAATTTTGGGCGCATGGATATGACATCATATCCTGGCAACCTGCACTCTCATGCCACATGGAGACCACAAGGAAGAGACAATATTGAGGTTTGTGCTGACAGCTGCATAGACCTCTCACTCCCCAAACTGGACCACCAAGGAAACCCACACACGCAAGAGAGAGGGGGGAAAGACTGAGTGGAAAAAGACTAGAAGAAGGGAAGGGGTCTGTGAGGCAGAGGCGGCGGACTGAAGTGGTGATTGAGGACAAGATATTATGAAAAGACATACACAATGAAATACCAAATATTGGACCAGTTTTTAAAATAAAAATCCCCAGTCTGGTATTCTACTACAATCAACCCCTTCTCCAACAGTGGGATTACCCTTCTTTTTAACAAATGTTTTTCATAAAAATGTTTACCGCTCCTTTAATGAACCATATTGAATTTCATGCAAAGATTTCTAGTCAAAGGCAGTTTGGTATAAATGTCAGTTTAACTGCTTGGATTCTAATGGCATCTCCAATGCATTATAGAGCAATGAATATAATATCTCTTTAGCATCCAAGTAGTTAAATGACTTTTATGCTAAACCTTCATTGGCTATAAATCTTGGTATAAAATTGCCAGTACATAATAATAGCTTATATAAAATGTCCTGCTTCTTGCCCTCTTCTTAAGTATCCCTTTGGTCTGACATCTGAGAATTCCCAATCTACTTACCAAGGCTCTCAAAGAGCAGCCTCTTTCTTAGAGCATTGTTTGCTGCATGGAAGAGCTGTATTTATGAATACAAGACAAGCTGTTAGTGAGACATGAATCTACTCTGGCATCAAGTACATATTTACATATTTTTTCCCTGCCACCCTTGTCATGTATTCATAAATACAGATCTTCCATACAAACAGCTTCCATTCTTCACTCTCACAGCTAATTAAATAATGCTGTTCTAAACAGAACGGTGTTGTATTGTTTAGTTTTAGTAAGACATAAGTGTGCCTTGTACAAAAGCTCATGCAGATTTTTTGTTGTCTCGTTATCCTCTTTATTGCCCAGTCAGAGAGGCTGAGTCAAGTCTGGATTTATGTCTTAGGCATTTCTAAACAAGGCATTCTGAGCACCCCTTAACCCCATCCATGGCCACATCCATACTCCTCACATGATCCCAACCTCATTCCACTGTTAAATGGATTAAAAAATGTACTTTGCATATAATAAAAACCCTGTACCACTGGGTGGCTCAAGTTGTCCCCACGCGATGTGTTGAAAACCTATTTAGCATCTAAGTCAATAAAGGAATAGTATTACTTCATTGTAAGGAAGTTTAAAATTATGCATAATAAAAAAATAAATGAGAAGATGTAAGCCCCTTTTGCAGACATCAGTGCTGTAGATGACAGATTAAGATCCTGGTCCCGGGACCGGATAGCTCTTCAGCAGAGCCAAAATAGCGTTGTCTACAAAGAAATACTTCATTAGATCGGTCTACAAAGTGTGCCTGTGAGCATGTTTATCTCTAACCTTGGTAGGATTACTGTGTCTGTTGGTCATTACATTTGTACTTTCATTCTATTATATGCCCTCTATTATTGTGATTTCTTTGTGTTTTTAAGTTTGTTTTAGCTTGTCTCCTTTGCGTATTTGTTTACATCAGTAAAGATGTTTTCACTTTTTGATTACACTTTTTTCTGGGTTGTGTGCCTCATTAGTGGGTTTTTGTTTATCCCCATTGTGTACTTATTCTGCAGAATTCCAGTTCATGTATTGTTCTTTTATTACTTTAATTATACAATTTTTATTCATTAAACTGTGGTTACTTGGATCCAGCCTTGTGTCTGGAGCTGTGTTTGTTGCTGAATATTTGCCCTCCAAGTGGAGACTGAAGCAATTTCTCCAAGAGCTCATTTGTCAGATTGACTGATATCAGCCTTCTGACCATCTGTACATGTGAGTGCAATCTTTATATGCTTCATTGATTTATCTGTGACGTATTATACCATTGGGCGCTCTCTTTTGTTTTTTTTCATGTTATACATCATATTTGTGAGTTCCAAGCTGCTCAGGGGGAGCGAATTCTTTGAGACCAGCCCACTATTGTATGACAGCTGTTGGTGATACTGTTCCTGGGGGCAGTGTAATATCCTCAATCATTTGATTACCAAGATTGGTTTACACCATTACCCGGCCACTCATTCTGTGAGTACGCACCTTTGGGTGTTGGTGGTGGAGTATTCCTTTTATCCACTGATACCGCACAGGGTCGCTTGTTTTTCTCCCTTTCCTCTTTTGTACTACAATTATTCTGTAGAGAATGTACACTTAGATCTCCAAAGTTTGAGAAATCAGTGCATTGATTCCATAGAATTACATAGGAATTGGAGTAGTGAAGTAATCTCCACTTTATTATCTCTTTATCACGTCTTAGTGAATATCCTCCATTGGGTCCTATGGAGTATTTCACACAGGCCATATGTGCTTCAACTGTTGCTGTATCCGTTCTATCATGAAGTAAAGCAGCTACAAATTTATAGTATGGGTTTCAGTTGAATTGTATTGAAACACCAAAACACTAAAAGATAACTATGTTATCACCGAGATTTTGTCACTTATGTTTATATTGAGAATGGGATGCTGGGAAAATCTTGCTACATTGCAGCACTAAAAATACACTAATATTTTCAGTGGTTACAAAATAGGTGTGCTGCAAAATAATCAGACCACAGTAGTCATCCATGTGAAAGAGCCCTTACTGCCATCAAAAAATAAATGCAGAAAATATATTGTGGATTTAAATAATAGGCCATCTGCTTTAGAGATTGATGCTACTAGAAACCCCCACTCACGCAAAAACACGCACTGGAGCAGAAAGGCACTGAGGGTAATGAGGGGTTGACAGGGTGGAGAAGATGATGGGTATGCTCATGAAGCAGCTCTTCCCTTCAGCCTGAGTAAGACCAGGAAGAGGAGGGCAGGAAGTCTGGTGATGCAGTGGATTGCGGGTTCCCCTGCAGCCATTTTGTAATAATACCCATTGAATGAGGAGCATCTTGCTTCCCTCCCACTAGCCTTGCCAGTTCATCTGCCTCTGTTTTGGTGGTGCATTGAAGGTGAGTAGGATTAGAGCAGCCCAACGTTCTTCTATTGTTTTCTTTTCCCGGCCACCAGATGGTGGTGGAGCTGGCTGCAATCAATTAATTGCTTGCTGCAATGTGAGCTGAAGCACTGCAGAGGGCGGACAGGATGCCTCAAATGGGAGGCTTGGTGAGCATTCAGGTGAAGCCTCCCCCCCCCAGCTTCAAGGGCCAAGCCAGTACACAACTCTAGACCACCAGTGCATTTAAGTCTCAGCAGGTACCCCCCTTCAGGGGGAAGATGAGGACCACTAGCCCATCATCTAGCTCTGCCCTGACAACAGAGGGTTTGCAGAACCAGTCTTCTTCTTCCCACAATGGTTGCAGATCTAGCCAGCATCAAGAGGGGGTTGGCAGGCAGCAGGCCCACTAGGAGTCTTGGACCAGAACTGCTGAGGTTGGTGGCAAGCAGCCCAAGGCTTCGAGCTTGAGAATGTTACAGCCTGGGCCCTCCTCCTCCCGGTGTGATGGTGGAGTGAATCCTGTGGATGCAGCATTGGTGGAGTTTCGGGAGACTGGAGCAGTGGACATTGCAACAACAGGGGTTTCCTACCAATGTCTTCTCTTCAGCAACCCAGAACAGGATTTGCAGTGTGCTAGTGGTTCCAGCTGTCCAGTAGCTTTGGTATCTTGTGGTGCTTTTGGGAGCTACTGTGACTAGATATTTGGCTCCATAGTTTTCTGCTGGAGTATGCAGTGAGCCTTTTCCTCCTGAGTCTCAGGGGAATCTAGTGGAGGGAGGGTTCCCTGCGTCCAGGCAGTTTTTAGGGTTTTTGGAGGGTCTGAAGCAGTTTACCTGCCAATGGGAGGTAAGTTATTCTTGTAGGGCTGGTGTACTGTAGAATCCTGCACAAACTTAGGGGTTCAGGGTCAGACTGGCCTCCCTGTATCTACTACATCAGGTTTTGTCAGTAGCACAATTGGAGGGGTGGCTGGTGTGGGCTTTGCTGCTGTGTCGCTATTGGTGGAGCTCGCTGGAGCACCGTTGTCAACAGAGGTGGAGGTGTCTACTTCACTGGTCTGTGGCAGCAGAGGTTTCCAGGGGTGAAGTTGTCCGGTTGGTTGATATGGCATAATCGGGATCCTATGTTTGTTTTGCTAGATCAGTGGGGGATCATTTGCATGCTAAAGGAATGGATCTAGATAGAGGAGTTTGTGGAGCTTTATTCCTTGCTTCCTATGAAGGATTTATTGATGTTAGAAAAGATAACGTTGAGGATGTGAAGTGGGAGGAGAAAAACAAACCTTATCGGCGGATCCCAAAAATGTTTGGTAATCGGTTGCAGCATTTTGTATTTATGCCAGTATTTTGGGTGAGAAGTCTCCAGAATGTTGTCCAGCCCCTTTTTTTGTTATGTTGATGAGATATGGAATATGTGCAAGGACTATGGGAGCCAGTACGATGGTATGATGAGCATTTTCATCAAAGTAAGGCAGCTCACACCTCCACGCGTTGGGACCATAACAATATTCATCTGTGGATGTGTCACGGTTTTTGAAGACTCTCAGACTTAAGGTTTGGTAAAATAACTTAACTTTATTAAAAGTTAAAGGCAGTCCCCGTAGGGTAAACATACATAACAATACAACAGTAATATAACATATAATAGGTTCTACCGACCTTGCCTAAATACCGAGCAAGGCAACCCAAGTGACAGTTTTAATGACAGGCTCTACCGGCCTTGCCTATACCGGGTAAGGCAACCGTGAGATGACATATACCGGTTCTACCGGCCTTACCAATACCGGGCAAGGCAGCCCCCACGGAATGCTGAATGTAGGCTCTACCGGCCCTGCCAATACCGGGTAAGGCAACCTTAAAGATGGTGAATTACAAGGTTCTACCGGCCTTACCAATACCGGGCAGGGCAGCCCAAAGGAGTACTGGAGTAGGCTCTACCGGCCCTGCCAATACCGGGTGAGGCAACCTACAGGATGGTATCGTCAAGGTTCTACCGGCCTCACCAATACCGGGCAGGGCAGCCTGAGCAAGTAGACCAGCTGTCAGGTGACTAAGACAGCATAGAGCATAAGTATAGAGGTCTTACTCAGCAGGAGTCTATTGCCAGGGATACTCAGACAACTGCAAGGAAGTGGACAGCGACTGACCACAGTACTGGATGTTCAGGAGCAAACCAACGTCTGCACGTTGGGACTAATGGTAATAGCGCCACCAGGTTTAATGGAGCAAACCAGCGTCCGCACGCTGGGACCAACAATGTATATCGCAACCAGGTTTAGTGGAGCAAACCAGCGTCCGCACGCTGGAGCCAATAATGTATCTCGCAACCAGTTTAGTGGCGTAAACCAGCGTCCGCACACTGGGACCAACAATGTATATAGCAACCAGGTTTAGTGGAGTAAACCAGCGTCCGCACGCTGGGACCAACAATGTATATCACAACCAGGTTTAGTGGAGTAAACCAGCGTCCGCATGCTGGGACTAACAATGTATATCGCCACCAGGTTTAGTGGAGTAAACCAGCGTCTGCATGCTGGGACCAAAAATGTATATCGCAACCAGGTTTAGTGGAGTAAACCAGCGTCCGCACATTGGGACCAACAATGTATATCGCAACCAGGTTTAGTGGAGTAAACCAGCGTCCGCACGCTGGGACCAACAATGTATATCGCCACCAGGAACCAACAAAGTATGATCAGCAGCGAGAAGAACAATGTCGCCAGAGCGACGGCTGGAGCAGGAGATTCAGGAACTCAGTAAGATTAACCCGCGAGGTGCTGGAACACAGGAACACTGGAACTCAGTAAGATTAACCTGCGAGGTGCTGGAACACAGGAACACTGGAACTCTGGAACACAGGAACACTAGCATACAGGAACACTGGAACACAGGATCAGCAAGTACAGCATGAACAGCAGGAACAGGCCCAGAAGCCTGACAAGCAGGTCAGGCAGAGTGAAGTCAGAAACACCACGAAAGGGCAGCCTGAAAGTGCTCAGCCTGGGTTTAAAAAGGCTGTGTGAGGAGGGCTAATCACAGACAGCCAATCATGATACTCAGCAAGTGACTGACACTGAACAGCACCAATCACGGGCACCGTGATAGGATGTAACATATGGGCCCTCAGAAGGCTTCATTTCCAGGAGGCGTAGGGAAGGCATGCATCCAGTGGTATATCGGTGGTCACAAAAGGGACTATTGCTGGTTGTTCAATGATGGCCAGTGTAAGTGGGGGGTGTCCTGAAGATTTAAACATAAGTGGTCTGGGTGCTGTGGGACCAATGTCTACACAAAATGTTTCAAGAGATGAAGGGTGCCAAAGTGTATGGGTGATGGTGCTTCCAAAGGGGAAGACGCCTGTGAGATTAAATGAGATGTGCTCATGGCTATACTGTTACACCAGTCACTGTGATGCATCCCTGTGGTGAGAAAGGTTTTCTGTGGGTTTTTTCATTCCTTTTCAGGAGCGGGAGGAAGGGAAGTCTTGACCATGGAATCTCAGTTGCCCAGTTTCCGTAGGTTGTCAGGAAGAAGCTGGCAAAGGAGGTTGCTTTGGGGAGGATGTCCAGCCCCTTTAGATCTCTGCCTTTGCCTAACCTGGATATCTCTCCTTTGGGGGTATTACCCAAGAGGGAGGTGGTTAAATTCTGCCTTATTCACCATTTGTCTTACACAAAAGGGGTCTTGGTGAATGAGGATATTGATACAGAGCTCTGTCCTGTTCAGTATACTTCATTTGATGAGGCAGTAGCTCTAATTACTGCTGTGGGACACTGGGGCTCTGATAGCGAATGCTGATACTGAATCAGCTTTTTAGCTGTTGCCTGTGCACCCTGATTGTCATCACCTATTCGGCTGTTGGTTTGACTGCGGTTTGTGTTTGTCTATGGGCTGTTCAATTTCATATGCATACTTTGAGACTTTTAGCTGTTTTCTTAGGTGGGTTGTGCAGGTGGAGGCTGGGTTTTGGGAGGTAGTGCATTACTTGGATGTGTCAGGCTAGGGGGTTCTAGTGATTGTTTACATTTGCTGGAGACCTTGAAGTGGGTGGCGGGGAGTTTTGCTGTTCTTTTGGTTTTGGGTAAGACTAAGGGACCTACGAAGTGTCTAAACTTCCTCAGTATTTAGAATGACTTCATCTCACCGGTAGGGATGGGTGAAAATTTCACCTCAAACCAAAATAGGTGAAAAATGGCACTTCCTCACTTAAGGAAGAAATTTCCTGTCAAAAGTGCTGTTTTCCCACTTTTTTCACCTAGCTCATTGCATTGAAATCAATGGGAAGACTGAATTTTTCCCCACCTGCAGGCATATAAAATGGTGTCAGGCTCTATCAGCATGCCATTCTGTGTTTGTGAGAGGAAAAGAGAGCCACATGTTTTGAGCTAGAGAAGATAGGCAAATAAAGTGGAGTTGAAGCTTAGTTTTGGGGGTCTTTTTAGGTAATACATTTGTTCTCTGTGTTAGGGTAGTCTGGGGGCACTCAAGGGGAGAAGAAGGGAGGTTGACTCCAAATACCCAACATTCTGTCTGACTGATTTGATTGGAAGAAACAGGCAGCTGTGGTCCAATTTCCTTGCTGATCTTGTTGTTATTATTTCTGTGTTAGACATGTCTGAGGGTGTTAGGTTGACCCCAAATACCCCAACAATCTGCTGATCTTGCTGATATTATCTCTGTCCTGGGGAAGTCTGGGGAAAGAAGTTGTTAATTTAATTTTTTTAGTTATATATTTTTTTTTTGGATAGTGATAAAGCAGGGTAGACAGGACAACTGGTCCACTCCTCAAGGGGTTAAACTGATGTCAGCATCAGAACTACAAATATTAGAGTAGTAGTCAGTCAAGTATGACAAAACCACAGCACTTTTGTTGGAAAATGAGATGATCCGCAAATGAGACAGGGTTATGGGAGACTCATTTCAATTCAGTAACATTTGGAGTCAAGAAAAATCACTTAACATGTTTCATCTTGTTTACCATTTTTAAATCTCTAATGTTAATTCTGATGCACCATTTCAGGGCATGTGGATTTCTATAAATGTTTTCAGTCTCTACAGATAGTCTCAGTCACTTATTTAGTAAATTGTATCTATGTGTGGCTCTTTATTCATATGGAATGATTTGTTCATCTTGTATTAAATACAACAAAAATTGTAATCAAAATGAAAAACCATTAAATATCCAAGCGTAGCTTTAAAATAGAAGTTAGAGCTTATAAAGAGTGCGTGTGTGTGTGAGCGCATGCATGCGTGTGTGCATATGTGTGTGGGTGAGAGGGTTTGTTTGTGATTGTGCGCAAATGTATGCATGATGGAATGTGTGATGACGGGTACATAAGAATGGCACCACAATATTATAATAGGTGAGATTCACTAAGCGTTGATAAAGAGGTGATAAAGTGGAGATGACTTCACCAGCTTATCACTTCTCCAGTTCCTATGTTATTCTATAGAGCCTATGCACTAAGATCTCTAAAGCTGAAGAAATCTTAGTGCATAGGCTCCATAGAATAAGATAGGATTTGGAGAAGTGATATCATCTCCACTTTATCACCTGTTTATCACCGCTTAGTGAATCTCCCCCATCATGGTGCAGGAATGTAGCTTTGAAAAGATTCACACTGGTCTTTTCCTTCCATAGTTGTTTCACCTGCAATTCTCCCCAGAGGGAATTACTACTTAATGGAGAAACATAACTCTTTTTCCATGAAAATTCGCACAAGAAGAAAATTTAAACTTCCGCACATCCCTAGTTAAATTAAAGTGAAATGTCCATTCCCCCTTATGGGGCATTAGATGTGCTCCAAAATGACACCTCTTTTGCTTTTTACATAAAGGCCCTTTTTGAGCAATGCATTGGAGATGTGACTAGAATCCTAATAATTAAAGTGGAAAAATTACAAAATGAACATTATAGTGTAATACATTGACTTGAAGGTACAGGTAGTTTTGGAAGCACTTCATTTGGACATACGTATACACACACACACACACACACACACACTATGACCCACATTTATCAAACCAAAAATCACTGCACCGTATTTTCCAAAGAGACTCCCATTACAGACAATTAGACTTTTTCTTTAATAAATATGGAGTAGTTTATTACAGACTTGCTCATGGCTTGCATTAATTACTGTAATCTGATGGACCATACGCAGAAAACTAAAGAAGAATTCTGGAGCAAACTAACCGCACCATAGGCAACAAATAAACATTTCCATTAACTCAAATAGAGAATTTAACCTCCCCTGAGGTGCAGTTGGTTTGCCCCAGAATTGCTTTTACTTTGTGCATTCTGCCTTATAAGAATTATCTACTAAGCAAAGAAATTGGTCATTTGGCTAATTTTGCAACTGTACTTGTCAAAAGAACAGGCTAGAAATCTCTTACTAAGGTGTAAATGAGAATTTCTAACTGTGGTGAAGGCAGAAATAAAAGAGAATGAAAGCTGGCATTCATGGGACAGAACATGCAAAAGAGTTGCTTTTTTGACATACACTGCCTTCATAGAAGCTACGGGTAAATCAGAAACCGCAGTTGCACTACTTTGCTCCTGTTAGATCACAGAGACTAAAAGGTCTAGTACACAAATAATAAGGTATATTTGCTCCTGTTGTTCATACGGCTATGCCAAGAGTAAGCAACCTGCAGACCTCCATCTTTTGTTGCACCACAACTTCCATCATACTGAGTCAATTACCAGCTAAGCATAATGGGAGTTGTAGTTCAAAAATAGCTGTAAAGATGCAGGTTGCTAACTTGTGGTCTAGGGTCAGTCAAATGCTTTGAGTTTTTGGATACAGAATTCTGGGTATTGTTATTCCATTCTATTTATTTTTTAGAAACCCCATTCTCCCGCTGAGTTACATGGGATTACAGAAGCCTGGTGTGAGAGGAATGCATGTAAGCATTTTACTCTTTGCATATAATCATGTTAATAAATGCGGAAAAATAGCAATGTGAGACTCTTCTGATAAGAGTATTTTTGACTTTTTGTAATTATTGACCTGTGTAACTAAACATGGTACCACTGAGCCTGTTGTATAACTTAATTAAATAAGCCATGACATTTGATTGTCTGTTGGTTACTGAAATTGATACAAATGATGCACTTATGCAGAGCAAATTAAATGAACATGAAACGTCATCAATCCACTCCAACACACTTCAGGAGATGACATGCTCACACACTTAAGTTCAGCTAATGTACGGTCAGTGACAAACCTTATCTGAACATTGGTTCAAGAACACATTAAAATCCTAGTTATATAGAAAATTGGTTAAAACTGCAGATTTTGTATTACAATATTGTGTTTATATTCCGCAGAGTGATGGGATTATTTAAGCTAGGCACAGTATGCATTAATCAGTACAAGAAGAGCTGCTATAGTACTCACGGGTACATTATCTTAATCTGTTTTCATATCCTATATAATTGTTCTCTAAGTGTGTGTCAAAAGCCATCACCCGCAGTAGAGACGGCTGCGCGCGCTGCAGTCATGCGCAGTACAGACTGCCCGCGCCGCGGCTGATAACGAAGCGGGGCTCCGAATTCAGACTGCGCAGAGAGGACTACGGTCTGAATTCAGAGAACCCTGCTCAGTATCAGCCGCGGCGTGGGCAGACTCTACTGTACATGACTGCACAGTGGCCGTTGCTGGGTGGCACTGTGGCCCTTCAACTAGTATTCCATAAATACATTGGATTTAAAAGATAAATAAAGAATGTTCACCATCTGATATAAAAAAATTGCTCCCTCCACTTACGGAGAATTGAGTCTCTGTCTTGATAAAGTGCAAATATGCTTCATGAAACAGGTGGAGTGAGTTAACATTTATAATTTCCTTTGTCACTTTGTGCACTCTGTCTTTTTATTATGTGTTTTTTACACTGCAAATAAAGATGGACTCAGGTAATGCCTGTGAGTTACTCAACCACTGATCTCTTTATGGTATTAGGTGTGAATCAAGGCTTGGCTCATTCATAAATGGAGCTTTGTGTATGAGATATCTACATTTCTATGGTGGATCTCTATAATTACTTGACATACAATATTGTTACCAAAATGATAAATTGATATTTTGGGGGAAAAGTGTCTATATCTATTTTTAGACTTATAACAGGTATCTCTATTAAGTTAGAATAAGGATGTTATATATTAGAGCAGAGTTTCTCAACCATGCTTTTTGAGGAACCCTAACAATGCAGATTTTATGGATCCCCCTGTCTATGCACAGGTGAACTAATAAGACTGAGTGATCTACTAACATCACACTTGTACTCAAGAAGGGAAGTCCATCAAACCTGCATTGTCATGGTTACATTGGTAGAGAAGCTCTGCATTAGTGTCAGTTCCAGATTTTGTCTACCTAAGTGATCAGTATAAATTAGCAGGGAACATTTGGGAACAGCTGAGTTGTCATTAATTGTGAGCTGTAACAATGTTTGAGTATAAATTTCCATATATATCTAGTACAGCAGTTTATGATTTAAAGTCCTTATTAAGTTCAGTGCAGTATATTCAAATTGAGGGAAGAAAAAGGTAAAGTGTGGTAACTTATACAAAGTAATACAGTCTACTGTTCCTTGGTTTTTACATTTGTAACTTTAAAGGAACCTTGTTTATAAAATATAATAACTCATTAATGTACTCCATGACTGCTGATAAATATTACCTAGACTATTACATCTGGGGTAGAAAGCCTAAAGAGCTTTTGCTATCTTGCAATGATTTGTATTGGGCTGTAGGAATATTTATTAGAATGAAAACAAAAACACATCTGCATATCTAATGGCAGTAACCTACAACTTTTGTGGCTACACTATGATGTATATACTATAGCAGGGTCTTCAAACATTTAACACTTAACCGACTGTTTAACTGTCCAAATCGTATGGGTTCCCACTGTATATACACAGATGCATACACATATAATCCAAATATGTTGTAAGGCAATCTGTAGGATCTTTCAGGTTGAGTGTCCACCTGCATGTCCTTTAAGGACTCCTTAAGAGGGCCAATTCGACAGATTATTCACCACTATACTACAGAAGATTTTCACTTTAGTTCATATTGGTGCACTCACTGTTACAAAGAATTTAATTCCAGCAAATTTAGAAAGCCTCCTCAGTAGCATGCACACAGAAACTGTGTAAATGTATACCAACGTCCTCTGCTATTTGTTAGTACATAACATAAAACTAGGTGCAGATGAAAGGAACAGCCCACAGCCATACACTACACTTCACTGCTTCCACTTGGTGCAAGAGACATTAAGAGGAGAGATTTATGTTTAGTAAACTAAGCATAGGCAGGCATAGTATTAGATAATTGATTCCAGTTCCTGGTTTAGCACTGAATCATATTAGAAAATCCCCCTAATAAATCTCACAAGGTGTATGTTTGAAAAATTGGGGTGTTGGTCAGATTAACTACATCCACTTTATGTCACTCATACATTATATTGTGAATATATTTTGTGCACACAAACAAATACTGTAGATCGATGCATGGAAGGAATCCTGGGAGGAAGTATTCAAACACTTATCAGTTTTCCAAGCTTACATTCATTCAAATGCAAAAGCCCGTTACAGTCCAGTAGCTGATTCTGCCATGGTTTTTGTATAATTGTGCTGGCTCAGAGGCAAGACCAGCTGGGTTCTGCTTCCATGTCAACTGCTTAGCGAGCCTGCTGTCACCCTTGTTTTACAACACTCCCAATGAAGCACAAATCTGTATTGATTTCAGAGGAACTAGAGCTGTAAATTACTGGTCATGACTGGCTTGATCGAACCCAGATGAAAATCTATTGATTGCTCTGAGGGTCTAAATCTAATTAGCACGCAGGATAAACTATAACAACTCACACACAGAGAGTAATTAGAAGAGCAATATTTCTCCCAAAACTATTATACAGCATTAAATGATAAAAGATCAAAGGTTGGAGAAGGTATTACTTGTTGTGACAGTTACTTCCCAGATGGACACACTTGTTTGATTTCCTATTTAGTAACAGTATTTGAAGTAATGCTGAAAACATTTCTAGCATTCAGTGGGTTAAAAGCCCAATTTAAATCAATGGGAATTTGGGGAATTTTTATTTTCCACCTAGGATGGAGTTATTTCAATTCAGAATTTCTCCAGTTCCATCAGTCTCTTTGTCTTTTCAGTGTGACTAATGTTAACCATTTGAGTGTCGGGGGTAAGCAAGCACATTATGAAGCATACCCACTGACATTCACACAGTTAAAAGACATCTTCCTAATGTGTCTAATGCAGCCATAGTTATAGGAACATAGTATCAAAGGGAATATGATATCAACTATTCCCTTGGTTATACAAGTCTTGAATCAATAACATCATGAAACATGAAATTAAAATGATCACAAAGAAATAATTTGACTTTATGAAATGCAGGCTGGGCTTTAATATAATTTTAGATGTGTCATTTCTATAGTTATGTTGGGATTAACAAATAAAAAAGGGTTTATCTGAAGCAGGCATATCAAACATTTTTCCAGTAGGCTGGATGCCCTGTTATCTGCAGCCATCTCTAATTGGTTAGCAGGTGTTTTTCTTTAATTAAATTACTTAAATCTGGAACAGTTTTGCATTGAGCATCTTGTCCATTAATGACAGCTGGATGTGAATCTTTGAGAGAAGGGGGCTCCTAGTGGAAAACCAGCTACAATATCTCCTGATAGAACTGAAAGAAGGTGAGTGTCATCTTCATAATATATTTGTGGTGGATGACGGATAAGATTGGAGGCAGTGGCAGAGGAGACACCATCACTGAGCTCTGAGAATGACAACTATCCTGCTGTATACCCCTGAGCATATGAAGAGTCTAGTACAACACCAAAGGGAGTTATTTTAACCTCTTTGCTGCCAAGGGTCAGTACCATTTTGCTAATCACTCTGGTGATGGGGAGGTTAATTTCATCTTCCTCCTAACTATTCTCATTGCCTAGCTTATACCACTCCCCACTTTTCCCATTCCCTAGTGCTAACCAGTCCTCCAAACTATTATCATTGCCTAGCTTAGACTACACCCCACCTTACCCATACCCCAGTGCTAACCAGTCCTCCTATTTTCATTGCTTAGTTAGACTAGTCCCCACTTTACCCATTCCCCAGTGCTAACCAGTCAGCGAGCCCCACCAGCTAAGCAATAACCTAAGAACTAATCACTAGACTATACCTAATACAGTTATCACTTCCTACTACTAATCTAGAATCCACACAGTTCTCACTACTATCCAGTGACTCATCTAGCCACCACACAGCTATCCCTACTACCCAATCACTATCCTAGAACAAGCACAGTTAATAGCCTAAACCCAGTCTAGCTAGACCTACCACTCAATAACTAGCCTAGATCCTACACAGCATGCCCTACCCCCAATTCAGAGTCCATACCAGCATAGCAATGCTTTCCACATAATCACTAGCTTAGAACCACAACCTCTAGTCCTACCATCTAATCACTAGCCCAATCCCTACCACTTAATCAGCAGTCTACATTTATACCGATATTCCTTCCACATAAACACTAACCTACAGATTGTTTTATCACTCCCAAGCTACCTTAAACCAAAATAGCACCACCACCCAAACACTTGCATAGACCTAGTACAGATATCACTACCACTTAATCACTAGCCTAGACCCCACGCAGTTATCCTTAGCACTCAGACACTAGCCTGGTTCTTGACGTGGGATTTGGGACCCAGGCAGACCTATACAGATGATGGTAGAGGATTCCATAATTAGGAAGACTGGTAGGGTAATTGTATTGTATTGTATATTTTATTTATATAGCGCCAACCAGTGTACTTGGCACTTTAAAGTTTACATTTGATATAGAAGTGCAGTGATTAAGTGCTTATAAAGACAATCATAAGGGGAACAACAGGTGAGTATACATTAGGATAAAAGGTCCCTGCCCTATAGAGCTTACAATCTAATCTGTAACCAAGATCACTACAATCAGGATGAGGTATGCTGTGTAAATGAGGAATTAGGATTAAAGAAGAGGCATGGGGGTGGAAAGTGCGGTGACCTAGTTCATCTAATAGGGAATGTCTGTGCTACAGCCTGATGAAAAGCAAATGAACAATTTAATAACGCTATTCTTCAGAATGGGAGTAACATAACATGAATGCATGTAAAGGCTTGCAATCTGGCAGGTAAAATGGGAAGAACTGTTACTGTTTGCAATGAATGAGCAATATGATAGAATTGGTGTAAAAGAAACTTGGATAGCTGATACACATGACTGGGCTTTCATTCTTGATCACTTTTTAGAAGTGGTAGGGTTAATAAAAGAAGTGGAGGTATGCCTATATTTAAATCATGCCTTAAAACCTAGTATATTGGAAGGTATTAATATAGAATACTTGTGGGTGGAAAACACTGGAGCATATATAATAATATGATGATAATGGGGATTTTCTAAAAGCGATCTAATATTTTGAAGTTTAATATATGAATTTGACTTGCAAAACCAACCATGCTACATATAAACTAAATGGAAAACTGCTTGGGGAATCCTCATTAGAGAAAGATTTAGGAATACTGATAGAGAATAGAATTGACAGCAGAGTATATTTTCACTCAGCTGCTACAAAACCCAATAGGATACTAGGCTGTATAAAAAGGGATATAGATGCACAGAATGGGAATATAATTCTACCTCTATATAAATCCTTGGTAAGGTCTTGTCTACAATATGGGGCACAGTTTTTCCCCAGTTCTTAAAAAAGATATTATTGAACTGGAAAAGTGCAGAGCTGTGCAACAAATCTGATAAGGAACTGGAGGATCTGAGTTATAAAGAAAGAGTAGCCAACCAGGTTGTTTTACATTAGAGAAGAGACTTCTAAGGGGTGATATGATTGCCATTTACAAATATATTCAAGGTCAATACAAAGAACTCTCCAACATATACTCAAAGAGCTTAGCAAAAAACAAAAAGTCATCCGGGTACTTTTGTCTAAAACAAAGGCAGGGCTTTTTTACAGTAAAGTTATGGAATTCTTTGTTTCAGGATACTATACTTGCAGATATTGTGGTTGCTTTAAAAAAAGTAATGGATACCTTTATAGCTCAGAAGAATATAGAGAATTATGACAGTTCGTTTTGAAGCAAATATGATGTTGATCCATCAAACTATCCCAACTCTATTTGGAGTCAGGAAGGAATTTTTTTACCCATTTGGAATTTAATCTGAACTCGATTCAGTAGTTTTTTTCCCCCTCTGAATCAACTGGTGGGATATGGCATAGGATGAACTTGATGGACTCTTTTTAACCTTTTTACAGGCTGATCAACTATGTTACTATAGTAATATCATCTACTCACTAGTCTAGGCCTATGCAGTTTTTCCTGTCACCTAATAAATCATGTAGGCCAAATATATCTATCCACATTAACACTAGCCTGTAATCCAAAATCTACCTCTACCACCCAATTAATGAATGACCTAACTAGATTTTACAGAGCTAACCCTACCACCAATAACTCCCTGGGGCCTGTACAGCTATCCCTTCCACTTATGCACTATCCTAAACCCATATGGCTATTCCCACTGCCAAGTGATTAGCCTAGACCTAATACAGTTATACCAACCACCTAAAGGTAAAGGTAGCCCTACAACCCAATCACTAGTTTAGACCCAGTAAAGCTAGCCCTATCACCCATTCACCAGCCTAGACACCACCAAGCTAATCCTATAATTAAAATGAACCTGGAACACTGCCTAGATAGTCCTAACACAGAGCATTCTACCCTTTATGTTCTAGCCATCCTTTCCTTTTTATTTTTTATTTTTACAACTTTATAGGGATGTAGGATCACAGTAGAAATCCTGAAAGAGGTGGAGTTGGTATGTATGTGTGTGTGTTTGTGGGTGGGATTGTTATATTTGTGTGTGTGTGTGCAAGCTTGTGCATTTGTATATGTGTTTATGCATCAGGTTAACTTTATAGATACCCAGTGATGAGGGACAAGGGATGTGATAAACCTTTTGCCTCAAAAGACAAGCATGCAAACAACATCACTTATTGCTGTGCAGGGAAATTCCCATGGAAAGTGCCAAATTCTTGCTTTTTCTGCCTTTTCATTGCATTGAAATGATTGATAGTAATGTATTTCCCCCACACATGTAGAGTTTCCTCCATATATTTTTGCCGGTCTAAAATGGGTGCCAGGGTCTAGCCTGTTATCAGTTTGTGCTTGGAAGAGGGAAAGCAGCAGCTAAATTTGGGATGCTAGTATTGCAAAAAAGGCAAAGAGAGTGAGAAGAGTTGCTTGATGGGAGTGTTGATGGTAGCCACTGCCAGCTGTTCTCTGAATCTGTGTTTGAAAGAAGAAGGGAGAGTTTATTAGAAAAAACAAAAAAACAAAAACATTTTTGGCTAAGTGACAGATAGCCAGGCAGGTAATTGTTCTTACCTGAGCTGACTGAGCCTGGCTGAGACTATATGGAAACTGAATGACAGATACTACACAGATAAACTATACATCATACATTTAAGTCAAATAGACAAGGGGTAAAATATTACATTATGTGTTATTTACACATACTCACTCCAACAGCTACAAGAACCAGATATACAAGCATATACAGGGGTGTGGTGGGTACTGCACCAGATGATGTGAGCTTTATTCTTGTATTGCAAGCTGGTGGTGAGTGAATCTATCACAGGTCTACACTATATTGTAAAACTCGGCAGTCCTTGTGAGTGAAAGAGAAGTTTGACACTAACAAGCAAGCTAGTGGGGTAGGGACAGATAGGGAAAGAAGGAGAGCTGGAAATTGTTGTGGTTGCATAGAGTAGACAGTGATACCAAAAGGTATACTGATAAAGGTGTATGAAAAAAAATTGACTAATAGAAAACACAGAAACAAGCAGTGACTGCTGAGACTGAAAATAACAGCAGCAGATAAGATATAGATCATACGTGTCAGACAGTGACAGTAACACCCCATAACAAACTAGTTGTCATTCTTCCATAAAAATGAAGTATTTCAGATTTTAAAAAACTTACAAAAATATGAATATTGTGCCGATGGGGAGGATACTGTTGATTTAGAATAAGTTCATTCACTTTGCTCCTTTTCTTTTTCAGACACAGATAAAGTAGAATGTGAGTGCGATGATGATTTGGCCAAAAAATTAACAAAAAAGGAAAAGGCTCAGTTTCACGTCACTGAAAAAAAGCAATTTGAACAATATGCCCGGACAAGTAAACATAAAAATAAACATTCATTTTAGTCACCATAATCAGCATCACTGCTTTCAAGTCCAAATGCCACCCAGTCACATTCTCTAGTATTGGCTACCAAGCAAAAAACAGGTCTATATTCACTTCCTTAGCTATGATGAATGCTTCTGTTGATATGTGGTCAGGTTGACAGAGTATACAACTGTCACGGTTTTCAGTACACTCAGAAGCAGACAGTTTGATAAAACACAGTTTTATTGAAATCAGACAGAATAAAGTAACCATCGCGAGTCCAGCAATAGTCAACAATCAATACTGACACAGGACAGGTTACAAAATAACATTAACCCACACGGGTCCAGTATATATATTTAGAGAGCAGTACATATACTGACACAGGTCAGAAACAGTTCGTGTGAAACAGTGAGACACTGATGTGTAGGTACTATTAGACCGGGAGGCTGGGAGGCCCTAATACCGAGGCCCAAGAAGCACTCTCTGCGGATGAGCGTCGCAATGAAGGTTGAGCGAGGCCCTGGATGGATCACGGACTACTGGTAGTACTGCAACCGGATGAATAACGGAACGCCCAGGAATCAACACAGACTGCGACCCAAGGAAACGGTACTGGACAACGAATGCAACTACGCTAGGCTCGATGGCAACTGCCGGGTGACAGAGCCGCCTGAGGTGCCCAGGAGACCAACCTCAGTAAGGAGTAGTGACAAGCCAGCGTACAGTGTGCCAATAGAATAGCTCCTACCCAGGTGAGCACCGGACAGCCCTGGTAATAGACGCTCAGGCTTGATGGCAACTGACAGGAGTGGAGCCTAACTGAGGCGCCCAGGAGACCAACCTCAGTGGCAATGCAATAACAAGCCAAGCGTATAGTGAGCAAACGAGATCTGCATCAGCCCTGGGTAAGGAGGAAGGAGGCAGCAAGGCACAAATGGGTCGCAGTCACGGAACAGTAATGCAGTACACGAGTCAACCAACTGGGACAGCACGCTCAAGACAGAGCACAGGAGATACTCTCTACCGGACTACTGGACGCGGTAGTGCACCAGGCTGGAGGCACAAGAGCAGGAACGGAAGCCAATCCGGGTCGATGCACAGAACTGGAACATCAGACAGGCCGGGTCGGTACACGGAGCAGAAATGTCAGCCAATCCAAGTTGGTACACTGAGCAGGAACGTCAGCCAATCCAAGTCAGCACACGGAGCAAGAAAGTCAACCAGGCCAAGTTGGTACACGAAGTAAGAATGTCAACCAGGTACATGGAGCAGGAACAGAATCAGAGAGAGTAGTCAGGCAGTCCGGGTCATATAAAGGATTTCACACAATAACGACAGCAAGCTCTAGCAACGGGAACACCATGAAAGGGCCCTGTAGAAATGACAGGGCTCAGTACTTAAAGGCTACCACTGGGTGGAGCAATATCACTCTAGCCAATAAGAATAACTCAGGCACAATGCTGTAAAATGTCTCCAGCAATACACAAGCACTGTGATAACACTATATAACTGTCACTACTTACTAGTAGGGAAGGGTGAAAACTTTCTCCTGAAACCAAAATTGGCAGAAAATGGCACTTTCCGTTTGACGAAAAATTTCCTGCGAAACGTGCAATTTTCCCACTTTTTCACCTAGCTCATTGCATTGAAATCAATGGGAAGAAATTTTTTTCTCCACCACATGAACGTTTTCTCTACTTTTCTATAGCCATATACAAGGGTGTCGCTCTCACAGCATGCCATTCTGTGTTTGAGAGAGGAGAAAGCAGCATGTTTTTGAGCTAGAGCAGATAGGCAAATAAAGGGGAATTGGAGCTTAGTTCAGGGAATCTTTTAAGTGGGACATTTGTTCTCTGTATTAGGGGAGTCTGGGGGCACTTTATGGGAGAATTTCTCTTGGACAAGCACTCACGCTTAACTTTAACTGCTTCCTTTCTGATGGATAAATATATTCATTCAGGTTTTTGGTTAGTTATTAGTCTTGTGGACATCATATATTATGAAAAATAAGTTAATCTAAATGAGTTCCAAATTTGAAAGGTTGATAATTCAATACCTGAGATGGATACCATCAAATGTTTGCTCAATATGATTGAGCAATGTAACTATGTGACAATTCAGCATTGCTACTTTCTATCTCTGTGTAAGATGTTTCTTTAATGTCTTTGTCCTCATGTGCTTTTTTTCTCTCGACACAAGGTGGCACTATTTGGTGTGTTTCAATTGGTCTATTGAGTTCTATGGTTCTGGTGCTGTCTATCATTTTCAACTCTGCGTCTTTCTGTACGTCATCATATAGGGTCGCTGGGTTACCACGAGGTGAGTGTCTTTTTAGTATATATAGTGATTTGTGTTTGCTATTTTTATACCATTAAATTGAGTTTTGTTGTTCAAAAATTCCGAGAGTGCACAGCTTGTTGATCTACTATTTGTTTTCCTGGAGCATTAAATTGGGTTTATATATATATATATATATATATATATATATATATATATATATATATATATAATTTTTTTTGGACTAACGGTGATAAGATAGGGTGGACAGATAAAAAAAAAATAATAATACATACATACATACATAATTAAACAAATAAATATGTTAGACAGCTGACGAGGAACCGGATGTGAGCTCTGTGACTGAGGCAGACTTGACAGACAGCAGACAACATTGAGAATTTTGTTAAGGGCCAAAGCAAGACATCATACTCCATCAGCTGTGTACTGTAGAGAGTACAAACACACACAGTAGATGAGTAATGTCTAGCAAATGCACAAGCTGAAGAGGGAAAGGTGGAGCAGTGCAGGGATGTGGGAGTAAAGTGGTATTTCAAAAGCAATGGTTGCTGCAGCATATACATCTGCCACATTGTAGGTTGTACTTTATTTTTTTTTTACTTACTTGACATCATGAATATGTGCCACTGTCACTTAAGCAGGAAGTAAGTGTTGCGGGTGAAGGACAAATGCACTCTGCATGGTAACACATTTTTCAAGGTATATGTTGCTGTAGGACTCACATCTTTGACATCCAGCTACCTATTTCTCCACAACAGCCCTCAGAAGAAGTAATATTGTGCTGGGAAATGTTGCATCATATTAAACATAGGAGAAAAATGTGTTGGAATAGGAGAAAAGCATGTTAGAATACGAGTAGGAGAAAAATGTGTTAGAATTGGTGAAAAATGTGTTGGAATAGGAGAAAAATGTGTTGGAATAGGTGAACATTTTGCTGGAATAGGCAAAAAGGTGGACACTTTTGCTCTGGAGAAAACTTTAATGAAAACAGAGAAAAATCATCATTTTTTTGCGAGAAGTCACTCGGGAAATCTTTCTCACTTTTTACCTACCCCTACTCACTAGGTATACTTGCCAAACGTGATCAGCATCAGTTTGTAGAACTGGGTCATTGCCAATGTTGTCTCTGGCTTTGGCACTAGTAGTAAAGAACAGCTGCAGGGTAAGCCATATAATCAGCATCCTATATTATAATTCACTAAGGATGTTTGTCAGAAGCCGTCATGCACAGTAGAGACGGCTGTGGCTGATACAGAGCAGGGCGATCCAAATTCAGACCGGAGTCCTCTCTGCACACCTTCCTGGGTCCCAGGAAAGTGCTCAGAGAGGGCTATGGTCTAAATTCAGAGCGTCCCGAGGTGTGTTCGGGCAGTCAGTACTGTGCATGACGGCAGCTCAGTCAGTGTTGGCCCGTGTACACGGGCTTTAAAACTAGTATTATATAATTTGTCTAGTATTCTTTATATTCATCATTATTATATATTATTCGCTGCCACCACCACCATACACATTCGTCATACTAAATTCAACTTTTTAAACGTTCTTATCTTTATCTTGTTGAAAAATGCTGAGTTTATAATTTAATGTCATCACCTTTTATGTTTATGAATATAATTTTAAATTTACACTGTAAAGTAATAGTGTTATGTGTTTTGATTCAGACAGCAAAAGAGACTAATCACACTGATGTAATTTCAAGTGGAACTGACACTTTGGAACAACTAGGTGCCTTTAAAAGAGCTTTGAAAAGCAAATAATAGTTCTATTAGGCATTTTTATGTAAAACAGTGGTTTACAAGATATTTAGCTTTATTTGTTTGTCAGTTAGTGCAAGTCCTCCAGGCATGCCTGGAGGACTTAGACATCATACATATAGCTCTGCATTATCAACTGCCACTTCCTACTAGGAAGTACTAGCTAAGCCGCATAAATTGACAAATAAATAAAGCTAAATATCTCAGAAACGATTGCTTGAAATTAAAAATGACATAAACATAGGTGATTTTCAAAATCCCATATTTATTACAGAGTGACAGTTCCACTGTTACTGGAATGTTTTTTTCCATAAATTATTAACAGGCCTGCAGCATCGTGGTGGTGAAGGGAGAATGAAAGGTGTACTGCTGAACAATAACTTACTAGGTAAGCCTTTTTAAAACTTTGTATTTTTTTTTAAACATGCTTATTTTCCTTGTTACATAACAAAGAGATTTACAGAAGGGTTAGCCTCTACAGCAGGCCTTTTATAAAATACTAGTTGAAGAGCCCTTTACACGGGCCACAGTGCCACTAGCAGCCGGTCGCGGGGCAGTCATGCACAATAGAGACTGCCCGCGCAGTGGCTGATACAGAGTGGGACTCTCCTTCGGATCGCCCCGCTCTGTATCAGCCGCGGCACGGGCAGTCTCTATTGTGCATGACTGCAGCACGCGCAGCAGTCTCTACTGCACATCACTGCAGCGTTACGCACATTTTAGCGAATTATTATATACTAGTTGAAGAGCCCGTTACACGGGCCACAGTGCCACTGCCACCCGGTCGCGGGGCAGTCATGTACAGTAGAGACTGCCCGTGCCGCAGCACGGCCAGTCTCTATTGCACATGACTGAAGCACGAGCAGTAGTGTCTACTGCGCATGACGCGGCATTACACACGTTTTAGCGAATTATTATATAGGATTTTTATTGATAGCTGGTTTACTGGCTGAGCAATCCTTTCTAAAATGATAGCAGCGGCTTACACGTTGGTTTTCCTTTGAAAAACAATATTATAAACACAGGAAAAACCTTTAGAAAAATTGGTAGCTCAGCCTAATATGGCAAGGTAAAACTTGAAAACAATGTTATCAGGCCTACAGCCAAGCAAGCCTTGAAAACATTTTTAGTCGACCTACATCAAGACAACTCTTAGGTGCTATGGAGTGGGTGCTGCTGTTTCTTTCCTAACAGTCTAGTGCATCTAAGACAGCAATGTAATGCCTCTATGTAAGAAGGGAACTAAAACAGAACCTGGAAATTATAGATCTGTGAGTCTGATCTCTGTAGTGGGAAAACTGCTAGAAGGGATTTTAAGGATTACACAACAAAAAATAAGATTATTAGCAGGAATCAATAATCATGTCTGACAGCAGGCACAGTACTGGTGGCAGTAGGTTCAGCACTGGAAGCAGGCACAGCACTGGTTGCAGCAGGGGCAGCATGTCTGACAGCAAGCACAGCAATGGTGATAGCAGTAGCATGGGCAGCACGTGTGACAGCATGCATAGTACTAGTGGCAGCAGGGGCAGCATGTCTGACAGCAGGCACAGCAATGGTGGCAGCAGGACCTGCAATGGTGGCAGCAGGGGCAGCACTTCTTGCAGCAGGCACAGGCAGCTGACCTGTCCTGCTTTCACCAGTACTGCCCTTCTCTTCCTCCCTTGTCATTAATTTCCCCAAGATCCATAGGTGTGATTTAAGGGGACTGGACATCATTGGTTCTGTAGTGATCACTTAATTCTCCTCCTCAAACAACTCAGTGGACAAATAAGTGTCCTACCAGTTCCTCCTTTTGCTATTTTTAAACCTGCTCATAGAGACAGCATTCACTATAAGCCTCTCCTGCATCCATTTTTCAAATTAATAACAGCAGAACAACACAGCACTAGTGTTGAGCGAGCACCCCGATGCTCGGGTGCTCGGGTGCTCTGACCGAGCACCCCCTGAGGCTCGAGTGCCTGGTCAATGCCCCCTTCATCTCCGCTATGCCCCCTTCATCTCCGAATGCCCCCTTCATCTCCGCAATGTCCCCCTTCATCTCCGAATTGCCCGTCTTCCACAATGTGCCCCTTCATCTCCGCTATGCCCGTCTTCCACAATGTGCCCCTTCATCTCCGCTATGCCCCTCTTCCACAATGTCCCCCTTCATCTCCTCTATGCCATAGAGGAGATGAAGGGGGACATTGTGGAAGAGGGGCATAGCGGAGATGAAGGGGCACATTGTGGAAGAGGGGCATAGCGGAGATGAAGGGGCACATTGTGGAAGACGGGCATAGCGGAGATGAAGGGGGACATTGTGGAAGAGGGGCATAGAGTCTATGCCCCTCTTCCACAATGTCCCCCTTCATCTCCGCAATGCCCCCTTCATCTCCGCAATGCCCCCGTACCTCCAGTCCCTGGTGGTCCAGCGGAGCTTCTTCGGATCTGTGCCTCTTCCGGCACAGATCCCCGCCACCCGAACATGGCGGGAGAGCACATGGCGGTACTCGACGAGTACCGCCATGTGCCGAGCAGAGCGATGCTCGAGCCGATCCGAGCATCGGCCGAGCACGCTCGCTCATCACTACACAGCACGTCTACCTCGCTCTGTAGCTGCTTCTGTTGTGTTTCACTTCCGGCAATATGTCACGTTTTTATAGCAAAAACCATGTAAATCAATGGGTGGAAACTTTCTAGCCACTGAAAAATTGGCGGGCAATTTTGGCCAGTGGGAGAAAAACAAGAAGATTTAAATGACTGTTTTAAAAGCAGATTTTCCCACGAAAAAGCAGACAATAACGTAGTTTTCACGGGATTTCTAGCAGGAAGACGGAGACGGCTTTCACCCATCCCTACATGTTGGGTTATACTGTGTATTAGTAGGCACAACAGGAAGGTCTGATAAAGGTTAACTTATTTGTCAGCAGGAAAGCTATATAATTCTCATTTCTCTGGGTTATGAGGCAAAGGTTGAACTTGATGGACTTGTGCCTATTTTCAATCTAATTTATTATGCTACTAAGTTACTATGTTACTAGTAAGAATAATTATTCTCGTCTTGCACCTCTCTTAACATCATGCATATTGAAATGTTTCTCTTTGGAGACAATGATGATAACTGTGTGCAGTTATTATGACTTCAATCTGTACAGAGATGATTGTGAAGAAGAGTTGTGAAGGTCTGGGAGCATCTATCTTACCACATCTGCTCTAATTAAGCTTGTTGATAATGTTAAGCCATCCCCAAGATATCAGGTGGTGTCAGTCATTGTGACTTTTGTCCTTTCTTCAAAAACAGCAAGCTAGTGGTGTTGGAGGGGCAGCGGGTGACTGAGACTTCCAATGGATCATTCATTACCACTCAATAAAAGTAACTAACCCTTCCTGACATGAGCTTGGCATATTTTGTAGGTGGTCAGTCTGCAGATGGACCTTCATCCTCTCCATCCTTTGGAATCCTCCCCATTGTCGTATGTTGTTTAAGCTACTAGTACCACCATTATAATTGGTTTGTTGATCCGATTACCTCATATTTTCAATATTTGTATTTTATTGTGATAAATATGTATATGGATTCAATATTACACTTAGAGGGGGTTATTTGAACTGTCCGCCTCTATGTCTTTTGCATGATTGTTGCGATCCATCAGTGCAGAATGTTCTCATGTACTTTTGAGGACAAGCTGCAATTGAGATAGGAAGAAAGACCACAGGGACCACTTATAGGTGTTTGTGTTACTGCCCCTTAAATTATTGGGTATGTATATTTACTTATTTTTCTCTCCATCCCATCTAAAGTGCTGTCTGGTTTTAAGAGCTGTGCCACATATCTTTGTTCTTTGCATTTATAAGACTCATAGTGTGTGTCTTCTGTTGCCCCGACCACCACTACCAGCAATTTTGCCACCAATAGTCATCATGTGTTTAAAACAATGAGGTTAGAGGGTTCTATGTGTAGCCAATCCACAATTATTGAGTTCATAGAAAGAAGAAAACATTTCTCAAATATAATCCCAAAGTGTGCCTGTGGAATGGCAAACTAGCCAGTAGACATGCTGCTCTATTCACATATTGAGAAGAGTGGTTTTAAGGAAATAATGTCTTGCACCCCGCTGGCATATCCTAAGCCACAAATTGTACATTCTAAAACATCTATATGAGCAGAACAAAGCCATCAGTGAATATACAAAGCTTAACTAGAAGGGTTTGGAGGGTGTTGTTTGTCATCTGGTCAATGGAAGCTTATGTCAGACCTCTGCAAGATTCTGAAGCCTTTTGAGGAGGCCACCGTGCTGGTTAGTCATGCTAGTTCAGGGATAAGTTAAATACTTCCACTTATTTATTATTGCTGAAACAAACTAAAAAATATGGTGGACAATTATGTTCTTAATGACAACACAGATATGATCCAAATGGTGACTGATATGTTACCATGATTTGAGCAAAATCCTAGAATAAGTGTCTATAAAAAGCAATGAGGAATACATTCTTGCTACATTACTAGACCACACCTTAAGCATAAAATGTCTGAATTTGTGCCAAAGCATGAGCCACATTTCTGTTATGAATCAGATACTTATAAAGAAATCCTTCTACAAAGAATTGAACATCGTATTGTGGAGGAGAAGAGATTTACAGGTCCAAAAATAATTAGCTGTCATAGAGAAGTCAGAAAAAGGATTATACCCTAAATAGAAACAACAACATTCCAAGAATTATGAGAACACATGGCATCATCATCATAATCACAGAAAGCCATTCTGGTTTCCCATGGGTAGCAGCAGTCTAACATAGATGGTGGTGGGGTGAGAGTATAGATGGCGTGAGTGATAGCACTGGTATTCCCTATGGAATTTGCTTCTGAATATGGGCCACCTTGTTGGTTATTCATGCTGGTTCAGGGATAAGTGAAATACTTCCTCTTATTTATTTATTGCAGAAAGAAGTTAAAAAACATGGCGGACGAGTATGTTCTTCATGACAACACAGATATCATCCAAATGGTGACTGATATGTTAGCATGATTTGAGCAGAATCCTAGAAAGTGTCTATAAAAAGCAATGAGGAATACATTCTCGCTACATTGCTAGTCCCCTCCTTAAAGGGATAGTAATACTTATATATTACTAATCTCCATATTGTAGCCATTTTAAAAAGAATTGAATTGTCCCCAGTGTCATCTCTCAAACCTTTATGGTTTGAGAGCTAACCATACACAAAGTTCTCTCTCCCTCCCCCTTCCCTGAAGTTAGCATTATAGCTAACTGCAGGGATATCCGGTCTTATTTTCATCAGGCGGCTCTGCAGCAGAGCCGAGACCGCGTTAGTAAAAAATAATTATTTAATTGAAATGGTCTTCTACGTGTGCTTGCAACCCAAGCACACATAGAAGACCGTTTCAGTGAAATAATTATTTTTTTACTAACTCGATCTTGGCTCTGCTGCAGTGCCGCCTGATGAAAACAAGACCGGATATCCCTGCAGTCAATTCAACGCTGACTTCAGGGAAGGGGGAGGGAGGGGGAACTTTGTGTATGGTTAGCTCTCAAACCATAAAGGTTTGAGAGATGACACTGGGGACAATTCAGTTCTTTTTAAAATTGCTACAATATGGGGATTAGTAATATTTAAGTAATACTATCCCTTTAAGCATAAAATGGTCTGCATTTGTGCAAAAGAATGATACGCATTTCTGTTATGAATCAGATACTGTCAAACCTTATAAAGAAATACGAGAGAGCTGAACATCGTATTATGGAGGAGAAGAGAGAGAAAATGACTGGTCCATATAGAATTAGCTATCATAGGGAAGTCAGAAAAAAGGATGATAATCTCAACAGAAACAACTTTCCAAGAATTATGAGAACACATGGCATCATTATTATCATCACAGAAAGCCATTCTGATTTCTCAGGGGCAGCAGAAGTCTAACATCAGTGGTGGTGGGGGTGAGAATGTGTTTGGTGGTGGTGATGGCTCTGGATTCCCTATGGGATTTGCTTCTGAATATGAGTTGATGACTGATAGCGATGAAATAGAAGAGCTCAAAGGAGATGATCACTGCATGTGAGATGGTTCATTCTTGCCTGCAGGATAGCTATGTCCTAAGCAAACACAATGACCCACTGGAATACTGTCCCACCAGCAAGTGTATATTCAGAAAAAGGTCTTAAGTGCTGCTGGTGATATTGTTAATGAGTGCAGGACACAGCTTTCAAGCAACAGAGTGGATAGGCCATTTTTTTTATTTTTATTTTAAAAGAACAAGCATTTATTGCCGTCTGATTATCATGTAACAGAAGTGGAAAGAAGCACACAAGCCACAGAAGCAGATGGCACATTTACAACTAACAGGAATGCTGTCCACTGCCAGCCACCATTGCTATAATCATATGAATTCTATGTCTCCAGTGCCACAACACCAGCATCCACATCCTTATATAATAATTCACTAAAACGTGTGTAATGACACAGTCATGTGCAGTACAGATCGTCCAGCTCTGTATCAGCCACGGCGTGGGCAGTCTCTACTGCGCATGACTGCCACGCGACCGGCTGGCAGTGGCACTGTGGCCCGTGTAACGGGCTTTTGAACTAGTCAACCATATTTAAATCCACATTTTATTTTCACATTATCTGTATGTAAAAAATTTCTTTCAGGCACATAATAAAGTAATCCTTAATAAATATTGTTACATTAAAACGCAAACTTTGAAAAGAATTATGTGCAAGCTTGCACATATTTTCAGAGCTCCATAGAACCACATAGGTGAGTTTAAAGAGAGAGAGAAAGACAGATATAGAAAAATTAAAATGTGAGGCATTATTGCCAGTAGGAGTTGGAGGTGTGCTGATGCTGTTGTGGAGGAGGAATATTCTTACACAACACGCAGCAGCACTGAGTGCTCACACCTACAGATCCACACACAGCTTTTTTAGACCAGTGATGCTGCAACAGTCTCCAGTTAAAGAACACAAGCAGTTAAGTGGAGTGACATATTAAAGAAAGCTCGGCTAGACAATATGTCACCATGTCTACCACATGGTCAACCCCCCTTCCACGTTCCAATCACAGCTTCAGTTTGTGTGCTTCTGGCTATAACAGTGTAGTGGGACAAGGCTGGAGGGGTATTATGTGTGATTCTTTGCATACCATGGGATAATGCTGAGGGTCACAGCAGTGGTGCATATCATGAGACCCTCATGATTTGCTTTCACGTTGAAAATTTTCGCCCATCCCTATATATCTGGTCCTCAAGGGGATAAGCTATATTTCTATTCTACAAACTCATTTAATAATTTTCCACATGTCCATCAAGTGGTAAATGCATGGTTTGTTATACTAATTAATAGTATATCCATATCCATTGCCCCGTGTAAAGAAAGGGTTACCATTTGAAATCAGTGATCGAAGCACCAGCATTTATAGCCCAGGAATAAAAAGGTAGATTTATCTCAAGCAGGAAATACAGACACACAAGCAGAGGGAATGTCATACATATTTATGAGGCTCTTTAATCTGCTAAGGTATTGTTCTTCTGGGTAAAGTTTATTCCCTGTGTGGCAGGCAAGCAGTTCTCACTTTTCTAAGTAAAAGGAAATATGACTGAGCTGGTTTCAATAATAGCAAAGCCTTTTAGTGTTGCATTGAATATGCTTAATGTTCACTAAAAAGCTTTAGCATTTAAATTACGCTATTCTGTAGGCTTTCTGGGGTCATAAACTACATTAACTCCAAGCAGTTCTAGTGAAGATGCTGGTGAAGTGGAAAAAAAGAGAAGGGAAAAAGAAATTAATGTATTTTACAATGTTACTATATTTATCCTGTAGTTATCTCCTTTAATTTTCATTTTCAGTTATTTATGTATTTATAATGTATCTTTTACTCCTGAGATGCTCAACCTGTGGCTCTCTAGCTGTATCCGGACTACAATTCCAATCATCTTTCATCAGCCAGGTAGCTGGAGTCCAACAACAGCTGGAGTCCAGCAGGTTAATCAGTCCTGGTTTAACTCCTTGGATGATTGAAAAAGTTGATATATCTTTAGCAGCCAAGTGGTTAAAAATACAGCTTCATACAAACAAAGGCACAATTCTTGAGCAAACTGACTGTGCCACAGGGAACAAATACAAAATCCTATTTAACATCTTGAACGCTAAAGGTGTGATTGTGTGTGTATGTGTGTGTGGGTGTAGCTATTTGTGCAGGGGAAGAGTGGGTGTATTTAAGGGGATGGTAGTATAATTGTGTGGGGGGTGCATGTGTGTTTGTTGGAGTATGTGGGTGTGCATGTGTATGTGGAGGAGAGTATATATGTGTGTGGGGTGTGTGTGGATGTTTGTGAGGGGTGTATGCATGTGTGTGGGTGTATGTGTGTTTAGGGGAAGGGGGTGTATATATGTGTGTGTGAGGTGTGAGTGGATGTTTGTGGGGGTGTATGCATGTGTGTGGGTGTATGTGTGTGTCAGGGTGGGGGTGTATATATGGGTGGGGGCTGTATATGTGTGTGGCATGAGAGGGGGTGCATGTGTGTCTGTGTGTGCAGGTGCATGAGTGGGGTGTTAATATGCCTGTAGGGAGAATTATGTGTGTGTGGGGGATAAGGGGTGAGTGAGTGTATGTGTGTGTGTATGTGTTGGAGTGTGTGTTTGTGTTCATGTGTATGTGGAGGGGGAGTATATATATGTGTGGGGTGTGTGTGGGTATGTTTGCATGTGTGTGGGTGTGGGTGCGGGTGTGTGTGGGGGGGGTGTTAATATATGTTTATGGGGAGGGTTGTATGTGTGTGTGGGAAGAGGGGTGGGCACATGTGTGTGTGTATATGTTTTAGTGTGTGTGTGTTTGTGTTCATGTGTATGTGAAGGGGGGAGTATATGTGTGTGGGGGTGTGTATGCATGTGTGTGTGGGTACAGGTGGGAGTGAATATGCATGTGTGTGGGATGAAAGGGTGGGTGCATATGTGTTGGGGTTTATATAGTGTGTGTGTGTGTTTGTGTTCATGTGTATGTGGAGGGAGGAGTATATGTGTGGGGGGTATAAGCATGTGTGCGCGTGTGTGTGGGTACGGGTGGGAGTGGATATGTGTGTGTGTGTGTGTGTGTGTGTGTGTGTGGGATGAGAGGGTGGGTGTATATGTGACGGGGTTTATATATGTGAGTGTGTTTGTTTGTGATGAGGACATGGATGTATGTGTGTGGGGTGGATGTGTATGTGTACTGAGAAACAATGCACTGTAAAAGCAATCAGTTGCTAGCTGCTGAAACAGCTTAATGGTTGATTAATAACATTAGTAGAGAGTTTCTCATCGTTAGTCCTCTGGGTACAACAACAGGTCAGCTTTTCAAGAGAGCCCTACTTAATCACAGGTGACTAACCAGTGGTTCAGTCAATATGATTGAGCGGCCTGTGCTTAAGTAGGATATCCTGAAAACCTGACTTGTTATTGTATTACTTCATTAGAAATATATAACCCTTGACCTTTGCCCTATGGGTGAATGGAGATCCCTTGCTATATTAATTAGATCCCATACCTTATCCCAAATGGGTAGGGGTATCCATTAAATAAACCTCATTGTACATGTTCAAAGGGTATGGAGGTCACAATATAATGATTCCAGCACTGTCAAACAGCCCATCAGATTGAGCTAAAAATAACCTGACTCTTGAAAAAGTACAAAATCTGGAGTAATTAAGACCCAGGTAGGGAGGTAACTTTGGGAAAAAAATCACAGCAGATCAGTTCATACTTTAATCACTAAACTCTCTCATGTCCAGGCTTAAAAGCTAAATCTTTTGAGTCCTTGCACATCTCTATATAATGTTCTAGGAGAGCCAGGACTCACAAGATGTGGATAGGTGCCAGAGTGCTAATTCAGAGGCAATTGTGTACTCAAGGATCTTCTAAAAAGAAATATTCATAATGAATTAATCTTTCTGAGGCCTTCAAAATACCAGCAGGTGGTTTTTACACATTTTATTGGCAACATTCTTGGGCACTGTAATTCACTTGAAATTCACTTGAAAGCATACAAAGCAAACTTCTTTTGAAGTATTTCTCCACCTCTTCTTTGCAATCATGGAAAAGTAGCTAATTTTTCTGCATAAGTGGAACATCTGAAGGTATATTTTGTCTCAGATTTGAGCAATCTTTTTAAAGTCAAGTAAAACAAAAAATTACCACAGCGTCTGCTAGAAGAGACTGAAGCAAACTCAGGTTTAACAGATTGGGATATTGTGCAATGTCTTTGACCTTCATGAATTCATACAGTATAGTCATACCCATTTCAACTAGTTGACCAATACATCTAAGAAGTGACATTTTTTGCAGTTGAAACAACAGAATATATTTTGTCAACCTTTTAGGTGTTACAGAATTCTCCAAAGCAATGAGGCCTCTCTGATCAGCACTGAAATAGCAAGAACAGGAAGAAAAAAGAATATTAGTCCATGTAGCATCAATTTGGGCATGTGACCCCTGCTGGGCAGATGCAGGACGGTTCCAGTGGAAGCGGCAATTTATGAAGATCACATTCTGAATTAGGAATAAATATGAGTAAATGCAGCCCAAATACTAAGTAACTAAATACATGCTCATCAAAAAGTGCAAACAGTGCTAATCAATAGATACAAATATAAAGTGCTTATAATTATCCAAAGATCAATACAAGAAGTCAAAATGTTGGTGGGAGAACACAAATAAATGGAGGTCACCCCTACTGAATACCACACATGCTCCATGTGCATCGCCTACTTGACTTCGTCAGGGGATGACATCAGTGACACAATGGTAGCCTTAAGCATTTGTTTTGTTTGTTTACCAATGGCTCCACAACATCCTCTTCCACTATGGCAACTGAGTAAGTAGTTTTCATTTACTGCTTCCATTCACTCCTGTGTCTATTCCTGGCTGGTGTTTCAGTATATTTCGCCTAGTCGTCCTCTGCCCTGTCATTCACCTCCTGTCGTGTTAGTTAGTGTGACAGGTAGAAAAAGCTGTACTGATAGGTCAACTTGCTGAATGATCCATGCTCATCGGTTTTCACAATGACATTATCTAGAACTGACAATTCTTACCACCTGTGATCTGGGGTTGTGAGCAAGTCTCTGGCCACTGAGTGTCTTATGTCTGCTTCTATGGATATTAGTACAGTGAATATAGGTTTGGTTTTAAGGATACCCCCTTATTTATCGCAGGTCATCAATCAGTCATTGTGATTGATTTTACCTGTACATAAGGTCGGAGATCCTAAAAAGCCATCAAATTCATGTGTCTTTAGGACAGGAGTTGAAAACAACTGCCCCATAGATATATTAAGGAATGGGAAGGATATGGATTTGTGGATAGAGTGATATAATTGTTTCTTAGCCAGGCTATAAGCTCTCAGGGCAAGATCTTTTCTAGTGATTCTTTGACTCTCAGCACTTTATTTACTTATTAAAGTACAGACTTTAAAATGTTGCTATTCATTGAGATTTCACATATAAGTAAATATATGCCTATTGAATAGATGTAACAGATATACAGTACTGTGCAAACTTTTTAGACAGTTGCAAAAAAATGCTGTAAAGTAAGAATGTTTTAAAAATTAGAAGTGTTAGTTTATTTTTATCAATTTACAAAAATCTGAATCAAATAAATCAAAACAGTATCAATTCTTCTAGGTACACTTCCACAAAGTCAGAGGTGTTGTAGGCATATAGTCAGGTGTATGATTACACAGTTATACCTAATGATCATCAATTTAATGTGTAGGTTGAAACACAACATTAGCTGAAACAGCTGTGTAGGAGGAATAAAACTGGGTGAGGAACAGCCAAACCCAGCTTAACAAGGTGAGGTTGATGAAGACAGCTTAATGTCAAAAGCCATACACCATGGTAAGACTGAACACAGCAACAAAACACAAGGTAGTTATACTGCATCAGTAAGGTCTCTCCCATGAAGAAATTTCAAGGCAGACAGGGGTTTCCAGCTTTGCTGTCCAAGCTCTTTTGAAGAAGCTCAATGAAACAGGCAATGTTGAGGACTGTAGACTCAGTGGTCGGCCAAGGAAACTAAGTACAGCAGATGAAAAACACATCATGCTTACTTCCCTTTGCAATCAGAAGAACTCCAGCAGTGCCATCAGCTCAGAATTGTCAGAAAACAGTGGGACCCTGGTACACCCATCTACTGTCTGGAGAAGTCTGTTCAAGTCTGGAGAAGCCATACCTACGATGTGGAAACAAGGCCAATCATTTCGAAAACACAGGAACTGGGGTGCAGAAAAATGGTAGCAGGTGCTTTGGACTGATGAGTCAAAATTTGAAATATTTGGCTGAAGCAGAAGACGTTTGCTCGTTGAAGGGCTGGAAAGCAGTACAAGAATGAGTGTCTGCAGGCAACAGTGAAGTATGGTGGAGGTTCCTTGCAAGTTTGGGGCTGCATTTCTGCAACCGGAGTTGGGAATTTGGCCAGAATTAATGGTCTACTCAATGCTGACAAGTACAGGTAGATACTTGTAACACTTAAATATCCAGTATACTTTCACTGAGAACAGGTGATACCTGGCTTTAACCCCTAACCTGCCTTTATTTTTAGTGAAGTTAGCAAATTTCTTTATCAATATTGCGCCACAGTTATTATTTGGACCACATCAATATTTTACTATTTCAAAACTGTCAACTGATTGGAAGTAGTATTTAGCAAAACTGTCATTTTATGTTTATATATATCCTTATGTCTCTTTGTGACAATTTTATAGACACTTTGGATATTGAACCAGTTTTATATGCCCACCACACAAAATATGAGCCTTATGCACTAGGAAGATGTGCAAAACAACTGCACCATAGGAGGAAAATAAAACATGCCACTGAAACCCTATGGGTGCCAGAAAGGTATCCAATTCTTTTGCAATGTGTTGGATACCTGCCCGGCACTCAAGGGATAATTGGAGTTTTTAACCCACTGAATCAATGGCACTTTGGGAAGTAACATAGAATCAGCTGAAAAAATACATTTTGCCATCAGCTTAAGTCCTTGAGCCATCACTCTTGTTGGTGGTATATGTATGAAGCATACATAGCTGATTTTGTACAAGCCACAACACAGTGTTTTTCTGCTACATTTAAATGAAGGTGTTGATGTGGCTGCCATATGCTGTTATTTACAATAGCTGCAGTTCTAGCCTACACAATTGCATAGCCATGTCTACTGTGCTTGGATAATGACTGCCATCTTCTGTCTTGTGGAAGAAACACATCCTGACAAAGCTTTGGAGGTCATGTTGTAGCACTGATAAAAAACATTTTATCTGGGAACTACAGTGACATTAATGTGGTTGTTCAATTTTAAGGGGGTCTCCACGCAATCCAAGAGGAGTTATTGTATTTCTGGAAATATGTGAAAGGAGGAAATTCAAATGTTCTTTTATTTCTTCAGCTTTAAAAAAAAAAAAAAAAAAAAGACAATATGCTGGTAGACACTGCCCTCTAATGTCTTAGAGTGAGAACTGAATGTAAAATTGTTTAGAATCTTCACTCTTTCTTGTGTCATTACAGATGAAGATAATGCTTCCATAATCAGTCTTTTGGTCCTCTCGGGGTCCTCTTAAAGGGGATGCTTATTAAAAATACTGAGGCTAATGTATGAACAAGAAATGGATTGATTCTGGGGCAAACCAAATATGCCATAGGAAACAAATAAACATTCAATAAATCACCTATTTATTTAACTCCTAGAATGCTAATAAGGTCCCCAACACACTACCTTGCAATGCATTAGATACCTTTTTAGAATACATGGGGGATATTCACTAAGACCTGATAAAGAGGTGATAAAGCGGAGATGACTTTTCCAGTGATATCACTTCTCCAGTCCCTGTGTTATTCTATGGAGCCAATGCACTAAGATTTCCAAAGTTGAAGAAATCTTAGTGCACAGGCTCCATACAATAACATAGGAATTGGAGAAGTGGTAAACTGGTCATCTCTCACCTCTTTATCACCTCTTAGTGCATCTCCCCCAAGGTGTTCAGTAGGTGGAAACTTTTATTTGTCCCCTATATTGAAATTGGTTGGCCCCATAATCACTCAAATTCCTCTTAATACATAGGCCTCACAGTGCAGGGACACATTTTAACCTTTCAGTGCCAGAGGGGTGTACAACACATTAAAATAAATGTGTTGCTCAATACTCTTTTCCTTAAAGTGTTAACCAAAGCACTTGGGCAGTATGTATTTTTCATAAGTGTCTCCTTTAAAGTGTCTGATTATGGTGCCCTGGACATAGAGCCCTTTGGGTGTTGCAATTTATTGAATATTCTGTTATAGGAAAAAATAGCAGCCCCTTGAAAAGCAAATTTGGAGAAATGGAGGTGGAACTTGGGGTTACAATCTAACAGTGAGGCTCATGTACTAAGAAAACTGGAGAAATTCCAGACTAAACCAGATGCACAGTAGGGGACAAATAAAAATGATCATTACTTTAAATTGGGCTTTAACCCTTTTAGTGCCAGATGGGTGTGCAATGTATTGCAGAGCAGTGCTTTCCACATGCCAGTTGCGCTGAAAGGGTTAAACCCCTTCAATGCTAGAGGTCTTCACACATCGAAGAGCACTGCAATCGAGCCCTCTCTATAACTCAAGAGGGTGATGCACTAAGGTGTCATAGGACGGTGATTCATTGGAGATTACTTCTCCAGTGATATCTCCTCTCCAATTTTTATATTATTCTATAGAGCCAATACACGAAGGTTTCTCTATATCACCTCTTTAGCAAACATTGGTGCATAACCCCCATAGGACTTAAAAGGCCCATTTAAAATGCTGTGGCTATCTCTCTGGCATCCATACAGTTAAATTAGTGAGAATTTGGGGAATTTAACACTTGTGCTGTTATTTTTATTTTATCAGAAATGCACCAAGTGTTTCTTAGTATATTGGCCTCTTCAAGTCCATTGTCTAACACCTATAAGTATTTTAACGCATTCATTATTTCTGGTTTATAAAATTTACAGTTGCTTGTGATCAAAATATTTATGCAGATATAATTAACTTATATTTCACACCATGCTTTAAACCTCTTGAGAGGTAGAGGGTGAACACACTACTGTGCATTGCATTGCATTTATGCCTCCTATGGCACTCAAAAGATTAATGTCTGAGTAAAACTCTGACCACCCTGTAGTATTCAGTGAATACAAAGAAATGTTATACAGAATCACTAACATTGTGTTCAATGGAGTAGCATAGTCCCCCTCTGTGCTGAAAGGCCACTGTGCCCCCATGGCCTACACTATTACTTTATACTTTCTGTATGTAGTGGTGGTAGTGCCAGGAGTTTTGTGTTGCATTCAGTTTCAGGATGAAGCTGTTTGCTCCACATTTCTCCTCTGGTACTTCCAGCTGCACTGAGGTTACCCCGGAAGTACCAGAGAAGGCAGTATGGTGAATTCAGTGCAGCCGTGGACAGTGTGGAGGCCCACCTTCACAGCCAGACTTTGGGGTGTGTAACCGCACAGGGAAACCTTCAAAAGCAGAACTTCAAGTGACAAGAGCTATCTTGAAGACAGCATATGTCTATGGAGCCCCTGTAATATATAGTACTGCCCTATCCTCATTTCACATCAACCTAATCACTCAGTGATTCCCCTTTCTATGACACAACAGCATGTAAAGAGGAAAGTAAGCAGATCAGCAAATTCAGATGTAGCATGTTTGAATTTTCCCTCTAAGCTCTTCTTTAAGCACCCCTAAATCCTGGGCAGCTGGAAGCACACCCATAGGCTAAGAAGAAGACGCAGCAGGGGTGTACAATGGAGACAGTGAAGGGTGAGGAGCTGCACATGTAGTTTTCCATGACTGACTGACTCACTGTTACCCAGTGTGCATCTGCTGTTGACACCTGGCAACACATGCCACTCACACTTGTGAAAGATGAGCCAAAGTAACCTGATGGATGATTTGATGCTGCCTAGAAGTACTGGAATTGTTCTTAATTTTATTTGTAATCCAATAATAGCCAGATAGCTACATTGATCCACACAGGACAATAGATAGTCCATACCTCCCCTTATCTAACAACTATCCCACAAAGAAGAACTGTGTAAGTGAATGTTTTTGGGATTGTTCTCTGGAAAAAAAAATCTTTCTTTTCCATCATACATGAAACCATGAAATTGAACTAATAAAAGCAAAGTGCAATGTTGTGGAATACAGTAGTTGCTTCTTGTGTATAAGTATGAATGGATGCTGTGGTATGAGTTTACAGGAGTCAGTTATAGTCAAGTTGATATCATTTTTGGCTAACTAAGCAGATTTAGGATGCAAGCTTTCAATACCTCTTAGATCTCCTCCTCAGGCATGTTATACAGATAAATATGAAAACATCTCTCTTAAATATAGGTACACATTGCATTGTTTAGAATAGAAATCACATAATACAGCTCAGTCCAGACCCAGGTTCTTTGATCAGTCGATGGTAAAGGAGTGTGATGTCAGTTGTAGTCAGGAAATGTGGAAGGTATTTACACTCCCAGTGGGACTGTTGTAAAGGCTAATCCACAATGTGATAATGGAACGGAAATTCTGTGCCCCTGTTCAGGCCATTATTTAAGTATTAAACTGGGTCATTAATTTAACCTCCCATTTGTTCTGTCCCTCTTGAGTGTGAAACAGTCCCATCAGTATAGTCAGTTTAATGTCCCTGACACTGTGTCCATTTTGGCAAAAATGTTCTCCCACTGGTGTCTCTGTCTTTTTGTTGTTAACACTGGATCTGTGGGAATTAAACCTTTTGAACAAATGATGAGGTATATTACATTGGACGATTTGCAGGTGAAATCTGTAACTGAGAGTTTGATATGGGTACCTTGGTACTGTGGTGTAAATGTGTGCACAGGTTTCATACCTTCTTTGTAGGCAGAGAGGCAGTGCTATTTTTTGTATTTTTATTCAGGACACTCCTTACAAAAAGGTTGTTTTAAATTGGGAGGCTGTCTGAAGGAGAGTAAGGGAGGCTGTGGGAATATATTATTAAAGTGGATGTTGTACAAACTTAACTTATAAAGTCTGGGCTGCAGCTTCTTCCGCATAGACTGCAGCCCGACGCTCTGCCTCTGCTCTCCTCCCTGCTCCGATGACGGCGGCTTCTGTCTGTAAGCAGGAGTGCTCTCATTGGCTAGATATCGATCTGTGCCAATGAGATTGCTCCAGCTTACAGAAAGAAGCTGCCGTCATCGGAGGAGGGAGGAGAGAAGAGGCAGAGCGTTGGGCTGTGGTTTAACCGCAGTGAACCGCAGGCTACACGGAAGTAGCTGAAGCCCAGACTTTATAAGTTAAGTTTATACAACAGCAAGCTTGAAATAAAAAAATAAATACCTTTTCATTGTTTGTGATATATTATCTAACTATTATGGGAATGTTGTCCGTAGGGGACACATCCACTTTAAGTCTTTCATCCATATGTAGTATAGTTTGAAGTTCTCTTGATATTTTACATAGAACTTCAACTTGGGGGTGGTAAGTGACCACCAGTGGCATCCAGTTTCCTTTATGTTGCTTGTAACTCATCAGATTTTTTTTCTTGGTATGTGGGTAGATTTCTGTATCTGAGTGTCAGTAATCATAGCACTGCAGCCCTGTTTTATAAAGTCTCTCTGTCAGAACAGATGTGCTTGTATCTGATGGCCTGGCTGTATATGATGGCGTTCTTTATGTTTTTTGGGTGGAAGCTATAGTTTTTCAGCTAGGTTGGTCTGTCATTTGGTTTGCGGTACAGGGATGGATGTAGTTGTTCTTAATACTGATAGTAGTGTCTAAGAAGTTAATGTTTATGTGTGAGTGACTGAGAATCAGGTTGATACTGGGGTGAAATGCATTATAGTTTTTGTGGAATTTGAGAAGTTCTTCTTCACTGGTGGTCCAGATAGGAATATCATCTATGTAGTGGAGATAGACAAGGTGTTTTGTTGACAGGTGAACAGGAAATCCTCTTCTAATTTTGCCATAAACAGGTTGGCATATTGTGGTACCAATGGCAGTCCCCATTTTCTGAAGGTAGAGGTCCTGTCCAAACTTGAATAAATTGGTTCTTTGGCTGCTATTTAGTTCCAGATATTATTGGCATACTGCTATGCCATCTGTCTGTGGAATGCAGTGTAAAGGGATTCTACATCCATAGTGGCAAGGATGGTACTCTTTGGAATGTGGCCCACCTCAGCTAGCTTGTTTAAAGGGATAGTAATACTTGAAAATAATTGTATTTTATATTGTAGCCCTTACAAAAACATGAAAAATGATATGAGTCTTATCTCCCAAACCTTTATGGTTTGGGAGATATTCACATGTAAAATATAGTAAAATGCTCTTTTCCTGGCTGTTTCAGCCAAGTCTGCCATCTAGCGGACAGATTTGGAATTTGGTCCACAGAGCAACCGGCAGCTCTTTAGCAGTGCCGAGATCACGATCTTTGAAAAGAACTACTTAATTGGAACTATCTACAAAGTGTGCCTCGCTTGAAAGCACATTTTCTAGACCATTCCAATTGAGAAATTCTTTTTAAAGATGGTGATCTCAGCACTTCTGGAGAGGCACAGCTGGTCCTGGGACCGGATTCCAAATCTGAAGGGCGGCGCAATGACGTCACTCCAGGGGAAACTTTACTTCTGAATATCTCACAAAGCATACAGGTTTGGGAGATACGACTTATATCATTTTTCATGTTTTTTTAAGGGCTACAATACAAACTAAACATATTTTCAATTATTACTATCCCTTTAAGAGGTCTGTGGTATCTTGAAGGAAGCTGAGTGTTCTTTTTACCAGGGGGTTTCAGGGTATTTTCTACCCAGCCAGAGGTATTCTCAAAGATACCACTCACAGAGCTCTTCTCTGTGAGTGGTATGAGTCTGGCAGTGTGTGTGTGTGTGTGTGTGCTTTAGTATGAAATCAATGTGTATATGCTGAAATATGAACAGTATTGATAGTGAGTACCACAGAGATGTCCAATGCATTGCATTCAGATGGTTTTGTATAAACTTTGTGCATGCTGCAATATGATATGTAAATGCTTTGTGTGTTTGCTTTTTATTATTAAATGTTATGACAGGAGCTGTATTTATGCTGTGATGTGTGTGTACTTTAATGTGAACTATGTGTATGCTTTACGCATTGTTTGTGTGCTATATTAAGAAATTGTTGGTATATATTTGAGTGTGCTGTGATATGGACTGTTGGTATATGGGTGTGAGTGTGCTGTAATATGATCTGGTTGGTATATGTGTGAGTGCACTATATGGATTTTTTGGTATATATGTGAGTGTGGTATGACACAAACTGTTGCTGTATGGGTGCAATTGTCATATGATATGAACTGACTGCTATATGTGTGAGTGCACTATGATGTGAACTTTCGGTTTCTACTCTATGTGATTGTGCCATGACACTAACTGTTGGCATATGAGTGTGAGTGTGCTATGATATGAATGAACTGGTTAGTGTATGTGTGAATGCAGTGTGAAATGAATTGGTTGGTGTGAGTGATTATGATATGAACTGGATGGTATATGTGATTGTGCTATGATATAAAGTGCTGGTACATGGTGTGAGTGTTCTTTGATATGGTAGTTGGTATATGTGTGAGTGTGCTATGATATGAATTGGATGGTGCATGTGTGAGCGTGCTATGTCACGAACTGATTGCTATATTTGTGACTTTGCTATATGCACTTGTTGCTATATATGTGTGTGTGCTGTGAAATGGACTGGTTTCTGTTTATGAATGTGCTGTTTTAAATTATGCACAGCTGTGATTTGTTTCATTTACTGTCTGTTTGTGTCACATATAAATACATCCTGGCATTGAATATATAAAATGTGCGTAAATATATATAATATTTATAAATGTGTGTTGTTTGGCATGAACTAGATAAATAACGGTACTAAGTAATATGACCAAAGTGAGTTCTATGTCATTTTGTATTATATACTGTATCATAGGTGTAGAATGAATGGGAATTAATGGGTTTTGTGACACATACACAATTTTATTTATTAACCTTTATTTTGAAAATGTCTACAAATTCCTTGGCACTGTACAAAGTGGAGAAAAACCACAAAGAAACAATGTTACATTCATGCATAGACCGATACATACAAGTGTGTGCGCTACTCATGAAAAATTGCAGTTAGAGCGTATATGTGTGGGGAGAGGACAATAATTCTGCCCAAAATCCTCTGTTTTATGCATGTGTTGTTGGAATGTGTGCTACTGGCAATTTTCTCACAGGGGTGCCAGCTGACCTGAGGCCAGCCTCACCACCGCTACCTACGCAAAATATAAGGTAAAAGGAGGTGTGGCTGGGGCCAGGCTTTCAGAGAGGAAAGGGGAGAAGGGGCATAAATCTCCTCTCAGTCTAGTATGTAGGCTTTAATTGTTTTGATGCCCTGTCTATTCCATCACAGCTTGTAATTTTGTGTGATGTCTGATGTGTTGAGGTCACTGAATCCACATGAAGAAGATGAGAGAGTTTTAGACATCTTCATTAGTGATGATCGAGCACCCCGATGCTCGGGTGTTCGGGTGCTCTGGCCGAGCGCCCCCGGAGGCTCGAGTGCTCGGCCGAGCACCCGAGCCCCATTGAAGTCAATGGGAGGACTCGAGCATTACACCAGGCACCCCCTGCTCTGATGAGGGGAGGGTGCCTGGTTCATAGGAAAAGGTCAGAAAATGATGGAAACACCACAGAAATGGTTCAGGGACAGCATAGGGAGGATGTCTGGATGCATCTTGGACTCCAACGTCGCTGCTGGGAACGATGTTTCGCCCGTAGTACGCCATTTTTACAGACTGACCGTAAAACACACAAAAAGGAAGATAAAAACGATTTTAGGCGAAAAATTGTTACCAAACAGTATTTGCTGTATATTTACTTGAACTATCAGGATCACGTCCACTTCCCCGTCCCTTTTTACCCGCCTTCTTCATATTAAACGGAATATATGCAGGTAATCTGCGGCTAGGCACACGAAACAGAATGTGACGCTAATCTGCGGCTAGGCACAGTGAACGGAATATGTGACGTTAATTTGTGAATTTGCACACTAAACAGAATGTGACAATAATCTATGGCTAGGCACACGTTTAAAATGGCCCTTTTTGTCGCTGCGTTGTAAAATCATTGGCCCTGTGCACCTAACAGAATATGTCAGCTTGTCACTGCACTGTGAAATATTTGTCCCTGTGCACCTAGTACAATGTCACCTTAGAACATGTCCCCCCCCACAAAAAAATGAAATTCTGCCACCCCCAAAAAAAATTAAATGCTGCCCCCACACACAACAGTCCTAAAAAGGACTTTTGGGTCTTGAAAGAGTTTCAACAATTTTATTCTCCCTACACTGACTTCCTGTGCATCTAGTATTATATGTCACCTTACATATATCCCCCCCACAAAAAAAAGGAAATTGTGCCCCCCAAACAAAATATAAATGCTGCCCCCACACACAACAGTAGTCCTAAAAAGGACTTTTGGGTCTTGAAAGAGTTTCAACAATTTTATTCTCCCTACACTGACTTTCCCTGCCTAAGCGCATCTCTCCCTGGCTAAGAATGAGCCGAACTCGCGCGTCGGGTGCTATACAGCACCCGATCACGGGTTCTGGCCAGCCAATCAGTGTAATGCCAGCAGCCAACATGGCAGCTGGCATTACACTGATGTCAGAGCCTCCCCGCACGTTTATTGGCTGCGCAGCAGCCGCGAAACGTGCGGGGAGGAGACCCGAACATGGCGGGCGAGCACATGCGGTACTCGTACGAGTACTGCCATGTGCCGAGCAGAGCGATGCTCGAGCCGAACCAAGCTTCGGCCGAGCATGCTCGCTCATCACTAATCTTCATATATACCTGGTGATCACTCTGGTCAGCAGTGCACATCAAACAGATTTACAAGCTGTGATGAAAGAAAGCCAATGTCACATCAATTAAAGCCTCTCACACCTCATACATGCCTTCTTCACCCCCAGTGCCTTTGTCTGTCACTTCCCCCTAATGTCTCTCTCTCCTTCATCCATCCAGTACCTCTCTCTTTCACGCTGGCATTTCCTCTTGATCACCTAACCAATGTCACTATCCTTCATCACCCCCAGTGCCTCTCTCTTCCACCCCCCACAGACCCTCTGTATTTCACCAGTCCCCATTACCTCGCTCCTCCACTAAACTCCAGGGCCCTTATACTTCACCAGTCCCCAGTACCACTATCTTTCACCATTAACCAGGGCCTCTCTCTTTGTCCTTCCCCAATGCCTCTCTCCTTCATTCCTCTCACCTATCCCCAGTGCATTCCTATGTCACAGTGGCTCCCTACTTCACCCATCCCCAATACTTCTCTCCTTCATCCCTCCCAAGAGGATCTCTCCTTCATCAATCCCCAGTGCCTCTCTCCTTCACCTCTTCTCAGTGCTTCTTTCATTCAACCCCAGTGATTCTCTCAATCTCCCCAGTGCCTCTCTCCTTTCCCAGTTCCTCTATCCTTATCACTTCCCATTACCTCTCTCCTTCACCTCTCCTCAGTGCCTCTCCTTCACCCTCCCATGCCTCCCTCCTTCACACCCAGTGCCTCTTTCCATGTCCAGTCCCCAGAGCCTCTCTCCTTCCCCAGTCCTCAGTGCCTCTTTCCTTCACCAGTCCCCTTTCTCTCTTCTCCATCCCTTCCAAGAGCCTCTCCACATCAACCCACAGTGGCTCTATCCTCCACATCCAGTTCCTCTCTCCTTTACACCTCCTCATTGCCACTCTCCTTCACCCCCTCCCCATTCCAAGAGCCTCTCTACATCAACCCACAATGTCTATTTACTTTAACTTTTGGTTCCTCGCTCCTTCAACCCAGTGCCTCTCTCTTCCCCCTTCCCCAGTGCCTCTCTCTTTCACCCCTCCCCAGTGTCCCTCTCTGCCACCAATTCCCATTGCCTCTCTCCTTCATTCCCCCCAAGAGCATGTCTCCTTCAACCGCCAGTGACTCTCTCATTTACTCCCCAAGTGACTCCTGCCTTCACCCCTCCCTTCACCCTCCAGATCATATCTTCTTCCCCAGTCCATCCCTCCTTCATGAATCATCCCTCCTGCACCCCTCCCTTCATCCCTGTTGCTTCTCTCTCCTTTATATCCATGCCTCTCTCCCTCATCCGTCCCCAGTGCCTCCCCCACCTTCAACCCCCATGCCTCTCTTTTTCACCCCCATGCCTCACTCCTTCATGCTCTAAACTCTCTTTTTAACCCCACCCCATTGATTCTCTTCCATCCTCTGTTCCTTTCTCCTTCACCCCTCCCCAGTGCCTCCCTCCATCACCAATCCCTATTGTCCCTCTCCTGCACCCCTCCCTTCATCCCCAATGCCTCCGTCTTTCACCCCATTATCTCTATCCATTGCCCCTTGTGCCTTTCTCCTTTAAACCCCCAGTACAATTCTCCTTCACACCCCAGTGACTCATTCCTTTACTCCCTTGTGCCTCACTCTTTCACAATCCCCGCTGCCTCCCTTCTGCAACCTCCCTTCATCCCCAATACATCTCTCCTTCAGCCACTCCCACAGTGCCCATCTTGCTCCTCCCTAGTGCCCCACTCCATCATTAATCCCCAGTGCATCCCAAAGCCTCTCTCCTACAGCCCTCCCAGAGCCTTTTTCGTCCTTCATCCTTTCAAGACCCTATGTTACACTATTGCATAAAGTGTTATGTCACGGTTTCTGGGCAACACTCTCCCATTTATGCTAGTATAATATAATTTCCACCTAAAGTAAAAATTCCATATAATACATGTGTTAGCCAACTAATAAGCATATATGGGTATTAGCCTAGTGTGCCTGCCTAAAACAGGTATAAAAGAGTTTCTTTTCCTGTGAGTCTGTGTTTCAGTATGGCAGAAACTGTAGGTTGGAGGCATTCATTTGGTTTCATACTGGAGACAGGATGGTTATGTACACTCCTGCTCCTGACTGCGCCCAGGACTAGAAAACAGCAGACAGGTAATTAACCTCTAGGGTAATTTTAGGGTTATAGTTAGGTTTTAGGCTTAAAATCCATTGTTTTAGGAGATCATGCTTAGGGTTGGAGTCAGTGATAGAATTAGATGATAAAAGGAGAACACGTTCTAATAATAACCCCCTACTTAACTTACTATGGCTAGAAAATCCTAATGCCCTCTATGAAGTTTGCCCTTGTACTTTTGTTCAAGAGATAATACATTCAATGTCTGGGATGTCATATACATGAATTCAAAAATGATCATTAAACTGAAGCTGGCAAAATTCAAGAGCCTTCTTAATCATTTGAGGGCCAAAAGTATAGTGATCACTTTGCAAAGAAAAGTCTTACATACCCCTCTGGCCCTCAACAGGCTAAGATTGTCATGTCAAGTGTGCAGAGTTTGATGTCCTGTGGTTCTGTTAGCAACTGTCAAGTTTGCCTCCATGGGTATCCAGGACTAACTGATGTTATCAATTGAACAAAGACAAAAGGGCATATTTTATAGGGCCATTGGGATTTTATGGCCTTATTCAGGCAAAAGGGGCAAACAGTAATGCAATGGATATGTCTTTAGCATACAAGAGGTTAATACATTTTCTTGAATATCCTTTTCATCTTGTATGTGGATACGTCGTTACGGTTTTTACTTGTACACGTAGCCAGCAATTAACTTTGTACCAACTGCAGCATCTGAGGGGTTAAATAGAATTGCAGTGTGCAACAGGGGTTTATCATGATCAAAATGCAAAGAGCAGACTGTTTGCGCACATGGACGTCCTGCCGTCTCAGCTGACATAGCAGATGGTGCTTGACATATTTTTGAGCCAAAGGATTTGAGGTGACAGAAGCGTAAACTTTGTTGTAATCATAAACTCTCTGATTAATCAAGGACACAAGCAAATTTAGCCTAGTTACATCATCTCAGCTTTTGTATTTTATTGTCAGCACTGCGGGAAATCACTAATTTTCTTCCAGAAAGTCAGTGCTAGCTTTCCTTAACATGAGGAGATTTATTTAATGCTTCAGAGAGAGACAGATTATAGATCATGCTATATGCTATAGGGGGCACTGTGTGTATACAATCTGAAACAGAAAAGAAGCACAAAAACTTATATACGGTCCCTATGGAGTATCTCTTTGGCAAATCAACTGCACCCTAGGTGACACAATACTTCTTCACATTGATTAAAATGGAGCTTTTAACCTCTGGAATGCTAGAGAGAAAACACTGCTTTAGAAACATCCCTAGCAATCAAGAGTGGTCAAAAACCTGTTTAACTCACTGAGTACCGGTTAGGTATCCAATGCATTGTGTTGCAAAGTGATTAATATTTCTCTGCCACTCAAAGAGTTTTAAATCAAAGGGACTTTTAAATATTAAACATTTCCCAAATGCCCATAGATTATATGAGCCAAAGCAATACTTTGGGGAACCTCTAACTTCAAACCCCATTAACCCCTTAACGACATATGACTTACCAGGTACGTCCCGCAAAAACTGTCACTTAGTGACAGAGGACATACCTGGTAAGTCACGGAAGTCCGCGTCTCCGTGCGGCTGCATGCCGCTCGGAGACTCAGGACTTCTTTGAGAGAAAAAAAAAAAAATGTTAGGCGGGCGTTAACGTGACAGCCGCGTACGAACGCGGCTGTCACTAAGGGGTTAAAATACAATGGAATAGTTATGTGTACCTTATGCTGCATTTGGTTTACTCCAGAATTGTTCCACTTTTGTTTTTGTGCATATATCCCTGCTTACAGCTCACAACAGAAATAGTCCCTTGGCCCACCCTTGTGGAATTGATAGAACAGCATCAAATCCATCTTCTCCAGCATTCCATATGCAGTTTGGATAATTACTCTCTTAGCCTTCTTTACACAACCACTTTCAAGACATCCCATGGTGGCATGCTTACTTGTAGGGAGCATTTTCGCAGTATGTGCGTGTTACCGTTGGCTCAACCCTATACATTTCACTAACTTGCTTCATCAGCATTGAATTGAACTAGAAATATCCTAATGAAGAGGAGTATCAAACCACACTGGATTCTATTACAGGTGATAACTTTAGTGCTAAATGGTCTTTAGCAGGAATGTTCATTTATCTCCTGCATTAAAATTCAGCCTATAGATTGAGATCACTGGTATCATACTGATGAAGGATATGCCCCTTTAAAAGGTTAAACTAAATAAACTGTCAGTGTGTCCTAATGCTGACAGGCCAACATCCTGTCTTCTGGAGCTAGTACTCTAGACCATATTCTTGGTACACGGACCCTGTCTGTTGTATTTTGCTGGCTGAGAAACAGAATGTCATTTTATTACTAAAACTTTAGTTGTTTTGGGGTTTCACATGTGTACTTGTCAGAAGGGTTTTAAAGACTCATTTGACTTTGCATGGAGGAAATTAGACTTCAAAGACAGTTTACCAGCCTGACTTCTCAAGGATGGAAGTCCCTCAAAATAGCACTTGCAAAGCCAACTCACCTAAAATTGAAGAGCAATATCATCTGAAAAATAGGTTGTTCTAGAAAAGTCTTAAAAGATTTTTTTATGCACTAACCATCTAATGAATACCTTAGAGGCAAAAAAGTAATTTCATGCCTAGCTCAAAACACCAAATGAACTACATTTCGGCACACTCCATTGAAACAATACCTTTATGAGAGTAATAGGTCAAGCAAGGCATTGTTCTGAATTCCCCACTGGAGACGTTTAACTGACTGGATCTTAAAAGGCAACTTTTATATCCAGTCTCACTGTACCCAATATGGAAAGGCATTTGTGTTCTCCTAATTAAGCCTCTAAAACCTCCTATTGGAGGTGAAATTCTGACCCACATATATTTCATCCTAACATACTGTAGGAATAACCTTAGACTGGCTCCAGTAGCACTTGTGAGCATGCATGGGATCCTTCAGTATGAATAAAATGCAGAATGGATATTCCACAAGTTTAATTTAGGCATATGTCACACACTACTAACAGAACAATGGTACATCCAGTTGTTATCACTGTCTGAGGTTAACAGTCTTGACAAATACTGCTACAAACAGCAGTGGGAGACAACATTTTGATGCAGTAGATAGTGCTCTGCTGAAAGTACCATACTGGGGAAGCTAAACAGGAGCAATATGTTATGCAGCCCCACTGGTCTCAAGGGATAGTTGTAGAATTCCCATGGGAAAGACTGCCAGTGTGCCAGATTGAGACACCTAAGAATAAAGAAACCTAGGAGAAGCAGGTAATAGCCATAGAACCTGTGATTTCCTGAGGCCTTACATAATACAAATCTGTATTAAAGGGATAGTAATGTTTCACAAAAACAGCAGCTCCAATTAATCTTCATAGTATTTGAGCCATAGAGAGTGCTATTTCAATACTGTCAGAGTTGTGTTTCAAGAGTAATTGAAGGATAAAGTGTCCCCCTCTCGCCCCTTTTACCTAGTGCAAGCCATCTCTTCTCAGATGTGGAATCTGGTCCATAGACCAGACAAATAACAGCAGGGGACAATCTTCTTCTTATGAGAACAATGAAGGCCCTGCCCCCCTTGACAAGTTTTTCAGGTTTTTCCCTTATCTTAATTGAAGATTGTCTCTCTCTGCAATCTACCTTCTGATCTGGCTGAACAGTGTTACATCAGCAAAAGGGGCGGGAGGGAGATCTTTTGTCATTGAATTACTCTTGAACTACAACTCTGACAGAATTGAAATAATACTCTCCAAGGCCCAAATACTATTATGATTAATTAGAGCTGCTTTTATTATGAAACATTACTATCCCTTTAAGGGACACATCAGAAGGAGGTAAATGGTGTAGCTGTCAGTTCCTAGTGAGTTAATATGTCATTTTAATGCACAGAGAGCAACTTTTTATTTTGGTTTATCTTGTTTTACTGTTGGTGGAAAAACAGTATAGCCAGCTGTTCCCTCCTATGTTGCATACTTATTGCAAACCACACAGCACTTATACACTTCACCAGACAAAGCCAAAGAGAGACAAGCCATGTAGTCTGATTGAGCTGATCTCATGAGCACACACACAAACACGCACATCTCACCAATAAACAGTGAGGACCATATACACAAACAGTGGTGTGATTCTGATGCAAATCGACTGCAGTGTGACAAACAAAAAATTCCCAAATTCTCATTGATTGAAATAGGGCTTTTAAATGCGTTAATGCTAAAATGAAAAATAATGATTTGGAGACCCCCCAAGCATTCGAGGAATTAAACACCCATCTAAATTAATGGAAATATATATTTGTCCCCTATGGTGCAGTTGATTTGCCCCAGAATCGCTCCACTTTTCCTTATTGCAAATATCCTGCATTCTTGATACAGTCTGATTGCTTGATTTTGTCTGATCAAATCCCAAACAAATGTAAACAAAAGCAAATGTCTTTTAGCCATACCGATAATAGGAATGTATTTGTATTACTCATAACAATTTCTTCTTTAATTAACTTCCAAACTCCAACTCCTCGCTTCACATTTGTTGGAAGGTCTATAGCATTCGTGGGCTATGTGAAACCCTTCAGTGACACTACAGCTCACAGCAGCTAGACAGCCTCATGTTGTTCATCCCTAGTTTATAGCATCCATGTGATAATAATTATTTGGATGTTACCTGGCCCTGTGTCAGTAAGACTATATTACAAAACTGCATATAGTTGGATTAAGTGTCTGTTTGAGTCATTCCTAGCCAGCATCTCCCATTTTACTTCAAATAATCTGGTCTACACTGCAGTTAACCTCTTGGGTACAATGACATCTCCAATAGCTTGCATCACAATACACTAAATATATTTCTGTCATCTAAAGGTTTAATCCATTTATTCTATGCAATTCCACAGAACAAAAATAATAACTGTTAAAAGTTTAAAAATTAAAAAATGTCAACACTGTAAGTAAGCCCAATGTCTATAGTCTTTTTTTGCATTAAAGAGGAACTTTCAGTTACTAATAAGCATACCTGGGAACTCTCTGGATTTGCCCCAGAGACTCCGGTTCTGACAGATTTACCGGGTCTCCCAGGCAGAGGCGGATTCCTCCGGATGTGGGGAGTTTCTATCGAAACTCTGCCACATCTGCTTTTTATCCCACTGTTCCTTCGTCCCCAGCCTTCTGTGTGACACCTTTAAGCCCTGCCCCCCACTCGCATTAAGCCCCGCCCCTTTTCACGCGATTAGCTTCATTTTTGTCACCCCCTGCTGAACAGAGGACTCCCCTCCGGGTAGTCCTCAACTAGAAGTTCCCAGGTATGCTAATAAGTCACCCTTGAATTATTAAACATATGGCGACTAGCATCATAATAGTATTACCTCTGTAAAGTGCTGCATTCTAAAGAAATCTTTCATCAGCACAAAAATCTTGTCTGCGCGCCTGCGCTGTCAGTCCCGGTCTCCTGTAAGAAGCATCACAGTGTGCCACAAGGTAACCGGAACAGACTGACAGTGCAGATGTGCAGACTGCACTAACCTGCCCGTCAGTCTCCGAAGATGAAAGATTTCTTTAGAATGCGGCACTTTACAGAGGTAATACATGTATTAGGATGTTAGTCGCCATATGTTTAATAACTCAAGGGCGACTTATTAGTAACTGAAAGTTCCGTTTTAAATGGCGGATATCAGGGGGGTGATTTTTTCTTCTTTTTTCTGCTACATTGTAGTTGATTTAACTTCCTGAATATATCCATATTCAGAGAGCTTAGGAAGAAATTCTGGCATAAACCAATTGTACCTTGGGACACAAATACCCATATTCATTTTGTTTTAACTGGAGTTTTTAATCCACTAAATGCTACAGAGGTCTCCAGTGTATTGAGAATGGAGTCCTTTCTATCATTCAAGGACTTAAAGGCATTACTTTAATCCCTGGGAATTTGTCCCTTAATATGTAGTTGGTTTGCTCCAGGACTGCTTTTTTACACTTTTTGTATACTGCACTTTGTGTGTTATATTGTACACAAAATGTTAAAATAATCAGTATTGATTCCATAGAATTTGAATTTATGGTTTAGAAAAATAAACTCTGAGATTTTATATATATATATCCTATATAATAATTCGCTAAATTGCGTGTAACGGTACGACATGCGCAGTACACACTGCTGCGCATGCTGCAGTCATGAGCAGTAGAGACTGGTCGCACCACGGCTATTTCAGAGCTGGGTGCTCCGAAGGAGCGTCCAGCTCTGTATCAGCCGCAGCACGGGCAGTCTCCACTGCGCGTGACTGCCCCGCGACCGGGTGGCAGTGGCCCGTGTAACGGGCTGTTCAACTAGTATATATATATATATATATATATATATATATGTATATATTTATATACACACACAGATTTTGTTTTATTTTTAAATTATAGATTTTATTGAACCCCATAGTTTCTAATGACATATCCAATGCGTTGCACTGGAGACGTCCCTTGTATCTAAGGCAGTGGTTCTCAACCATGGTGCAGTGGCTATTGGGGGAGCCTCTGACATCCACATAAGGCACCCCCTTTTTATCTATAAAGTCTGACAAATTGAGAACACCTGATTTAAGTGGTAAATATATTCATGATGCACACTTTAATAGACTTATTGATATAATTTTCTTCATCTAATGTTTAGTATAAAAAAACGGATACTATTTATCAGCTGTAACATGATTTAGATAATGAAAAGAACAATTAAACTAGATATGAATCTTGTACATCGTTCTGCAAAAGTGCTCTGGGCCCAGAAAACACAACATTAAATAATAACAGGAGCCTTCATTCTTGTGTTAAACTTTATTTGACATATCACATGAAGAGATCAATGTGTGCTATCTGCATGCAGAGGAAGACTGTATTAATTCTAGTTTCTGGGTTACATCAGTATAATATCTGACGTGACAGGAGTCTGGTAAAAATCACATCATGCTATTTAAAATGCAAACATCAGCATATAAGTCTCTGAACCATTCCAGTCAGTATGTGCATGCTTTATTTACAGAGGAAAACAAGTGATGCTTAGACCTCATCTCTCTGAACAGAGCACATAAACTTTTTGAATGGAACACTTTGAGAAGCAATGCATTGCACACTGCCCTGGCATGTAAGATAGGCACACCAGGTAGATTTATGTATAAATGGATAAAATATCCAAGGAATGGTTAATGAGGGATGTAATATTTGACTATTCAGCTATTGGATACTACAGCTTCTCTCATCCCCAACCAGCCAGTTTACGTACCTCTGGAGTTGGAGAATAACTTTTTGTACAGGATGGTGTAACTGTGCTTTGTAATGCAGATTGTTTACAGAAATAAAAAATGGCCACTCTGTTAGTGTAAGGGCTAACTACAAAATAATGCTAAGTCAAACTGTGATTGTTCTGCTTCTGCTTAAAGCAGCGGCACTGCCAGTAAGATTAAAGGAACAGTAAAGTTTAATTATGAAAAAGATATACATTGCAATGCTTTTCCTGATAAATAAAACAAGGGTACTTTCAATGTTCGCCTGTGCTTCATTCAAAAGTGACCACAGTTCAAACTTGTTTCTTTTAAATCAAACTGCAATTTTCTATTTTGGTCGCCACATGGTCCTGTTCTTATCACTTAGTATTGTGAGTCATAATTTAACCCTTTGAGTGCCATACAGGTATCCAAGTCATTGGGGGTTATGCACTAAGGTGTGATAAAGTGCTGATATCACTACTGTCTAGAATCAATTTGTTTTTAAACAATGCACTCTGTGGGAGTACTATGGGGGAGATTCACTAAAGTGTGATTATGCTGAGAAGACTTCTCCAGTGATACCACTTCACCAGTTCCTATGTTATTCTATAGAGCCCATGCACTAAGATCTCTAGTTGGAGGAATCTTGGTGCATTGGCCCCATAGAATAACATAGGACTTGGAGAAGTGACATTACTTGAGAAGCCTTCTCTGCTTTATCATACTTTAGTGCATCTCCCCCATAGTACTTCCACAGAGTGCATTGTTTAAAAACAAATTGATTCTAGACACTAGTTGGTGCTGTTGCTTACAGTTTAATTTTAAAAAAGTTTCAGATGTTATAACTTTTGAATAAAGGATCTACTAGCCTTGTTTTACTCAGTTGAAAGGGCATACATTTTTTCACTAAAATGTTTACTGCTCATTTAGGCTTTTGATTGCCAGAAGATCATGCTATGTATTGCACCTTTAGCCTTCCTGGGACTCAATAAAGTAAAGTTCATTCCATACAGACTTTCTGCTATGGGCGAAACTCATAGGTTTGCACAGATGGTCCTCAGGAGGACCACCCAGCAGATCTAGAGGGGCCTTGGCCACATCATCTTCAGGCATGCTGGCAATTATATTGCTCTACATCATTCTGCCTATATCTCTCCACTGTCCTTTTTATACTAATCACATTTAAGCTTTACCAGTACATGACAAGAATTACACAGGGACCAAACAAATCAAACAGCCCCATGCTGACACATCATCCAACAGGTTAGAGCAGGGACAGGCAATGTGGAGGATTCCAGATATTATTGGGAATATAGTTTCCATCATCCACAGGCAGCCATTACCTCACTGAGGATTATGGGAACTGTAATCCAACAATAGCTGAATAGCTCATGTTGAACATTTTTTTGATTAAAGGGAATACTAGCTTTGAGCCCTGGTGGCCCACCCCTTTCCACCATCAATAGAATTGTGTACTTTAGCTTTTCACATCTGAAGAGGAGAAGAGGACTGTGGGGGCACCCAGGTATGTACATTATAATATAATGCATGAGTCAATTTAATAGAACCACCTGTGCTAATTAACAAATCCAGCTGTGATCATGTGAGAGAATACCGAAACCTGTACTCTTTGTATGTCCAAAAGACTGACATTCAAATCCTTTTGTGTAACTTGTACTATTTAAGAAGTTAATTGGTTGAGTTAATAAAGTTGTTCCCTCTCATTTAAACTAAAGACAGATGCTTTTGCATGCTTTTATTTTTCTCCTGTATAACTACATTTCCACTACTGCAAAAATAATCCATTATCATTTTACTATTAATAGCATGGGGTATAAATCATTATTTATTAAAACTATATACTGTGATGTTTTTCCTGCTGAGGAAGAAGTGCCCACCCTTTTGTAGGAGACGTCTCATTCAAAGTGATTACATCTCATATGTGTTTACATTTAACCCTTTGAGTGCCAAAGAGGTATCTAAAGCATTACATTGCAATTCCTTGGATACCTGTCTAGCACTCAAAGGGTTAATCAAATTGCCATTTTATTTAAAGCCGCTACTTTGTCAAACTGTTGTTGTTGCTGTGTATGCAGAACTACTGTCAGGGACCAGACTTTCTCCAGAGACAGCAAAATAAACTGCATTTTGTGCTCTGGTTGCAATGTAACAACTTTTGAATGATGTGTCTCCCGGGAGTATAAGTACCATGGTGTTACTCAGCAGGAAAAAGGCCTACAGTATATTGCTTTTGTTTTTCATTAAAAAAAATACTGCTCTTTTAATATTTGTCATGTTCACAGATTTGAAAATACACGTTTATCGTAATTTCTGAATTCAATGTAAATGGATATTAGACACTTTCTAAAACAAGCATTACACATCTGCACAGTACAATATTGGAAATAATCCTTGCTAGGACTAAAATAGAATTGGCCGTGGCACATAATAGCAGAATGGGTTTTCTCTTGTGATCAAAGAAGGAATCAAACATTAGCACAGGTGTATTGGTCAAAAAAAATTATCCATGGATTGATCCACCTGTACTCACATAAGATCCTGAAATTATCCACTGTTGATGTGTCCTGATGACCTTTAGGGATGAAATATTTAAGTACTATGACATGTTATGATGTGTTTGCACATCACACACTTATGTATTCAGCAGGAACCCCCACCTTGGTCATTTTACAGGTTTGGTTCAAATCCTATTTCTGTTGATAAAAAAAGCTATAAAAGTCACAGAATAAAGCATAGAGGTTTTCCATTCAGACAAACTGCTTGCTTAGCCACAGAAAAACAAAAAAGTGACTTCTCTGTACTTTGAACATGTAGCTGGAGATTCCCTAAGTGGTGATAAAGTGGAGATGACTTCTCCAATTCCAATGTTATTCTATAGAGCCTATTCACTAATATCTCCAAAGTGCGAGAAATCTTATTGCATAGGCTCCATAGAACAACATAGGAACTGGGGAAGTGAGGTTATCTCAGCTTTATCATCACTTAATGAATCTGTAGAATACTTGTAGTCATTGACAGAGGTTTTGCATCATTGCCAGAAAACCTTGTCCTTTACCCCACTTTAAGGGATAGTAATGTTTTACAATAAAAGCAGCTCCAATTAATCTTCATAGTATTTCAGAGTTGTAGTTCAAGAGTAATTGAACGATAAAGTATCCCCCTCCAGTCCCTTTTACCTATGAAACATTGCTCACTTCAGAGCAACAAGACTATCCGGATTGATTGCAGCGAGGAACAAAGTTCAGTGAGCATAAAGAAAAACCTGTCAAGGGGGGCAGGGTTTTCCTTATGCTCACAGTAAGAAGATTGTCCCTTGGTGTGAGCTGTCTGGTCAAGCGACTAGATTCCACATCTGAGGAGTGGCAGCTTATACTAGGTGTAAAAGGGGCTGGAAGGGGATACTTTATCATTGAACTACAATTCAGACAGTATTGAAATAATACTCTCTGTTGCCCAAATACTATGAAGATTTATTGGAGCTGCTGTTTTTGGGAAACATTACTATCCCTTTAATGTATTATTAGTATACAGTGCAAAGTACTACACAGTTACCACTGTGGAGGTCCGCGTAGTACTACACTAGTACAAATCCCTGGCTGGCATAAGTATCCTGGGCCATAGACATGAGGCCTAAATATTGAGTCTACTCCATCAGTATCTAGCAACACCCCTGGGGATCAGTAATGCTTGTACGAAGGGCAGATACCCTGCCAATCCATAAGCTGTTGTTGGATTACAACAACCAACATTTTCAGTCACTCAAGGGCCGATTAAGATAGGAACTGTAGACCATCAACAGTTGGAAGACTGACTGGTTGCCTACCCCTGACCTATAATCAATGAGATTTTAAAACTGTGAATAATAAACATCAATGGTTTTAAAAGGAAAATAATTACACTACACACAGACAAGTAGCAAGGTACACTAATTGAAAATATTCAAGGACACACACAAATTGTCAGTGCCATAACGAGGAGGTTGTTATTTTGAGCATTCTGCTTCTGTGGTATCTATATAAGCAGTCATCTCAAGGATCAATTCATTTGGCCAAACGTGTGTAGTGAGCTTATAGGCTATTGCAGGGGTAGGCAACCTTTGGCTCTCCAGCTGTTGGAAACTACAACTCCTGCCATCCCCAACAAGCTGGATAGCCAAAGGTTGCCTGTCCCTACGCTATTGTGTTCAAAGTATTAAACTTCTGGGAGTACAAGACAGTCATGACTTCATGCAGAATTTTGGAATATTAAATTGTCTATACAAGTGTTTTGCTGACTCTGAAGGGAAGGGCTAAAAGAGGATTTCACATGGCCTGTAATTAAAACACCTTTAATACCAGAGGTGCCAGTCTCAGTGAAAGAGTCATTATAGAGGTGTGTGGGGTCATTCCAACAATGATGGGAAACTCAATGTACTGAAACTGGAGCATCCTTGTGGGTGCAGTGTTGTCTATTAGAATCTATCTGGAGTATAAAGCACATTCAGGTCTCAATTGCAGTCTTTATCAAAAGGTTTCTTTCTAACGTAAGCCTAGTAAGACTAGTAACCTGAGAAGACCTGTGCTGGAATTCAGTAACTATTGTGCATTGGAAATCAGGTGAAAACTAACTGCAGTATTGCTGTACGAGGTTTTTATGCACCCTGTGGTCCTTAAGGGTCAATTAAAAGTTACAATGTGCCATTTAATATGCATTTATATAATTTTTAAAAAAAATATGTTGGATAAACCTTTAGCATATAATGGGATTAACTAGCAGCAAACCAAAATAAAAAGTTTACTTATTTTTTTCATTGACCAGGGGGTCATTTTTTTAATCCCTTGGATACTGGAGAAGTCTCCAATACATTGCTCTGTGTTCATCCTTAAAGTTTATGTTTCAGTGTAATTAAGCAAGGTATCTCATGTTTAACTAGTGTAGTAATTTTTTAAACAAATGCTTTGTGTAACCCTTTGGGTGCTGGAGAGGTACACAATGCATAGCTCTGTAATGCATCACGTACCCCTCTGGCACTCAAAGGGTTAACAAATAATGTACTTACAAGTAGGGATGGGTGAAAATTTTCACCTCAAACTAAAAATCGGCAAATAATGGCGCTTTCCACTTGGCAAAAAATTTCCAGAGAAAACTGCAGTTTTCCCGCTTTTTCCACCCATTGAAATCAATGGGAAGAAAAGTTTTCTACAGCCATATATAAGGCTGTCAGGCTCTCACAGCAGCCATTCTGTGTTTGTGAGAGGAGAGAGCAGCAGACCTCTTAGATCTCTTCCTCAGGCATTTTATACAGATAAATATGAAAATGTTTCTTATATACAAGTACACATTGCATTGTTTAGAATGGAAATCAGATAAGAAAGCTCAGTCCAGACTCAGGTTCTTTTATCAGTCAGTGGTAGAGGAGAGTTCTGTAAATTTCAGTCTTCCTCTGAGGGGTCCAAGGTATTTATGATCCCAGTGGGACTGTTGTCCCACTGACACAACAGTTGTCAAGGTATCAAGTAGACTATATTCGCCTCCTGCATTTCTACGGCTAACACAGTACCTACTCTCATCTGTTGATAATCACACATATACTAAGTAACACCACTCTAGATCTGGGTCTTTTGCTCAAAAAATGTGGAGAAATTCTGCAGTCCCATAGGGGAGAAATTAAAAAGATAAAACACTCTATCAGATGGAGTTTTTCACTCCTTGGATGCTAAAGAGGTCATCTCTAGCATTTAGGGAGTTAACCCTTTGAGTGCCAGAGTGGTACGGAATGCATTGCAAAGCAATGCATTCCTTACCACTCTGGCACTCAGAGGGTTAAAGGTCCCACTTAAATGAGCGGGCATTTGGGAAGTTTTTGTCTAGCTCTGGTGTAGTTTGTTTGCCCTGTAATTCACCCTCTTCTTTCAAACATGGGGCCCTTAGTCTATTAGAACAGCCAGACTTTTGATAGTGCCTCCTCTAAAGTTGAAGGAAAAGGCAAGCAGATTCTAAATAATAACTGGAAATCCATGTGCAACCACTACCAACAACAGAGCTTCCTGACTCCTGTATGAATAGTAGACAACAGAGATTATTAGTTATGAGAAATCATTAGCGTCTTTAGCTGCTGTCCACAACATGATATTCAGGCCTAACAAGACAATGACATTACGGGGGCAATATCTTCAAAATAAGAAGAGGTGAAAAAGACATTTGATTATATAGGCAACATATAATTAAAATATGTATTCTTTTTAAAAGACATGTTTCAACACTTTACTGTCAATTGTCATCTCCAGCAAGAGCAAAAGTAGTATGAAGCCTGGAGATACACTGTGTAGCAACAAAATGGCTCATATTAGCCATTCTGTTTTCTCAACCGCAGCTCAGAAGGCTGTGGCTCTCAGACACAAATTCCTGGATTGTGTACACATTTTCAGTAAATCCCTTTAAAGCCTGATACAGCAGGTCTAAAAGGAACTGAATCGCCAGGACATAAATCTGTACTTTCCATTACAGCACTGATGCACATAGGGATTATTGGGGATCGATTTTCTGACCGTTGTGCTTCCTCTGTTGATCCTCCAGGGCTTACAGTGCAACCCCATAAAAGCACTGGTAGGCTTTCTAGTATTCAAGGGGTTAAAAGACATATTTAAATCATTGTCCCCTATGGTGCAGGTAGTTTGCTCCAGAGTTGCTCCACTTTACTTAGTAGATCAGCTTCACTTTATAATTCAAATTATTATTCATAGTTATCAACTGCTATCCCCTTGAAAACCAGAGGGGTGTGCACCGCGTGATTCTTTGTTGTAGTACTCAAGAACCAGACTAGCAAAAGAAGCACAGTGTTGCCCCTGCAAGAAGAGGCAGGGAAGGGGAAAGATATTATGTTACTGCTATTAGTAGACTATAGTTCTCGGAAGGACTGACCCATAAACATATTACAGACACGTGGCAGAAAATAATAGGGCATAAGGCAAAAAGTGGGAACCAAGAGGCACAAGGGGGCAATAATGGGAAAAAGGAGTATATGGACACAAGGTATAGGCAAGGCGGAACGGCAAAACAACATCAGGGCTCCTCCTTCTATTCGGAGTAAAGGCTTTACCTGCTTAGTGAATCTCCCCCACAGTGTTCTTACAGACATCGAATGTATACCTATGTGGATCCATTAACAACTTACAGTTTGGGATAAGTCAGCATTAGGAAAATGTAACTGAAGGACCCAGTGACTCTTTTCATAGTTGGAGTATATTTCCAAGAATAGTCCATGAATTCACAGCTCACCAATATGAAAAAACAGATAAAGACCTGAACCCTGTAAGTGATTGTGGGGGTGGAATGAACTGCTAGAAGGTTCACCTGGTGAGTTGGGGTTTCTGAAGGTAAGAGGTAATGTGCAATGGTGGTTATGCAAGACAGGACATTTTTTCAGAATGTGACATTTCGTAAGGAGGGCATGGGGCTCCACCTCCTGGCAACTCCTGCGAAAAAAAATGCCCCGTGTCGTTAATGAGTTGAAAACAATGAGAAAGATGAAAATTCTACCTATAAGCAAACATTGCTCAAAAATGCAACAGACATTGTTCTACACATGTATCTTCTGTATTGTACTCGCCATATAAATCAGGGATGCCAAACTTCATTCCTGAAGGGCCAAGACAGGTACAGGGTTTAAGAATATACCTAATTCTGTACAGATGTTTCAATCATTCAACAGTTCGTTTGATTACAACTCCTGTGTAAAGTCCGTGATATTCCAAAAATATGCACTGTCTTACCCATGACATAAAGGATATCTCAGATTATGCAGGTTGATCAAACTTACCCAGTGCAAGGTATGTTGCTTTGACATGCTCCCACTTTAACAGCTGATGATGTGCAATGGAAATATTGTAGTTTTCTACTCTGCAGTGTCTAACTTAACTGAATCTTCAAACTAAGGTCTGAATTACACAGCAGTGGATACCTGAATCAAGGCTTGTCAGATAATCCTTTTAAAACTGGACACAGATGAAAAATGCCTGCTGCATGGGAACCACTGTATCCCAGTAATAAACATTGCAGCCCTGCAGCAGGCAATTTTTATGTCTACAGTTTTACTTGAGGGTCAGAGATAACATCCAAGACATTGCACAGGATACCTCTTGGGCACTCAAAGGGTTAAAGAGATGATCTAACAACACTACCTTTATGAATGGTTTTACTGACAAATGTCTCTATAGATGTCAATGGGATCAGTTAGATAACACTAGTAACAACATCTATAAACTGAAATATAACCTAGGCCTAAGAGCATTTTGCACAAGAGATAAGCAATTCTGGGACTAACCAACTGCACCACAGAAGACATAAAACAATTCTCAAAATGCTAATTGATATAAATAGGGCTTTTAACAATTTGAGTGGCAGAGTGGTGTCCAATGCATTACAGTACGATGCGCTGGATACCTCTCTGGCACTCAAATGCCAGGGAGATCTCCAATGCATTGGTAACCTAAGTTTCAAGGGTAAAATGCCTAAATAAATCATAAAGTGACCCCTATGGTACAGTTGGTTAGCTCCAGAATTACTACTTTTTAGCTCCCTGAATACAACCCAAATTATTTTTCTTAAGTAACAGATCAGGAATCATGAATTTTACTGTATCCAAGAATGGCCTGTTTGGTTCCAGAGAGATTGGTGGTACAATAGAGAGCCTTTTGGAACAGAAGAGGATGTCCTGATAGTCTTTATAATTCATGAAATAAACAAAACAGGCCTGCTTTCTATTTGACGTGTGCCCTCTGCTTTGAAACACATTTTGTAACTACAGTCTTCAATGACCCCTTAACAGGTAAGTGTTAAAGGGATTCCTAATGCAAGTTGCTCTCACATTAAAGTGGACCTGTTACCTACACAGCTTTTAGTCATGTAAACGGCCTATACATTGTGCATTTTGCTTTGCGAACAAGGAAATAGTTATACATGATTTTTGGTATAGTAGTTGTAGAACCTAATATCAGCAGAGCTGCATAATTAATTAATTACTCACATGTCCAGAAAATAACCTCTCTACATCTTCTCAGGATGCTAAAACCTTTCATCACACGGCTGAAATTAATTGTTAAGCATGGATATATATCAAGCAAATTATTTGAAAATGGAAGTTCCAACTAAAGGAAGGTTTTGGAAAGGTGAGATATACTCTTTAAAAATAAAATAAAAAATAGTGCATCTTAGAAAAAAACATAAAGCAAAGTAAACTTTTCATTTTTAATTAATAGACAAAATATTTTTTTAAACTGACAGATATGCTTTATATTTCTGTAAGAAACTATCACAGATATATAAGTATAAAAGTTTCCAGTTCCCATGATAGCATTTAAAAGGGCAGTGAAGTGTAGGATGTTCACCCAACAGGTACGGCTGTCAAATTCCCATAGCTTAAAGCTCTGCAATACATTCTTTTTTACCCCCGCAGATTTTGTGATCTGCAGGCCTGGGTGACATCAGCACTTTCCACTTCTGAGAGACTTCTGTTATCTCCATTGTAATCTATTGTAAGTTAATATGAGGACACAGAGATTCAATGAAGAGGATGGCAATATTGCTTTCCTAGGAGAACTCAGTGAAGTGCTGAGTGCTGTAGTTTATGGAGGTCTGGAGGAGGAACAAGGAGAGTATTGAATAATTTTAGGCCACGAGGACTTGATTCATACCTGTCAGGTAACGTTCTATACTTTGAAACCCTTCTCCAGAAAATCTGCTGTCCCTATTAGAAACTGCATGGACTGGGAGTTGCAGTTTAGCTGTGTATTCCTCTTTTCCTTGTCAGGAAGCTGTGCTCTCCTATGTAAGAGACAGCAGAAAATGAGGTATGCAAACAAAAGTTGCATCCTACTCACAATGCAGTGCATCAGAAGTTCTATTACTGTATAGGAAATATTGTTCATATTGCTGTGAATGTAACAACATGCTGTTTCATATAATAGCCAACCTATGTTATCATATTAACATCCCTTTAACAGATACCCAACATGAGTGCATGTCAGATCAGTGGACCTCTCATTTAGCTTGGCAAGGGGTGTTTGAGGACTGGGAGCTGAATTCAAATGCATGTGCTAATTTTATCTCTGCTTTTATTTCCAGGTATCCCCATAGACTTCAAAAGGAACATTTTTTGATAAAACAGGTGGTAACATTTATCTCCTGCATTTAAATCCAGCCCTAGGTCAACTGTTAGCTCCAAAATACCTCACAAATATGTATAACATGAAACACAATGTATACATTCAGATGTACTACGTAGAGCATGAATTACTATTATTTTTTAGGGTACTATATAAACTCAGTTTTATACTATTTTAATCGCACATAGGATGCTAAAAAGATTCCAATACATTGTAACATAATTTGTTGGAGACGCTTCTAATATTCAAGGGATTAATATTATTACTAAAATACTTTATGTTACACTTTCTGAACAATACAGTAACAAAGGCAATTCTAACAAGCTCCATTTTATGAATATACAAATGACACACAAAATATACAAATGACACATGAAAAAGACCCAAGGGTGTTATGCACTAAGTAGTGATAAAGTGGAGATGACATCTCCAGTAATATATCTTCTCCATTTCCTATGTTATTCTATGGAGCCAGTGCACTAAGATTTCTCCAAACGTGGACATTTTATTCCATAGGCTCTATAGAATAACACAGGAACTGGCGAAGTGATATCACTAGAGAAGTTGTCTCCACTTTATCACCATAGATGGGCACTCTCTGGATTTACCCGGAGACTCTGGTTTTAGCTTCAAGTTACTGGGTCTCTCTGGATGTGGGAAGTTTCTAATAAAACTCTGCATACATCCACTCCTCCCATTGTGTTCCTTCCACTCCCCGGCCTCTTCTCTGCCTTCCCCAGCTTATTCTGTACACTTTTTTTTAAGGTATGCCCGCACTCGCGATTAAGCCCTGCCCCCTTTTGACGCAAATCGTATCATTTTTCTCTCCCGTTGGCAGCACAGTACTCCCCTCTCCGGGGAGTCCTCATCAAAAAGTTCCCAGGTATGTTTATCAAGTCTGTATCATGCCTTCGTGCATAACCCCCCCATGTTAATAAATCTAGGATTCTTAGGGCCATATTGTGTAAAGTGAAAAGGTGCAATTGTAGAAAAAATCAAGTGCAATTTCCATTAATTTAAATGGGCCTTGAACCGTTTCAGTGTTAGAGAGGTTTCTAACACATTGAAATGTATACTGAGGGGATGTTTATTTGTTCTCTATGGTGCAGTTGGTCTGCTCCAGAATTGCTCCACTTTAGCTTACTGAATATGACGCTTAACCCTTTGAGTGCCAGAGTGGTATGCAGTGCATTCTTTAGAATGTATATTGATTCTGAAAACATTGGTTCCATCAACAATTTTGTTAATTTACAACCAAATGTATGAAAACATTATATAACATTTTTACATTTTGGGGTCTGCAGTGCTCAGCCAATTAAATCGATAGTAATGTTTAACCAATCACATTCTAAAGAATCCTCTCCAGCATCCATATGCATAGCCCTATGGCGCTCAAAGGGTTAACTCCACTAATGATAAAAAAAATTATCCAAAAAGATCTCTTCCGCATACAGTTCCATTTAAATCAATGGGTATACAATGTCCCCTATGATGTAGTTAATTTGCCCCATAATTGTTCCAGTTTTCATTTGAACATAGGTCCCTTCATCTCAAAGCCTGACTCAAATCATATAAATCAATTCCAGCCACTCCACGAAGTGAATCTAATTCCAATACAGTGATCTAACAACGATGACAGGCATGAGCAGACACAATTAGAATATTCTTGTATTAACCAACACAGTCACCAGAAAGTGAAAGAGAGAAAGTAGAATGGAAGTCAAAATACTTATATAGAAAAGTTCACATCAGATTTAGTTTAAAGAAATAGAATAGTTGTTTTAAGAAAAAAATACATTGCAGGGCTTTTCCTGCTGCTAATGCAAGGGTACTCCCACTTCTCAAAACCTAACCAAAAAAAAATGCATGTTTTTCTTTTACTGTTTGTTGAGTGGTTCTGGCTGTATCAATAGTGCCACCTAGCTGTGACTTTTCATAAACTGAACTTTGATTTGAAAAAAAGGTAAAAAAAAAACAAGCAAGTTTGAACGGTAATGTTTTCTGAATGAAGCATCTCCTCAGCAGAAAAAGCCCTGCAATCTATTTAGCTCACTGAAACAAACTTTATTATTCCTTTAATACAACAGGGATGTCTACCTAACTACACATCTTTTTAAAGGCATGTTAAATATAACCCTTTCTTCTCTGTAATATTAAAAAGTAACCCTTTAAGAACAAAAGTGGGCTGGAATGCATTGCTTCCCAATGCGTTGCACACCCCCTCAGGTCCTTAACCCTTTGAGTGCCAGAGTGGTACTCAACGCATTGCTTTGAAATGCTTTTGCATACCACTCTAGCACTCAAAGGGTTAAATACATTGAAAGAGCAGGCTATAAGTAAAATACAGAGCGCTATACATTATTTACCTGCTTTTTGGATAATAAATATAGTGCTTGGTCTTGAGAATTTAAGTATTACTAAATTGAGAATATTTTATGTTTTTATATCATTTAGCAAGGTTTTGTGCTCAGGTATGTCAAATAAATACCAAGAAATAAGTACTGGAATCTAGAACAGTTGGTTTTGGTTTACTGGCACCTGGTTAATGACTTTTCCTAAGACAAGTGTACTAATCTGTTCAGCTATTAGAGTAACTATTTATCACTGTACAAAAAAGACTTTGTGCCTCAATAAACAATTTCTTTTTATAAAAGGTACATTTATATATATATATTATTTTGTTTTCATTCTATACCATCTAGGATGTAGTTATGAAATAAGAATATTATAAAGAGACAATGGTGAAAATGTAATTCTATCTACATAAACAACTGTTTTTTTAACCACTAGGAAGAAAACAAGGGTGTAAATTGGGGATATGAAATGCAAACGTCATTAACGTTTGAGTGCCACAAGGATGTGCAACATACTCCATTGACACTCAAAGGTTAAATTTACACCAATGCAAAGCTAAAATTTGCTAATACTTTGAAAAAGGTTGTAAAATTCAGAGAAAGGTTTGTAAAGGTTTCCAGATATAGGATATTGCATGTGCCGGGGGAGTCAATTTTCCTCTGAACTCCTTACTTCCTGCTGTGACTTACACAATGCAGTACAGACTTCTGACCAGGAAGTGAGCACAGCAACAGCAATTTTTTTCCCCAACCTGCTGAAAATCAGCAGATGCAATATCATATATATTTACTTATTTCATTATATGGACTCTTTTACATATATACCTTTGAATGTATAAACATACTCTTTTATATAAGGGCAGTTTATAATTTAGCATTAGTATTCCTTTAAGGAATCTTTTGAATTAGCATTTTGCCCAAGGACATACACAAATGCCGCTTTTCTAAGTCAACAAAGAAGATACTAAGAGCAGCTAGTAATTGGTTTGTTTCTATAGCTAGTAACTACAGATATAAGTGTGAACACTTTGGAAGACAAGACATTAAAAATTTTACAGTGAACTGGTACAGAATATGAACATGAGATGGGGCGGCTGAAATTCAGTCACTGGCTACATGGTTTTCATTCTGTAGAACATGCCAACGTTCGATCTTCTTATCTTTGTTCTTCAGGCATTCATACCAATGTTTCAAGCGCTCTCCTTTGGCATTGATGCCTAGCTGACATCCACCTGCAACACGAAAATCAGTCCTCAGTTAGACTGTTCATATTAAATGTGTGACAAGGACTAAATGATTCTTGGACATTTTCAGAGCAAGTTATTTGACTGCAAAATCCCAAAATTTCCACATGGTCTTGGAAAATAATTGCTATGGTCTGGAAACATGCATCCTCTGCAAAGGGGGTGACCCTCTTTTTACTCAGTATAGAAAGCCCTACTTTATATCTATCTATCTATATATATATATAGTCTGTCCTGATTATTTCTATTTTTTCTTAAAGGGATAGCAAAGTCTATTGTTAAAAAAGCTAATATTTTAGCTATTTCAATAATAAACTAAACAATGTAAGTCCTATTTCTCAAACCTTTATAGTTTGAGAGATATACGAAGTTCCCCCCTTCCCTTCCCCTTCTGTGAAGTGACCTGTAAAGCCAGTTGCAGAATATCCTGGTCCCAAGACCAGACGGAGGCTCTTCAGCAGAGCCAAAACAGCGTGATCGTGAAACAAATACTTAATTGGAACGGTCTACAAAGTGTGCTTGGTTTGCAGACACACATTGAAAACTATTCCAATTAAGTATTTGTTTCACAATCACTCTATTTCGGCTCTGCTTAAGATGGGGGGACTTTATCTTCATATATCTCTCAAACCATAAAGGTTTGAGAGATAGGACTTACATCATTTAATTTATTATTGAAATAGCTATAATATTAGCTTTTCTTAACAGTGAACTTTACTATCCCTTTAATAGTCAATCTTTGGAACAATGGAAATTCAATGGCAAAAAAATGTTCAAGCCAGGTACGTTTTTACACAAACCTCCAAAAGCTGGGAAATACAGGTTATGTTTGTTTTAAACAATTTTATATGTTTAGTTTTTAACAAAAAATACTGATAATAACCACAATTTAAATGGGGTAGCCATCAAGATACAATCTAACACTACCACTAAAATGTACTAAAAATTAAAAAAAATAGCATAGAATTTGTACCCATGCATCCTAAAAGAATATGTATCAAAATTATAAATAAATATTGATGAAGAGGATGCGGTGAGACACCAAGCCAAGTCTAAAGGTATAATATCGCCTTAAAAGTTGTATATACACAAGACAAAGGGTTATTTAGTTCATGTGTCTGGTGCAGGAAAAGACCCCACAATCGTCACAAATCTGATCAATACAAATCACCTGCGATTTAAATAAACTGGGATCCCCTCTCCACAAATGACACAGAAGACTAACTAATGTAAAAAAAAAAAGGTAGCAGTATATAAAAACTTACCTCTTATCAATGCTCTACACAAAACACAAATCAATGAAAAGCCTCGACCAGCAGAAAACCAGACCACAATGTATTATATACAGGTCAAATATCAGTATAACTTGACACTAATTGAGGTCTAGCCTGAAACCTCATCCAAAATGTCTTTAGGTATCGGAAAGATAACACGAGACCTCCAGGGCGTCAGCCCACCTTCAAACAAAAAATAATGAATAAATAAAATCACTGATAATCATAAATTGTATTAATAAAAAAATTAGTATATGCACAAAATCACATCAAGGAATAAAATATTGCCGTAAGATCTTATATATAAATATCCTTAAACAAATGACTATATAATCCTTAAAGTGAGACCAGAGTTATTCCCCTATTAATGTCTGCACTACGGTGAAAAATTTTGCAATAAATTATCATAAATGCCAAATGATAAAGATGGTAAATATCACAATGGAATTACTATTTATCCTTTCAAAATTATCCCAAAAGTTAACTTGGTTATAAGTGTATATAGCAGCTGCCAATGCCAAGACTAATAGACAGGTTGGAAATAGATGATATTGAATAGATGTAAACTTTATGATCCACAACTTATAAATCAAGTGTGTACTTGTATTCACTCACCACCGCCGTCTTCACTTGGACTTATATGACTGTACAGAGTAATCGCTGCCACAACAACTGATCTCCTGGCTGTCAGAAGGAGCTTCCTTCCACCGTAACAGCAAACGATTTTTGGATTGACTGGATCGCATTTTTATTTTCACATCAATTAGTTAAAAATAATGTACACTTTAACTTGCACTGATGCTGGAAAAAACCTGTTGTACTTATGCTGAAATATATCACTCTTTTTCTCATCATAAGTGCAAGTCGAAGTGTTCATTATTTTAACTAGTTGATGTGAAAATAAAAATATGATCTAGTCAGCCAAGAATCATTTACGGTTATGGTGGATGGAAGCTCCTGACAGCCGGGAAATCAGTTGTTGTGACAGCGATTACTCTATACAGTCATATAAGTCCAAGTGAAGATGGCGGTGGTGAGTGAATGCAAGTACACACTTGATTTATAAGTTGACTATAAAGTTTACATCTATTCGATATCATCTATTTCCAACCTGTCTATTAGTCTTTGCATTGGCAGCTGCTATATACACCTATAACCAAGGTAACTTTGGGGATCGTTTTGAAAGGCATTGCCAGCTGCTACATACATATAACCAAGTTAACTTTGGGCACTGTTACAAAAGGATTAATTCCATTGTGATATTTACCATCTTTATCATTTGGCATTTATGAAAATTTATTGCACAATTTTTCAACGTAGTGCAGAGATTTATAGGGGAAGAACTCTGGTCTCACTTTTAAGGACTATATAGGCATTTTTAAATGATATATCTTATATTTATATAGAAGATCTTATATTTGGCAATATTTTATTGTTTATTATGGTTTTGCGCATAAACTAAATTTTTTTTAATGATTGACAGGGAATTCGTTTATTCATTATTTTTTGTTAGAGGGTGGGCTGACACCCAGGAGGTGTCTAGTTATCTTTCCAATACCTCAAGACATTTTGGATGAGGTTTCAGCCTAGACCTCGAATTAGTATCAAGTTATACTAATTGTTGTCCTATATATAATATATTTGACATCATGGTCTGGTTTTCTGCTGGTCGAGGCTCTTCACTGACTTGTGTTTTGTGTAGAGCATTGGTAAGAGGTAAGTGTTTTTTCCATATACTGCTACCTTTTTTTACATTCGTTAGTCTTCTGTGTCACTTGCGGAAAGGGGATCCCGGTATATTTAAATCGCAGGTGATTTGTATTGATCAGATTTGTGGCAATTGTGGAGTCTTTTCTCACACCAAACACATGGACTAAATAACCCTTTGTCTTGTGTATATACAACTTTTATGGAGATGTTATACCTTTGGGCTTGGCTTGGTGTCTCTCCCTGCATCCTCTCCATCAATATTTATTTATAATTTTCATATAGTCTTTTAGAGTGCTTGGATACAAATTCTATTTTATGTTTTTTTTTAACTTAACTCCACGTGCATTGCTGAAGATATCAGACATAATAAATGATATGCTGACGACATCACATATGACCACACAAATTACATCACTGATAATGTCACACATGACACAATGCAAAGCAATGCGTTGGAGACCTCTCTAGAATCAAACGGTTTAAAATTTAAATTAATGGGAATCTGGGGATTGTTTAATTCTCTCCAATGCTGTAGTTGGTTTGCACTAGAATTTTTCTTTCTGCATGAAACACAACATGATTAAAAGACAAAATTAGCCTGGTTTATTTGTCCTGAGCTCTGCAGAACTCTCTATATGCCTTTTTCCATATTAATTCATCCCCTGTTCACCAGGTGTCTGTTACTAAATTACTGTTTTTTGCACTATTGTTTTGTGGAATGTCAAGTATACTAAATAATAATTCGCTAGGATGTTTGTCATGATGCAGTCATGCGCAGTAGAGACTGCCCACGTTCGAGCAGTCTCTACTGCACATGATTGCATCATGTGAGTGAGGCAACGGAATACTTCATCTCGTGGAGCTGTGAGGTAACCCTTTGAGTGCCAGAAGGGTACGCAACTCAAAGGGTTAACATTACCCGGACATTGCTCCGTGTACACGGGCTTTTACACTAGTAAAGAATAATGGACAGATCTATACTTCAACAGTCATGTTCTCTTAATCAATCAAATAATCTTTTCCAGATACCCAAAAGTTAATCATATCTGGGAAGTGGTACAAGATCTTGATGGATAAATGGTGGCACAGCTGGGGGTAACACACATAAGCTTGTTAAACTCTTTGAGTGCTCGAGGGGTGCCCGATGCACTCAGTCTTACAGTAGAAAAAGGGAGTCATTTTAGGGCAAACCAACGGGAACACATAAATGTTTTAATAGTTTGAAACGGTCTTTTAAACCAATGAAAGGTAGCAAAGTCTACAACATATTTAAAAGCTATGCATGGAGAACCCTCTAGCATTCCAGGGGTTAAAAACCCTATCTCAATCAGTGGAAATGTTGTGCATATGTATATTTCTTCCCTTGGTTCGGTTGGTTTGTCCCAGAATTGCTCCTCTTTTCTTTTGCAAATAAGGCCCATTGGGAACACCCCCTGGCATTCAAAGTACACTGACATTATTGGAGTTTAAAAATAGAAAGTATATGTACAGGAACAAATGGGTCTTAATTTGTTTAACCTCTCAGATGTTAATGGAGTATTAACCCTCTGAGTGCCAGAGAAGTAAGCAACATATTGCTTTGCAATGCATTGCGTACCTCTCTGGCACTCAAGGAGTTAAACAATAAAACACAATCTTTCGAGCTGCTGGTGACTACATATTCCCACCATCCCCAGATAATGGGAATTGTAGTCCTCAACAGCTGTGAGGTCCTCAGGTTAACCAGTAAATATCTAAGGGATTAAAGGGATAGTAATGTTTCACAAAAACAGCAGCTCTAATTAATCTTCATAGTATTTGGGCCATGGAGAGTGTTATTTCAATATTGTCAGAGTTGTAATTCAAGAGTAATTGAATGATAAAGTTTCCCCCTCCCGCCCCTTTTACCTAGTGTAAGTCACCTCCCCTCAGATGTGGTATCTGATCCACAGACCAGACAGCTCACAGCAAGGGACAATCTTCTTACTGTGAGAACAATGAAAACCCTACCCCCCCTTGACAGGTTTTTCCTTATGATTACTGAAGATTGTCCCTCTCTGCAATCCATCTGGACAGTCTTGCTGCTCTGAGTTGAGCAGTGTTACATCAGAAAAAGGGAGAGGAGGGGTATATTTTATCATTCAATTATGCTTGAACAAAGACAGTATTGAAATAATACTCTCCATGACCCAAATACTATGAAGATTAATTGGAGCTGCTTTTATTGTGAAAAATTACTATCCCTTTAACAATAGCATTTCCTTAGATTTGTGGAATACAAACATACATACATTCATACAGCAGTTTGGTGTATCCAAGCCAGAATAAAATCAGGAATTGTGAAACTCAAAAGACTGATTTTTTTTAACCAAAACAATATGCTATATATGTGTAAAACAAGGATACTCCAAAATATGTGAAATTCTGGATTAAACCAAAAGTACTATGGGGTGCGGGTTGAAGATGTCCATTCTTTTTGTGGCATGCTAAGTATAAAGTACAGATTTATACTTCTGAAGAAAACGGGGTGATTTTCACCCCTTGGATTCTAGAGGTGTCTGCCAATTTTATAGAATAGCTTAATATCTAATTACCAAAGAATTCACATTTTATAAACGAATAACAGGAAATAAACACAGAATGATTTTCATATATATATATATATATTTTTTAATCTTAACTCGTCCTTCGTTAACCCTTTGAGTGCCAGAGTGGTACGAAACGCATTGCTTTGCATTGCGTTGCGTAACACTCTGGCACTCTAAGGGTTAATGTGGTTTGGTGTAATCTAGTGTTTCTCAGAGAAAATCTTTTTAGTGCATGGAAGCAGACATCATGTATAGCCTCATCAGGTTCTGGGATTTATTTACTTATCACCTTACCAATATAATCATTGGATTTGCCAATATCATAGTCCCACACGGATATATCCAGCTGCTTCTTTGCCAGATCGCTGTGCTTTATTTCATAGAAGAACTCCTGGAAGTAAAGAAGAGGTAAGATTTCTAATAGTGGTTTGGTTAGAGAGAACATGATCCCCTTTATATAAGGCAGGACTTGGTGCAGTGTGGAAAGACTGGGGAGAATCTGCTGTTGCAAAATAGTAGATTCATTTTACAGTGTGGGCAAATAGCAAATCTGAGGCAAACCAGCTGCACTATAGGGAATAAACATTGCCAAAAGTTTAATGTTTTAAATAGGACTATTACACTTTTGAATTCTAGAAATGTTTTTATCACATTCCTTTGCAATGCTGTAAAGTTATTTCTAGCATTGAAGGGATTAAAATCTATTTAACCCTCAGAGGGTTAAAACAATGTGTATTTATGTTTGTTCCCAAATGTTCATTTGGCTGGTGACAGAATTGATCCACTTGTATCGTACATATGGTGCTGTGACTTAAGAATGCACTACAACTCTACCTCAAGCTTGTGTAACCAAGGTGACAATTTTACTACGTTAAAGCGGAACTACCAAGTCACAAAATGTTTAGCTTAACTAAGTCCCCTTCTGGCGACTACCTGCTTAGTAGCGCTAGTCGCCCGAATTATTACCTGATTTAATAGATATATGCTTTATTCCCCAGCTGTCAGTAGCACGAAGCACGGACATGTTGCCAGAATGACATCCACGCACCTGCGCTGTCAGTCCCGGCTAGGGACTGACAGCGCAGACGCGCGGACATGGTAGTTCCGCTTTGTATTGTTACAGAAAATAATCTGCTGACATGCAATGAGCTAAGGGTTTCTGCAATTAGGCTTTACATATTGACACACTGCATGCGGCATGGCTTAACCCTTTGAGTGTTAGAGGGGTGCCCAAAGAATTACTTTGAAATGTGCTGGGCACACCTCTGGTACTCAGGTTAACGTAGCACATCAAGTATCACAGCCATGAGCTTAAAAGGAATAGTAAACCTTTATTTAAAAAAAATATATATGTATTTATTGTAGGCTTTTTCCTGCAGAGTAACAAAAATGTACTCTTCTGCTAGGAAATGCTTTGTTCTAGGTTTTTGGATTTACAGTGCCACCTGGTGTCAGACACGTTACTTGCTGTTTCACTTGGTGTCCAGAGTTTTACTGTTGTTTATTCTATGGGAGAGGTGAGCCACTGGCTACAGATTACCATAAAATGCGATAGTAACAACATCATCACTTAAACATAATTAGAACTATAATGAGTTTTCAATGAAGCATCTGCCAGTGGAAGTATGCTTGTACTGAATATTAAAAGTTCTAATATTAATATAAATTATATATAGCAACCTGATGAAAGTGCACATGGCTGTACTAAAACAACCCTCCACATTAAACACTGCTGTATTTGAACTTAACTCTGCAAGTGCTGGTTGATTTAATCTTTTTGGTATAGCAACCGAAGGTTGTTATAGTAACCAAGAAATGAGGACCCAAGAGGAAGGCCCAAATGATGACAATAAATGTTAATTTTTTTTCACATCTACCCAAGTGCTTATGAGTGCTCATTCCTTGGGTGTTACTATAAAAACCTTTGGTTGCTATGTATCATGTTTTTGCAGCACCATCAATTATCTGCATAAATACTTGTAAGGAGTACCCAACCACCCTAGTTTCTATACATATATATATTTTTCCCCCCATAATAAAAGTTGAATGATCTTTTAAGTGCAGAATGATGGCACTTACTGATGTGTGGTGTACAGGAGCGGTTATCTATGTTCATATATGTCATAAAGATTCGCTGGTGTGTGTGGTATATAGGAGTTCTTATCCACAAAGAGGCATACCACAAACACTCGCTGATGTATGGTGTACAGGAGTGTTTATCAGTGTATATGTATTCCACATATACTCACTGCTGTCTGATGTATAGGGGCTATTATGTAAGTACAGGTATGCCAGAAAAACACTCATTGATATGTGGTGCATAGAGACATTATCCATGTCCAGATATTGCACAGAGACTCCTAGATGTGTAGTGTATGCATACCTAATTAACATATGTGTAAGACTATTAGGCTAATGTCATTCTTAGGACAATGAACATGGTGCAGTTCCGGGGCAAACCAAATGCATAATGGCAATGTCTTCACACTCTATTCTAATGAGCAGCAGAAATCCATCCAAATCAATAAAAACAATTGAAAGGAAAGTAAAAAGAAGTGGAATCATTATGGAGAAAACCAACAGCAACTCAAGGGAAAAATACAAATTTCCTAAATTCCCATTGATTTAAATGGGGATTTTAACTGCTCAAAGGCCTGACAGTTATCCAAAACGCTGCCGAGCAATGTTTTGAAGACTTCTATCATTTAATGGACTAAAAGTTCCATTTAAATCTACAGGGATTTTTCTATTTCTCCTATAGTGCAAAAGGTTTCCTTTGCAGTTAGTCCGGGGGGTGATACACCAAGGTGTGAAAGAGATAACTTCTCCAGTGACAAACTATCCATTTCCTAAATTATTCTATGGAAGACCTTTCTAACTTGAAATATAGTTGCATAAAATAACATAGGAACTGGAGAGTTCATCACACTGGAGATAATACCTTCTCTTTATGTCTTCTTTGCAACAACTTAGCATATCTCCCCTCAGTTCTTCTTGGTCCATCAGCCTCACAAAGTTTATCCTTAAATAATACAATTCAGGGGGAGACAAGTTAAAGGGATAGTAATGATTAACAATAAAAGCAGCTCCAATTAATCTTCATAGTATTTGGGCCATGGAGAGTGTTATTTCAATACTGTCAGAGTTGTAGTTCAAGATTAATTGAATCATGTGATGCGAGTCCTGGTACTAGAGGTCAGTACCACCGTCACTTCTCTGCTTCTGCTGCACCGACATCCCAATCTCCATCATTCGTTCAGCATAACCCCTCCAAGAACCAGAGACGACCAGTTTGGAGGGTGAAACTTAAAACTCTTTATTGGACAACTCTTTGGACTTACATATACCGTTAATCACAAGAATCACACAATGCACACAAAAGACTGAAACATACAGTAAATACATGATACAAAGGAGCAGACATGAATAGGTTATCTAGACAAAGGATGTAACAATGGATAAACATTGGGACAAAAGGTTGAGGGGGCTTGGATCCACATTCCTAAACAATGGCCAGGGGGTTGAAGCATCTTTGAATATTCCGCTTCAACCAGTGGCCAATCCGGTGCCTAGAATTGGCTGACCAATCCTGGCAGCGCTAGTCATGGCCACCTCGGCCAATCAGACCCTTTGGGCACCTACTTTTTCCCATGTTGTGTCAATGGCGGCCCTTTAACTCCAATGGGCGAATCAGGGGGCGACTGACATCTACCATCCAGGCGGCTTAGTATAGTCTGGTTGGCCTGCGCTGGGCTGGTGAATTCCACTCTTAAGAGGGAAATCGTATATTTACAGGACGTGGGACATTTCCCAGTCCTGTTTCCCGTAGCAAATCCGGCACACAAACCCTTAGAAACCCTGGCACACAAAACAGTGCTCCAATTTCATCACATATCTCCCCCTTGTCCACCTCCAACAGCCACAGCATGATCCACATGGGTCAGCTCGCTGCTGTCCGGAGTGGACACAGTCTGGTAGTGCCATGTCAGCAACAGTACTTGCCCCAGAAGTCTTGTCCCTAGCCAGCCCCTACAGTCCTGGGGTCTGGCTGGCACTTCCAGGTACATGGTGACTTAGACATAAGGCGCCTTGAGCCGAGGAGGCCGTCCAGCCCAGGCTCCAGTACACAGGAGTCTCTGAGCCAGAGAAAACCTCCACCCAAACAAAAGTGCCCTCCCGGCCAATACTTCACCGTGAGCTCTGCTGCTTTGCCGGCTGGCTGATGATGATGGGAGTAGCGTGTATAGTGCTTTGCAGTTCCGCTTCTGGGTAATTGCTGGGGTCGTAGCTGGCTTCTGGGGAGGAAAGCCGGCTGGGCTCCCCCACTGGTGCTGTTCTGTATACTGGGAAGGGAGCAAACAATACTCCATCTCCTCCTGGATCTCACTCAGCTGCTGGGGAGTGATGCTGACTGCATCCACTCCTGGAAACACACACTTTAGCTGGAGGGGGGGCAGGACAGCTCCCACCCCCCGCTCCCCACATTGCCACTGCAAATGGAGGCCGAATACCTCCCCTATGAAAGCACAGATCTCCCGCTGGGGAGGGCAGCAACCTCCGCTCCCGGGACCCGGCACGGCTGCTGCTGCGAGTGGCTGACTGCACCATTCATTGGAACACCGCACCTTGATGCTGGGACATCCTTAAAGGAAAGGGTAGAGGCAGGCGTAGTCTCGTCTGCAACCCACGGACCAGACCATAACAGGTCACTGGGGTCTATCTCAAGAAGAGTCGGAGGAGCCCACTCCTCCACTTGCAGGGTGCCAGAGGCGCGCTAGTCATGGCCACCTTGGCCAATCAGACCCTTTGGGCAGGCAGTTGACTGACCAATCCGAGGGGAGCCTACTTTTCCCCATGTTGTGTCAATGGTGGCCCTTTAAAGGGGATCTCTCACCTAATTACACTTAATGCTCATTAGTTAGAGCATTTATCTAGAACACTGAAAATAGTGTTCATTAGATTTAAAAAGTAGTTACATGCGCAAAATGTAAACTTTAAAAAGGGTCCGGCAGCCTACTTCCGGCTTGCCGAACTGTCACTAAAGTGGAGAGATCGCATTGGCAGAGATCGATATCTAGCCAATGCGATCGCTCCACTTTAGTGACAGACAGCCTCCGTCATGCAAGGATTATGGGTAGTGGGACGGAGCTGTCTCTGGTCGGCAAGCCGGAAGTAATGCTCTAACTAATGAGCATTAAGTGTAATTAGGTGAGAGATCCCCTTTAACTCTGATGGGCCAATCGGTGGGTGGCCAACGGTTACCATACAGGTGGCTTAGTATAGTCCTGTCGGCCGGCGCTGGGCTGGTGAATTCCACTCTTAACAGGGAAAAAATATATTTACAGGATGTGGGACGTTTCCCAGCAAATCTGGCACACAAACCCTTAGAAACCCTGGCACATGTAACATTGCTCCAGTTCCGTCACAAATGATAAAGTATCCCCCCCACCCCTTTTACTGATGTAACACTTGCTCACCTCAGAGCAGCAAGACTGTCTGGATGAAGCACACAGAGCTACAATCTTCAGTTAGCATAAGGGAAAGACCTGTCAAGGGGGACAGGGTTTTCCTTATGCTCACAGTAAGTAGATTGTCCCATGCTGAGATCTGTCTGGTTCAGGGACCAGATTCCACATCTGAGGGGAGGCAGCTTACACTAGGTAAAAGGGGGGGAGGGGGATACTTTATCATACAATTACTCTTGCCTACAACTCTGACAGTATTGAAATAACACTCTCTATGACTCAAAAACTATGAAGATTAATTGGAGCTGCTGTTTTTGTGAAACATTACTATCCTTTTAAAGGAGGACAGAGGTGCAGTAAGACAGCCTTATGCATTTTTCATGTATATTTGGTAAATATTTATCCCCTATGGTTTGCCCCAAACATTTGTAACCTATGGTTTGCACCACAGCTTTAGAACATGTCCCTAAATCCTCTTGTTCACTGTGATCCATTGTGAATAATCACATGTATACAGATCATGATAACACATTATTTTGCCATTATTAAGTGGGCCTTAGCAATCTGATTGTGTTTTGAGATACCATTAACCATCACTCCATTATCAATATAATAGAGCCCATTGCAACCTTACCTCATTAAATTCTGGATTAAGAGTTTTTTTTTTAATTTGAGTCTTGAATTTGGACTTTTTGCCCACGTCAGGTTTCAGCCAACTGGAAACAAGATAAACAATGAAGCACGTGTTACATTTTTTTTCCTTTTTAATTCATATATTTAAATAAATATGAAGATGCATTGCAGGTAAACTTCCAATAATTAGATACACGCACACAGAAGTCTTGTTTTAATTGCACTTTATAGCTGTTTGGATTATATCTATATCTATATATATATATATATATATATATATATATATATATATATAGAGAGAGAGAGAGAGAGAGAGAGAGAGATAGATAGATAGATAGATAGATAGATAGATATAGATATAGCTATATACAGATAGATATAGCTATACAGAGATAGAGAGAGATAGATAGAGAGATAGAGACATAGATAGACTACAGTGGGGTGAATCCATTCAGTTCAATTAATTATATAAGGACATGAGGCTGATGTACTAACAAATCTCAGTAATTCTGGAGTAAACCAATTGCACTATAGGGGACAAATACAAGTACCACAAATTCCCCTAAGAGCGAAAGGTTCAGAAAGTAGTGGTAACTAAAACTATCTGTAACCAAAATAAAAAAGTTCTTACGCAATGTCCCGTCAATTCTCAGACATGTTTCCGTCATTTTTTGCATCCAATTCCTCCATCTCTGTCAAAGGGACAAAGCCGTCTTAAAAATGGGAGTGGTTTAAACCACCAGAAAAAATATTAATTTCAACGTCACTTTTTTGTCTGATTAAAGAGGAACTTTGATCCGATATAAATTCACCCTGCAATAATTAAGCAGGTAACGACTAGCTTTAAAATATATATATTACCTCTCAAATGTAGCCGATCATAAAGAAATCCTTTATTTTAGGAGACCGGAAGCCAGGGATCAGCACAGACATCTTGTCCCGGTCTCCACTTAGAAGCACTGCAGTGTGTCACAAGGTAACCGGAGGGACTGACGGAGGAGGAGTGCAGACTGCACTAACCTGGCCGTCAGTCTGCTACAATAAAGGATTTCTTTATAATCAGCTACATTTGAGAGGTAATATATACAATATAAAGATGGTCGCTACCTGCTTAATTATTGCAGGGAGACTTTATATCGGATGAAAGTTCCACTTTAATGTAATTTTTTTCCCGACAAAATAAAAATGGTCTAAACTTGGAGTAGACAAATTAAAGTGAGTGAGAAGCAATTTGTTATTTCAAAGACAAAAATTGTCTTTGATTCTTTGAAAATTTTCCTTTCAAAGACAAAATCAAAGAGATTTTTAAAGGCAAAGTTCATTGAGATCTTGTTACCATCATTTTAAATTCTTTAGAACATTTTCAAACGTGACGGATTGAAAATATTGCTCTTCTTTTACCAGCAACTTATGATCCGAACATTTTCTCATTATGAAGACATTTTGAACATCTCGCCCTAAATATTTCAAAGCAATTTATTGGTGACCTCTCTAGCATCCAAGGGGTTAAATGCTCCATTTTAAATCAATGGAAATTTGTACTGTCCTCTGTATATTATATGGTTTGCCGCAGAATTGCTCCAGGTTTATTAGTACATCAGCCTCAGGGTTCCAGATCCTCTTACACTGTTGACCTGAAAGGATTCTCCCCCATCGTCATAAAAGAATGAAATGTCGTTTATTACTACAGATTGCATGTCCTATACTCAGTGCCCCTATAAGACAAGTACATCAGCCTTTGTATATACTTTTTCACCAGTGCAGAAAATATATATACAGACACACTCAGCATTCTCTGTCAGCCCACTCATTAATCCCTTAAGTCAGAGATGGGCAAAATACAGCCAGTGAGCCAAGTTTCTCTGGTCCCCAGATCTGGGTGGCTGAACACATACCGCAAAGGTGCTGCATAGAAACATATCACTTTAGGCTTTCTCTGTTGGTTATGCATCAAGAAGAGACAATGGTAGCTTGTGAAAATGCAGTATTAGACTTTACTTGTGTAAAATTAAACAGCAAACATTTAGAACACATCAGTTACTTGAAACAGCAGCTAGCAGAGACTAGGTAAAGTAAGACAGACAATAGAGCAAGTGAAAAAACAGAACTTCCTTCTAGTGAATATAGAAACAAGTTCACAGGCATATAACAAAATGTACTCTGAACTGCACAGCGCCATCTACAGCTCAAGTGCTATACATACACATACTATACAGAACATGCTGTCGTATCTCCCAACATTCTCTGCACATGAAGAGTAATGCATTGTATCACAGAAGACAACACTGATATAATGTATAATTGCAGATATTATAATTTTATAAATATAATAATATACTAAATAGTAGTACTACTACTAGTAGTGCAGAGAAAGCCAGATTTGATACGCAAAGTTGCTTTTGTATTGAGTGAGCCAGACCCAACACTATCATTTTTACTCCAAACTTCCCAACACACCTCTGTCGCCATCTTTGTCCAACACATCTCACTTACTAAGTAGTAAGGAAATGATGGGTGGGTGTGTTAAAATATAATTGTAAAATTGCACCTTTTGAATGAAATTAAAAAATGATTGCTAAGGAGAGCAAGAGCAACCCAAAAAAAGTATTTAAATAAATTAATGGCAAAAAATTAAAGTCTGATAATGTTGAGTCCTTTTTATCTGAAACAGGTGAGATGGTCAGTGGGGACAGAGAGAAAGCAGATATTTTAAATAATTTCTTTTCTTCTGTTTTTACCAAGGAAGACCCAATGGACAAGAACCTGCAAACTACTTTTACAGAACAGTCACAGCAAGCATGGGATTGACTAACAGAAGAAAAAGTGTTAAAACAATTGAATGGTGTTAAGGTAGACAAAGCCCTGGGGCTGGATGGTATACACCCAAGGGTACTTAAAGAGCTAAGCCAGGCCCTGGCCAGACTGTTATTTTTGATTGTCAGGGATTCTTTTATTTCAGGTATGGTGCCCATCAACTGGCGTAAAGCAGATGCGGTGCCCGTATTTAAAAAGGGATCAAAATCCCAGCCAGGAAATTACAGACCTGTAAGCTTGACATCTGTGATAGGGAATCTGTTTGAAGGGTTGCTAAGGGAATATATTCAAGAAGTCAGCTTGAACAGGAATATCATTAGCAGGAGCAAACATGGCTTTGTGAAAGACAGGTCTTGTCAGACTAACTTGATTGCATTTTATGAAAAAGTGATTAAAAATATAGATGTGGGAGCGGTAGCTGATGTGATCTATTTAGACTTTGCCAAGGCATTTGATACTGTTCCACACAAGAGGTTATTGTACAAATTGAATGAAATAGGCTTAGGGGAAAATGTTTGTGCGTGGATTGGAAGTTGGCTGAAAGATAGAATGCAAAGAGTGGCAGTAAATGAGAAGTTCTCCAGTTGGATAAAAGTGATAAGTGGAGTACCTCAGGGATCTGTCCTGGGTCCTCTTCTTTTTAATTTGTCGATTAATTATCTCCCAGAGGGCATAGGGAGCCATGTATCAGGGTTTGCTGATGACACAACATTAAGTAAGGTAATAAATCCTGAACTGGATGTGTCTTCATTACAAGAGGATTTGGACAAATTGAATAACTGGGCAGGCAAATGAGATTCAATATAGACAAGTGTAAAGTTATACATTTTGGGTATAATAATAAAAATGCAACATATAGTGTAAATGGTGTCTCTCTGTGGAAATCTACTAACGAAAAGGGTTTGGGAGTAATGGTAGACAATAGACAATAGTGCCAGCTGGCAGCTGCAAAGGCCAATAAGATATTGGCATGTATTAAAAGGGGTATTGACTAAAGGGAGGAAAATATTGTTATGCCTCTTTACAGGTCCATGGTAAGACCCCACGTAGAAAATGCTGTTCAATTCTGGGCGCCCTTTCTGAAAAAGGACATTACAGAAATAGAGAGAGTGCAGAGGAGGGCTATAAAACTAGCAAGGGGAATGGAACGTTTTAGTTTAAAGAAAGGCAAGAAAAGTTAAATTTGTACACACTAGAGAAACGGCGTCTTAGAGGGGATATGATAACACTATATAAATATGTTCAGGGCCCATACAAAGGGCTCTCCAAAGACCTGTTCAATAACAGTACAAAGGACAAGGGGCCACCAGCTTAGACTTGAGGAAACGAGATTTCATCTACAACAGCGGAAGGGTTTCTTTATGGTAAGGACAATAAAGGTATGGAATTCACTGCCTGAGGAGGTGGTGCTATCGAATACATTAGATGCCTCTAAAAAGGGCCTGGATACTTATTTAAAAGAGCAGAACATAAAGGGCTATGTACGTTAGTATTGGGATTAATATTTAGTTAGTGCTTGTTGATCCAAGGAGAAATCAGATTCCCATTTGGAATCAAAAAGGAATTTTTTCCCCCCATTCAAGACAGAGTTTGAAATTGCTGTATTGAGGAGGTTTGTTTGCCTTCTTTTGGATCAACAATGGTAAACAGGAATAGGAAAAGGGTTGGACTAGACGGACACAAGTCTTTTTTCAACCTAAATTACTATGTTACTACATTACACTAACAGAGGGTAATCAGAGATAGCATTTTGGCTGCATTATGATATGATTAAAGAATTGTTATTCAAAATGAGTACTTACAGTTTAACAAATGGGTCAGAGTATCCATTAGCATCCATTGCTGCCAAATGGACACAGCGTACTACTCCAATAATCAGTCCTCCCTGTTGAGTACTGTACATGAGGGACACAAGGATCTTTCCTCTATCTTCCACATCACCCCCACGATCTGTCTGCAAAAGTCCGGAAATTCTGGGGTTAAATGATATATGTATGTATATATTTATTTTTTCTTCTTTTCAATAACATGTTCTAAACAGGGCTATTGTACATCGCTGGTTAGCATACTGTGGTTATATGATCAGAGCCCTTGATGTCATTTTATTGAGGCCACTGACAACTAGCATATGAGGTAAGTTTAGTCTATATGATGCTTAAGTCTTAACCCTTTGAGTGTCAGAGTGGTACAGAATGCATTGCAAAGCTATGCGTTCAGTACCACTCTGGCACTCAAAGGGTTAACCCCTTGGATGCTAGCGACATCAAAAATGTATTTCTTCCCAATTTATTTAAGATGTTTCTAGCATCCCAGGGGTTAAACATTCTGCCACTACTGAATGTTCAAAGTTGATTTGCACCTTGATACTTTATGGAAACTGATCTCTTTATTTGATGGAAATGTAAATCGTTAACTGTACCAAAAATTAAGATTTGTTCCGGTTTTAAAGTGACAGTCAACTTCCTCATCAACCTCCTCTTTTGACGTACCATAGTCTGTAAGTGCATAATATGTTAAGTAAAATGCCTATCTTTTTTATTTTTTTTTAATTTTCACTTTTTGAACACCTATGTCCCTGACAGTGAGCTCACCGAACTGTTACAAAATAGCTTTCTACCAGATTGTGAAAGGAGGGATAGTGATGCAAAGTTGCTCTATCCCCCGCAGCACTGAGTGTTCTGTATGCTCTAGTGGAGACAGGAATTCTGCTGCAGGATTAGTATAACAAATCACTATCCCTGCTTTCACAGTCAGTGACATAAAGAATCTTGGAAAGAGAAGATCAGTGAGCTCACTGTCAGGATCATGAAAGTATAAAAAAAAAAACAAGGGAAGATGAAAAAAACAGAAAGGTATAGGTAATTTGACTTTACATATTTGCAGAATATTGAAAATTTAACTATCACTGATATTTAAGTGCTCCTTCCAACTAATTTTTACTATAGCGGTAAGCATTGAAATCCTTTCAAAATCTTTATTAAGTGTCGGCATTATTTAAAAATTTAAGTTCTTAGGATACTGGCAGCCAGACAACAGCGCAGACATCTTGTCCCTATCTCTTCACCGATTGTCAAGTAACCCAAGAGGGATTTGCATTGTACTGCATGGTACAGATAGGGACGGACAGTGCAGGCACACAGATCCCTCTTAGAAAAGATGTCTGCTCTGTTGTATGGTGGTGAGTCTCCTAAGAAACGTAGGTTTCTAAATAATGTCGGCACTTAATAAGGATTATAACAGGATTTCAATGATTACCGCTATAATAAAATTAATTTGGGGCACTTATATATATCAGTTATAGTTCCACTTGAAAGTCAAAATAAACTGATGACAAAACAGGAAAAGAAGTGAAGCCACCTTTCTTTTTGTTTTGTGAAAGTTTAGGAGTCGCAGGTTTAACCCTTTGAGCGACAGAGGGGTATCCAATGCTTTGTTAAGCAATGCACTAGATATCCCATATACCCCTGGACTCAGGATTAACATGTGCTGTGTCATATTTATCATGGCAAAAGTAGTACAATTCTGCTCCATATTTATCAAACAAAAAAATGCTATATATGCAACAAAAAATTAGTGATTGAAACTGCATGAGACATATTAATATAATGTGTCAACCTTAAAAATTACATAACATGGTTAGGGTGGATTTTGAATTACATTCACATGTATAACTTAAGGACCCAGGACATTCCAGGGCACTCACACTGATTCCAAAACTTAAGGACCAGTGACGGTCCTGGCATGTCATGGAATTCTGGGATGGCAAAGCAGCTACATGCTGCTCTGTCATCCCAGAATGCACTGGAGGAAAAATAGCTCTGTGGTCCTTAACGGCTGCCCCGGTGCTGGATCAGGTGGTGGTTAAGGGGTTAAATTGTAAAGCAATGTGTACACTTGTGGTGCTGTATAAACATCTTCATCCATTGTTGTTTATGAAATGTTGTAAACTCAAATTATGCATGCTCCACCCCCACAGAATGAGTAGCGAGATAGCTGTGGGTTCCCACATCCTGACACCAGCACAGTGCTTCCCATGTAAACAGCAGATCTGCACAGCACAGCTAATGCTAGACAACCAGTCTGACAGCTATGGGAGTAAATCTTCCAAAGGATGTTTGTTCTTCCAGCGTAGGTCACAATAACAATAACATTTCATTTCTAGAGAGTTAACAGACTCTCTCTTACAGTGCACTGAGCAAACCAACAGGTGGGGTTCACAGGCTATTCCTAATCAAGCACAGGTGGCTCAATTAAAATTACCGAACCACTAATTAAACAGTGATCTTTTGAAAAGCTGACCTGATGGTATGCCCTGAGGACTTACACTGAGAAACACTGTCCTAACAGGTAATAGGATGTATTAAGCCCTATAGAAAAATGATCTTGGGATGAGTTGTGGGAACAGAAACTACGATGAGCATGGGCTCTTGTGATCAAAGCTCATAGTGGTGGATGGTGGTGACCCAGTAGAATTCCAATAGTACACAATGTGTGTACCAGCTGGAACTCATTTTGGCCCTAATGACTGATTTAGCAGCTCTAATAGTATTGACCCCCTTGTGTTTCTTGCCAATTCATTTTTTTTTCATTATTTCCTATCCTAACTAGGGAGGTGGGACTCTTGTACTGTGTGTTATCTATGGAGACCCGAGGGAAAGAAACTGGAAGGTATGAAAAAATCTGTATCCCTTATAGTGAAGTTAGTTTCTTCCACAATTATTCCAGTATTCAGCATATAAGCCCCATTTTTTTTTGCATTTCTAGAGAAACCTAAATGAATAGTTCTAACCCTGCTCTACGAAAAAAAAAAAAAAAAAAAAAAAAAATATATATATATATATATAAAAAGCAAAATAGGATAGACTCACCTTAAAATGACTTTATGTGAAGTTAGTGCAAGTGCAATTTTAAAAACACTAATGAATCAGCACAGGGGGATTCTATTCTATCTGTATGGATAAATCAGCTTCCTTAATTGTATATGCAAAGAAGCCCTGATTGACTGTGCACCCTGTAATCACAGAGATGATGAATACTACAGATGGCACTCAAAATTACAGCAGGTGTTGCAATCACAAGGTACAAAAATGTGAATGATATCAGACAGGGAGAGCAACTTACTGCTCACACTACTGCATTGTTTAGCAGGGAGACTATTTTCCTGTAAAATAAATAGATATTTTTTTGTGGCACAGTGTGACACTTTATGCCAACTCCCTGAACAGTATGCTAATTAGTTATATTCAAGGCCAAACGTATTGCTTGCTGTGCTATTAGAAATGCTCCCAGTGTGTTTAGATTCATAGCAACCAGCATTCACTGCACAGTTGGCCCTGTGTTAAAAATAGCGAAGACATTTCGGTACAAACTAAAAACTCTCAATGATCTGAATGGGTGTTTAACTCCTTGAATGCTAGCGATGTGTCCAGTGCATGCTTTGCAATGCATTGGAGACCTCTCTAGTTATTTAAGAAGTTCAAAACATCCAAATAAAGCATCGGAAAGCATGGGGATGTTTATTTGTTCCCCACAGTGCAGTTGGTTTGGCCCATTGTTACTCCACTTTCCTTTTGTCTTTTGTGGATCTGATCCAGTGTGCGCAAATATGGACCCAGCACAGAATCTACTTAGCTTAACCCTTTGAGTGCTGGAGTGGTACGCAACGCATTGCTCTGCAATGAGTTTCATACCCCTCCCGCACTCAAGGGGTTCATGTGCCACACTGTTCCACCAACAAATAAAGATTAAAGGGATAGTAATAAAAAATCTGCTGGTTTTGTAGAGGTTTAAAAATAAAAGTTATTTGGCACAAATCCTATCTCTCAAACCACTATGGTTTGAGAGATATCCGCTTGCAAAGTTTCCCTTCATGCGGCTCAAGGAGGCTCTTCAGAAGAACCGAAATCACATTATTTAAAAAGAACTACTTCATGTGAACAGTCTACAAAGTGTGCTTGTAAACCATGCACACTTTGTAGACCTTTCCAATTAAGTAATTCTTTTTAAATAACACAATTTTCGGCTCTGCTGCAGAGCCGCAGACTGGTCCCCAGACCGGGATCTCCTGCTGTCAGCTAGACGCTGAAGTCAGTAGAAAGGGAGGGAGGGAGGAACTTTACATACAAATATCTCTCAAATCGTAAAGGTTTGAGAGATAGGATTTGTGCCAAATAAACTATTTATTTTGCAAACACTAGCTAGAACAGACAATTTCCATTCTCTTTAAAATGAACTAAACTTTTTCTTAAAGTAACAGGTCAACTTTAAAGGGCAATTATTATGTTTTACTAAATTTGCTTCTATGGGAGCAGACTTCTTGAAAAGTCCAGGGCTGCACTGTGCAGCCCCAAAATGGCTCCGGTCAGTCGTCCAGGTGGGGGTGGCTAGAAAACTCAATCCTTGATTGGCAGTGGGAATATAACACGGAAGCTTGTGTCTCACAGCCACATATGTCATGGGTTGTGCCCACAGTCCAATAGACAACTACTATTGGGTACAGCCCAAGGAGACTGAACTGAGAGTACAGTACAGTCCATCTCTCAGGGCCTGAAAGGAAGCACCATGGGTATCTTAGAAGACCTGCGCTGATCTGCAAGGTTCACAGTGCAGCCCCTGCTTCAATGGCAGGTCTTCTCCCATAGGAGCAGGCACACTTATAAAGCATTATCCACATGATCATACCTGGGAACTCTCATGGTTTGACCCCAGTCTAAGGGTGAAGGGCCAGATTCTCAGTGTGAGACAGTCCAGTGCTATCTATTATATAATCTGCTCAAATGAACTGCTTCTTTAGTCCTGATATTGGTATCACGTATACCAGGAAGGCAGAGGGAGAAGTCCTGCTTTTCACGTGTGTGCCCAAGCATTGATGTATGTTGCATGGTTCCTTGAGGACCAAATGGAGCACCCCCGATTAGAGCAAGTATGGTCATTTCACTGAGAACCTATGTTAAGCGGAACTTTGAGTGTTAATATCTACAAAATCTCAGGTTCCGTTAATTTTGAAAGTCCCCTGTATCCACATGACAGTTCAATTTAAGCATCATTAGCAAATAACCAATTGATTAAATGAATGTTTTCACATCCAGCGATGGCTCTAATGGCCATTTTCCACTAACATCATCATTCTTTTGCAGTTTGGAATCAAGAAATAGCCCAGGTAATTTGATAAAACTTGAATACTGGCTGTATTAACTGAAAATACAAAAAATATACACAATACCCTATACTGGGCATTGCAACTTGGAATCAAGTATTACAGTGATTGTCAGCTCCAGTCCTCAGGGCTTGGTTGTTGAGATCTCTCTAGCATCCAAGGGGTTAAATAACAGCATGTATACAACTGGTACAAGGACATGATATTGCTCTGGCCACACCCCTATTGGGATATCTGGCCCTGTATGTACCGACATTTGCTCTGTGGTTTTGCACATTCCCTGATGGTATTACCCTATTAGGCACCACCTTGTTTCTAGTTTCTCTTTTCCTAGTGGACTCCCCCCCCCCCCCCCCCCGAGTGGTTTGCATTCTGTAATTAAAAGTTTGGAGACAGGCTTTCCTGCTGCAGGGACAGTGGTACATTGTATCACTATAGGCAATTTGACTTTATGCACTTGCAGAATATGTAAAGCCAAAGCGAAATTTGACTGTAACTTTAATGCATAATTCAGAACAAGTCTCTGCAGGATCCAACTGTATATATTCTGCAGTTTATCACTAGTACAATCCGGCTTATCACACCAGAGGGAGCAATAAAGCATGCTACATTTCCATTTCTGTATATACAGTATATCCCCAGAGCAGTTCTCTGGACACAGATATAACGATGAGCCTCCAGTTCATGCACAAGAGAGCTGTCTAAGTGAATATGGGAAGATTTCAAACAAGAACACAAAGGTCTTTAGGGAGCGCAGTCTGAGTACTGAAGATTTAAGGCACCTGCAGGCAGGAATCGTGGAGAGAGAAAGCAGTCTTGGAACTGATAACATCTCTATTACCATGTTCTGCTAATGACTTAGTTTGTAGGTCAAAGTGCAATGCTACCTAAAAGCGTACCTCCCAAGTATCCCTCTTTCAGACCCAAATCCCACTGTCAATGTTTCCCACCTTGGCGTTCCTCTTTTTAGGAGATCAGACTGTTTGGTGTGTGTATATAAGTATCACATTGCTCCACAGCCATAAAACTCACATTAATGTTTGTTTAAACTTCAGTATATGTGTTTATAAATTAGTCTGTGTACATAAAATACTTTGGTGTTGCTGTAGATCATTTATTCATTTACACAAAGAGATGTCAGTAGGTCATGAAATCACCTAAAAATTCTTGGTAATGCTCCGCCCACCAGCCACACCCCCAGTAACACCCCCTAAAACAAAAGTGTCCTTCTTTGGCCTTTAGGAATGTTGGAAGGTGTGCTTAAAGTAGTAACACCTCCTAATGATAACCATCCCCTGCATACTTTTTCAAAAACATTTTATTATCAAGCTGCTCCAAACACATATCAAGTATACAAAAGATACATAGTATAACATCATCCATAATGTTACTGGTAGGTACAATTATAAATTTATGCAATAACAGAAACGCGTTTCATACCACTCAGAGCAGCCGGAGGTTTTATTGATTTTTTAAAGTTGGCCCCCAACACCCCGGCCCAACTATTAACTAAGCTAAACCATCCCACACCCCAAGTTCTCTCTCTCCCGTACCCACAGCACCCCCCCCCCAGTTCGCCCCCCAACCAGCTTCAGCATACGGCCACACCGCTTATGTTTGTGATGTTTTTTTTTTTTTTTATTTATAGCGCTGAAAGTGCACATATCTGTTCCATTTCAAACACAAGTTATTTAACACCCACCCGCTCCCATCTCCATTCACTCACTGTCATCCAGATGCACATTGTCATCCTCGGGACGACTGTCTGCCCCATTTATCCACCACTCCTGCCACCCCCCCACAAATTTTATCAAATTTACTCGCCATCCCATGGTGTAAGTATACAAGTTTAAAATGCTGTATATTTTGTAATATCCCCTGCATAATTTACTATGGCCAAACAATTTTAACGGCCCTTTGAATCTTGCCTCAGGTCTTTGTTCAGTCCTGCATTGCATTTGCGTGGAGGCAGATATAAAAAGTTGCTATCAGTACCACAGGACATAGATACCAAGAGTAATAATACCACTAGGCCACAGAACAATATTTAACTAAGATTCTTCACCCCTTGCCCCTTTGAGTGCCAGAAAGGAATTCAGTGCATTGCACTGCAATGCACTAGATCCCTCTCTGGCACTCAAAAGGTTAAGGACCCATGATGTACATAACCCATGATGTACATAACAGTCACGGGAAAACTTACGTTAGGGACCCATGACAGTTATGTATGCCATGGCATGCAAGGGTCTCCATGCACGCTGTTTGGGACTCCTAAATCCATTGTAGCAAGAAAAAAAAAATGTTCAGTGGTCCTTAAGGGGATAAAAAAAAACTGCAAGTTTGCTCTGTAATAACTTTTCAGAAGAGCATCTTCTCTGTTTTTCTGACCCTGTTTTTTCGCAATTCGTTGCATACCCCTCTGGCACTCAAAGGGTAAAAGCAGTGAGGTCCAAATATTACTTAGCAGGAAATGTACCACCATATGTAATTTTCATAATAAGCATGTATTGCCCCTAACCATATTTAGTTTGTGCTGCAAATAAATCAAAGTCTGAATCACATTTATTTTTTTCAACTTTTATTCTTCATACAAAGAAAGTACAAAATGTATCTCCATTACACATAATTATACATTAAACAAACACATCTATCTATATAATCTTTACCACTCTCAACTATCAAAAATTATAGACTCATCTTATATATCATAACCCATCCATACTATACTGTGATCACTGTAATATTAAACTTCTACACACTGTTCATTTTCCTAATTCAATTATCCCATATCTCTATAATCGCTGAACTTTTCCTATCTCGCCACATTAATCCTATTTCCATTTTACCCTGCCATATTGCGTGTTGTTTTATCTCTATGCAATTGGATAACCCCATGTATATCCACCTTTTTGCTATTTGCAATTTAGCTGCCACCAAAATGTGCAGCATCACTTTTATCTTCCACTTATTCATCTTTGGGATATCCATGTGAAGAAGTGCTATTTCCGGTTTCAAATCCAAAATAACACCACATAGATCTGAAATTTTTTTAAATACTTTTATCCCCATATCTTTTACCACCGGACAGCTCCACCACACATGTAGCAATCCCCCTACATCTACTTTATATCTCCAGCAACTTCCAGAAACACTAGAATACATTTTCACTAACTTTTCAGGGACTAAATACCAGCGATTACCAAGTTTGTAACATAATTCGTTCAAATTTAGGCAATGTATATTTTTGCTAACAGTACCATGGCACTATTCCATTCTATTCTTAATATTACTTTTCCTAATTCTTTTTCCCATATTTTCAGGGCAGGGGGATTTTCTTATTTAGCTATTTTACTTAGAAAATTCGCACTCCTTGCCAACAATTTCCTCTCAGAACCTTCTTGTATTAAATATATATTTCTTTATATATACCATTATCCAGTAAAAACTCTAGAATTCCTTGGCTTCCAAATTTTAATCTGAAAATACTTTAAACTCCTCCCCCTCATTAAATCTTGAATATTTTCTAATCCCACCTCTGCCCATGTAGATATATTAAGATTCTCTATTAATTTTGAGATTGCTGACAGGGGTGTAATAGTCAATATCTTGCCTCTCAAACCCAAACTCTTCCTGATCTTTACCCACGAACCCATTAATTCTTGTAAAATCATAGAAGATGTTTTTAAGCAAGCCTCTTTCTTCCTAGGTACCCAAAAAAGGGCAAATAATTTCCCCCCTTCCACACACTCACTTTCGATCTGATACCACTTCTCTTTTACTGCCTTCGGGCTCTGAGAGGAAATTATATGCAGGAGTCTACTTGCCCTGTATACGGCATCTATATCGGGATATCCCATACCCCCATCCTCAATCTTCCTAGCCAAATATCTTTTTGCAATTCTTTGGGTCTTTCCCTGCCAAATATACCTATCAGATGCCGACTGAATCATTTGACTCCAACTCCTCAGCATTGATGTTGGTACCATACTCAATAAATACATCCATTTTGGTAGGACATAATATCTAACACAATAGATCCTACCCCACCATGACAAAAAGAGTCCCTTCCAATTTTTAAAATTCCTCTGCATTTGTCTAAATAACAACAAAAAAATGTTTTCCATACAGTTCTTAACTTTACCTGTAATGTGTATGCCCAAATATTTCAAGTACTGCCTAGTCCATTCAAACCTGAACTGTTGTTTCAATCTTGCTTCAACCTCCTCGTTTATATTCAGCATTAAACATTTTGATTTCTCAACATTTAATTTATAACCTGACTACTATGAGAAAATATTAACCTCTTTCATAAAATTATCTAAAGAACAGCATGGCTCTTCCAATGTAACAAGAACATCGTCTGCATAGATTATTAACTTTGATTCTATAGAACCAAATTGAAACCCTCTTATTGCCCTATTTTCGCTAACCCTTTCCACTAATGACTCTAATGATAGTATATATAAACAACTGAGAGAGAGAGGGTAGCCCTGATGCGTGCCGTTACTAATGGGAAACCACTCTGTGGAAAACTCTGAACTTCTAACTCTTGCCTGTGGGGAAGAATATAATGCCTTAATAGCACTAAAGAAAAAACCCTCCACTACAAATTTCCTCAGGACAGCAAACATGTATTCCCATCTGACCCTGTCAAAGGCTTTTTCACCATCCAATGACAGGGCCAGGAGGGACCTACCCTCTCTCCGTCACATCCAATATATCCATTATTCTTCATAGGCTACCCTTGATGTCCTAACGGGTATAAACCCCACTTGATCATGATCTATCAAATCTGATATTATAGGTTTAATTCTTTCTGCCAATATTGTGGAATATAACTTTATGTCCACATTCAAAATTGATATGGGCCGATAATTCTTACTTCTTCCTGTTTCAAAATAGGCGCAATATTCACTCTTAACAATTCCACCAGCGGGATACCTGTGTTTGCAATCTCATTAAAGACTTCCACTAGACCCTATATTAAACAATCTTTCATTAATTTATAGAATGTATCTGTAAACCCATCTGGACCGGGCGCTTTATTCGGTTTCAGATTTTCTATTACCTTTTTTATTTCTATCGAAGTTATTGGCTTATTCAGTTCTCTTAGCTGTTCCCATGTTATCTTAGGTAATCTAAGCGAAGACATGTACTTTTCCATTGGAGCCCTTTGTTCTTCATCTGAAAGGTTATATAAAGCCTCAAAATATCTTTAAAATTATTTTCCAATCTCCTCTGGGGAGATTATACTCTTATTTCCCACAACCAACTTATTTATTTTCTGCACTACTTTCTCATATTTCAATCTTTTTGTTAGATCCTTATTTGCCCTATTTCCCGATCCATACCATCATACTCTTAAAAACTACAGTTTCTTGGTAGTTTCCTCAATTAGAAGTTAATTTATTTGGTTCTGTATTTTTTTAAACTGGTCCTTTTCCTGCGGTGATGGATAGGATTTATTCTGCCTCAAAATCTTATCTAATTCTATATATAATCTGGATAGTCTTGAATTTCTTTTCCTATTTTTATCAATTGACAATTTGATTTAATGACCCCGAATCTTATAGGCACACCACGTCAATGAAGGATTTACCTCCTTATGCATATTCTCCAAAAAATATTTTTCAGACATTTCTCTAATATATTCTAAATAAGCTGTATTTTTCAACAGATCCGTTGGCAATTTCCAATCTGCTCTAACTCTTGTACAACTGTCTCTAATCTCCATAATCACCAGGTTATGGTCTGACCAGGTCACCTCCTTGATATATATCCTTTTTATATAATTTAATATAGTCCTCTCCCCCAAAATACAATCTATCCTAGAGTATACATTGTAATTCATCGAAAAACACGTATAGTCCTTCTCAGATGGAGCCATATCCGCCAGCAATCAGAAATCATTACTACTTATAAACCTGGTAAATTCCAAAGCCTCTTGTATTGACATTCTGCTCTTCTTTAAACTTCTGGAAGACCTATCCATCACCAAATCAGGTACCAGATTAAAATCTCTCATCAACACCAAATTACCCTTCTTAACCCTGTTTATCCTCTCCATCAATTTGTCTAAGAATTTATTTGCAGCCTTATTTGGGGCATACATATTACAGATAGTAAATAATACATTATTAATTTCACACACTAGTATAATAAACCTTCCCTGTTCATCTTCCTCCTGGTATAACACCTCCACCACCAACCCCTATGCAACCAAAATTACCCCCCCCCCTTTTCTTTTACATGCATGATGCCTTTATCATAATCGGGTAGAATCTTGAACTTAAACTTATATCTACTTTTTTTTTTTCCAGTGGGTCTCTTGTATACCACATACTTGTATCCCCTCTTTTCTCAAACAAGATAATACCATATGACTTTTTCATGGGGTATTCATACCCCTTACATTTATGGTTGCAAACTTAATTCCTCCTAATGAAAAGTGACTCCATCCTCCTTACGATCTCACAGTCTCCACACCTTTCAAACACATCACAAAAAAAAACAAAACTCAAATAAACTCCCTACGCACTTAACCCCCCTCCCCCATCCCAGAATAGTACAAATCCATGTACATTCTGAGAACCTTCTCTGCAATACCTTTTACCATTATCCTACAAGACTATTCTATACCTATCAATACCTTAATGGAGGTGAGAAAGAAAGAAAAAAAAATTACCCCTAGATTCCCAATATTACTTGTTCTTAATCTAATCTTTCTGTCCCCAAACGAAATACTACCTATTCAATTTATTTCACATTACCTACTATTACATAACTATATTACCCTAATATGTGTATCACCATGATACCCTTACCACTAATCCCAGTTCTTCATAATTAACTTACACCTAATATATCCGTCCCTTTCCCCTCTCTGTGTTTTTCTCTCTCTTTTTCTTTTCTCTTTCTTTTCCTTCTAAACTATTCATAATATATTACTTCAATCCCTCTCCCTTCTCTGTAATACTTTTATCATTCCTCTATGTAACAATCCTTTATTCTCTCTACCTATAAATTAACTTCAATATCTAAACCTACAATTCCGTCATCCATCCTTCACGCTTTCTACTATCACTCCACATGTGAGAGAATAAAATAAAAAAAAAAAGTAAACCCCTACTAATATTACGTCTTAATTACCCCCCAACTACCCAGCTCCCTCCCCACACTTTCCCACCATCCACTTTTTTAACCCTTGCGGCGAAACAAACGAAATTGTCTCATCCGCATGGGTCACAGAAATCCTAGCTGGGTATCCCCATATTTTTCTCCCTGCTGCCTTAAAATCTTTACCCCTTCTGAAAAGGTTTTTCTCCAACTACGTGTCCTATATGACAGGTCTGGGAATAATCTTATTTGCTGAAACTTAGGGTCCAGCTGGATATTCTCCAGCTTAACCCTTATGATGTTAGACTTTACTTTATATGACTGAAGATATGTTAAAACCTCTCTAGGCAGATTTAAATCTACAATTTGTGGCTTATACACTCTATGACATTTTTCTATACCATTACAATTTTTATTAAACACTACACCTAAGGAGGACAAAAATTCTTGAATATAAGCTTCTAACTCCAGATGAGATATCTTTTCTGGAATGCCTCTAATCCAAATGTTTTTCCAGCGAGACTTGTCCTCTAAATCCATCAATTTCACTTCCATGGCCTCCATATTCTTCTGTATTTCAACCATGTCCTCCTTCTGATCATTCACTTGGAAGTCCAAACTATCCGATCTATCTTCCATCATCTTTATTTTATTGCATAATAATGCAATCTCCTGAACTATAGCCTCCGAATTTCTTTTCATCTCAGCCATTAGCCTTTCATTATGATTCTGCATACTTTGTTCCACACATTTTTTCATTATATCTGGTGTGAGTTTCAGAGTTTCAAAAAAGTAGAGAGGCGTTTTTCGTGTTTTCCCAGGTTTTTTTTTACCTCTTTTTTTGTTCCCTGTTTTCTTTCTGGGGGATTTTTTAGGGGACTTCTTGGAAGGCATATTCCCAATGTAACAGTCTTACACGTAGTTCTTAATTATACATTGTTATTCCTATATGCAGGCATGTAACCTCCAGCCGTAGTCTATGTTTCTCACCATAAGACTATGCTTGTAATCCACAGTGCTGCACATCAAATGTATCTCTGAGTCACCTCAGCTGCTCCCTTCCCCAAAACTTCCTCATACAGTACTCTCTGCAGGAAGACCTTCCCTCCTCCACTCTCCTTAAGTCTCCTCCAGTCCCAAGTTATCCTGGAATATACTTGATATCATATACATGTACCATCACAATGCAATGCAGCACTTTATACTATTCACCAACCCAGGTGAGTACAATAATCACAGTCTGATTTAACCACTGGCCAGCCATACAAACACCGTCTTGGTCCTCCGATTCTGACTTATGGCCCCCCGGACAATATCACGTATCTGAGTACTCACGGTTGCCAGTGCCTGTGTGTTCTGGTTGCTCTTATGCTATTTCTTTTTTCCTTTCGGCTCCCCGGTCAGCAACTCGATGGGGGAAGGGAGATACTTTAACAGCAAACTTCCTGGGCGCTGAGTAATAGAAAACGCTGCCTCAAACCGGGTTGCTACAAAGATGCCTCCTCCGTCGGTCCATCTAGCGGCTTCAACATCCCGACATAGTATCAGTCAAACGGGGAGTTGAGCTGGCTACGTTGCCATATATCGACTGGCTTCCCCAGCACCGCTCAATGCAACGTCACGGTTCAGTCCTCCAAGCCCGCTAACAACGTGGCGTGAGTAACCCCGTCATCACGCCACCCCCTCCAGTCTGAATCACATTTAAGCTTACATCTGAATTCAATCACAGTAAGCATGGTGATTAAACAGTATCACAAAATGAATCTAGCAAAACCAAAAAGTAAAAACAGTTTCCAAAACACCAAAAACTCAAGAGGATGGAATTTATAAATGCTGAAATGCAGTGGTTAGTAAAATGTGGCTCTCCACCTGCTGTAGGACCACAACTTCCATCATTGGGTGATAGGAATTGTAATTCAATAAAGGTTAAAGAGCCACAGGTTGCCACCCCTAGAACAGACTGTGCACGATAAAATGAGAAGCTTAATTAATTACTAAAATTGCAAAATTAGCTAGATGAACAGAAATGGCAGATGTCATTAAAGGCATAGTAATGTTTCACAAAAACAAAAAAATGATCCCCCTCCTGCCCCTTTTACCTATTGTAAGCCACCTCCCCTCAGATGTGGAATCTGTTCCTGGGACCAGACAGCTCACAGCAAGGGACAATCTTCTTATTGTGAATATAAGGAAAACCCTGATCCCTTGACAGGTTTTTCTTATGCTCACTGAAGACTGTCCCTCTCTGAGATCCATCCGGACAGTCTTGCTGCTCAGAGGTGAACAGTGTTACATCAGTAAAAAGGGAGGAAAGGGGACACTTTATTATTCAATTACTCTTGAACTAAAACTCTGACAGTATTGAAATAACACTCTCCATGGCCCAAATATTATGAAGAATAATTGGAGCTGCTTTTATTGTGAAACATTACTATCCCTTTAATATAATGTATATGTTTTTGATGATTAGAAAAAGCTTGAATGCTATGCAACACACACACACACACACGCACGCATGCACGCACACACATACATACACATACATGCACACATACACGCGCACACACACACGTGGTGTCAATAGTATTAAAAAAAAAAACAGGCAATGAGATCGGCAAGCACAGATGCTCATAAGCATTGTTATAGGTTATCGTTTTGATCTCTTTGCCCAACCATGTTGGATTTTTAAGCCACCGTCTTGCGTTACTACTCAGTTTTATTTAAATGGTAACATGGTATTTTGTACATATGTGAAATAATTCCAATATGTGCTATGGGCCCAGCATTAGCAAGACATTCAGACCACAGGAAGGAGTTCAGTGTATGGGGATTAACATGAAGTAAGGGATTAGCCCTACACACTGGACCTTATGCATAAAAGAGAAGAGCATCAACTGAAACACAGGAGACAAATCAAAATTCCCATTGATTAAAATGGAGTTATAACCTCTTGTATGCTACAGACCTCTCTGGTATTCATGGGGTTAAAATCCCCATTTAAATCAATAGAAATTTGTATGTTCCCCTATGATTCAGATAGTTTTCCAGCACTTCTCCTCTGGCTTTGTGTGCATAAGATTTATTGAATATGGCCTTTGGTGTTTGTTCAGAACGTTCCTCAGAAATCCCTGTTATAAGAGATTCTGCACTGCCTCTCTACTGAATCCTAATTTAGTTAATATATCTTTCTGTTCTAGTTATTTGTACTAATAAGTACAGCAGTGTTTGCCAACAGTAGCCGCAGGGGCACCTAACAGACCATTCCTTTAGGATTTCCCTGCTTGTGCATATTCACAAAAATCATATTGGCTCATATTTATAAAAGCAAACTGGAGTTATTCTAGAGTAATCAAATTTCACCATAGAGGCCAAATAAAAATCTCTGTTAAATTAAACTGGGCTTTTAACCCTTTGAATGTTAGAGATGTCTAAAAAGCACTCTGAAAGCAATACTTTGGAGACCTCTCTAGCATACAAGGAGTTAAAAAGTTCTATTCAAGTGCTTGGAAATTTAGTAATTATTCTTTGTCCCCTTTGGCACATCTGGTTTACTTCTGAAGAATTCCAGTTTGTTTTTGTAAATATGAGCCATCGTTACACCAAGAATATACTAAACCCATAATTCCAAAGCACTTACTTCATCCTCATACAGAGCCATGCCACGCACCGATCCTGTAGTCCCAGCACGCTTCATCTGTGAGTAAAGCAATACATGTTAGATTTTCTGGAAGTTTGAGATAGAGAAAATGAAGCAAATGCCAGGATGGTGCCAGTGTCATATTTCCACCAGACGTACCGGAATCACCCGTTCCAGGCATACATTGAAGTTCTTTTTCTGGTTGGGCTTCAGCTTTTTCAAGGAAAAACGGGTCTCACCAATAAACTCGTTGTGGCCAAACTTGTCCTCATCACATACAGAGATTCTGGAAGGGAGTGAGTTTATTATCAAGTAGCAATACATTTCAAGACCTCTTTCGTAATAAACATATATGGGAACTCTCCAAATCTGCCCTGGAGATTCCAGTTTTTAGAGTTAATTATCAGGTCTTCAGGGACAGAGGCTGATTCTCCTGTTTTGGGGAATTTCCTGGGTAACGCCATCCAACTCTCACCTATTCCATCTACTTCATGCCCTTAACTCAAACCACACCTTTTCTCCTCTCCATCCCTCCTACCCAACTAAGCCCCACCCACTATGACACAAAGCACACCATTTAGACACCCATTCACAGCTCATGAGCCTTCGCCAGGGGCTCCAAGGAAGAAAGTTTCTAGTACTGTAACTCTTGAGAAAGGTTTCTTTTAAAAGTTATTACAACTCTAAGTTGCATTTTTGCAAGAGAATTTTTGCAGCATTTTATGTTGGTTTTGGTGCAGTCAGTGGGGATTCCTGGTCAGTGATACAAGTTCTCTATAGACAGCAATAAGAGTGCCTCCATAAAATGGAATGGCCAAATAAACATGCACCAATACCCACAAAAAAGCAAGCTTGAGCTGCAATAACTGTAGAATAGGGCTTCTAGCAGTGGGAGTACCCTTGTTTTACTGATCAGTGCTAAAATAGATATTTCCTAATGTGCTACTGTCCCTTTAACTGCAAAAACACCTGCATAAGTAGAGCACAGCATTAGCCATTATGCCATGAAAATGAGAACACTGAAAAGTAAAAATGGCTTCTACAAACCAGTCACTGTTACACATGTGTAATAAGGGGATGTTTACACACTCGCTAATTGTCCCTGTGGTGGCTTATACTTGTGCTCATCTGTTACAAGACCTTATAACAGAATTGTGATCCAGAAGATTGTCCATACATCTCTAGATCAGGGAGTTCAAAGTCAGTCCTCAAGAGCCACCAAAAGGCCAGAATTTAACCCCTTAACGACACATCATGTGTCAGAACTGTCAAGGCATTAAAGACCGGTGACTGCCGTGGCACATCATGGAATTTCATGGTTCCAGCATGCCTGCACGGTGCACTGTAATCCCTGGGCATGTACCTCAAAAAAACAAAAGGAAAAGTGCCTTGGTCCTCCAGCGTACCCCACCCCTGGACCGTGCTGTCCTTAAGGGGTTAAGGATTTCCCTGTTTGAGAACAGGTGGGACAAACAAAATGAATGATCCACAGATGAAATCACCTTTGCTTAATAAATCCTTAAAGCCTGCCCTGTTGATGACCCTTGAGGAATGAGTTTGGACACCTCTGAACTAGATGAATCCTTTACACCTGTGGTCCTCCACCTGTGCAATAGGCCATGTCTTTAAGATCTCCCAGTCTGAGCGCAAAATGACAGAGTCTCTGATTAACCTGTGCTCAAACACGGACATTCTATAGTCCTGGCCTGTTAGAGGGCCGTGACAGCAAAGGTTGAGAACCACTGTTAAAGCATAATGATGCATAGAAATAGGATTATAAATGAAATTCTCAAGAGTATATTTCTTATCCATGCGTTTAACAAACTAAAAATATTGATAAGAAAGAGGATTCTTAACCCTTTAAGTACCAGAAGGGTGTGCAATGCATTGTTCCTGAAATGTGTTAAAGGGAGATGTTAACTAGAGCAATGGATGGCTCTTCACTTGTATACCTCTCCAGCACTCAAAGGATTAAACCTCTATGCTTAAGCATCTGAGTGCCACAGGGGTAGGCAGTGCATTGCAGAGCAATGCGTTGCCTAACCCTCTGGCACTCAAAGGGTTAAGATAGACTTGAATTGCAGATTAAAAAAAAAAAAAAACAAGTGGCCCACTTAGCCTTCTTATTTCACTAGATACTACTAAACGCTCAGCTTTGATGCAATCTTATCAATCATAGGCATTCTTTACCATCTTAGTCCTTTGCAGTGAATTACACAGCCTTCTAGGATTAAATTTCATTACCATTTTAGCCTCTCCCCATTTAACTTGGAGGAGATTACATTCATATACAATGTTTTCTGTCATGTAGTAATCTTACATATATTAGCCCTGTGCCTTCTAGCCTGGTAAGCTTTCACTGAGTGGCCTTATCTAGCACCGAATCAGATGGCACATCTTACCTCAGTGTTTTCCTCTGAAGTTCTTCATCTGTGATTCCATGGTACACCAGGGTCTCGTTCCACACAGGATTACGAGTGTTTCTGAGAGTCTTAGTGCGCAGTTTGTTTGCCTAAGAACAAAGTATACAGAAGAGGGCAATTTATAATTTTATAACAATGTATCACAAGAAATACAGATTTCTTCTTCCAGCAATGAGAAACTTTACTGTAAAAAGAAAAGTGTAAAAAAAAAACATAACAAAAAGAGTGGAGGTATTTGTCTTAAGGACAGATTATGGGGGGCTTTGTATTTACTATGAATTAAAACCCTCTGAGTGTCAGAGAGGTATACAATGCATTGCAATGCTGCTCACTGAGTGCCTCTCTGGCACTCAAAGGGTTGCTAGAAAGAAAAACTCCTCATTTTACTTCTTGAAAATGGAGAGATTGAAGCTTACAGACCAGGAAGGAATGAAATCCCTTTATCACAATCATATTTAACCCTTTGAGTGAAAGAGGGGTACACAACGCATTGCAGAGCACTCTGGCACTCAAAGGGTAAATGCCATAGTTAGATAGTTAGATCCCAAATTAGCACCATGTCAATAGCTTTACCTGCAAGTAGTAATACCAATTTGAAGCTATTACATTAGCCAGCATTAACCTTTGAGTGTTAGAAAGGTATTCAACGCATTGCATTACAGTGCATTGGATATCTCTTATCTTAAAGGGTTAAACTGATGTGGTTTCCTGACTTTAACCATGTTAAATGCTGCAGTAAAGCCTTGCTTCCCAGAACCCATTTAATTTGCTTGTGTTTAAGCCAGGAGTGAGCAACCTGCAGGGACTAGGCTCCCTTCATCCTCAGCAGGCCATTGGCTGACTAAACATAATGGGAATTGCAGTTCAGCAATTACTGGAGTGGAGCACTTAGCACCCAAGTACAGTCACATGCCTAACAGGAGCAAACAATTTTCCTTACTGAGTAGATAAAGGCTGGTGTCTCTCTGACCTGATAAAATACAGTGGGCTTTAGGCAACTGGAAACCCTAAAATCACATCTCTAAGGAATATTAGTCTGGACACATCCAGGTTTTTAGAGGCCCTAAGCATGAAATTCATATGGCGCTGCCTTGTCTAATAAGCATCACAAAAACAAATATAAAGCCACTTTTTCTAGGGTAAACACCTTAAGACATCTCCTTAAATTCTATTTATAATAAAGAATACTAGATTTTGAATACTATCACCTGCATCCAGGCATCCCCCCCAGTTAGGGAAGAGGTTTGTATGTCACCCCTAGCCTGGGTATCTCACACAACCAAGGTCTCGCTCTCTCCTTACCCTCAGCTTGGTCTCACTCAAACACAGGTCTCTTTCTCTCCCCTCACAGGTCTCCCACCCAACCCACGGTTCCTGTATCCACATATCTGCCACCCCTCGATCAATCTTTTCAGTGGTATCAGTGAAACCCTTACAAAAATGAAAATAAAGCAGTAAAAGCAATGACAATGAAGTCCCTATACAAAAAGTTAGCTCACAGCTGCAGACAGTGTTTATACAGTTTTATAGTTTGGTTTCACTGAGCTCTGTAAATCACCTTACTAGCTCCAGGCAGAAGATGCAGCTTCACATAAGGATCAGCTAAACCATTGGAGTCCATTGGTTTTAGGCCCTGGTAGGAAACAAAGGGTTAGTCAATCAATAATAGGTTGCATATCTTAATGAATAATTATTGGAGGCATTAATGTTATTCATTATAGGTAATGGATTCTACCCGCCGCAATGTCCAAGTAAAAGGGACAAGAGTCCAGAACTTCCATAGTGCATATAGATAAACGGCTTAGGGCATGACAACAGTATACCATCTGCACCACAGGTAATACATAATAAGTAAATAAGTAAACATGTCTGTATTCTTTATTATTTTCCTTGTTTGAACCCCTCTTGTTAAAAACTTTTATTGTAAACATTGTGACATCCCGAAGTGCACTCTCTAGAACAGGGAATGGCACCTTTCACACATAAAACACTGTCTCAGACTACCCATATATGTCTGTATAATCACTGCACATCATTTGAGTGCGATATTCCTATAGTACTTTGCACTTTAACTGCAAAACACAAGACAAGAAACAGACCTGCTCTCCTCCATATTATTTGTGCAAATGTGTACCCTGTATTAGGCATATATTATACCACTATGTATGTAAGTATGAGAATTTTGTTCCATAATTTGCCCAAAGTAAGTTTAAGCTTGTCAAGGTACCCCAATATCAGGCAAGTCCTAATCTAAAACACAATGTTGCATTTTGTCCTCTTTTATGCTATCAGAGCCCTGATGTCTCTGAATTGCTCTATTCTTGTGTGCTTGAAAAGGGGTGTGTCCATTTAAGAAGTTATTAAGATGTGTGACACAGACTTTTTCTTTTTTTTATTATTCACTCCAAAAATAGGAGTTCAGTGTTAAAGGAGAAGTAACACCTCATAATCCACCCCCACTCAATTTACTATGACCAGAAAATCCTAATGTCCCTATGAATTTTTTTCTCATGTTCAAGAAAGAACATCTTCACTTAGTCCTGGGGGTCATGTCCATGGAGGCAGACATGACAGTTGCACTCAGTTTGTTAGAATAGAAGCAGGCAAAGTGCACGAGACTACTTAATCCTTTAAGCACCAGAGGGGAGTGCAAATCATTGCACATCCCTTTGGTCCTTAATCCCTTAAGGGCCATCTGTGCAGCATTTTTTCTGTTGAAATGGAATCAGGGGTCCCCGAACGGTGTGCAGCCACACTGGGACCCCTGAATTCCATGATATACATATATCTCATGGATCCTTATCGCAAGTTTTCCCATGAAGTATATGTATGCCCTGGGTCCTTCAGGGGTTAAAGTGTTAAGAGAACCAGCTGCAGTAGGAGGAGTCTGTGTCCTACGGTCCTGCTTGCAACCATCATGTCTGTCTCCATGGACCTGACTTTCAATATCTATTGAATCTGTTATTTCTTGAACTAAGGAGCAAGCTTAAAGTGTAACTGGGGGTTACTACCAAGAGGGGTTAGTTGTCTTTTAAAGAGGAACACCCAAATGACAGATTGACATCTCTAAAACAAATGCATAAGGTCAAATGTGCCAAGGCCATTAGGATATTTTGGCCATAATAAATTTAAAGGAGGATTATTCTTTAAACACTGTGAGGAACCACATGCTTTGTGTTTCTGTATCAAGTTATATTTGCAAATTGAGATAACAACAAAATTAATTGGCACAGTAAGCTGCACTGTAACACTTTTAGTTGCTGTTCTTGTTAGCACTAGCAAGATTACTTAGTGTTGTTGGTGGGCGGTTAGAATCCCAAGAGTTTATTTAAAGAAAGAACACTTTTCTTAATGAAGACTTCTATTTTCATAACAGATAAGTATTTAACTCTGATCCAAAATAAAATTTGCATGTATTTGATTTAGGAGTCATGTATAAAGGAGAGTAAAAAAAATGTGATGAGGTCTATTTTGTCATCATTTGTAATTGACAAAGTGGAAATATATCTGTAGAAATAAGAGACTCAGACTGGGCATGTTGCATTAAGACTAGTTTGTTTTACAGATAATTTAACCCTTGAAAGGGATAGTAATACTTAAAATGTAAAAAAATATGTTGTAGGGTTTATCCCCCTGAGTAAAACAAGAGTACTCCCACTGCTGAAAGGTGTTTCATTCAAAAGATATTAATTTTCAAAGTTGAATTTTTTAGGTGCAATATCACAGTGGCCTGAAATTGTACAGTGGCGCTGTTGCTACACGATCCTATGGACAGCTCTGGTCCCGGGACCATAAATCTCCATAGGATGGTGTAGCAACAGCACAACTGTACAATTTCAGGCCACTGTGATATTGCACCTAAAAAAATTCATCTTTGAAAATTAATAACTTTTGAATGAAACACCTTTCAGCAGTGGGAGTATTCTTGTTTTACTCAGGGGGATAAACCCTACAACATATTTTTTTTTTACATTTTAAGTATTACTATCCCTTTAATGACTGGTGAAGTGCCAGGATCGTCACCAGTGTCTTTGCCTAAAGGTCCCGTAATGGTCTTGGCACGTCATGTATTTTTTGCTCGCAGTGCTCCTGCTGAAATTCCAAGACTGAAACAGTCACTATTAAAGCCCCATTCAGTGAGCCTGCATATGTGATCAGTCACATGTGCTGGCTCGCCGAATAAGATCAAATCGGTCCTTAAAGGGATAGTATTACTTCAAAATTACTATCCCTCATATTGTAACCCTTAATAAACTGAGTTAAATAACACCAGCGGCATCTATTAAACCTTTATGGTTTAAGAGATAGCCGCTTTCAAAGTTTCCTCTCCCCTGCTGTCAGCGTTCTGCTGCCAGCAGAGGAATCCGGTCCCGGGACAGGTGGAGGCTCTTAAACAGATCCGATATCTCGTTATGGAAGGAAAAATGATTCATTGAAACAGTCTTCTACGTGTGCTTGGTTACCAAGCACACGTAGAAGACTGTTTCAATGAATCATTTTTCCTTCCATAACGAGATATCGTCTCTGCTGAAGAGCCTCCGCTTGATTCAGAGACCGGATTCTCCTGCTGGCAGCAGAACACCGACAGCAGGGGAGAGGAAACTTTGAAAGTGGCTATCTCTTAAACCATAAAGGTTTGAGAGATGCCGCTGGTGTCATTTAACTCAGTTTATTAAGGGTTACAATATGAGGGATAGTAATTTTGAAGTAATACTATCCCTTTAAGGGGTTACATTTGCCTATAAGTTGTAATATTTAACCTTCTTTAAAATGCATCTATTTTGAGAAATGAGCCTTTATGGTTTGGTGACACTTTGTAGAACTGTTTGCTAATTCACTGCTGTGTATGCTAATTTGTTCTGTGTGAAGCCAAACTTGCATCTGTGCTATTTGAAATGCCCCTAATGTATGTGGCCTAGGTTCACTCATAGCAAAGAGTATGGTAATATTAGCCTGGTACAGAAACTAATTGACATAATTCACCACACCTTGAGGGAAGGGAAAACCAGTCGAATTTAGAGGCCCAGGAGAAATGAAAAAAAAACGATGAAAATATTGAAAACTGTATTTACATTTTTAAGCTTTTCAGTGCTGTATTTATTAAGAAAAGTCATCTTTTTCATCATTTAGGAGACACTGCCCCTTCAAATCAATAATAGCTCAGAGAACTTTTATTTGTTCCCTGTGGTATGGTTGGTTTGACCCAAAAAACGTAACTTTTCCATTACAATTCCAGGCAAATAAATGAGCATCCGAGATAAGTCTACTTACCTTTGCTTTGATAATACTACAATGCAGAGAACTATTGCCTTGATCATGGTAAAGACTGAATTCCAAAGCTCCTAATGTGGCTGTAAAACAAACACAAATAAAATAGGTTTTAAAGCACTGTATGCTAAAGACATCTCAAATGTTTCTAGAGCGAAAGAGATAAATGTTACATGAAATTCACTATACTGAAAAAAAATGTATTTGAATGCCAGAGACAGGGCCAGATTTAAATACCAAGCACCCCCTAGGCAAGACTAGGTGCTGTTAGCTCTTTTCATGGCCACGCCCCCACTCCTTAAATAACCCCACCCCCAGTCCCATCCACTGTTTTCTGGTGTAAAAAATACCTTTGCCCTATAACAAGCAAGGACAACAAAGAAAAACTTTAAACCTTGGTTGCTAGAGAGATTGCCAAAGCACTGCTCAACGATGCATTGAAGGTATCTGTGGTATCCATGGGGTCAAATAATAGCCTGTAAAGGGGTACATAAACTTGTGCAGGGACAATGAGATTGCTTTCTCCACACCCACAATTCGTATGTTGACGTGGTCAACACAGCTGAGATGCCTCTCAGAATCTGGAGCTCTAAGCAGTTGCCTACTCTGTCTACTGGGAGTAAACATAATCCTACTATATAATAAAATGCTAGAATGTTTGTCCGATGCAGTCATGCTCAGTAGAGACTGCCTGATTGCACAGAATGCTGGGAGTTCTATGCTGTGAGCATTCTTTGTGTTCGGGCAGTCTCTACAGTGCATGACTGCATCTCGTGCGCCGCCATTGAGGCTGCGGCAGTACGCAGAGCAGGACCAGACTCTTAAAGCGGAACTTTCAGATAATAGCAAGTCGCCATGCATTCATTAAATGCATGGCGACTAGCTCTAAAATATATGTGTTACCGAAAAAATACTTGTGTCTAAAGGAATCTGTCCCGTTTCGGGTCTGACAGGCAGGTTAGTGCAGTCTGTGAGCCTGCGCCGTCAGTCCCTTCCTGTGACCATATGGTGCAAAGCAGTCTACTCTATGGAGACCGGGACTGATGGCGCATGCACACAGACAAGATGTCTACGCTCTAGCCTCAGTTCCGGTCTCCAAACAGGACAGATTCCTTTAGACACACGTATGTTTTTTTGGTAAGACATATATTTTCAAGCTAGTCCCCATGCAGTTAATGAATACATGGTGACTTGCTATTATCTGAAAGTTTCGCTTTAACCCTTTGAGTGCCAGAGGGGTACGCCGCACATTGCAAAGCAATGCGTTGTGTACCCCTCTGGCACTCAAAGGGTTAACATCACCCAGATCTTGGCCCATGTACAAGGGCTTTTACACTAGTTCTCTTAATGAACCATCACACGTTTGAATTATTATAACTCACATCTTGTATTGTGCTTAATTTTTTTTTAACACACACAAAAGTACTGAATTTGTAATGTGATTGTTTCTTAATGGCTGGAAAACCAACCAAAGCATTCACCGTGCCATGGGAAAATGAGCCACAAATTTCCATGGCTCATTAGAAAACAGTTTGTTTCTCTTACTGAAAGTCAAAGCAAATGACAAAGTCAATGAAGTGTTGCCTCTAGTTCACCCTAGAAACATTTAACATTCATTCTCTTCAAATGCTGAGTGTACAGTTTTCAAATGTAGAAAGTGTAATTTTGGGGCATAATCAAACACTGGTTTATGCCCCTTCCCTTCTGTATAGCATTCTCTCTCTCTTCCACACTATAGATGCAATTCTAAGCTAAAGAGGTGCAACTCCTGATCAGACAAATGGCAACATATGGGAGAAATAAATATATCCATTGATTTAAGTAGGGTTTTTAACCCCTATAATGCTAGAGAGATCTCAAAAGTATTGTGAAGCAATGCACTGGAGAACTCTCTAGCATTCAAGGGATTAAAAGTCTAAATTAAATCAATCAGAATTTGGGAAATGTTAGTTTTTCCCCTTTGGTGCAATTGGTTCACTCAAGAATTGTATTTCTTTAGCCTATTGGATTTCACCTTCAAATCACATGAAAGGCCTGATTTCTCAATAGTTAGAATAAGCAGTTACCTAGCGCTCTACATTCAGAAGGGTAACTCAGCTGTATTGTGCCATTTTTTGGGATATGACCAGCAAATTCCCAATGCCCAGTGCTGCATTTTCCATTAGGCAGTGCAGGCAGCTGTCTAGACCACACCCATATTTTGTCAGAGTGACAAAATCAATCCCAGTGCTTTTTGCTTAATGTTGGTAATTTTATTTGCCAGTTTATTCACAGATTTCACCAGTTTGTCTACCTATTTACATATCCATTTACTAGCCCTTGTTTAACCCCTTGGGGGCTAAAAAGTTGTCTGAAGACCTCTCCAGAATCCAGGTGTTAACAACTTTCTTTGAACTATGTGATATATATTAACCCTAGAGTACTGTGTACCCTTCTAGCACTCAGAGGGTTAAGGTTATTTTCTATACCATGCTACAGTGGATGACAATGGGTCACGTGAGTGTGACCATGAGTAGAGCTAAGGACACCAAGATGGTGTTTAGGGGTTCCAAAGATATACATATATATTATATTTACCACCATTTCATATATTGCTGCTATATCCATTCTCTAATGAGGACATTGTATTTACTGGCTCATATACACATGACTTGGACAATTTATATAAAACATAGGTTATAGATTTAGAGCCTTTCCTGTGCCAGATATCAATGGGAGGTACTTAGGGCAGGGTAAGTTGAATGGTGCTGCGGTCATAGGCAATTCTAGGAGTAATGATGGATAAAAGCAAGAGAATAAAAGATTGGAGTGTATGTATAGTTTTGAAAGAGAGAGTGAATGGGGATTTACATTCCAAGTCCTGTTTGAAACATAAACCTGGCTCTGCCCAGACTCTCATTCACTTTCCCCATTCAATCACTCTTTCAAAATGATACATATACTCCACTCTTATTCTGTTGCTCTTATCCATCATTATGATTTCTCTTCTTTCTCATACATGCATATAGAAACAGAGAGGTCAGCCTATTAAAGTGATAGTAACATTTTATTTTCACTTTCCATATCCTTACATATGTAAAGTCAAATTGTCTATATTTTAAATATTTTTATAAATATTTTTATACCCCAGATCTGTTTCCAGAGAGCTTTCTGTGGTGACATGCAGTCGTGGCCAAACATTTTGAAAATGACACAAATATTAATTTTGACAAAGTCTGCTGCCTCAGTTTAGATGATGGCAATTTGCATACACTCCAGAATCTTATGAAGAGTGATCAGATGTACTGATGTAACACTGCTCAATTCAGAGCAGTGAGACTGTTAGGATGGATCACAGAGAGAGACAATCTTCAATTAGCATAAGGAAAAAACCTGAAAAACCTTTCGGGGGGGGGGGGGGCAGGGATTTCATTGTTCTCACAGTAAGAAGATTGTCTCTTGCTGTGAGCTGTCCAGATTCCATATCTGAGGGGAGGTGGCTTACACTAGGTAAAAGGGGCAGGAGCGGGACACTTTGTGATTCAATTACTCTTGAACTACATTCAACTCTGACAGTATTGAAATAACACTCTCCATGGCCCAAATACTATGAAGATTAATTGGAGCTGCATTTATTTTGAAACATTACTATCCCTTTAATAAAGTTGATTGGGAGAGGGGCTATCAACAGTGGGCCCTGTCCTATTGTTAAAATTACCCTGTTTCAGTGCAAGAAATCCCATTGATACTGCATGGCTGATCCTGTGGTGTGTAAAACAGGGATGGGGGGGAGTCGTCCTCACTTCCTATGCTGGTTTGCGACTGGCGTTATGGAAGCTGAGACTAACATATCAAATCCCCATAGAGCCAGTACACTTGTGAGTGTAATCCCATTGGATTTCAGCTCTGTATAATCTCACTGGCTCAATAGGGATTTGAGATATTATTCCCATCTCCCATGGCAGTAGTCGCAGATCAGCTCCTGAAGTGGAGATTGCTCTCCTTACTCATTTTACACCACTGGATTAGCCATGCGACCAAGTAATTATTAACCCCATAGCTACCAGATCATGCTAGTGGTAGTCAAGGAGCCATGGTCAATCTTTTATTTAGGTTAGTATTTGCAGGTGTACTATTCCTTTAAGAGGGGTAACCACTTAAAATAGCACACAAGTCTCCAGAGCATTGCTACGAAATGTGCTGGAGAACTCTATAGCATTCAAGCTGTTAAAATCACCATTTAAAATATGGGGTGGTCCTAGTCAATCCAGGACAAGTGGTTACCCTATTTTTACTTGTGTACACTACATGATGAAATACTCTTGATCACTAATAAATATCTGAAGATTTTTTTTAATGATTGTGGAGAAAAGCTACAGAGTCTATTGTGTCTGATCTGATTCTTTCTCCTCTACTTCATAAATAATCTCCTATGACAGGGCTGTCCAAGTTCAGTCCTCAAGGGCCACCAACAGGCCAGTATGTAAGGATTTCCCTGATTAAGCACAAGTGAGTCAATCACAATGAATGATCCACTGATTAACTCATCTGTGCATAATCCTTACATCCTGGCCTTTTGATGGCCCTTGAACAATGAACTGGGACAGCTCTGTCCTATGAGGTATAGTTATCATGGCAAACGTGGATCAATGCTATGCAAAATAACTGCACCTTGTTTATCAAAGAAAAGGCCACACTGAAACTGCCATAATTGCTTCACTTTTTCTTGAAAAATATGCCCCTATTTGTTTAAATGCAAATTACCACCTTGAGTACTAGAGAAATCTCCATCGCATTGCCTCAAAATATGTTGGAGATGTCTCTAGGATCAAAGGGGTCAAGTGTGCTGTTTAACCCTAAACTGAATTATGGTTTCTGATAAATACCAGCTGATATCATTTCACAAATTGTAAAATGTGGACTACAGAACCGTTATTAGTGGTAACTAGCAGGAGTGTGGCATGGCTTTGTCTATGTGGCAAACTTTTTTTTTTACATTTTTTTAATAAAAGTCAGATCTTCTGGTGGGGAATCATGACCCCACCTGATGCTGCCCCTCCCTCCATCTACTGATCTCCCAATCGATTTGGCTGGAAGATCAATAGAGGTGAAGCAGGGGGCAAAAGAATTCCCCTGCTTCCGTCCTTCCCTCATAGACATGAGAAGGTTTACCTATCCCGCCCACTACTACCCAGTGGCACAGAGTAGAATGGAAGCATAGGAGCTCTCCTTGCATTGCCTCTATTGATCTCCAAGCTGAATTGTGTGGGAGATCAGTAGTTGGGGGGGGGGGGGTCAGGAGTGGTCCTGATGCCCCACCATGAAGTCTGATTTTTTTTTTTTGTAGTGAATTGATGTGTATCTGTTTGACTAATGAGGCCAACTCGGACTGTGTATTTGGTTGAGGAGGCAAATTACATTGTGGTTTTGGCAGTTTAACCCCTGCCTTCTTCTTACCCAACTATAACCCTGTCCCACAAATACCATTGGCTGGCTACTTTCAGTAAGCCCGACCCGATGTGGATGTCACTTTTTCAGAAACCCTTTTCAAGGTGTGTGTAAATGAACTTTAACCCTTTGCTTTGCAATGCATTGGATACTCCTCCAGCACTCAAATGGATAAATTGGGTATTCTTGAAGAAGAATTCCTAAAACAGTCTACACACACACACACACACACACACTTATTTTGCTTACCATGGCGGCTCCTATCAATTTTGCCCTTGTGCCTTGGTTCAAAAGATAACCTCTTCAATCAGTCATGGACTTCATGTCCATGGAGGTATACAGAACTGTTGCTAGCAGGAGAATTAGACCTCAAATTCTATTCCCTGAACACGGTAATGTTAACACTTTAAGGACCAGAGTGGCATAAAATGTATTGCTTCACAAGGCATTGCACACCTTTCTGGTCCTTAAAGTGTTAAATAGGCTCATGCAATTTGCCTTCATTTAAAAAAAAAAAAACTGCCAGCAACTGTCATGTCTGCGTCCATGGTCACGTCATCAAAAGCTCACTGAAGATTCATAGGGCCATTTTCTGGTCATAGTAAGGAAAGTGCAGGCTACTATTAGGAGGTGTCAGTTCTCATGTAATGCCAATGACCTATCAGAACTATTGGTGGAAGATAATGTTGACTGTTGTAAGTTGTGAAAGCTCTAGTAAGTACACTGCTAATCTACTTTTCAAGAAATTTCTTCCAGATGTAAATAAAGTTCTTATTATAAAATAAAGAACTATAACTCTCTTCTTACTTGTTTCATCAGAGTCATAGCTATTTGCTTCCTCCTCCTCTTCTTCTTGAGGTTGTGAATGCCGTGCTGGAACTGCTGTGACGGTTGTTGGCACAGCCGCTGTGTATGATACAGTCTGACGAAGGGGTCTATCCTCTCTCACCCCTTGCGCTGTAAAGCCACCGGCTCTATCTTCTCTATGGGCTGCAACTGAGTAGGCTGGTTCAGGCTGAGGTGCAGGAGGAGGGGAACTTCCTAGAGAAATATTAAATAAAGATATCAGAAGCATAATACACACACACAGGGACAAGGTCTCCACCATTCCTATTTTTCTACTATTCCATCTTACCCAAATAAATGTTATGAAGAAAACTTTGTTAAATAGCAGTTAATCATTTTCAGAAGACATCGATAAATCAAAATTAAAGCTTTAAAATAAGTGGGAATTATTTGACAGAGGAATTAACTATAAGACACTAGTATAAAACTCCCAACATCTTTTTAATACTCTGCATTTCTTAGCTTGCAGTGTTAACTTTCCGGCAAGTCCACAGCATGTTTCTCTCTCTAGTGCTTCAGTCTGCAGCTGTGGTTTGCTGGGGAGTTAATTTCTGTGTATGAGCTTCTATCTTCTCCACAGTTCTGTTTCTACAGAAGAAAATACCACTCATCAATGAAGGTGGATTTTGATTCTTGACTAGCAACAGTAAACAGGAAGAGCCCTTCATCTTGTGTAGACTACCAAGAAAAAAGTTACAAAACCTGGCAGAATAAAGAACACAGATCAGCTCAGTCAATGGTTTTCAAACTTCCCGCAATGGCATAATCATTTTATTTGAAATTAAATCCGCACAAAACCTGTATCATTCAAATTAACACTTTGGATGCAAGGGAAATCTCCAACAGATGGCTTTCCCGTGCTTTGGAGACCTGCTTGTACCAAAGGGCTTAACATTATATCACTACTAGCTGAAGAGCCCTTTACACGGGCCACAGTGCCACTGCCGCCCGGTCGCAGGGGCAGTCATGCGCAGTAGAGACTGCCAGCGCAGCGGCTGATACAGAGCTGGATGGTCCTTCGAAGCGTCCAGCTCTGTATCAGCCACGCCGCGGGCAGTCTCTACTGCGCATGACTGCAGCACGCACAGCAATGTCTGCTGTGCATGACGCGGAGTTACACACGTTTTAATGAATTATTATATAGGATTAAATGTATTTGGATGCTAGTTGGTACTAACAATGTAAGATTAAACTTTTAGAATAAATTATATTGGGTAAGAAATATTGCATAAATGTCTATGAGGGGATTACGTTACATTGCTTATTACAAGAGCAATATTACATAAATCAAAATTGAAGTTTGTGAAATTATTAAAACTTCCACTCATCCACCGGTAGTCACAAACCCAGTGGTGTAACTTGTCATGGGAGGGTCCCAGTGCAACACTAACACAAAAATATCCTCCATGGGACATAACTAGAACCTACAAGGCTATGGGTCTGATTGGCTCCTTTGGATGTCCCGCCCCGTCACCTTTGCATTCCCTGGATAAAACTATACTGGGGCTGATGTATTAAAAGAAAAGTGGTTAATTTCTGGAGAAAACTTATCAGAAATTTCCCTGATTTAAATTAGGACTTTAGAACAAATTTTGGGAGCTGAGCTGGACCAGGAGAACCTGCACCTGGTAGAGACTTGAGGTTTGACTAGGATCTGCATCCTAGTTTAATACGTTAATAGTGATATACTGTTAAAGGGGATCTATCACCCCTATACCAGTTAGTCTTATTAGTTAGATTATTTAGCTAATATGTTTAAAACTGGATTCATTTGTTTTTTTAAACCGATATTTGGGCGAAAATTGACGTTTAAAGAGTGCACCACACCCTACTTCCGGATAGACTGCGGATACAGCTCTGTACCCACAGTCTATCACTCTGCCTCTGCTCCCCTCCCTCTATCCAGTCACCTCCAATGACTGAGGCTTTCTGTCTGTAAGCTGGAGGGATCTCATTGGCTAGATATCGATGTCTGCCAATAAGACCGCTCCAGCTTACAGGCAGAAAGCCTCCGTCATCGGAGGAAGCTGGATAGAGGGAGGAGTGAAGAGGCAGAGTGATAGACTGTGGGTACAGAGCTGTACCCACAGTCTATCTGGAAGTAGGGTGCAGGGCACTCTTTAAACATTCATTTTCGCCCAAATAGCTTTTAAAATTAAAAAAATTAATACAGTTTTAAACATATTCGCTAAATAATATAACAAATAAGACTAACTTGTATAGGGGTGATAGATCCCTTTTAAGCTCTTTCGTATAAGCAGGTCTCAAAAGCATGGCAAAGCCATATGTTGGAGACTTGTACTCCATTATCATCACTTCTAAGACTAGCCACCTTTAACAATGGCAATGAGGTTGTATCAATGTTTTCAAATAAGAGAAAAAGGAACAAGAAATGAGGGGCCAAAGGTCCTCTTCAAATAATGATCAGCCCAAAAAATATTCATATATATTGTGTGTATATAATATATATATATATATATATATATATATATATATATATACACATACACACACACATAGTAACACAGTAAATAAGGTTGAAAAAAGACACAAGTCCATCAAGTTCAACCCTTGCCTCATAACCCAGAGAGGTAAGAATTATATAAACTTTCATGCTGCCAAATGAGTTTTAGTCTTTACTGGAGCTTCCTCTTTTACCAATTAATACACAGTGTAACCCTCAATGTTACTTCTTGAAAGAAATGCATCTAATGTTCTTTTAAACATACTTACTGTTTCTGCCATTACCTTTGGGCAAGAAATTCCACAATTTAACAGACCTTAGTGTAAAAAAACTCATTCTCCTACTGAAGTTAAAACTTCCTTTCCTCTAATCTTAAAGGGTAGCCCCAAGTTATTTGACCCAGCCTTGGAATGAAAAGCTCACTACAGAGATCCTTGTGGTGACCCCTCATATACTTGTACATTGTGAAAAGATCTCCTCTTAGTCATCTTGTCTTTGAGTAAATAAACCACGTTTATCTAGACATTCCTCATGTGTCAAGTACTCCATTCCTTTAATTAATTTTGTTGCTCTTCTCTGTGCTCTATCCAGTTCTAAAATATCATTTTTTCAGAACGGGTGCCCAAAATTGCATTGCATATTCCAGGTGGGATCTTACAAATGATTTGTACAGTGGCAAAAGGATGTTATCCACTCTTGTTCAATAACCCTTTTTATGCAAGACAGGACTTTGTTTGCATTTGCTACTGCTATCTTACATTGGTCACTGCTTCCAGGTTTGTAGTTTACGAGGAATCCTGCTCCTTCTTTAGCAATGAATCCTCTAAAATGATTCCATTAAGTAGCACTGCAATTTTATTTCCTAAATGCTTGACTTTACCCTTTCCCACATTATATTTAATTTGTTTGCCCAATCTGCCATTGTATGTAAATCCCTCTGTAAAGAACAAACATCCTGTCCTGAATTAATTAACCTACATAATTTAGTGGCATCTGCAAATATTGAAATGTTGCTTTCTATAAGTATTACCAGGTAATTTATAAACATGTTAAAAAGCAGAGGACCAAGTGCTGAACCCTGAGATAATGTTTTAAAAATATAACAAATACTTAGTTACACCAACGCATTTCAGGAGTCCAATTTAGATTTCTGACACTCTGAAGAAAGGATTGTGAATCCTGAAACATGTTTGTGCATTTAAGTATTTGTTATATTTTTTGAAAAATGTTATAATAAAATTATATTTGATTATGATTATCTTCTTTGGCTGTTAGATATTTGAGGTGGACCTTTGGTGAATGCTGGAGTACATGAACAGGGGTAGGATAACCTCTGTTGCAACTTATGGTTGAAGCACCATCAACCTGTGAAATATACTGAGTGTGTCATATGCTATCAACTATTGAGGCAGTATTATATGTATCTTAAAGGGATAGTAATACTTCATTTTAACTTTATTTTATTTTGTAGGCATTAAAAAAACATGAATAATGATATAAGTCTTATCTCTGAAACCTTTATGGTTTAAGAGATATTCACAAACAAAGTATCTCCCCCCTGTTCATCCAGATCAGAAGGGAGATGCCCAGGTAGACTGCAGAGAGGGACAATCTTCAATTAAGATAATGGAAAAAGCTGAAAAACTTGTCAAGGGGGGAAGGGCTTTCATTGTTTTCATACAAAGAAAATTGTCCCCTTCTGTTATCTGTACTGTCATACAACCAGACTCACATCTGAGAAGAGATGGCTTACACTAGGTAAAAGGGGCGGGGAGGGGAACTTTGCTTGTGAATATCTCATAAACCATAAAGGTTTGAGCGATAAGACTTATATCATTCTTCATGTTTTTTTAATGCCTACAAAATAAAATAAAGTTAAAATGAAGTGTTACTATCCCTTTAAAGGGATAGTAATACTTCATTTTAACTTTATTTTATTTTGTAGGCATTAAAAAAACATGAAGAATGATATAAGTCTTATCTCTAAAACCTTTATGGTTTATGAGATATTCACAAGCAAAGTTCCCCTCCCCGCCCCTTTTACCTAGTGTAAGCCATCTCTTCTCAAATGTGAATCTGGTTGTATGACAGGACAGATAACAGAAGGGGACAACTTTCTTTGTATGAAAACAATGAAAGCCCTTCCCCCCTTGACAAGTTTTTCAGCTTTTTCCATTATCTTAATTGAAGATTGTCCCTCTCTGCAGTCTACCTGGGCATCTCCCTTCTGATCTGGTTGAACAGGGAAGGGATACTTTGTTTGTGAATATCTCTTAAACCATAAAGGTTTCAGAGATAAGACTTATATCATTCTTCATGGTTTTTTAATGCCTACAAAATAAAATAAAGTTAAAACAAAGTATTACTATCCCTTTAAGGCTCCTTCATGTTTTCTTCCTTTGTCTCACCTTGTTTTTCACTTTCTTTGGGGATTTTCATCTGGGGAGCAGCTGCTCTTAAAACTATCTGTGTGATGGGCAGTGTAGTATCCCCCCAAGAGACGATAGCCGCTAGAGATTGCTACAAGCGGCAACATAAAAATATTATCTATTTACCTTTTTCGTACTCTATGAAGACTTATTAATCATATGAGCACCACCTTGTCTGCTTCTCTGTATATTTTCAGAAGTGAATGTTTGACTTTATTTTTATTTATTATAATAAAAACAATATTACGCTATGTGCTTTCTTGTCTAAAAACTCAATTTTCCTTTTGTAGTCAGAGATAGCAAAATCTGTAATAGCCAGGTATGTTATTGATTGCCTATACTCTTACAGTACAGGACATATGATGGCCCAAATAACAATGTAATTACAGCTTGTTCCCTTAGGGAATGGTGACTTTAACCCTTTGATTGCCTATCACTGAAAAGAAAAAAAAAACGAGTAGCCAAAATGTTGAGCAGTTACAGAGACTAACCAGTCTGAACAACAGTATTATTAGTACATCTGCTTGATGGTAAGTGGCAGCCTACCATAAGAGAGATTCCCCTAAGTCTTTAAAGAATGATAACATATTTTGGCTGTCAACATTAAAGAGATTTCTTGTTCATATTTCAAGAACTTAACATTCCAGATGCAGCCTGCAACACAGAGGTTGAATCCCTTCTGCTCCGTTTATCAGTGATTTCAATAGCTGTACAATGGAGATGTGTGGTCGATAGTGTGACTGTCACACCACCTGCCCAAACTGAGAGTTTTATATGATACACAGCACAAATTAATTTTCTTTCTCTGAAGCTGATGTATTAAGAAGAACTTGAGTAATTCTGGAGCAAACCAACTACACCAAAATAATTCCCAAAATGCCCAATGAGGGTTGAAGACAGCCAGCAGGGTTTTGTGATCAGGCTAAAATTGTGGCCAGAGAGATAACGTTGGATCTACTGAAGCACCCACACGATTGCCAATGCTTTCTTATCAATCTGAAAAATAGTTCCTTTAAACTAGTGTTAAAGATCAGGAAGCAAAAGCTATGGGCTGCTCAGCACTGTCAAGAATGACATATGGGATAGGCATCAAATGCCAAAATCAAGGGTTATGCAGGTACTAACTTAGCAGCACTTGAAAGGTGACAACTGTATCCTTTTTCTTCTAAAAGGCCTGCTGGCATTCAACAACTCACTGCCATCAGGTATGTACTTACAACCGATTACATAGCTGAAGCAGCACCTGTGCATTGTATGAATGGAAACTGTGATAACGGAGAAGGCCCAAGTGGGACCAAAGTTGATATACATCTTTGGGTGTGGGAGCCTCTGTTGAAGCTTTGACGTTATCAGTGTTGTATTCAGCCCATTCTTATCAATCTCATGAGCACAAGTGATCCATTTAGGTCTAAAAAAATCACATATGTCAAGGTTAACTTTCAACCCATGGTCCTACAGCCACTGTCTCAAAATGTTACCAGTGCTTCTCATCTGTTTTTTCAGTGACCAGAGCTCTCTGCCAGATATCCAACTGGATTGTCATCATACCTTCAAGCAATGGGTACCTTAGGAGGTCTTTCTGGAGCCAGCTCTTCCTCTGCAGATGTGGTAGAAGCTGCCGATAATATCAGAGATACACAATTTGCACAAGAAAGGTATGTAGCACCTGAAGTGAGGTACTGCACCATACCAAGGACTGATATATGCTTAAGTTTCAGAGTTTGGAGATGAGCCACATTATTGGGAAACTATACAGACTACCTCTGCATTCCTCAAAGTAGGGCCTCTGCAAGATGTACCATTCCTGTGATCTGAAGGTAGAAGACACATTGTTGATGAATGGTGCAAACCTTTGCTGCAGCTACTAGCTGTGTTAAAGAGGCCTACAGCAAGTTTGAATAAACAAAGCCAATTGAGCCATGATTGGAGCTGGATGGAGCTGATAGACAGCAGGGTCCATAATAGAGACAGTGAAAAGTCCAATTTTCTCTCACAGTAAATTTCACAAATAAAACACAATTTCCTGCTTTCCCAACAAAATGTCCCACAAAATTCATAAAATATACTCCTTTTTGTGAACCTCAATAATTTCCTGAGAAACAATGCCATTTTCCATCTCTTACTAAGTATTCCTTCAGCCATGCAGACTCAGAGTGTGTGGTCCTATGGTATCACGGTGCCCGTGATTGCCTCCAGCGACTGTGTGTTCAGGCGACATTCCTGGTTGTAACGCTGAAGCACAGTCGCTATTCTTATTGGCCTCTGGTAATTGCCAGAGTGAGTCTCTGTCTACATGCTAGGCCTTAAAGGCCTCAGCCTGCCACTTCTCGCTGGCCCTTTCGTGGTGTACCTGTGCGCTATAGCTCTTGTGATTCCGATGCTCGATTCCTGTGTATGACTACTGGCTCGTATTGACTTCGGCTCCATTTGATCCCTGACTGCTGCCAACTCGGTTTGACTCCTGGCTCTGGCTGACCACCCATTCCGATTTGACCTTTGGCTTTGGCTGACTAACCGCTCCATATTGACCCAGCTCTGGCTGACCTCGATCCTCATTTACCCGTGGCCTACTGTTTCCGCTTAAGCTCCCTCTTTTGAGCGGTGCTCAGTCTGTGACAGTCCGTGCCACTGGCATTCTCGCTATCTACGGTCTGCGCCACTGGGTACCCTAGCGCGCTAGGGCCTCACAGTCACAGCTGCCTGTTAGACTACCCTAGCGTTCTAGAATGTTCTAGTCACCATTGCCTGTTCGGCTACCCTAGCGTTCTAGGGAGTCTAAGTAACCACTGCCTGTTCCACTGCCCTAGCATTCTAGGGAGTCCCAGTTACCACTGCCTGTTGGTCTACCCTAGCGTTCTAGGGAGTCCTGTCTCTGAGCTCAACCACCCTAAGATATCTGGTGTATTTCCCTCTGTTCCCAGTGGCTTTACAGCTGCTCCTGTATTAGTAGCAACTACCATCACTGCTGCTAGGAGGTGCCTTCAGTCCGAGTGGTATTTATCTCTAGTCAGTCGGGCAATCCTGTGCTTGTTCCTTACCTGCCCAGTGAGGGTTGGGGAAGTGCTCAGACACTGTTCTTACACCTGGTCCAGTGAGGGTGGGGAAAGTACATTTTATTTCATGCTGTTCTATTTCTCAATAAAGATATTCATTTTCACTGTATCTGTACTCGTCAGTGTTGTTATTCCTAAGTCACCCGGTGACATATGGCTACCATTGAATAGGGACAAAGCTGGGAGGTCAACACTTGTCATTCTCTGACTAGTTAACAGGACAAGGCTGGGAGGTCATTGTGTGTGGTTCTTTGGCTATCAGTGCAGTACGATAATGCTGGGAAACCAGTACGTGTGGTTCTATTCTAGAAATGTAGAGCGCAAACAAAAATAACAAAGGAAAAGCACAGGGAATCTTCTAAGTGTAATAATATCTTCAAACAAGTATCATATATAAAACCAAAAAGAACTGAAATAAAATGCTGACATCTAGAAATACAAAGTTACAAATATGTATATCAAAATAAATAAAAATAAATATTTTAATATGCTTGTAAGAATAAAAATGTATAATATTCAAAAATCAAAACCCCCCTTTCCCACTGCACTCACAAGAAGCTCCTCTTGAGCTTTGAGCATCTCAAGGGTCCCTTGAAGACTCCCTGTGTTTTTCCTTTGTTATTTTTGTTTGCGCTCTACATTTCTAGAATACACTTTATATATGGGCTATACAAGGATGCCTTTAACAAGAGCTGCACCATAATACATAGGGAAAGACAATAAGGACCATTGGACAAGTGATTGACATAATCCATCTTCATTTCATCATTTTCATCTTTCATCTCCATCCCATTGGTTTTATCATATAAGGACTGTACAAAAAGAACTGTGTATGGACTTTTCAGGTACTGTTTTCAAAGAATATATGACTTATATGCCTAGATTCTTATATATTTTTTTAATTGAATAGAATTTTTTGGGGATTGAAGACAATTCCTAATATTAGAAATTGTTGTTCTATCTGTCACGATTCATCTTAATACAATTATTGCCGTAATCATATCCATACTTATTGTATTGTTTGCGTAGAAATTGTATTTGTATAATGTGTGGTTCTACACTACCACTGGAGAAGGTTGGGATGATGGGCAATGAGAGACCCTCCAGCTATTTCCAGACTACAAACCCCATCATTCCCCGCCGTGCAGTCTATATACATACACACACATACATAAATATAAGGATTGAATGTAGATGGAGGTGTATACCTTGACCTTCAGGAAATCTGCTCGCTGGAGCTGGCTTTGGTGCTGATCTGGCACTTGCTGGAGGAGCTGAGGATAAAAGCATTCCGGAAGGACTGGATTAGAGGGTGAAAGATTAATCACAGGTAGTTTGTGTAAGATATACTTTATGGAAAAAGTGGTAGATTCATGTAGCAAGCCTCCAAGAGACATTACTAGGGGCTCATAAGTAAGACAATTTAAAAGGATAGTAATGTTTCACAAAAACAGCAGCTCCAATTAATCTTTATAGTATCCCCCTCCCACCCCTTTTACTTAGTGTAAGCCACCTCCACTCATATGTGGAATACGATCCTAGGACCGGACAGCTCACAGCAAGGGACAATCTTCTTACTGTGAGCATAAGGAAAATCCTGCCCCCCTTGACAGGTTTTTCCTTATGCTCACTGAAGATTGTCCCTATCTGTGATCCATCCAGACAGTCTTGCTGCTCCGAGGTGAGCAGTGTTACATCAGTAAAAGGGGAGGAAGGGGGATACTTTATCATTCAATTACTCTTGAACTACAACTCTGACAGTATTCAAATAACACTCTCCGTGGCCCAAATACTATGAATATTAATTGGAGCAGGTTCTATTGTGAAACATTACTATCCCTTTAAAGCAAAACTAACACTTTATAACAATGCTGGTGATTTTGAAAGCACTTTTAATATTTCCCACATTTATGTTAGCCATTCTTTATTTAAAATTATAGTTTGAGATATTTAGCTTTATTTAACTTTTTAATGCAAATTAGGCAGTTCTGGCTGACACAGTATGGTGTGTCATATACTAACATTTCAACCTTCCTCCCAACTGCCACTTCAGGAAGTACTAGATAATTTGCATAAACTGACAAACAAATAGCTAAAGATCTCATAACGTATGGCTAACATAACTAAAGATTATTCTGAAAGCCCTTTCAAAATCACCTCATTTTAAAGTATTTCCATTTTAAAACTTGGAGTAGGCACAAGTCTTATCTGAGGCTTATGAAAAAGTGTAAGAAAATATATAGTTGAAAATAAAAAAAAAGAATATATATATATATATATATATATATATATATATATATATATATATATATATAGTCAATTTGACTTTACATGGTATGTTCTTGCAGAATATGTTATGTCAAAATAAATCCCTTTAAATGTTGTTTACCATTAACCCCTTGGATGCTAGAGATGCCTTCAACCAATTGAGAAGCAATGTTAATCACAATAATTTAACAAAGTTTAAAACTTGGTAGCTACCGTAAAATCTTGGGTATCATACGCACCTGTGTATAATACGCAGGTGTATATTATACCCAAGATATTAGAGGAAAACAAGAGTGCCTGTGTATAATATGTACCCTTGTTTTCCCCTGTAACAAAAAAAAAAAGAAAAAAATAATACCGGACTGCGTGCCTCCCTCTCTCCCCACTTCCCTGTATCCTCCTCTGCCCCTCTGTAGTCCATCCAATCTCCTCAGCCTGACAGGGTCCCAGCGGGTGGCATGCTTGCATCTGCCGCCTGCTTCCAGCGTGGCCCTGTCACTGCCCCTTCTTTGTAGCCAATGTGTGGACCAATGCACATAATGCTACAAAGAAGAGGTCCTGACAGGGCCATGCTGGACGCGGGCGGTAGATGCAATAATGCCACCTGCTGGGACCCTGTCAGGCTAAGGAAATTGGGCAGACTACAGAGGGGCAAAGGAGGAGGATATGGGTAAGCGGGGAGGGAGGGAAGCAGTGAGGAAATGGGAATTTTTTTTCTATCATTTATTTGCCTTGTGTATAATATGCATACGATGAAGAGGGGCAAAATTGTGAGTATTATACACAAGATTTTAGGGAAATCAGCTGAATCAACAGTCAAGTGAATGCAGAGATGCTTGCAGTTTCCTACCTTGCTGAACAGACTGAATGTTAGTGCTTTGGTTTGCAGGAGGAGATGCCCTGGCACCTTGAATGGAGCTTCCACGTTTCACTCCTCCTTCAAAGACAGAAAGACAGACGAAAACATGAAAACCCTCCCACGACAAGAAAAGTAGCTGTTCCTTTCTCTCTTGAGTAGCACAACCTATTTCTTCATAAATATTTAACACTTTGTGTGCCAGAGGGATGTGCAATGCACTGCTCACTCCTCTGGCACTATAACAGTTCATATATACATTCTATTTTCCATGCCTTTAATTTCTTTTAAAAGGTAAGTAGATGCGCAATTAATTAGTAGTTACGTCTGCCAGAATAATATCAACATTTATTAACTCTTTGAGTGCCAGAGGGGTATGCAACACATTGCCTTGCAAAGCATTGCATTTCCTACTGTCACACAGTGGGTTAAAGGGACACTTACTAACAAACAAAACTGGGTTATATATATTTTTAAACATAATGTATTCTCTTCTAGCATCTGGAACATTTTGTTATTTTATGTTCAATCCATAAAATCTAATCCTAAACTTGCATCTTAACGCATGTAAAGACTGTCCTATGTGGAGGCAATTTGATTAATGGTTTGAGCAGAGCTAATGCTGTTAAGGTATTGAGATTAGTGCCCATTGCTCTTCTATTAAGAAAAGCTGATATCTTATCTCAGGTCCATTAACAGGCAACTATAACACCTGAGACACCTATAAAGAATGCTATGGTAATGGGAGCTCTGAAAAAGGCAGGAATGGGAGTCCCCAAAGAGTATGTGTAAGACTAGGCCTTAAAAACAGAGGATAGCATGAAGTACAATGTATTAACATGTTAGTGTTCCTTTAAGAAGAGATGGATGAAAATTGCATTCTGGAGACAGAAATGGTTCTCCATGCTCCCTTCAAATGAACGCAAAGTACAGACCCAGCTGGCAGAATGGATCAGGCTCTCCTATCTGGTTCTCTTACACACATTGCTTCAAATAATAATACCAGTATATACTATAGGTCTCTATAGTTAGAAATAGATCATCCTTCCAGGAAAAAAATTAAAACCAAATTCTACAATAGACATACGAAAATCAATATATTGAGACTGCAGCTTAGACAATTCATTATTTGTCCCTACAAAGCACACACCTGAACCAATCTGCCAGTATTGCTTTCATTAGCCACTGGTATTCTCTGGGTCGATATCAATACAGTTTTGCACCCAGCATGGAAATAAGCTGATCTCAGCGGACCAGTATTCTCTTATTTAGCAAGCACTCGAAGAATGAATGGTTTAACCCTCTGGATGCTAGCTAGAGCTCCAATTCATTGCTTTGCATTATGCCCGCCTGACAAGTTTCAGACTTTGACACACAGACTCAAGGTTTTAACCCTTTGAGTGCCAGGTGGTATGCAACATGTTGCATGCCCCTCTGACACTCAAAAGTTTAAGCTATATCTTAGGGTCTCAGGGAAAAGGGCCACATTCTCAGGTAACAGAGACCAGCGTTACCAACTACATGATCTGCAATGATTAACATAATCTGAAACCTTCTTGTCCCCAGCCCCTTGAGTATGAAGAACGGCTGAGGGTGGGAGTGTCCAACTGTCATTCAAAAACACAATATGGGTGGGGTTTAATCAAGGTACGTGGGACTGGGCGGAGGTGAGGAAGGGTTTGCCCTGAATATGGCAGAATAGGGTAGGGTATGGGCAGAGAACTCACTAATACAGAGAACCAACCTCCATTCCCGGAGACCAGGTAATTAAATGAAAGCTGGAGTCTGTGGGGAAGATCTGGATGCCAGTTAATTGTTTTCTTAGTCTCAAGATTATTGTCCCAGGAGGGCAGAGAGACAAGTTCTGCTTGTCTTGTGTGTGTACTAGCTTGTTAACCCCTTAACGACTGGCCGCACTGCCGGCAGTTAAGGACCATGGAGATTTTTTTTTTTTTTTTTTTTTTGCTCCAATGGATTTATGGGTCCCCAAATGGCACACAGCCACGCGGGGACCCCTGAATTCCATGACTTAAAGCACTGTCATGGGTCCGTAACAGAAGTTTTCCCATGACGATCCTGGCACGTCATGGGTCCTTAAGGGGTTAAAGATTCCCTGGGGACTGATTTTAGCTCCTCTAGTTTCAAGCAAGCCAGGACCCAGACCCAAGTTCAATAATCTAAAGGGGACAAATCCACTTTCCCAATAACAGAAATACGGGTTTAAATCACGTGAATGCTAGAGAGGTCTCTACTACATTTCCTTGTTCTCTAGCATTCAAGTGGTTAAAAGCCTCTTTTAAATCATTCAGAATTGTCATTTGTTCCCTATAGTACAGTTGGTTTGCTAAAGAACGGCACCTTTTTAGCTTACTGAATATGTCCCATAATGCTTAGGATCTGTGTCATGGGGAACTTTAACCCCATAACAATGTGTAATGCATTGTTTTGCAATGTGTTGCGCAACTCTCTCTGACCCCTAAGGGATTAAAGGTTAATAACTCTAAAGATCTCATGGTCAACTCAGTTTGCAAGTTAAAGATATCCCTGTCATCCAAGGGGTTAAAAAGCTAATCCATATTGTGCACTGTTCAGCAAAATTCACATGAGGGAAGCAGCCTGGTCTTATCTGATGGCTCTGAAATTGCTTGGAGGTTTTCAATGTGTCCCCACTGCCTGTCTGAGACCAGAAGATGATTACTTGCAATCCAGCTAAACAAATTCCTTGAAACTCATTTCTGGCGAAAGAAAAGTTGAGGTTGGAAAGCAGCTTTCTTTTTTTTAACCCTTTGGACACTGGATACATCCTCATATAATAGAGGCTCAAGTCTCCTCTTTTCAGATCATGAAGATTCAGGTATCAAAACGAGGGAAACAATTCTGCTGCAAACATTCTGCTTTATTCGTGAAGGCTAATGTTCATATCTGAGAACTTCATCTACTTGAGCCCCCGGAAAGCTGCGACCAGGGGTGTAAATGACACAATTTGCATCAACAGGAGTGGGGATTATTCAGGTGGGGAGCTTTCCATCTTTGTATCAAAGTGGGCAGGAAGTGGGCAGAACATGGAGGGCATGAGGAGAAGTGGGCAGGAAGTGGGAGGAACAGGGTGAGAAGGGGAGAAGTAGGCAGAGTTTCAGAAGACGCTCATCCCCGCTGGAGAATCAGTCTCTGTCCCCGGAGACCTGATAATTAACTCTAAAAATTGGAGTCTCCAGGGCAGATCCAGGGAGTTCCCAGGAATGCTAATGTTATAAGACTAGGGTAAGCAGTCTTTGGCTCCCCTGCTGTTTGGGATCACAACTCCCATCATCCCCAACCAGCCATTGGCTGGGGATGGACAACCTTAGAGTCTCCAGTTGTTGGGGATTAAAACATTTAGTTTCCAACAGCTGGAGAGACAAAAGTTGCATATCCCTGTATCAAACAAATCTGAGCATTTCTGGAAAAAACAACCATACCATAGGAAACAAACAGTGCCAGATTTACATCACAGGCACCCCAAGGCACAGGCACCCCAAGGCAAGGTACCCTTAACTCTGCCCATGGCCACAACCCACTTTTCCCATCCATTGTTTCCTGGCACAGAAAATACCCTTGACTCATTAAAAGCAAGGGCAACCTTTTTTGACCCATGGCCGTAACAAATACAATTACCATAGCTAAGGGCCACATAAGTAAGAAAGCTGATTTTCAACAAATATTATGCATTTTTAATCATTAACAATATCAATAGACAATTATTAACTGGCACTAATAATATTCTTATTAACATTTATATATCATCAAAAATATATGTAGCACAGTACTTAGGAAGAGTACATCAAACATAGTTTGACAGACAGAGAAACTCATACATTTGGTAGAAAGGACCCTGCAATACTAATAAGCCACCTAATTGTTTTAAACAAGAACAATAGGGTCTCTACAGATCCTCCTCCCCCCACCCCACTTTTCGCCTCACATAATTAGTAAACTTAAAGGACATTTAACTTACAGAAATACTCTGGCAATAGGCATGAATACCTGCTCAGCTTGTCTTTATAATGCCCATAGTGCTAATATGCCAATCACTTATTCAGAGATGGGCATCCTGAAAGGAATAATAATGTTTCATAATAAAAGCAGCTCTAATTAATCATCATAGTATTTGGACTTTGTAGAGTGTTATTTCAATTCTGTCAGAGTTGTAGTTCTAGAGTAATTCAATGACAAAGTATCCCCCTCCCGCCCCTTTTACTGATGTAACACTGCTCAGCCAGAGCAGAAGGGAGGTGCCCAGGTAGACTGCAGAGAGGGACAATCTTCAATTAAGAGAAGGGAAAAACCTGAAAAGCTTGTCAAGGGGGGCAGGGCTTTCATTGTTCTAATAGGAAGAAGATTGTCCGCTTCTGTTATCTGTCTGGTCTATGGACTGTATTCCACATCTGAGAAGAGATGGCTTACACTAGGTAAAAGGGGTGGGAGGGGGAAACTTTACTTGTGAATATCTCTCAAACCATAAAGGTTTGAGAAATAAGACATATCATTCTTCATGTTTTTTTAATGTCTACAAAATAAAATAAAGTTAAAACGAAGTATTACTATCCCTTGAAGCCTTCCAGATGTTCAGTACCACAATTCCCTTCAACTACTTTATCAGATACTATATTAACACTTTGAATGCCAGAGAGGTATCCAATGCATTTGATACATCTCGGGAACTCAAAGGGTAAATCCAGGGAAATATCCAACTGATTTTTGGAGTCAGGAAGGAATTTGGTACTTATTTGGAAATGGCTTTGATAGGGGTGTGTTGTTTTTTTTTGCTTCCTCTGGTTCAACAACTGTGATATTGCAATGGCTAAACTTGATGGATGCATGCCTTTTTTTCAGCCTCATCAACTATGTTACTGTGTTACCTAATTAAGTTGTTATGTCAGTTTATATTAAGCATCACCATGTACAGAAGAAAGAAGTGGGTATGACATCATGCAGACAGGATGGTGTTCCAAGCTGGCATTGGTGGCAGTACAAACAGAAGTGTACATTACATGTCCGAGTACTGCCCTTAGGCATTTCAGATTCAGGGATGTGGGAAACTACACTCGCTAATTAAAAACCAGTGGAGAAAAAAACACAGCAAATAAGATATGCAGGAATTTGCTGCTTCCCTATGCTATTGTTGCTAAAAATCTTCATATATTTATTTATCAATAATCAAACATATATCACTAACTAGCATACAATAATCAATTAAATATATACAGAAACTACTACAGGGAGGACTTTTTAAGATCAGCTTCTTACATTACACTGCCTGCATACACTTATTTAAAATTATTTACTAACATGATCTGAAATAATTCTTGAGCAACAATATAAATAAAAATTCACAAAATCCCCATTGATTTAAATGGAATTTTTCACCCCTCTGATTGATTGAGAGATCACCAAAGCACCGTGGCACATTCTTATACTCAATCATCTATAAATTAGTAAATACATGAAATAATTCGCTCAGTGGCAAACCTGCTAATGACCAATATGCAATGAGTATTTCCATGCACAAACTGCTGTTTAATTCAATTTAAAAACAGATGCTTGCGTCAATGGTATTAAAGTACAAACTATGGGCCATATGCATAAAGACAAATAAGAGCAATTCTGGGCAAACCCACTATGCCATGGAGGACAAATAAAAATCCTTCTTAATTTAAAATAGGATCTTTTGGCGCGATGCAGGAAACGTGTGCAATCCCTATTTCCAGTGTTAAAATCACTAAGGAATAGGTTTGCGCAAGATTTTGTTGAACTGCGCATGAAAATTCAAGATTAGTGAACGGCTGCGTATATTTTTTTTTGTGTGTGTGGCTAAGATTAACAAATCTGTGTGAGTGGAATAACGAATACTCCTAATGCAGGAACTGCTATTGCGAATGAATTTATACGTCTGTGTACTGTCGTACAATGGAATTTTTTTATGCGCAATTCAAGAAGCATTCGGTATTTAGCTTCCTTGATTAGAACATGCGCAAAATCTATCTGTGCACAAAAATTCCTTTATCCAATGCGAACGTTTCTTGCATCGCGCCATTAATCTCAAATACAGGACCAGATTTCCAAATAAGCAGTGTAACTTCCTAGAGCTCAAGATTTTGAGGCGTGCCTCAGCTGCTCTGGCCACACCCACAAGCTGAGATGTGGGTGTGGCCAGACCATTCTCAATATTCTTGCACTAGTTTTACACCCCTTTACAGGTTAACCCTTTGGATGCTAGAGAATTCTCCAATCTCTCTAGCAATGAAGACATTAGAGGGATTTTTTTGTACTTGATTGTTACAGGACAGGGAATGGGGGGGGTGTCCATGGGTGGAGCTAAGGGCACCTAGAGTGCTTTGTCTAGGAGTGTGTGGAATATAAAACAGACCTTGCTCAAATACTTGAGAAGTCTCCAATGCATTATGAAATCTACGGGTTAGAAGCCCAATTTAAATCACTGGAAATTTGGGAATTATTATATGTCCCCTTAAAGGGATAGTAATACTTCATTTTAACTTTATTGTATTTTGTAGGCATTAAAAAAACATGAAGAATGATATAAGTCTTATCTCTGAAACCTTTATGGTTTAAGAGATATTCACAAACAAAGTATCCCCCCCCTGTTCAACCAAATCAGAAGGGAGATGCCCAGGTAGACTGCAGAGAGGGACAATCTTCAATTAAGATAATGGAAAAAGCTGAAAAACTTATCAAGGGGGGAAGGGCTTTCATTGTTTTCATACAAAGAAAATTGTCCCCTTCTGTTATCTGTACTGTCATACAACCAGACTCACATCTGAGAAGAGATTGTTTACACTAGGTAAAAGGGGCGGGGAGGGGAACTTTGCTTGTGAATATCTCATAAACCATAAAGGTTTGAGCGATAAGACTTATATCATTCTTCATGTTTTTTTAATGCCTACAAAATAAAATAAAGTTAAAACGAAGTGTTACTATCCCTTTAAGTGCAGTAGGTTCCCCCAGAATTGTTCCTCTTTGACTTTGTGCATATGCATATGAACATGCATCCCTTTAACAGCTGCTAAATCGCAGACCTAATTAAATATATTAATTGTTTAATTTAGCTTTTAAAAAAAACAAAAAAAACACAGCTTCAGAAACAATGCTTTAACCCTTTGAGTGCTGGGTGTTTAGGGGATTTGTTTTTCTGAGACGTCATGATGCTTTTTCAATATTTTGTGATGTGATTAGAATTCATACCTTTATAGCAACATATAGAAAACTAAATATTTCAACACCAGTCTCAAGGGAAATACATTTTGCAATAAATACAAGATACTCTCTCATAAATGTGCTAAAAATGTGAAAAGTGATATTTTCTAAATACAATAGACTAGAACTCAAACATGTTTGTAGCTAGTGTTAAAGGGATAGTAATACTTAAAATGTAAAAAAAAATATGTTGTAGGGTTTATCCCCCTGAGTAAAACAAGAGTACTCCCACTGCTGAAAGGTGTTTCATTCAAAAGTTATTAATTTTCAAAGCTGAATTTTTTAGGTGCAAAATCACAGTGGCCTGAAATTGTACAGTGGCGCTGTTGCTACACCATCCTATGGAGATTTATGGTCCCGGGACCAGAGCTGTCCATAGGATGGTGTAGCAACAGCGCCACTGTACAATTTCAGGCCACTGTGATACTGCACCTAAAAAATTCAACTTTGAAAATTAATAACTTTTGAATGAAACACCTTTCAGCAGTGGGAGTACTTTTGTTTTACTCAGGGGGATAAACCCTACAATATATATTTTTTTTACATTTCAAGTATTACTATCCCTTTAATACATTTCTATAATTCCGTCATCCCCGCTCCTTACAATGACAGCACATATGCTTTGTTTTCATGCATGGTCTGCATAGACCCCATATAACAGGTGCACAAAAGGGTATTTTCAACTTTATCAACTTAAAATGCACATGCTACTAGATAAAGCTGCTCCAAAAACCATATAAAAACATGTTTTCGGAAGGTGACACTATACAAATAGAGGGGCATTTTTTTTTTTTTTTTTTTTAAACATTTTCCCAACTTCAAAGATACTTAATTATTTGAAAAACATGGAACTCTGTACCTACTGCCAGCCCAAGAAATATGGTATCCCATTAGTATGTACTGACACACTGTAGGGGACACCTACCACAATCTGTTTCCTTTTCTTACTTTTTCAAATATGACTATTTGGCTATAAAACAATATATATAATAAAAAATAGGGCTTTTTTTCTTATTTACATTTCCACCGCTTCATAGATTGTTATGTTTGAAAATCATGTAATTTTCTGCTGTATTCACTTCCTACTGTCAGCCCAAGGAGAAACCACCTCCTAAAGGGCCTGTTGCAGCTGCTGTGCCTGTGTAAGGAAGACAGTCCTAAAGTTATAGAAGACTCTCTTCAACACACATACACAGGCACAACAACTGCATCAGACCCTGCAGGAGGTGGTCCATTGGGTAACCAGCACCAAAGGAAGTGGAGATTAAATAATTAATGTTAGACCCCTAAAATATATCCTAAACTTACTTTTTAACACATTGTTTGTGCTGTTTGTAATGAGATAAGATCTAAAGTCAACTAATTTATTCTGATGTAGTGCCTTCTAATCTTCACAAAGGCTGTTATCGCAATCCAGTTAAGGACAATCCTGGTCAATCACTTCTGATTGCTGTGATACTTGGAGCCCTGGAAAAGGCAAGAATGGCTACCCCCATATGTAATCATATTTAAGACTAGATTTCAGGTCTCAGAAAACAAATACAGTTTTACATATGTAAAAGGTACTGAAGTGTATATTACCATATTACCCTAGATCATTTAACCCCTTGGATCAGGGGCGGATTGCCCTATCGGGGGATTGGGCATGAGGGATTCTTCTACTGCCAATCAGTAAATCCCCTCCGTGTGTAGAAGCTAAAAGTTTGTCCGGGAGGGGCGTTCTCAAGGTATATGTATTGTAGTGTTTATGGAGTTTATAGTTACAAATGCCTATATACACTGCCTGATTCCTCTTTACCTTTTATTTATTTTCCATAGGTAGTAGAAAATCAGACAGCACCTCTGCTATGTTGATCTCGGTTTCAAAGAGTATAGTAGGGTGGATCCATGGGCTCCCAGAAGTTCCTTGTAAGGAGGGAGCTTGTCCAACTGCTCCACTAGGAGATTTCAAACAAAGGGCTTCATGAATGTGGTGCACTCCAATTCACCACTACCAAATAATAATAATAATTAAAGAGGAAATAAATAGTGTATATGGGGATCAGTATATGTGGGAACTTAACTACAGGGGCCAATGGAACCAAGATGGGTGGTCAGACAATGGGGGTCACTACCAGTGAGTACTAGAACCATGCCAGAGGTGTCAGACTGTATATGGTGATCTGTGACTACCACTGGACAGTGAAACCAGGTGTGGGGGGGGGTGTCAGGCAGGATATATGGTGATCTGTGACTAGCAGTCGGCGGTGAAATCAGGATGAAGGGGATCAGCCACTGTATGTAAGGATCTGTGACTACCAGAAGGCAGGGGAACCAGACAGAGTGGGGGTCCCAGATAGTGTATATGGGGATATGTGACTACCAGTGGCTTCAATTCACTATAAGCCTAAGTCTCCAACCCCATAGAGTACATCTGAGGGAATGCCAATGTATTTAGGAAAACAAAATAAATGTATTTTATTGGTATTTTAAGTCTTTATGAAGGTGCTATGATTTGTGCTGTGTTAAATGTACTAGTGAAGTTTTATTCAATGTTATTGCAGCCACATTTGTATTGTTTTAGGTGAAGTACTTCCATGGCCTAAAATGCTACTGTGTTGCTATTGCTACAGCAAACTATGGAGGTTTATGGGAAACTGACCTTAGCGGTCCACAGACCATTGTAATAACAACACCACCATAACATTTCAGGGAGTATAAGTACTGCACCCTTGAGCTGTATAAACCTTTTAATAAAACATCTCTCAGCAGTGGAAGTATCCATGTTTTCTCAGCAGGATAAACTCTATAATATATATATATTCTTTCAATATATAACGTCATTATCCGTTAATTACCATTTAATAACTCCTCCCCCAACCTTTCGGTGCTCACTACACTTGCTTATTGTGAACTTGTGACTTCAATGTAAATGAGGTTTTTTTCATTTCTTAAAATAGGCACTGACCCAGAGTTTACCAAGTCTACTAGGAATTGCACTTGTCCATGCATATTATTTTAGGAAAATTACTGTTATTTGAGCCACTTAGCCATTTGCTGGTATTGAAGCAGACTAAAAAGCATTTACTTTCTTTTGAACACAAATGCTCCTGAACTAAGCTAACAATTGTGAAATCAGCTGCATTCTGACAAAGACATGAGCTCAGCTCAGCACCACTACCATTCTCCAATCAACAATTAATTTCTTCCCATTCACTAAACAGCCCTTAATGTTGCTCACATTATCCAGCTGTGAGATTAAAACTGCCAGCCTGATGCAAAGTTCCTAATTTCACAGCCAGCACACTGAAAACCACAGAAAAGAAAAGCCTGGAAGCCAACTAAAATATTTTTTTTTCAAAATGTATTAAAAACTACTGCTCTAAGGTTTAAGACTTTGTTGCAGTTTTGTCAATTAACCTATACAACCTCAGAAGGTGACGGCTCTATAAGCTGTCATTCTCCATTTCTCCCCACGATAATGTACTATGGCTTAGGGGGAACATTGCAATTCAATGGAACAATAAAGACACAGTGAGAGATATATGCCATTTTTCCAGTCACAACAAGTGCCTTGGGGATAAGCACAGGATCCTGGGCTGTGCGATCTTGCTAATGGAGATTTTACAAAGCAGTCATTTTTTTAGCACAAAGTGATGGCAAAGGTCTGTTTATTTTCCAGCTGCATACTACATTATTATAGAAAATTGTTGCTTCCTGATTATATGCAGAACAGAAGCAATTGTCAAAGCAGCAATCAGCATACTCAATTTTTTTTTGCGCATATCTAATATAACCGAACATTCAATGCTACTTCATATATTTGTACCTCGCACCACTCATTACTCCTCCTACACCACAAAAATGAATGCACGTTAATGTAATTATTGCCATCATTATGCATATGCTAACTCAAACTGAGAATTAGACACCATCATGTGATTTCACTTGCCCAATAAACAATGGGGAGAGCAAGTTCAAATCTCATGTACAGATGGCAAAATGAAATCCAGGACCCAAAAATGTACTGCATCTCTGTGACAGCCTCATACACTCTACTCCTGCCTGTGCTTTGATCACAAAAAGGAATGCTGACAGAAAGGAAGGGAAGGTAGCTTGTTAATTCACAATACATTTACTAGTGTAAGCCAGAGAAGAGCATGTAGCAGGGCCCCATTACATCACTAATACTATGTATTATACAATATACTATATATTATATTTACAACAAGATTTTCTGCAGTTACAAGAATAAGTTAAATTCTGGGATTAGAGATGTCATTTTAGTGGTACAAGGGTGCTGGTTTACATCACTATTGTGGCTACAGAAACCAAGTGTGAGTGTAGCAGTGTTATAAACTTACAGCCTTAAAATTTTAGTAGGACCCAAAACTTTTTTTTCCACTGCCAGTAAGTGCTGAAGTTGCCAGTGGCAGCCTTATTCCTACTGGCTAAGAAGGTGGGTGTGGTATCACAGCAGGAAAGAGGAGTCATCAGCTGCTTCTCTGGTGCTCACAGCACCAGCATTAGGAAGAAGGCCAGGGAAGGACCATTGCAGTGAGGTTTTCAGGTTTATAATAGTGCTGCAGTACTCACAATAGAAGTTTTATAGAGATGTCAATTAGTGATTTCCATTTACAGACTTTCCAAAACTAAGGGTCTTAGGCACAAAACAACAGAGGAACAATTTTGGAGCAAATCATGAAATCAGAAATGAAGGTTTCCAAAACCTCCATTGATTAAAATGGGGCTTTTACCCCTTGAATGCTAGAGAGGTCTCGATAAAAGCCAGATTGAAATCAATGGGAATATAATTGCTGCATTCCATAAAACTTCCATTGTAGAACATTATCTAATCCTCTGTGGGCATTTTCATGGGACAAACAAACATGTTAAGATGAAGCAGGTGGAAATAGACTTTAGTTCCCTGGTATTGCCTGGGAGAGAGAGAGGTCAAAGCAGAAGAGTGGCTCTTTTAAAGCAACGAAGAACTCAGATGAAATGCAATGAAATCATTTAGCTGGACTCATGATGAGGATGCATAATTTATTGTGCACATTGTGATGGCATAAGCTATTCATGAGGATTTGCTTATGAAATATTGAATGCAATGAGAAGACGATGGAATGATTTATGTTAACAATGTAAGAACCAGAGAGCGAGCAATGCACTCTTAAGCAATGTGCTGCACATTCATATGGTAGTGACACTCATATCCACCAAATATTACATAAAAACATAACTCCCAAGTGTCCTGTTGTAGGAGGAACAGCCATTTTTCTTGACCCAGTCCCCCTCTTTCCCACTTGCATCCCTTTTTTATTAGATCAGAATGTGTAGTATGTATTATACACTAGTATGCTCCACGGCAATAAAACTCACATTAATGTTTGTTTAAATATCCGCACGTGTTTATACGATAGTGTACGGTAAATAGAAGACTTTGCTCTTGTTCTAAATCATTTATTCAGTTAGAGCTGTCAAAAGGTCATGAAGAAACAATTCTCGATAGTGCCTCTCTCTTACTAGTTGCTCCCCTAGAAATACCTCCTAAAACAAAAGTATCCCCTTTTGCCAGTTGGAATTTTGGGAGGTATGTAGAAGTAAAGCACCTAAAATGTGGTTTAATGCTTTGTTCTTACTACAGTCAAATAACTTTTACTTTTTAAAATACATTTTCATTGGAGAACTCAGCTACCTCATTTAGTGGCTATATTGAGCGGAAAAAGGGTAGTACATGGATGGCAGATGTGGATTGCATGCCCTGGCCCAGCCTGCTTACAGACATCACACTCAGCACTCTGACAAAACAAAGGTGTGGAATCTATGCTATTCTAATATGTTTTGAATCTAGTTTAAGATTTCGTCAATTTTTAGGGCACTTTGGGCGTGACAGTGTAGGATTCACATGTTTAGCTCAGATGAGAGTTGGTACCGTGTTAGACGTAGAAATACAGGAGGCAAATATAGTTTTTGATACCTTTTATTGGCTAACTAAACAGATTTAAATGCAAGCTTTCCAGACCTTAAGTCTCTTCCTCAGGCATGTTATCCAACATGCCTGAGGAAGAGACCTACGGTCTTGAAAGCTTGCATTTAAATCTGCTTAGTTAGCCCATAAAAGGTATCAAAAACTATATTTGCCTCATCTTTAGCTCAGACTCCCATTTTCTACACAGTGCAGATCCAGACTTTTTATTAGATTGTCCCCCATTGGAGCACACTTATTAAAACGAATTGTCTTCTAAGTAAGCACTAAATATATGTAGCATATGTAGAGCTGCATTGCATCTAATGATTTAACTCTCTGAGTAGCAGCGGGGTACTTAATCTTAAAGGGACAGAAATGTCCCATAAAAAATTCTTCTAGTTTTGTAGAAGTTAAAAAATAAACTATGTGCCACAAATCCTATTGAAATGTACCCCCCAATCCTTCTCCGGATGTCGGCCGACTCGAGGAGGCTCTTCAGCACAGCCAAAATTGCGTTATTTAAAAAAAACTACTTCATTTGAATGGTCTACAAAGTGTGCTTGCAAACCAGCCACACTTCGTAGACCTTTTCAGTGAAGTAATACTTTTAAAATAACATGATTTCGGCACTGCTGCAGAGCTGGTCCCAGGACTGGAATCTCCTGACGTCAGTGCTCTGAAGGGGAGGGAAGGGGGAACTTTAGAAGTTAATATCTCTCAAACCATAGAGGTTTGAGAGGTAGGATTTGTGGCACATAGTTTATTTTTTTAACCTCTACAAAACTAGAAGAATTGTTTATGGGACATTAGTGTCCCTTTAAATGTTACTACCCTCTAGCTACAGTCACACCTCTAATATATATCACATTTCTATAATCAAATATTTTGGGTAACTTGCTGACAGGATAAGGAACACCTTCTATTAATACCCCCGCCGCACACACTTACCTTACATTTACCAGAAAATCCTAATGGTCCCTATGAATTCTCTTTTGTTCAGAAGATAACATTTGCAGTCAGTACTGGATGTCATCTCCATGAGGTCAGACAGTACTGGCAGTTTTTTTTTTCTTGTATTTTTAAAAAATTTAAGGCGGCAGAGTGTGCAAGCCAGAGGGGTGCACAATACATTATGAAGCAATGCATTGCATCCCTGACTGGTCCTTAAAGGGTCAAGATAACCATGTGCTGTGAGTAGGGTTTGAGGTCTTCTAGTTCTACTAGAAACTCTCATGTCTACTTCCATGGACACAATATCCAAGTCAGACTGAATATTGAACAAAAGCACAATGACAACATTCATAATGTGGATTAGGATTTTCTGTCCATATAAGGTAAGTGATGTTTCCCTTGCTAAATAGTTAAGATGAAATCTGCAAACCTCCAGGGCTTCTATTGATCTCGCTCTCTGCACCACCATACGAATATTCTCTGCTTTCCTGGTCCCCTCCAGTGTATTCGCTACCACTTGGAGCCATTCTTGATTCTGATTGCTTACGAGCAGGTGGAGGGTAATTCACTCTTCCAGGACCAGTAGCAGTTGATTCAGTGGCTGGAAGCATAGAAATTTGGTTCATGACTACAGTGCATTTCCAGATTTAGAAAATAAGAACATACTGTAAAAATAAAAATTAGATGAAGAACTCTGACATAAACCCTGTAAAGAAAAGTATCAGTACTGAGCCATGTGTAGAGAAAGAAGAGGTGTGAGGGGAGGAAACCTCACCAGATAAACAAAATAGGAGTGCCTTCCTCCTCTCTCCTGTGCAGTAGTTCTTCTCACTCTCTCTTACTGCCATCTAGGGCCTGCTCTTCCTTCCAGCCCCCACCCCTTAATCTCTGGGAAATCCGGTCAGAGATCATCAGGCGGCTCTGCAGCAGAGCCGCAATCGCGTTAACTAAAAAAAAACTTTCACTAAAATGGTCTTGCAAACCAAGCACACGCAGAAGACCATTTCAGTGAAAGTTTTTTTTTTTAGTTATTGTGATCAGGTTGTGCTGGAGAGCCGCCTGAAAGTTGTACGACTCTGTTCTCTGCAGTCAGCTATAATGCTGACTACGGGGAAGGGAGAGGGAGAGGGCAACTTTAGAAGCGTTCATCTCTCAAACCATAAAGGTTTGAGAGATGACTCTGGGGGCAATATGTTTTTTTTTTACTAGGGCTTTAATATAGGGATTTGTAATACTTAAAGGGATAGTAATACTTCGTTTTAACTTTATTTTATTTTGTAGGCATTAAAAAAACATGAAGAATGATATAAGTCTTATCTCTCAAACCTTTATGGTTTATGAGATATTCACAAGCAAAGTTTCCCCCTCCCGCCCCTTTTACCTAGTGTAAGCCATCTCTTCTCAGATGTGAATCTGGTTGTATGACCAGACAGATAGCAGAAGGGGACAATTTTCTTTGTATGAAAACAATGAAAGCCCTTCCCCCCTTGACAAGTTTTTCAGCTTTTTCCCTTATCTTAATTGAAGATTGTCCCTCTCTGCAGTCTACCTGGGCACCTCCCTTCTGATCTGGTTGAACAGGGGGGGGATACTTTGTTTGTGAATATCTCTTAAACCATAAAGGTTTGAGAGATAAGACTTATATCATTCTTCATGTTTTTTTAATGCCTACAAAATAAAATAAAGATAAAATGAAGTATTACTATCCCTTTAAGTATTACTATCCCTTTAATGAAGAAAACAAATACTATTCCGTTCATTCCATGGACACTAGAGAGATTTTTATCATATCGTTGCCACAATGCAGAGGAGACCACTTTGCCACAAAAATGGTTAAATATATCACTAAATAGCATAACTAGAAATATAAGTGTTTTAAGCTGCTATCTTGCCTTTCCAAATACCGGATTCAAAAGACTAATTTCTATGGCACTATGATAATGAGCACCTGAATCTCAAATACTGATTACAAAGTATACAAAGCATTTCAGATTACAGCTGCTCCACAAGCTAATGTCCATTCCACACACTGCATGTTTATCAAGTCGTTAAGCAGGGAACAATGTTTGATTATCACTAACAATAAATGTGCCATGACTTGAACTCTCCTCCTTATATTATCTGATTGTGCTTTGAAGAAGAATCCATGAGCTCACAGGCCTAATTCACCAAGCTACAGTGTAGACATCATGTGGCAAATCAACTGCCTCAAACGGGACAAATGAAAATTCCTTTTGAAAGAAATGGGGATTTTAATGACTTGAATGCTAGAAAAGGCTCTCTAGCATTCAAGGGGCCAAAAACGCCATTTAAATACATTGGATTTTGGGGAATTTTAATTTGTCCCCAATTCTGCAGATTATTTGCTCCAGAACTGATCCATTTTAGATTGCTGGATTAGTCTTCTATTTTGTTACAATATGAACTGAATTTAGAAATAAACATCTCTGCCACATTCTCAGTCTAAAATCCCGTTATAATTTAAAATGTGTGGCCATGCAGCTGTGCAAGTTAGAATGTTGTTAGTTGCAGCTGCTTTTCCATAGACTTCAATGGCAATGTATGTAATTTAGGACATAGTTCATAAAATGAAACATAAGCTTATTTTCTTCTGTGATTTGTTGTGAAAACTAACAGTGTCATGTACTTAACTGTTGGATGCTAGACACAGCTCCAACTCATTTGGGGGTTATCAATTAAGGAGGGATAAAGAGGAGATAACTTCTCTGGTAATATCACTTCTCCAGTTCCGCACCAAAATCTCAAAGGTGGAGAACTCTCAGTGCATTGGGTCAAGAAAATAACATAGGAATGAGAGAAGTGATATTCATACATGGGAACTCTCAGGGTTTGACCCTGAGACTCAGGGTTTTGGCCCAAATCTCAGGGTCTCAGGGTGAAGAGTCAAAATCTCAGGGTGAGAGAGGTCAGTGCTCCCTGTTATATGCTTCTTTAGTCTCTAAATGGGTGCCACTTGTACCAGAAAGGCAGAGGGAGAAGTCCTGATTGATTTGTGTGTGTTCATGCAGTGATATCTGTACGTTGTTGTATATTAATGGCTCCTTGAATGCCGACTGGAGTGACTCTCGATTAAAGCGATTAGGGATATATCGCGGATAATCTATATTATAGGAAATTTAAGGGTTAATATTTACACAGTCTCAGGGTCAGCTCATTTTGAAAGTTCCCAGGTATGGTGATATGACTGGAGAAGTTGGGGGAGATTCACTAAGGGGGGATAAAGTAGAGATAACTTCTCCAGTGATATCACATCTCCAATTCCTATGTTATTCGATGAATAACTTGAGGACTGAACTTGGACAGCCCTGTACTACCATACACACAAGCTCCAAGTCAGTGTCACCCAGGATCCAGACCCCAGGTCCATTGTTCAGTGTAATTAAAGGAACACACCTAAAATTACTTGGGGTTAAACACACTTAAATACCCTGTATCTCATGCTGACTTTTACAAAGATTCTCTATTTGTTTTCTATTCATATGTATGCTCTGTGGGGGCTCTTATTGCTGTTTTGTCCTGGGCTCTCTTTACCATAGCGATCTTGATAGGGTGTCTTAGACATGACATTGTTTTTCTGTCTGTAAATGAGCGAAGATAATACAAGTCTCAATACAATAACAGCGTTAGCTATGAGTAAGCAAATAACCAAACTGTGTCTATTAGGAACACTCTACAACACATTAAAAATGCAAGTTCAGGATTAAATTTTAATTACCTAAAATAATGATAATTGCGACGTAATTCGTTGGATACGGCTCCGACACTCAAAAGGTTAACAGTTGCTAGCCGGAAGTACATATATTTAAAGTTATATAACCCCATATATTTTTAGTGTTCCTTTAGCATTGTCTCCTTAGACGTGAGGGTACAATATCCTTGTTGGTTACTCGGCCATGACAGCCTGCACACAGGCAGAACATGCTGCACAGCCTGACCTGGAGGCACAGAGACATTAGCCCTCCAGGGAGATGCAACTGATGAAGTTGAGCAGGTGAAATGTAACATCAGACTAAGGGCTCGATCCAAATGTTGGCGTCGCCAGAAAACAATGGCAACGCTGGTTTTAACGTCAACTGAGCAATGCAAATGTTCCACTAGTAACAAGCGACGCCAGTTCTGAAAGACACTTCACCCGTCGCCAGAACAGCAAGATCTCACCCATAGATGATAATGTACAAGCAACGCCAAAAGCTATTCAAATGTTGGAGTCAGGGCTAACTCGCGTTAAATTGCAACATTTCTCTCCAGAAATCTAACGCCTATTCTTTTTGGAGAACAGCACACCACACAGAGTAAGAAAAACACCGTCGCCAGTTCTGAACAGCATTCTCTGTGCTTTTCCCTATCCAGCCACTAGGGGAACACAGAGATGGCTTTCAGCACCATGGACAGCTCTGAATGCCATAGGGATGTGCACTGCTCACCCCTGTGGCATTCAAAGGGTTACAATCAATAAAACTAGTACACCAAGCACTACACAATGCCCCCTTCCACATCCCCCCCCTTAGTATGTCACATATATTGCATATATGCGACATACTAACCCCATCCACATCCACCGCATGGACTTCCATGTAGTGGACAAATCTGTCTTTTATTCCACAATTAACCCTTTGAGTACCAGAGAGGTAGGAAAGCATTGCTTAGCATGTTTCCTAGCCCTCTGGTACCCAAAGGGTTAATAGGCAAGGTATGGACTGCATACCTTGCCTGTATATATGCGTGTGTGTGTGTTTTTAATACATTTTTTATTAAAATATCATTAATAAACGTATATTGACTTAGATTCATTCATTTATAATGCCCTACCTCCTGTGTCCCATTTCTATTAGTACTTTTGCTCCACTCTCCTTCAAACGGACATTATGAATGAATGAATCTCATTCATAAACCATTGCTAAAGAAGCCCTCCCCAGAGCTTCCTTCAGTTACTTCATAAAAATGCTGTACTGTTGGCTGGGGGCATTGAAGAGGACCAGAGGCATTGGAGGAAGCGGGTGGAGGAGACAGAGACATCGGAGGAAGCAGGTGGCAGGCTTGTATTTGCTACCCGCTTCCTCCGATACCTCTCCTCTCCTCACACGTTGGCATGGGACACAGGAGGTAGGGCATTATAAATGAATGAATCTAAGTCAATATACGTTTATTAATGGTATTTTAATAAAAAAATGTATTAAAAAAAACCACACACACACACACACACACACACATATATATACAGGCAAGGTATGTAGTCCATACCTTGCCTATTAACCCTTTGGGTACCAGAGGGCTAGGAAACATGCTAAACAATGCTTTCCTACCTCTCTGGTACTCAAAGGGTTAATTGTGGAATAAAAGACACATTTGTCCACTGCATGGAAGTCCATGAGGTGGATGTGGATGGGGTTAGTATGTCCCATATATGCAATATATGTGACATACTAAGGGGGGGATGTGGAAGGGGGGATTGTGTAGTGCTTGGTGTACTAGTTTTATTGATTGTAACCCTTTGAATGCCACAGAGGTGAGCAGTGCACATCCCTATGGCAGTCAAAGCTGTCCATGGTGCTGAAAGCCATCTCTGTGTTCCCCTAGTGGCTGGGTAGGGAAAAGCACAGAGAATGCTGTTCAGAACTGGAGACGGTGGTTTTGTACTCTGACTTGTGTGCTGTTCTCCAAAAAAAATTAGGCAGCGATGGTTTTGGATTTTCTGACTGAACTTTCTACTATGGAGTGCTGTGATTGGCTGTGGTGCTAGGTAACATTTTTATCATGTGTTTTTAGGTAAGATTTTGTAAACAACGCAGGTTTAAGGTTAACGTGTATTTTGTTGGTCATCGCTCGTTAGCCTTTCTGGGTAAGGAAGATTTGAATCTCACGTTACCCGGTCTTGCTTAACTCGCGAAGGCAGTTTTTTTCTTCACGTTGGTTTTAACGCCAACATTTGGATCGAGCCCTAAGTTAGGACTCATTCAGAACCAGTGCCTCACTTGTATCATACTACCATTTCTTCCCCCATATGTCACACCATTCCTCTTTTCTCTCCCCATTCCACTTTATCTGCCTTTATCTCCTTTCTTCCCCACCTAACTCCTTCCTTCCTCTCCATCCATGCCTGCTTTCTCCCCTCAGTAACTCCTCCTTATTATGAGATTGCAAGCTTGTGGGATGTGACTGAAAGCTATGATGTTTCATGTGGGTCATTAGATTGCAAGCTCTGTTGTTTTATATTTGTCACTTTAGATTGCACACTCTGTGTCATGTGGGTCACCATAAATATGTTTTGTGCAAATGCTTTGTTTCATAGATATGTGGATCGCTATAGACTGTAAACTAGCTTGCTTCATGTAGATTACTATAGAATGTAAGATTTGCTTTACCTGGGCCACTACAAATATGTTTTGCGCAAATACTTTATGTTATATTCTGAATTTCAAAGAACTAGAGAGAATAATACTAATCATTTTTACTGCAAGGAAATCCTCTCTTTGTGTGGGAGGTAGGGTAGTGGGGTTTGGCACACATGGGATGCGTGGTTTGTTTTCGCACGCAGCACCAGTTAGCCTGAGACTGGCACTGATGTCTCTTGTAATGCAGGTCACTTATGAAAAACACAAGCCGTAGGGTAGCGCTGGTCCCCGCGCAAGCCACAGAATACAGTTTTAGGAACCATTCTGCATTAAAGGGGAGGCCTTGTAACATGGCCCATGTCCCACACCATGTAAAAAAGGGCAGTTCTTCTGAGCTACAAGTGAAGGGGAATAAAAGAGTTCAGAGAAGCTATCACATCTTGGCAATGACTATCAGTTCAGCTGAAGGTAATGTTACTATCTATAACTAATGGGCCATTTCATCAGATCAATATCCATGTCAGATTTAATCAAATGAAGTCAGGTGTGTTCCATCGCTCAATTAAATTACAATTTAACATGCACGTACATTGTGCATGAGAATAGGTAATTTATATAAAGCCTAATGCCATCGGCTCTCCTCACTTCCACTTTCAAATTTTTACCATCTGTGATTCAAAGGATTGCAAAGAAAAGCAGTTGTGGCATACTGTTAGTACCGACAGCACAATTCTGTATGGCTGAGCCTGGGATAAAAAGATGTCCAGATACAGCCTGGGATATTATATATTATATTTATCTGAATGGCCCTGGTCCCAATATGCACTCTGTGCAAAGGAAAAGTCTATATTTAAAGTAACAGGCTAACATGCGTATCTCAGATTGAAGAATTGCAGACAGCTTGTACACATTATAAAAATAAAGTGTAATAATAGAAACATACAAATGAAATGACTGTATTTATAAAATAAGTTGCTTGTTATACACTCAACCCCTTAACTGCCAAACTTGCACAGAAAACTTTTACATACATGGTTGTTCTGTAAACAGAAGAACTAGCAAATTATTTACAGGTAATTTAGGAAATCTGAATTAACTGCATGCAAACAATAAGGAATCGGAATTCTGATTTTTTTTTCCATATATTTATCAATATATTTACATACAGTACCAAAAGAGAGCATATTCTTTTCCATAAAAAATAATGTACAGTTTGCATGGGTGCATTTAACAAACCTGTGAAACCTCATTTAATATTTTTATTTGACGTGGTCCCTAAACTGTGAAATAGCCCTTTCCAATGCATTTGAGACCTCTCTAGCAGTCAAGGGGTTAAAATGCCCATTTCACTCAATTGAAAATTGGAGAATTTTTATTCGTCCCAGAATTGCTCATCGTTAGCTTATTAAATTGCACCATCAATCTCAAACCAGTCAACTGATTTTTTTTTATCCAGTTTTATAGTTTTCTGATACAAAACACCAAACAAACATAACAGGCTCTGTTAGTATATAAAACAGGCAAAGGTAGGTAGCCACCACAGTCATAGAGGTCACATGCACACACACACACACACACACACACACAAAACTGTATGAGTAACGTATATAATTCCACAGGGGTGAGACAATGGCACCTTCAAAGGTCCTATAAGGTGACCAGGGAGCTTGGTCACTCCCGTTAAGAGTACAGATGATTAGGAATCAGACAAAACAGATGATCAATTGATTTTTTTACATCACTTAATCTAGTGCAATTATTTTTTACTAGTTTTTCACCAAGTAACTCCACTCCCCCACTCCCTAATTTGAACACTAAGATGCAAAATATAAACAATGAACCCCTTGAATGCTACAGATCTCTTCAATGCATTGTAAAGAAATGTGTTACAGATCTCTAGCAGGTTAATTAATTAAATTCATAGGCATATGAAATAATGATTCTATGATGTGTGACCGGCTCTCTCATTTATTTACACTAAGTCTTGAAGTGGAAACTTGTGTTAAGATAAGTCCTGGAAACCACGGCAACAATAAGAATCAGTAGTTATGGAACACTTGCACTACATTGGCTGAGTGGTCTGTATTTTATGCAACACTACCCTTTGAGTGCCAGAGGGGTACCCAACGCACTGAGTTCGTTGGGTACCCCTCTGGCACTCACAGGGTTAAAGGAGATCTAACTCCGCCTAATCATAACACCCTACTTACCTTCCTATGGCCAGAAAATCATAATTAATTTTCCCCTTGTCCCTTTGTTCAAGCGATACCTTCTTCAATAAGTCTTTCCCACAGAAGTGGACATGGCAGTTGCTATCAGGACCACAAACTCTGCTTCCTGCACATGGTAATCTTAACCATTTAAGGGCCAGAGGGGTATAAAACCTCTCTGGCCCTTAAAGGATTTAAGTGCCAGTAATTTCACGCACTCTGCATGCATCCATTTAACATAAAATACCAGCAACTATCATGGCTTCCTCCATGGACATGACTTCAAGGACTGACTGTAGATGTCATCTCTTGAAGTAAGGCACAAGGACAAAAATCCATAGGGGCATTGGAATTTTCTGGCCATAATAACATAGGTAGGGGTTATTATTTGGAAGTGTTAGTTCTCCTTTAAAAAGTAAAAGCCAGTTTTGTTTCCTGTGTATGTACAAGTTCTGCATTATAACTTATTTCCTCTTACCATAGGAGTCTTGGTCTGGCTGTGCAGGAACCTCTGCTTGACCTTAGAAGAAGAAAAAAAAAGGATTTCATTAAATAGTGTATATTCTCTATTGAACATTGAACATTGAAAACACTTGCTACAAACTATAGGCTGAGGTGTAAAATTATGTGGGCATATTAATTCCAATATTCATAAATATTACATTTTGAAACAGAAATCCCTTTAAATTCAGGGTGTGCATCTTGACGACGCCCACTGGCTCTGCACTATACTGCAGCCAATTATAATCAAACCAAGTTACCATGATTGCCAATGACATCATGCTGCATTCTGTACCCCTCTGGCACTCAAAGGGTTAATTCAAAACGTATTACTCTAATTTGTTTAATCAAACTGTTAGCAACAGCTCCCACTAGTGGCCAAAAGCCAAATCTTTTTTTTCTAATGCATTTTGTGTTAGAGCTTGAACAGCACCACCTAGGAACAACTAGGAACAGCACCGCCTATTGAGCACAATAGATAATTGAAGGTTAATGAAAAATGTTTGCGCTTTAACCCCTTGAGGACTGGGATATTTTTACCATTTAGGCCATGCCAAATGTCAGATTTCTGACTAAGTTCTCCATTTTCTTGTGAAGTGCATGCAAACTATATATATATATATATATATATATATATATATATATATATATATATATATATATACACAAGCATCTTGATAAAGGCCCTGAATAGGGCCGAAACGTTGATGGAATAAACTTCACTACTGTTTGTCATCAAGGAGAAGTCCTGTGAGTGCACTCTTTATTTTATATATATATATATATATATATATATATATATATATATATATATATATATGAAAACCTTTAAATGTGCACTCTTCTGTTTTTAATTGCACCACACTGGGACCCACAAGTATTGCAAAGAAAGTATTTAAAGGGTCCCTCTCCAGCGTGTTTCCTATAACATCTCATCAGGGATTTTACATTTAGATAGGGTTTTTTTTAAGTTGTATTAGAGTAGGACTTGCCGCAAGTGAGATACCTTGGCGTGGTGGCAAGCTCACCTACTACTTGCCCAATTTGTGAATACTAAATTCTCACTTATTTTTCTAAGAAATACTATATATGCACATTTTAAGGAACATATTTACTAAGAATCATTAAGCTAAAGACCCATCTCTTTTATCAGGCATTCAGTCAACTCATTTTATGTCTGTTTATAGATTTGTAAAGGGCTTTGAGTCTCACAGGGAGAAAAGCACTATAAAAATCACAAATTATTATCATTATTATTATGCACATTACACGGCACACATTTTATTTTACATAGACGAGCGCAGGTTTATCTTTTTGTCTGTCTGTCTTCGCTTTGGGTCTGTACCTGAGGTTTGGGGGACTGGAGAACCCTCTAATTTTCTGCTGCTGTCTATGTATTTATTCCTTATATTCACATTAAATGATATATTCATATGTATATGTTATGGTGAGTTGGCGCTGTGAGTCTTTCTTGCTCTCTCTCTCTATATATATATATATATATACATATATATATATATATATATATACATACATACATACATACATACATATACACACACGTGTGTGTGTGTAATATGAAAACCTTTAAATGTGCACTCCAAGCAACCGGGTCACAGAATGCGCATAGAGATCTCAGACAGTAGGGGACCAGGCTGTCACTTTTAGCAAAGTCTTCATCTAGGTCACACACTCAGACGAGATCTATTACAGGTGACAGCACTCCGATGCAAATGCCTACTGCAATCCTGTGACTCTCTGCACTTGTAGGAGACCCAGGCTGTCATGAGACATGAGGGTGGGAGGGCAGAAAGCTAGTGCCATGTATAAACAGCACAAAGCTCGGACATTTTTGCCATTTACATACGGTGCAAGGGATATTAAGGGGTTAACTTTTGCATTAAAAAATGTCCCATCAGTGGGAGTACCCTTGTTTTACCATCGGGAAAAGTCAGTATATATATTTTTCACTAAAAATGTTTATTGCTCCTTTGAGGATTTTGTCACTTAGGGAACTTTGTCAGTAACACATCTGTGAATATTACTATATGCTCTTTCATCCTATTGCTGTTACAAGCCAGCCTCAGAGTCTGCAAGTCTAAGTATGGAGAGGGAGAAACTCAATGCAAATTAGAAAAGTCTGAATAAATAATGCAGAACTAAAACATTATAGTGCATTATCAAGAGTTATATAATGTAACCATTAGAGAAAGCTTTAAACAATGCACAAACAAAACATCCAATATAATAATATAAGTTAAAAAGGAAAAATGAATCAAACTGTGAAAGGTAAACAACAAATTTCATGATCGGCTGATCTTAGAAGAGAGGAGAAGAGGGGGAAAGGGAAGAGAGAAGGAGAGAGAGTTGTATTTGTATGTGTGTGGAAAGAAAACAAGACCAGTACACAGTATATGGTACTTATGCAAAAGTGAAGAAAATGACATAAAAATTGTATAGTCATGGAGTTGCAATTTACTCCAGAGATGTTTTTGTTGAATGTGGGCTGGCCCAAAATGAATGTTGGGCAAAGCTATTTGACTACTCACTGTTTGGCTGCAGTTAAAATCCTTATTGTAAGAGCTTGGAAGCAAGCTGGGGAGTTTTATAAAATTAAACTACAGAATCAACTCTTATGGCAATTAAACATGGGGAAGGGGATAGGTTGGTCTTTAAAAACTTCTATTAAAAATAATTTAATGAAAGAGAGAGTTGTGAATAGGGTTGCCACCTTTTCTTCAAAAAAATACCGGCCATGGCATTCCCTCCATAGACTTAACATTGGACAGAAGCCAATTTTTTACCGGCCTGCCGGTACAATACCGGCTGGTTGACAACCCTAGTTGTGAATAAAGTGTTGAAGTTGGGGTCTTGACCTTGTGGGATTTGTTGGGCAGATTTGAAATGGGTTAAATTGAGATACAGGGTTTTTTGTGGCTCGGTTCTCCTCCCCCAGTTGCGGTAAGGGTGTATAATTTGTTCAGTTGTCCAGTTGTAACGTGGTGTTTTTGTATTTTAAAGATGGTTCAGCCAGTATGTAAAGAGATGTGGGAGAAGTAGTCTTTACAGTATGGCTGATGTACTGTATTTTTGTATAGAACATTTTGAAATAGATATATAAAAAAAAATTGTACACTCACAAATGGAGTGGCTGCATGCCTCTCTGTAGTATTTGCCTCAAATTAGCGCACCAGATGTAAGAAAATGGAACTTGATGATGAAGCACATCAACAAGTCACTCCATATATCTCTAGTTCAATATCCATCACTGTTTGTCTCCAGAATTTCCACAGTACAGAATGCAAGGATACAGTTCATAGATCCATGATATGGTATTTACAACTGTGCCCAAGTTATTTATTTATTTGAAGTTACACATGTTGCATTTATGAACTGTATCCTTAACCCTCTGAGTGCCAGAGAGGCATGCAATGCATTGCAGAGCAATGTGTTGTGTATCCCTCTGGCACTCAAAGGGTTAACTTTTGCACTGAGAGGATTCTGGAGCAAAGAGGTGGTGAAACAGAGGTACTTCAACATAGCTTGGGCATCCCATCTTCCCTATAGACTTCTGACTTCATGCTGATACTATAGAGAGGCCTGTTGGATTTGATAGTGTACAATTCAATGGTTTATTTTCTTCACTTTTGGCTCTGGTCTTGGTTTTTTTTGTTTTTTATTTTGTTTGTTTTTTTTTTGCAGTTTTCCAATTATTCCACATGTCTGAGATTAGCTACACATTTTTAAAGGAGCAGTAAACTTTTTTAATGAAAAAAATATATATTGTAGGGGTTTCCTATTGAGTAAAATAAGTATACTGCCACTGCTGATAGATACATATTTCCAGAGTTATTACTGTTTAAACCTGTGTTTTTCTTTTCATTAGCATTGACCTCTAGTGGTCAAATTCCAGTTACTTATTCTGTTACATTCTAATGGAGAAGAAAGTCAGTGACTTTACAGTTCTCCATAAAATGTGAAAGAAACTGCCAAGTCACTTCCTGTTAGCTAGAACAATCAGGAAGTAAACACAGTGAATTAACTTCCTGGTGATTTGAACTATTATAACGTTTGAATACAACAACTGACAGCGGTGGGAATGGACTTGTTTTACTCAGCAGGAAAAGCTCTATAATATATGGATTTTCATAAAAAAAAAAGTTTACTGCACCTTTAAACACCACTTTTGATGGGCTTTGCACATAATTGTATTTAACCCTCAGAATGCCAGCGAGGAATCTAACACATTGCTTTACAATGCATTAGATAACTCTCTGGCTCTCAAAGTATTAATGTTTAAGCTGTGAGAGCTTTGCACGTTTTGATTTTTGGTATTTGTGTTTAACCTACTCAGTGCTAGAGGGGTAACCAATGCATTGCATGGCAATGCATTGGTTATCCCTCTGGCATCTGAAGGGTTAAGCCTTTTGAAGGTCAACCAGAAGAAAAACCTTAGTTATTAAGTGAATATAATACTGTACACTGGTTGTTTACACCCTGAATGATGGGCTCATGCTTACCAAGGCTTGTTCCCTTGCTACATATGTATTTTTATTTTTTTATTTTAGTAATTATTTTTTTTCTTTAAAAGGACAGTAATATCCCAGAAAAAATATTTAGCATTTTGTAGGGATTAAAAAGTTGAACTGAATGCAAAAAAATCCTATCTCTCAAACCACTATGGTTTGAGAGATCTCTGCATTCAAAGTTTGATGTTTCCTGCTGACAGAAGGGGATTCGTGTCAGCTGACATGGGGGCTCATCAGCAGAGCTGGAATCGCATTTTTCTTTTTTTTTTTTTTTTTTTAAAGAATGACTTCATTGGAATGCTTTACAAAGTGTACCTGGTTTGCAAGCATACTTTGTACAACATTCCAAAGAAGTCATTCTTTTTAAAAAATGAGATTGCGGCTCTGCTGAAGAGCCTCCGTGTTGGCCAACATGGATCTCCTGCTGTCAACTTTACAACTGACAGCAGGAAACCTCAGACTTTGAAGGCAGATATCTCTCAAACCATAGCAGTTTGAGAGATAGGGTTTCTTGCATTCAATTCAACTTTTTAATCCCTACAAAATGCTAAATACTTTTTCTAGGACATTACTGTCCCTTTAAAAAAAAGTGTCATCATGATTAAAAAAACAGATAGATAGATAGATAGATAGATAGATAGATAGATAGATAGATGGGTAGATATACAAACAGACATATAAGAAATAGGGAACTGTTTTGCCACCTCTGTTCTGGGAGCGAGGATAGCGTTTTTGCTCTGGACCAGGAGCTTCTGAGGCAGCTGAGTCACTGGGAGGTTTCTGGGGTTTGGACTTAGTCACTGGCATTGGTTGAGGGAGGACGTGTTTTGGAAAACCTTTGAAGAACCAAGCACCAGATCTCTTCCAAACCTATATATGTTGAAAAAATATATATAATATTACTTTTCGGCACAGTTTCTGGATCATGTTCATAATCTTAGAAATATTAAATGGTAATTAAAGTAATTAACTGTTGTATCCTGGAGGAAACTGAGTATGCTTGGGTTTGTTTTCACTTATTTTATTTATAGATGGTCACACTTGAACTATTAAGAACCTTATGCAGGAAGCTAAAGAGTTACAATTCTAAAGGGTTGTAGAGTGTGCAGCTGAGATGTGTCCCAGCGGGCCCCTTTACCTCTGCACCTCCCCTTGGGTCTTTTGAGTGCCAGATGAGTACACTGCAAAGAGTTGTACACCTCTCTGACACTCAAATATTGGGTTCTCCTGGCATGAGGGTGGTCATGAACCTGTTCTCATGAACCATGTTCTCAATCAGACATTTGTAGGGGAATTCATCAGATCAGTGTCTTTGCCAGTTGCAATGAACTATGAAGCTATGAATTGTATATCCCTGTGGTCCTTAAAGAGTTAGTAATGTCTTCATATAAAATAATGCAATTGCAGCTATTACAAAAATAAACTAAATGATCCCAGTCCCATCTCTCAAACCTCTATGGTTTGAGAGATAACTGGCTAATGTTCCCACCTCCAGGCTGTTTCAGACATCTGCCATCTAGCTGACAGCAGGAGATTCTGGTACCTGGACCGGCCAGCGGCTGTTCAGCAGAAATTGTGCTATTTAGAAATATTGTTTTGTTGTATTGTTTTGCTCTATACAAACATTGTACACTCTGCATGATAACTGATATTCAGATTTGCTGTCATGATAGTCTGTGGGGGGGGTGGGAGGCAAGATGGATGAACATAGGGGGCAATGGCAGTCTGCCCTGGGAGACATATTATGGCTTTGGCCCCCCTGGAAAACTTTCTGTGGACACCCATATTCGCTGTATAAAAGGTGGCACTGTGTTAGCCATACAAACGCTAGGAGACTGGTATTGTAAAAGTGATACCTTTATTGGCTGACTGAGTAGCTCTAGGATGCAAGCTATCAAGAGGAAGTTGGCATTGAAAGGGTTCATGTGTCTTTCTCAATCATATTTAGAATGCAGGCTGAATACAAAATACAACTTCCCAGTTTGTAGTTTTCTAATGTTACATTTATCACCTTGGAACATACCTGTCTTTGAACTGACTATGCACAAAAGTAAAAATGGAGTAAAATAAAAATCATATTTGCTTTGAAGACCACTCTAGAACTCAAGAGGTTAAAAAGCCCCATTTAAATTAATGGGAATTGCAGGACTTTTTGTTTGCTGCATATGGTGAAATTGGTTTACACGGATTTAGCCCAGTTTTCTTTTGAACACAGGGCCCTATATAGTTGTCAAATGCATGAATTCTGGGGCTTTTCGAAACCTTACAGCAGATGTAGTCAAATGTTAGACTGCCAGATGTTGGGGACTGCCGTTTGGCTGGAAAAGATAGGAGCTGTAGTCCCAAGCAGCTGGAACTCAATCAATTGGCTGCCTTATGTAATGAAATATTTCAAGTGTACAATCAAGCAGATACTCCCAGCTCTGTATACCAGGCTATAAAATGCAGTACAACAACTAAAGTTTGTTATAAGAAACAGCAGACCTCTGAGTATTACTGACCTCCCTCTGCTCACTGCAGATTTTACACAGCCAGATGGAGTGAGGGCGGCTGTTTGTCTCCACACCACACTTTGTGCAAACATTCTGTTAAGAAAACAAAGCATTGGATTAATTGGACATTTTCATTAGTTCTATACTGTTTTCTAAACTGGAATGAGTAATGGACAAATATGGCACTATATAATGCAGTGGGAAGGTAAAGAGGAGAAAAAGAGAGAATAAGATATATGTTGCACACTCTTATGGTCTTACTAGTATTGAAGGCCCGTGTACACGGGTCAAAGTGCCAGCCAGCGGCCTCGGCTGCTGCCCAGGAGCCGGGAGCGTGGGCCGTTCGGAGCGCCCCGCTCTGGATCAGCAATGCCCCTGACTGGAAGCCGGCGTGTTTGTGTAGTCGCTACTGCACATGACTGCATCGTTCGGGCAGTCTCTATTGCACATATGCGGTTACGCACACAGGGAGTGACGCATTCTAGCTCTTAATGTTATTTAGATATAGGACAGTACAGAAGTGCCAGGCAATTCAATTTGAATGGGAGTAGCAGCCAATCCCAATTGTACATTTCCTCCTTCTAGGGCAGGACCCGTATGATGTTCTTCAGGCTATTTCTTTGTGTGTATGGCACTTGTGAGCTAAAAGAGATTGCACCCAAGGAAGGATACCAGTACTACCTAGCTGAGCATCACTAACTGACACTTTGCATATGTTAATTACCTTTGGGTTTGGTCGCCCTAAGGGTAATAAGGGAATAAAGACATGGACCCTTTGCTCAAGAGTGCCTAGAGAGATCCATTGTCCCTCACTGACGAGGCCCAAGAAGGAAACACAAGTCTGTGGTTGACTGTCAAAAGCAACCTGCTTATTATTGCAAGACTGCACTGCTGCCATCTCATCAAGCAACTTTGTACTTAGGCAGTGATCAGTCAATATTTGCAGTTTCAGCTGGTGACTACAGGATCCATCATCCTCAATCAGTTAACAGCAGGATGGGGATGATGGGAGATCTAGGCTACAAAAACTGGAACAAAGCATTGAACAACCCCTATGGTCCTTAAAGGGTTAAGGTTACCATGTGCAATGGAAGAAGTTTGTGTCCTATGGTCTTGCAAACAACTGGACAGGTCATCCAGTACTGACTGAAGATTTTATCTCTTAAAGCAGGGAGAAGAGTAGAACTTATAGGTTCCATTAGGATTTTCTATCCATAGTAAGAAAAATGGTGGGTTATTATTAGATTTTATTACTTTAATTCTGTGCATTATACATACCTTGAATCACTTCTTTTATTTGATCATTTTCTTCAGTGATGTGCACAACTACTACCAGCAGTGTATACAAGGGTGTCTGTGACTCAAGTGTAGTTATCTGGAATGGAACTGTGTGTATCTCATTCGCTGTTCAAGCACAATGTTTTTTTATCTGAATACAGAACTATGGCCTCATTGAGAGGTACAATTCTGGATCAAACCAACTGTGTTACGGGGAGAAGAAATATTTCAGTTGATTTGAATGGCACTCGAATGCTATAGAGGTCTAAAACATATTGAAGCAATGCTTTTGAGTCCTCTCTGGCATTTTAGGGGTTAAACATGCCATTTAAAGGAACACACTTATTTTACAACCCTAAAATTGTATCCTAAACTTGCATTTTTAATACTTACATAGACTATCCAATATAGACACAATTTGATTAATTGTTTGTGCAGAGCTAATTCTTTTAATGTGTTTAGATTAGCATCCACTGTTTTTCCATTTAGAAAGGCTGATACATTGTCTTGGCTCATTTACAGACCATAAAACACTATCATTTATATAAAAATATTGTAATGGAAGCCCGAAAGCCATAGAAATGGCAGAAATGGAAGCCCCCATAGAGCATATATAAGCCTAGATTTTTGGCCTCAGAAAACATATAAAGAATATTTACATACATTAACATAACGTACAGGGTATTTAGATATATATATAACCCCAGATCATTGTTAGCTGTTACTGTTCCATTAAATGAAGGGGATTTGCATAATTGTCAATTCCAACCTATGGTGTATTTGGTTAGCTCCAGAACTGCACCTCTTTAAGTAGATGAATAAGGCCAAAAGAGTTTCTAAATGCACACAGGAAGACTTCTTACATCCACCAGTTGATACAGGTGAGTTGCAGACTCTTTCACAGACTGCAGGTAGAAGGCGCTCCAATCACTAAAAATGGAAGCTGAGAAAAACTGAAATGGATGATTTCAAATAAGTTTAATTTAAGTGCACAAAATTAACCCATTATAAGCCAGAAATGTCTCTAACATCTTACTTTGAATGTGCTGGAGAAATCTCTAGTAACCAAGAGCTTTAAAAAAGCCAGCAGCTAAAATAAGGTAATCTATAGAGCAATAGTTTGCACAATGAAACAAATCTAGTAGGAGCTAACACCTAGAAACAAACAGAGCAAGAAATAATAACCAAAAAAGAAATAGTAATAAATGTGAAAATAAAATATAACAGACTCTAAATCTTAAAAATAAAATAAATACATAAATATAGGAGAGTCAGTGTATTGTTAGTGTCCATATGAACAGTCCAATAGTTCCCAAAAACTAAAATTCAAGAGAATCAAAATTAAAATAATATATAAAAAAAAACAATCATATTGATGATCTTGGCTGATAAAAGTTCAAATAGATGAAATGAAATGAAATGAAATATAGATGGAATTATACCAACAATTAATAAATGAGATGAGATGAAATGAAATATAGATGGAATTATACCAACAATTAATAAATGAGATGAGATGAAATGAAATATAGATGGAATTATACCAACAATGAATAAATAAGATGAGATGAGTGATGCTTCTGAACAGTCAATGACTAGGACTCCCAGACTCCAATCTAGACTCAGTGCAGCTTAATAAGTAAGTGTCCTTGGGCACCCAAAAGACAAACTAATATCTGGGAATAAAGAGTGCAAACACAAGAGAGAGAGGGAATCCTCTAAGTCTAGTAGTTTAATGATAAAGATCACAATGAAACAAACCCCCCTTCCCCCATTGCACTTACATGATGCGCATCTTGGGCTTTATGCATCTCAAGGGTCCTTGCCCCTTATACATCTCGTAGATGTGTTCAGTCTCCAGATGAATAGTGCGCTGTAGAATGGTGATCCACTGACTGCTGTGCTGTGATGATCTCCTAAATGAAGATCTAAAGACCTCCAGATGTTATATATATTAGGAAGTGACTCCAGGTATAATCCTGTATTAGGATGTTAAGGCAACTTAATAAGGATCTTTGAAGTTGCAGGCTCCCTGACCTGTTCTAGTATACCGTTCCAATAAGGCAACCTCATGGAGAGGAATGCCACCAGAGTCAGCGCTGTAAATCAGTCAGAATCGCTGCACAGGAACTGAAAGTTCTCACAGGGAGCGGGGAGGGACCCAGCACTTAGTCCGCAATGTGAGAGGGGGAAGACAAATAGACCCAGTGCTTGTCGTGGATTCACTGATCCACTTCATCAGGAGTTTGCCTTATTGGAGCGGTATACTATAATGGGCCAGTGAGCTTGCAACTTCAAAGATCTTTATTAAGATGCCGTAACATCCTATTCAGGACTATACCTGGAGACACCTCCTAATATATAAACATCTGGAGGTCTTTAGATCTTCATTTAGGAGATCAGCACAGCAGCCAAAGGATCACCATTCTACAGTGCACTATTCATCCGGAGACTGAAAACAGCTACAAGGTGAATAAAGGGTAGGGATCCCTGAGATGCGTAAAGCCCAGGATGGGCATAATGTAAGTACGATGGGAGAAGTGGGGTTTGTTTCATTGTGATCTTTTTTATACTTTATCATTAAACTACTACATTCAGATTATTCCCTTTTTTCTCCCTTTCTTGTGTTTGTGCTCTTTATTCCCAGATATAAGCAGCTAAAATAAACTAATACATGCTACTAAAAAGATAAAGGTTTAATAAAACATTTATCACTTTAATACATGGCCTTACAGGTTAAAGTTAACCTCATGGATGCTAAAAAGATCTTCACTATGTTGCTTTGCCATGTGTTGGAGATCACTCAAGTAATCAAGGGGTTACTAACAAATAATTTTCTGTATTTGTAATGTTTACCTTTTTGCAATCTTCACAAACAACGCATTTTGATCCTGGCAGCCCTAACTGCTCTCCGCAGAGGATGCATCGATTTACCCCATCACCAGACACCGTCTTCCTCATGTCTTCCAAACGGTCTACCAAACGCCTATAAGAGATAAATGAAACCACAAAAAGACCAGCAAAAGCACTATATAAATATATTTGGGTAATTATAACTAGAATAGTTTGGTGCACTCTGGGTAAAACAATGAACCATACATACACACAAGGGACAAAGAAACAATCCCTAAAAAAAAAACCCATTATTGAGGCACACAACCACAAAAAAATTTAGAAAAATAGCAAAACATTTCTTTACTATAGTCAAAAAATATACAAAGAGACAATAGATTAAAAGATACTAATAAAACTCTATACATCACAAAAGTGGAGGGGGACCAATAATGCAATACAATATTATAAATATCCAATGGCCAAAGGTGTAATGATATAAGTATCAAATAGCCAGTGCAACACAATGCAGTGCTAATAGAAACAAACAGCTAGTAGTGCAAATAACAAACACTAACAGCGATACATGTTGGGATTGTGTTTTGTAGAGGGGTGACCGTTATTTTTGGCCATCGGGCTGTTTATTCTCAGTTTGGGGTATTGGTGTCTTTTGGGATGCAACTTCAACTGCTAAGTATCACTTCATTCACTTTATTTTGCACTTGCACTTTATTGTTAGTGTTTGTTATTTGCACTACTAGCTGTTTGTTTCTATTAGCACTGTATTGTGTTGCACTGGCTATTCGATACTTATATCAATACACCTTTGGCCATTGGATATTTATAATATTGTACTGCATTACTGGTCCCCCTCCACTTTTGTGATGTATAGAGTTTTATTAGTATGTTTTAAATATATTGTCTCTTTATATATTTTTTTTTTAACTATAATAAAGATTTTTTTTTCTATTTTCTAGAATTTTTTTTGTGGTTGTGTGCCTCAATAATGGGTTTCTTTTTAGGGATTGTTTTTTTTTTGTCCCTTGTGTGTATGTATGGTATAAGGGATAAATGGCAAGACTTAAAAATGGATGCAACTTTTGCATAAAAGTGATTTGAGATAAAACAATGTAGACATTTAGACTCTATTAAAATAGACCTACACACCTGAAATTTGCTGTACATTTCATGGTTTGGCATATCTAATATCATAAATGTAGTAATTCTCCCAAAGATACTGTACTACTTTCAAACCCTGCCCATTATGTTACTTTCCTATATTGTTGCCAGTTTACAGCAGGCACTTCGGGACTTTTACTGGAAGTATAAAAGGCCATGACTCAGACACTCAACACTAAGTTGTGGGCATCTCAAAGGTAGTATTGGCTTGTCAGATATTAAAATGTATTGGGCTGCCTCCATTTTATTCCAATGTCTAGATTTGGGGGCAACCCCAAGAAAGGACTGGGTCAATTGTTGATCTTATATTTGCCCAGAGGTTGACTGTTCTCAGCTCCTCTTATTAAGGTATAAATCTATTTCCAGGGCTTTCTTCTCTCATGTTGTACTGAGAGGTCTCCTCACTGTGTGGAATTCTTGCAATAGGACTATCCCCATTACCTTTACTGAAACTTTCTATCCGGAGAAATCCAGTCTTCCCTCCTGGGTTGGATCAGAAGGCCCTTAGGAAATGGGAGGCATCATTACTAGAGAACTGGCCTCATGTAATTACAATATTGACTCCTCACTGGACTAGGAATTTCAACAAATACACCATTATCTTCTGGGACTGGGGGCAGAGGGTTACATGCCTAGAGAACTTACCCACTTTAAAAGATTCCTCTAACTCATAAACAAATAAACACCCACTTTTTATGTTCTATAGATTCCTCTCCAATCTCTCCCCCTTTGTCAAAACAAAACGTATGCCAAAAATGGGAAGAAAAGATAAAAGTATCATGGAACTTTGCAACATGGGCTCAAATATTTCATTCAAATTTTATTTCCCTAGGGATAGCGCAACATGAGAAATTAATTACAAATTAATTACCTCTTATCCCAATCACTTCTCTCGACAAACCAGAACAGGCTTTTCACTGCTATGATCATTTCAGCTAAGACTTTGATTCCTCTACACTGGAATTCACTTTTTCCCCTACACTTTTGCAGTGGCAGTCCAAGGTTTGAAATTCGGTAGAGATGGAGAAAATACATGTGATATCTGTTGATTCTTTGGCCTCCTACATATAGATTTGGTAGACTTGGTCATTTCATTCACCCTTCCTCAAATAGACAGTATCTGCTCCTCCAGGAGACTTTAGCTGTGGATCGTTCCTCTAGAAATTTCCCAGACTTGGCAGATTCCCCTAGTTGGAGCAGCTTTGCCTTAGGCATTTTCTATTCTGCCTTTCTTTCCTCCCTTACCCACCTCTACATTTCTCACTATTTTCTTCCCCCATTTCTTCTTTGCTTATCTTACTCCTCTTGATAAGGTCATTCTGGATACTGCAGCTTAGAAATAGACTTTATCCTTACATTACCTCCCTATTCACTGACACTTAACAATGGGTTTAAGAGCCCAAAAAATTCTGGGGGTATGGAATGTTAAAAAGGCAATCTCAGTATCCCTGGGCAGAAAAGAATAGATATTCACAACACCTAAATACTATATGAAATAATTTAAATAAGAAACCTTAGCACAAAATGTAAACCTCAAAGCCTATTAAAATTTTAATGACAAGCACATAGAATATGGTGTTGAGAATCAATTTTAAAACTAAGGACAGCAGGTCTAGGGACAGAAAATCAAAAATGTAAGCCAAAAGAGGATATCCACTAACAGTAGGGAGTGATCGGACACCATGTCACTTGAAAAACCAGGGGTTCCCAAAACTTAGTCACATGGGGTTCACATTTTGCATAGTCATCCTAACATGATCTAGTACTGTACTTTACCAGCAGGCAGCAATGGTCTCTCACTATCATATTCTAACATGTTGCACAACATATGTATTCCTTTAATACATCTATATAAATTGGACCAAAACAGCCAAACCAACTGTATCATAGGGAACAAATAAAACTTTCCAAATTTCCCATTGATTTAAATGTAGCTTTTAACCACTGGAATACTAGAGAGGTCTCCAATGCACTGTGAAGGAATGCATTGTTGACTTCTCTAGCACTGAAGAAGTTAAAAGCCTAATTTAAATCAATGGGAGTTTGTAGTTGTCCCTATGGTAGTCATAGTCCTGTGATGGACTGGCTTTAAAATGCTTTGGTGCTGTGAAAGGCTGACCCATAAATATGTCACAGACATTAAAATCAGACATATGTATCTGATAAACTCACTGTGTGATTATTTTTACAATGTCCCTCAAGAACTGGACAAGTTAATATACATTCAGTTTGTGGCATTTAATAAAGCCAGAATGAGATATGCTGCCACGTAGGCCCCATAAGGTAGGAAATGATGGTTCCCCAGCACTGCAGGAGCTTGTTTGATTACACTGCCAAATAGACAACATATTTTTGCCAGCACTGCAGGGATTACTAGAGCTGCAGAATGTGACCATATTAACTCCTTCAATATGGGATGGACTCTACTCAGAATTAATCTTCTTGCTGTCTTCCAGCCACCTGCAGATCTACCTCTTAGGCACCCCTGATGTATACTATATCTATTAATTAAGATAAAAGATAAAGCTGCACCCACTGTAGGATGAAGGCCTCCACAGCACGCCAAGCTGAGGGTATGGACCTTAATCTGCCATACTGGTCCATTGCAGGTTGGCAGATATTTGACCTACCCAGGGACTACAATCTGCGACCTAGAGGTTTGAACCTATTCTACAGCTTGTGCACTAACTTATTAAGCTATCCCACCTCAATATGATGAACACTCATCTGGTCTTTGAAGAGATAATATGACTAAATTATGTTAACAATATTTTGTTTTGCCTTTTTTGGTCATAGTTTAATGATTTAGACAGTGACAACCTTGACAGCTGGTGGAGTATTATTTTGGCATTAATAAGCAGTCTGCTAAATTTTATAAGACTACAGCCTGCTGCTCAATTCTGATAGGGGTATTGACTTCTACCAAACCAAAAATACATTTTTCTTAAAAAATATAGGTTTGAAGATCTCAGATACCCCCAAACAGCTTCTTAAAAATGTAAAGTCCATATTTGATACATTAACTCCTCTTGCCCCTTTCTCCCTCTAAATCTCTCAAAGTCCTCATCAGACAAGACCATTGAATGAAATGTAAAAGAGCTGCATGTGGGTGGGATTTTAGTAGCTTATGTCAGAGAGAGAGAGGAATTGGCATGTGGAATTCCACTGCCATAGCAATAGAAGGAACTTACTAAACTGTTTTTAATCATTTTTATGCCAATAGAAAACTTAGCAGTAAATGGCAAATGTGTAAGGAAATCAGAGGATTTTCTTGCACAGTAGCCATTCACCAATTCAGCAATGGTCAGCTCATATCTGACCATCAATTATTTATGAATAAGACAGATGCATCTCTAAACTCCATCCACCAACCTGAAGCTAGCAAATTCCATTCTAGGGAATCAAGGCAAACAAATGCATAAACCGGTGGTTCTCAGTCTTATTTTCCTCAAGTTATCCCTAACACACAGTGTGGAATTTTCAGGGTGCCCCAACATCTTGTATACGAGGTCTGTCAGTCAATTACAAAACAAACTTATTGTGCATAACAATTAGTATAAATTTACAACTGAAACTTAATATTCACATTTTTGCCCGTCTATATAGAAAAGAAAGGGCAAGCCAAAGTGCCACGGAACCCTGGTAGAGAACCACTGGCAAAGACACACAGCAGCAATTAGACTATTGTTTCTCATAGTTCCCCTATTTACAAATGCAAGGCAGGGAAATTCAATTACTACTTTTCCTGCAGCTTGATGAATTTCAGCCTTAACCCCTTTACGACCCTTGACGGTCCTGGCACATCATGGGTTGTTTAGTGTTAAGGACCCATGACGTGCCAGGACCGTCATGGAACTTCAGGCTCCACGCCCGGCTGCACACCGTTCGGGGAGCCCGGAATGAGATGCCAAAAAGAAAAAAAAAAATGGGTCGTGGTCCTTAAGTGCCGGCCGTGTGTGCAGTGTTATGATCAAAAACACAGATATGTTTTCTTTGCTCCCCTTAACATGTTGTGTGGTACGAATCTCAATTTTGTGCCCATTGGCTCTATGCCCACCAATGATGTAATAATAACTGCGGTGCTTGAAGCATAAAAGTACTATTCTGGTGCAAAGAAAAAAAAACTGTATAAATAAATCTTTCCAGAAGCCAGAAAGCTGAACTGGGGCAACCCTGTGCTAAGGTAAGAAGGATTGGATTAGATGCTGTGTTCCAGGGAATTTAAGATGTCTCTCTGTGGAGGGCCTCACATTTTGGGGACTGTGTAGCATAGCCTTGAACCTTCCACTAATTCAGCCCCCACAGAATCAAATAAATACAATATTTGCCCATACCTCCCAAGTGTCCATCTTTAGGAGGGACATTCCCTCTTTGAGACCCAAATTCCTCTGTCCCTCTTTTCAACCCTTTTGTCCCTCTTTTTAGGAAATCAGAATGAGCAGTGTGTATTACATACTGCTCAAGAATGCTGGCTGAGCAGAACTAGCTTTTAGGGGCCTATGGGTAGAATGCAAGTAATTGGAGCATTCGCTGTTTTTTAAAAGGCATACATTTATGTGCTATTTGCGACTGGTCACTTTTAATACAAGAAACATACAAATGCCTTGACCCTGAATAGCACTTACTCCTAAATTAACAGCAAACTTAGTCAGACGTATGAAAATGTATGCCAACTGCTTTGTTGAATTAGGCGCCATTTCTAATCCTTTCACAAAACAGCAACAGTTTAGCCACACCCATATTTGCAAAAAAAAAAAAGCTCAAATGTTCGCTAATTCAGAAAAATATGCAAAACTCAGTAAAATGTGGGCGCTAATCATTTTGCCATCAAAGTCCATTGTATATAGCGTTTGTAGATGTTTCTTGCATTCTGTCCTATGTTCAGTAAAAGAGTAGAGTATTTCTGGTACAAGCCAGCTGCACCATAGGAGACAAATAAAAATGTACTAAATTCCCTTTGATTTAAATGAGTTTTTAACACCTTGAAAGCTATGTGATGGAGACCTTTCTAACATTCAAGGGGTTAGTTCAACAAGGAATTTTTGGGGGTTTGTTGACTGGTATTGGGGCGGGACAGTTTAAAAAAAAAAAAAGTAAATAAAATTAAAAATAAAATAATTTGGGACTTGATGGGATAGAGTATTTTGTAGAGGATGATTTGTAGGACTTGTTGTTAGAGGCACAAACCCTCAGGAAACATTGATTTGTTGTAGGACTTTGACTTGTGTTAGGCTCAAGCCCTGAGGAAACACTGATTTGTAGGACTTTAGCTTCTTAGCGTCACAAGTACTGAGGAATCAGTGGTTTTTTTTTGTAGGACTATAGGTTTTTTTGCAAGAACAAAAATAAAAACATTGTCCTGCTGGTCTAGTGCTAGCAGGTCATGTTATGGAGGCCATTGGCCATTGTCAACAAATGCCCCGGTGTCTTTGTGGAATTTGCAACTGCTGTTCTTGCTGTGGCAGCTAAGTTGTTTAAGCAGCAGTATGATTAGGCAGCTCAAAGGGAATAGGATCAACATCAGCAGTAACATGGGTGATGGATAATCACAGTTAATCTTGCCACTACTAGCTCCAGTGACGAACCTGAGCATCAGTACCACAACTAGCCCCTACCACATCAGGTATATGTGGAGAAAAGAACTTGGCCTCTAATGCTCCTGCACCTGCCCCTCCTCCAAATTCATAGGTGTGTTGTTAGAATATACATTTTTCCATTGAGACCAGGGAATGTGCCTCTAATCAGCAACTGCAATGTGCACAGTGTGTGCGGCAAATAAGGGAAAGACTGGGAGCAATAGGCACATCTGCACTCACATCAAACACCTGGCAAACTGTAACCAAACACCATGATACTTAGGGTCTCCAATGAGAAATCATCCTACTGTCACTTTGCCCATTTGTCCACTCCCTGCTAATGACACATGACAACTAGCAATTTATTAATAATGATGGACCCTCCCTGCCACCAGCTTAGTGTATTTTGTGGGATGGAATCTGCCCATATGCCTTTTTATACCCTGGTTGCAATTATCCTCCACCACACTGCCATGTGTAGTCAGGACACCACACATTGAGCAATGGGTGGACACGAACTGCCACATCCTGACATTTACTGAATGCATAACAACTGATCTCGGAGGTAGAGAGGAACAAGGTTGATCGCCAAAAGACGTAGTTTCATGATCTTCCCATGCCCGGACCCTAGAGTAAGACTGTGATGGCAAGCACATGTTTAGCTCGCCATAGAATTTTCAGGCTCTGGCTGTGTTTCTCTATTTTTGCTCCTTTGATTCCGCCTCGGCTCTTGTTGCCTTTGGGGAAAGTCAGGGGGTACAGAAACAGAGGTTCCCAATTTATTTGGTGGGGGTTTGGCTTTAACATGCTGCACGTCATTGTGTCTGTCTGTGTTTCATATGTGTGATGAGGGAGGCTGTACCAAGGTGCGTTCCCTCCTTTCCTCTTTTCTCGGATTTATCACAAATTGTGCACAGTGTTGTATCTGATGACTGCACTGTGCCTGCCGCAAGAGAAAAATAATCGCACAGCCAGGACTTCAGGGAAGAAGGTAAATGTGAAAAAGAATGGCCTCTTTCTTCTACTCATCCATATTCTCCTTCACTGTCTGGGGAAGAGGAGGAGGTTGCTGCTGTTGCTACTGCTTCAGAATCAGCATTGCAACTAGGACCAGGAGTATTGCTGCTGGCAAGTGGAACCTGCCCTAGTCCTGCATTACTGAACCCCATTCCCACTGTGTGCATGGTGGTCTGTGGCACACTAGCCTGCTCCTCAGCATCCTGTTCCCCTTGCAACTCAGCAGCAGTAGGAATTACAGCAGTAGCAAACTCATCAAATTCCAAAATCTCACTACTGGTGGTGGTGATGCCCATCCCCATCCTTGTCTCTCATTCCTTCTCGGTGTGGGCTAAAAAGGCCATTAATGTCTCTTCCACTCCAGCTTCTCCAACATTATGTGCTTGCAGATAATGTAACTGCATTCAAAAAAGCAATGGATGCCTATCTAGCACAGAACAATATTGACAGTTATGACAGATGGCTTCAAAGCAAATAGGATATTGAGCCGGGGAACTATTTGACACACACACACACACACACACACACACCTACACTGGAAATTGCTCCAGAGGGCTTTTTTGTTGCCTTCCTCTGGATCAACAGGAGTGTTATTGGCATGGGCTGGACTTGATGGACGCATGTCTTTTTTCAGCCTTATCTACTATGTTACTATGTTACTATTATCATCATCACCACCAGTACCTCCTTGCTGCTGCTCTATTACATACATCTCACCAGTTGCCCCTCCTCCAAAATCATGGGTGTGTTGTTTGAATATAAGTTTTTCCCTTGAGAAATGTGACAGAGTATTCCCTACGATCATACTTGCCATCTCTTGTTTACCTGAAGGAGGAAGACTGGAAGCACTAGCAGTAGGCAGAGGCAGCTGATTTGTGATCATGGTGGTGGTGGTATTATTGCTAGGCAACAATTCTGCCTTCAGGATCATGTTCTATCTGGACAATGCTGTGGGGCCAAGGGGGCTCCCAGGGTCAAAGTAATGTTGTGGGCTCCCATGACCACTAGTCTGACCACTCTGCATCACTTCCCCTACCACCTCAGCATCAGTAGGAGAATCTGCTAGTCCCACCTGCTGCTTCGCCATCACTATTACTACTAACACCAACCACATGAATGTCAGTCTCTGAGCCTTCCTCCTCACCCCCTCCCTCACTCCTATCACTCTTAGTCTGTAGCTGCTGGACATTCTTAGTAGTAGTAGTAGTAGTGGTTGGACTGCTTGAGGATGGCAAGTGTGACTTAGGGTCCCCTGTTGTCACATTTGGCATCATCTCCTCCTGAGAATCACAAGACACCCTGGGAGGTGCAGCATGGGCAGCAGGCAAAGGTAGTGGACCTGTTCTGCTCACACAACTACCCTCTTCTTCCACTGCCCGTGACACAAATAATGAAGGATGATGTAGTTGGACTGTCCGTCATTGGGTCTGGGGAATTAGAGCATCCCGACCCTTTAATGTCGGTAGTGGCTGGTTTCTCCTTCTCAGACTCTTTGGACACATAATGGTCCTTCTAGCTCCTCCTGTTTTTAATATTTCAATTGCTCATAGTGATAGAGTGATAGCAGTCACTATGTGACTTTTGATATATAACTCACAGCATAACTGCCTAGCACCCATTCTCTGTAGAGGCTTGTATTGTGTTTCACTTCCTGGGAAACATCACATTTTATATTGAAAAGGAGAAAAACATGTATTTAAAGGGGTGAAACATTTGTAGCCATTGAAAAAATAGAGAAACATTTTTGGCAACTAGCAAAAACTGCAAAGATTTTAATAGATTTATTTAAAGCAGATTTTCCCACAAAAAAGACAGACAAACATGTGGTTTTAGCAGGATTTTTCACGGGAACACGACAGGACCTACAACTCTACAGTGTGTCTGAGACCTCTGTAGCAGTCAAGGTGTTAAAAGCCCCATTTAAATAAATGGTAAATGTATTTGTTCTCTGCAATTCGTCTGGATTGATCTAGAATGACTCCAGTTTGCATCTGTATCTAAGGCTGTATATAGGGTTCTAAGTGATTGTCTCCCTTGCAAAGTAACTGCTTTTGGTTGATAACAAGTAAGTGGACCGACCTCAGCTGAGAGCAGCACAACTCCATAATTTCAGATGATGATGCCAAGGGAAGCCATCTGCTGTTTGACAGGTGAGGAATTTCACTCCAGCAAACTCTCTCAGTTTCTCAACACATTTTTTGTATAGTTTTATTAAGTAGTACTTTGTCAAATACCAGAGGTTTTCACAAGATTATTTTCATAAAATGAATATTGTAAAGTAAAGAGTAGTATTGACTTTATTATAGAAAAAGCATCTTCCAGACTGCACAGTCATCACAGATAATTCCAGGGGGCTTTCAAAACCACTTTAACAATTCTACTCAGGCAGTAATGTATTGGCACCATGGTTGCTATAATCATTTCCATTGTGAATCAGTGTGCTGGAGATGTTTCAAGCAAGGTGTTATAAATACAGATATAACATTTGATGTCTTATAAGAACCAAATTGGTAATTCTAGTTTGCTTATTTCCTTATTTAGTTAGCTTTGACATATTTTATTCTCAGAATAGCCATGAAGCTATACCATGAATCCTTAAAGGGACAGTAATGTTTCACAAAAACAGCAGCTCCAATTAATCTTCATATCATTTGGGCCATGGAGAGTGTTATTTCAATACTGTCAGAGTTGTAGTTCAAGAGTAATTGAATGATAAAGTTTCCCCCCCCTCTACTTTTACCTAGTGTAAGCCACCTCCACTCAGATGTGGAGTTTGGTCTTAAGACCAGACAGCTCACAGCAAGGGACAACCTTCTTACTGTGAACATAAGGCAATCATGCCCCCTTGAGAGGTTTTTCCTAATGATCACTGAAGATTGACACTCTCTGAGATCCATCTGGACAGTGTTGCTGCTCTGAGGTGAACAGTGTTACATCAGTAAAAGGGGTGCAAGGGGGATATTTTATCACTCAATTACTCTTGAACTAAAACTCTGACAGTATTGAAATAACACTCTGCATGGCCCAAATACTATGAAGATTAAGAGGAGCTGCTTTTATTGTGAAACATTACTATCCCTTTAATTAACTGTTTTAGCCTCAACCACTTCTGCGAGAAGGCTATTCTATTTCTATCACACTTTCATTAAAGCAACTATTCCTTCTGTTTCCTGTTATTTTCTCCACCCCCGACCCCCCAAAAAAATGTAGGGCCTATCTTCTTGTAGTATTCATTTTTAGTTTGAAAAATAGATCCCTCCTTAACTCAATGAAATCAGTTATCATATTTGAAAATCTCAGTCATATTTGCCTCCAACATTGAAACCCTTGCAAAGTCAATTAGAGCAGCACTACTTGCCTTATGTACGGTGTCTGTTTACATAAATCAGCTGCAAGGCAGCTGACTTCTAGGTGTACTGTAACAGCTGATTGGAACAAAGCACGGAGAACTACTGTGTATCTTATGGTATTTGGTATCAATGGTATTTGTAGCATTTGTAAGCAGACACTTTGTGTGTGATAGGGGTGAGCAACTCATTGCTCTGTAATGTGACGTTTGCGCAGGTATACTCAAAGAGTATGGGATGCTGCTGTCCCCCCCAGCCCTCCCAAAAACATCAGCACCTTTACATTAGCATCTTAAGTGAATTATCATTTACTCTCCCCCTCCCATAGCCAAGCTTAGTGCATGTGGTGAAGTGTGTCATTCTTCATGGCAAAGTAAAATCCTCACACTGTCACACCTACTTCAATATAAGACTGAACCTCTATGGAGGAGAGAAGAGAGAGGGGATATGATAGAAACATTCAAATACATGAAGGGATTCAACAAAGTGCAGGATGGAAGTATATTTCAAAGGAGTAAAAATGTTAGGACAAGAAGCCATAGTGTAAAACAAGAGGGACACTGGTTTAGACTAAACAAGGTTTGAGGTTTTTACAGTACGAAAATGGGCAGACTAGATGTGCTGAATGGTTCTTATCTGCCGTTAAATTCTATGTTTCTATGTATCTCCCCCTGGTGCGCTATGATAGAAAAATTTTGGTGCCCAAATATCAGCGAAGATGAATGAATGAGAAACTACAATGGAATAGTGAATATCCTACTAAGACTCACATACAAACAAATGGGGAGAAGTCATTGTTCCAGTAGCAGCTGGGTTAGTACAGTCTCTATAATATCCACCACAAGATTCCTCATCTACCACAGAAAAGTCTTGAGTACTGCATACTAAATGTTAGGTTTTCTCCTAGGATAAAAGGTAAAGTATGAAAAGGGTATGATATTAAACAAACCACCTAAATGCTACATATGACGGCGGAACATCATGTCTTTGGTACCAACAATAGGGACACAGACAAGAACAGGAGAGGACCTTGTGTGTGTAATCTATCTATCTATCTATATATATAAAAGAATAAGCCTCATTGCATAATTTATGGCACCTCACACACGGAACATAATTTATGTCTCCTCAGAAAACACACACACATTGAACAGAATGCCTCATTCCATAATTGATGTCTCATTAGCAGACACAACGCCTATTGGGTGATTCAATAGGGACTTTACTGCTCCCATTGGGTGATTCAATGGGGGCATGTTTATCATACAGGGAGTTGGCCCGCCCCCTCCAGCCCGCCCACCACTATCCAACTAACAAAAAAAAATCTAGCTGCCACTCGCTCCTGAAGTAGGGGATATCAATAACTTCTCCTGGTCCACACACACTCTCACTCAGGATCAAGACCCCACAAACACACTGTTTCACCTCCCACAGATAACTGTAACCCTCCATACACTCTTCAGTCAACCTCACTAACTGTCTGTTTTCAACTGTCACTCCACCACTTCCTGCTTCCTGATTCCCACCCTTTCTCCTTAAAGGGAGAGAGATGCTTTGCTGTATGTTACAGAGGGCAAGCCTCAAACACCACTTTCTATTTGTTCCCTCAGCATATTGCTACACTGCCTCAACTGAAGAGCCACCGTGTGTTATATTGGTATGTTACCATAGCTTAACCCTTTGAGTGCCAGAAGGGTATGCAACGCATTGCAAAGCAATGCGTTGCTTACCCCTCTGTCACTCAAAGGGTTAAGTAAAGAGGAGTTACTGCTCCCATTGGGTGATTCAATGGGGGAGTGATTTAAATCATGCAGGGAGTTGGCCTGCCCCCACTATCCAGCCCGCCCACCACTATCCAAGTAACTGAAAAAACAAAATGGCTGCCACTTGCTCCTACACCACAGACACAAACACATCAGACAAAACACACACACACACTCAATCACACACTCTCACACACACACTCAATCATACACACTCACAATTCACACACACACTCTCTCACACACACTCTCTCACTCACACACACTCTCTCACTCACACACACTCTCTCACTCACACCCTCACTTTCATACACCCTCACACTCACGCAATCACTCACACGCACTCACTCACATGCAATCACTCTTGTACTCACTCACACTCACACCCCGGAAGCCAGCACAATCCACCTTCCACCATAGTCTCACTCACACCCCGGGAGCCAGCACGATCCACCTTCTACCATAGTATGTGCAATTACCACATGCATTTCAACTACATGAATGAATGCCACTCACTCACACACACTCACTCACACCCCGGGAGCCAGTATGATCCACCTTCCACCATAGTATGTGCAATTACCACATGCATTTCAACTATATGAATGAATGCCACAGTGGAGGCATAAGTACAAACACAAACTCATTACAATGACACACAAGTCACCCCCTTATGACTGTGTGTGTGTGTGTGTGTGTCTCTGTGTGTGCCTGTGTGTTCCTCACTGTGTGTTGCATGTCTGTATCACACTCTATGTATCTGGATGTTGTGCACTGCATGTATGTGTGTATGACTGTGTGGCTCTTTATGCATCTCAGTGCATGCGTGTGCATTTGCGTGTGTGTCTCTGTGCGTTTGTCTTGCATCCATGTGTGTGCATTAATTCCCTATATATCCTGACGGGCAGCGCCGTCCCACATTGCTAGTTATATATATATAATGTATTTATTCTGTGCCCTTTTCAGATAATGTTCTAAATGTGTACATGTACACAACTACATATCCATATTGTTTAACTACTAAAAAAAACACTTATGTGTATATAGAGATCAAAATAGACAGATACACATAAGAGGGGTGTACAGAGGAGTGATTACAGACATAATAATGAATATTTTTAATATGGAGTGATATCATCTGCTAAATAAGCTTTTGTTTATGTGAGGGCACAGAGGGAATAAAGCCCTTGTGAGTGTGCAGGAGGGATCAAACAAGAAAAGACTAACATGTACAGTATTAACATGAAAAACTGTACTCGGATGAACAGCAAAGTGATATTCATTACATATCACACATAGTCAAAATGACAAGCCACATAAGCTCTGGAGACATGCCACACAGCAATACACTTAGAGTGCGGATGTAGCATGCCAAATGGTTCTACTAGGGACCTCTCTGCCACCAAAGTGGTAAGGGACTTTACAATCTTGAAACATTATTAGCTCAGTTCTGCCCTTTAAAATGTCCCACACTAGATAACCCTCAGGTACTCAAAGTGTTATGGACTATAAAGATTATACAATATAGATGTTGCCTCTGGGACGTCCATTGTGGCGTTTGCTGGCCCCTCCTTCTCGGAACCTGGCACCTCCAAGATGAGATGTTTAGTCACCACCAGGATCTTGCTGACTATCTGCTGGTGCCGAGCTCGGTCACATCAACTGAAACACCAAGAGAAGCCGGTCACTCATCCCCACCCCTGCCTTCTCTATTGTGCAGATGACCCATGCTCCACCAGGAGGATGAACTGCATAAGATGGCATATGGTGCACACAACACAGGACATTTTTTTTTTGCTTTTTTGGGGATTTTCATCATTAAATAATAAAACCTGTAATATATAACATTTTGTGGTTTTGGAATCCTGCCCTCTTTGAAGTCAGATTGTTTTAAAAATGTATTCGTTTTTATCTTTAAATTTCACACTGGATGCCATACACCCAGCATTATTTCTGCTCTCCAGCTTAACGCTCATGGGTAAAGAGTTAAAAATACTGATATGAATATATACAGTACTGCAGCTAAATGAACATGGAATCTGCAATGCCAAAATGTAATATAGAAGGGGTGACTCAGGTTAACCCTGATAGAGAGCTCCCCAACACAATGGAGACCTCTCTAGCATCAAACGGGCCAAACACCCTCTACCCAAAGAGCCATCTCAACACTACGCTCTGTAATGTATTTGCCAACAATCTTCAGGCAGCGGAGGGTGGGTGAGGGGGAAGAAAAAAAGAATATTCAATTGCCCATAATACCTTGTTTTTCCACATTTTTTTGTGTGTAAATACATATATAATTGCAGGCTCTGAAAGAACTCCCAGTATTTAAAGCTTACACTGGTTAACCCCTTAAGGACCAATGACGGTCCTGGATTGTTATACCCTTAAAGACCCATGACGGTCCTGGACTGTCGTGGGTTGTTATACCCTTAAGGACCCATGACGGTCCTGGACCATCATGGGATTCCGGGCTCCCCGCGCGGCTGCATGCCGTTCAGGGAGTCCGGAATCCGAATCTGCGTGCGCGGCCGGTCCTTAAGGGCTTAAGCAAAACAAAGAGTGCAAGAGGCTGTACATGTACGGTGACGCCCAGTACGCATCTATATTAGTCTAAGGCTATAAGAAAGGATTGGTTGATGAACTGCCAGCTGGAAATTGTCCAGAAAGGATTGCTAGAGACTCCATGAGTTACGACTTGGAAAAATGGCATTATCAAAGGATTTACTGGGCCAAAAGCAGGAAAACCACACAGGGCATTTTTAAACCTTTACATGCCAGATGATTGTGCAAGGCATTAAGCAATGCATCGTACATGCCTTTGGCACTCAAAGGGCTAAAGGATGACATGCTGAGGATGTTAAGGAGCTCAGCCACCAGCAGGTAGTCAGCAACCTCATGGCAGTGACTGAGCAGCACACTGGAGATCACTAAATTAGCACCTATACTTTTAATCCTTTATGGTCTGCAACCTTTTGAATGCCTGAGGGTTATCCAGCTCAGTGCTTTGCAATGTATTGAGTAACCCTCTGGCATTCAATTGCAGCCAAAAAAGGGGATAAAAGTGAGCTGAATCCTTATAATTGTGAATTGCAGGTTGCTGAGGATACTGCATCATGTGGCCCCTGATACAGGAAACACTGGGGCATGCTTAGGGGGTGTATTGGAAGCTTCTAAGAGGGAGAGCTCTGCCAATCATTCTAAAAATCATTAAGAGGGCGGTGCTCTCCATCTTGCCATGGAACACAAAACAGGTAGATTTTTATCATAGGAGGATCAATAATTTATATGATTATATAATCTTACTAGCAATGTGGGACAGCGCTGCCCGTCAGGATATATAGGGAATTAATGCACACACACGGATGAAAGACAAACACACACACACAGACACACACACATATGGACATGCATGTACTGAGATGCATAAAGAGCTACACAGTCATACACACATACATGCAATGCACAACATGCACACACATAGAGTGTGATACAGATATGGAACACACAGACACACACAGAAGTGAGTCATAAGGGGGTGACTTATGTGTCATTGAAATGAGTTTGTGTTTGTACTTATGCCTCCACTGTGGCATTCATTCATATAGTTGAAATGCATGTGGTAATTGCACATACTATGGTGGAAGGTGGATCATGCTGGCTCCCGGGGTATAAGTGAGTGTGTGTGAGTGACATTCATTCATGTAGTCGAAATGCATGTGGTAATTGCACATACTATGGTGGAAGGTGGATCGTGCTGGCTCCCGGAGTGTGAGTGAGTGTGACTATGGTGGAAGGTGTGAGTGAGTGTGACTATGGTGGAAGGTGGATCGTGCTGGCTCCCAGGGTGTGAGTGCGAGAGTCATTGCGTGTGAGTGATTGCGTAAGTGTGTTAGTGAGTGTGTGTGATTGAGAGAGTGTGTGAGTGAGAGGGTGTGTGAAAGTGAGAGAGAGTGAGTGTGCGTGAGTGTGTGTGTGGTTTTTGTCTGAAGTGTTTGTGTCTGTGGTGGCTCTGCAATGCGTTGCGTACCCTTCTGGCACTCAAAAGGTTAAGTTGAGGTAACATAGCAATATAACACACGGTGGCTCTTCAGTTGAGGCAGTGTAGCAATATGCTGAGGGAACAAATAGAAAGTGGTGTTTGAGGCTTGCCCTCTGTAACATACAGCAAAGCATCTCTCTCCCTTTAAGGAGAAAGGGCAGGAATCAGGAAGCAGGAAGTGGAGGAGTGACAGTTGAAAACAGACAGTTAGTGAGGTTGACTGAAAAGATGAAAATAGTTAAATAAAAGAGTTGCTATTAAGTTTATCCCTGAGTTTGTATTTTATGGAAACATTACACCCTCGTACTGAAACAGAGTGTATGGAGGGTTACAGTTATCTGTGGGAGGTGAAACAGTGTGTTTGTGGGGTCATGATCCTGAGTGAGAGTGTGTGTGGACCAGGAGAAGTTATTGATATCCCCTACTTCAGGAGCCAGTGGCAGCTAGATTTTTTTTTGTCAGTTGGATAGTGGTGGGCGGGCTGGAGGGGGCGGGCCAACTCCCTGTATGATAAACATGCCCCCATTGAATCACCCAATGGGAGCAGTAAAGTCCCCATTGAATCACCCAATAGGAGTTGTGTCTCCTAATGAGACATAAATTATGTAATGACGCATTCTGTTCAATGTGTGTGTGTTTTCTGAGGAGACATAAATTATGTTCTGTGTGAGGTACCATAAATTATGCAATGAGGCTTATTCCTTTATATATATATATATATATATATATATATATATATATAGATAGATATAATAATTCGCTATGTATGTTTGTCAGAAGCTGTCATGCTCAGTAGCTACGGCTGCGCGCGCAACAGTTATGCGCTGTACAGACTGCCTGTGCAGCGGCTGATAATGGAGTGGGGCGATCTCTGCGTCAGTGCACAGAGAGGACTATGGTTTAAATTCGGAGCGCCCTGCTCCCTATCAGCCGCAGCGTGGGCAGTCTCTACTGTGCATGACTGCACCGCAGCCATTGCTGGAAGTCTATTGCTGCCTGGCACAGTGGCCCGTGTATACAGGCTGTTCAACTAGTAATATATAATTATATAATATTATTATACTATTATAGCTTGTTTGGGGGGGGTTTAAACCAATTGGAGGGGTTGAACATGACCGTTCCACTTTAATAATAATAGATAGCTTTATTCTTATATACTGTTACCACTTTGTATGCTTTACTGTATACTGAATTTATCAGGCACAGTCAGTCATCCCTTATAATTTAATTTAGATACTTGAAACACAGGAGGATGAAGTGACTTACCTAAGGTAACAAGGAGCTGACATGGGATATGAAGTAGTTTTTGTGCGTTTCACAGCTAGTGTCTTGGCTTCAGAGTCAGTCAATAAACTAACTGAGCCACTCCTTTTGGTTATTGTTTTTATAACATCTTTTCATTTTAAAGGGCTAGTAATACTTAATATGCAAATAAATATATATTGTAGGGCTTATCCCCCCTGAGTAAAACAAGGGGACTCCCACTGCTGAGAGGTGTTTTATTCAAAAGTTAGTGCAGCTCAAACTTGAATTCTTTAGGTGTAGTATCTCAACGGCCTGAAACTGTACAGTGGCACTGTTGCTTCACCATCTTATGGACAGCTCTGCTCAGTTGACCATAAATCTCCATAGCCTGGTGTAGCAACAGCGCCACTGTAAAATTTCAGGCCATTGAGATATAAAAAATGCAAGTTAGAGCCAGAATAACTTTTGAATAATATACCTGTCAGCCTTGAGAGTGCCCTTATTTAACTCAGAAGGATAAACACTACAATACACATATTTTGCAGATTAAGTTTTACTGTCCCTTTAAGATCTCGATTTGCCTTTAATCTCTAACACTAGAGTAATCTATATGACTCCTTTGAAGACGATAATTTCCCTTCAATCCCTTGAATGTCAAAGACATCTACATACCTTCCTTCAAAAGTGCCAAAGTAGTACGCAACGCTGGCACTCAAAGGGTTAAGGTGTCCATTTTTCTTTATACCAGGTACAGCTGCAATGGATTGCTTTGCAGTGGGTTGAGATTTCTCTAGCATTCAAAGAATTAATCCTTTCATAGTAAGTAAAAGTCCCTTGAATATGTATTTCATACAAGAGAAAAACTGTAGTCTGTAATGTCTGGTATCCTTTAAAAATTTGGCCCATAAAACAGCGTGTGACTACACAGCGCATTAACCATGTTGCCATGATTAAAAGGGCATCATGGGAATCTAGTGCTCCGCATAAACCAATAAGCAATGATTGGACTTAGAGCACAAGTTAGACTCATTTTGGCTTTTCATTTAACATTCCCATAGGATTTGGGCTCAGTTCAGGCAGAGGAACATATCTAATCAGTCCTAATTTGCCATTTGTTCTTTAGAGATATGCGACATTTTAAAAGTTTACTGTAATGTAATGTTTCTAGTGATACGAGAATTCACAACCTTGGCAAGTTCATTCATTTAAGCAGTGTTTATTCACCAAAGCCATCACAGAATAATATGGTGATGATTTGTCCCTATACCAGGCTAAAGCCCATTTCCAGAATCTTCCAAGAAAAAGTAGAAGTCAGATGAATCTAATCTCACTCATTTATAAGATACTAGTTGAACAGCCCGTTACACGGGCCACAGTGCCACTGCCACCCGTCGCGGGCCAGTCACGCGCAGTAAAGACTGCCCGCTCCACGGCTGATACAGAGCTGGACGCTCCTTCTGAGCACCCAGCTCTGTATCACCAGCAGCGCGGTCAGTCTCTACTGTGCATGAGTGCAGCACGCGCAGCAGTGTCTACTGCGCATGTCGTGGCGTTACACACGATTTAGCAAATTATTATATAGGATGTTAATTACTTATTCTAATTGTCCAGTTCAGTTTGTTATTAATAGCAAATTCTCCCATATATGAGACCAGATGTATGCTCAATCTCTTATCTGCCTGTTCTATTCTGAACAATGAATAATGAACATGTGGAATATAAATTGTGATTTCATTAAGCCGATGTCATACTGCATCAAGAGCTCTGTCAGCTAAAAAGCATGCCAGATTTTGTGTTTAAATATTTATGCTGCTGAGAAAATGAACACCAAGAATAGCTAACGGGTCTCAAGATTTGTTTTATGGCTAGTGACTCATTTCCAAAGTCATTTTAATAATTTCACTTTGTTTCTGCACCACCACACCTGATAGGTACAAAAAGGATATAAGACAGGACCAGTTGCAATAATAAATAATGTTAAAGGGATAGTAATGTTTCACAAAGACACCAGCTCCAATTCATCTTCATACTACTTGGACCATGGAGAGTATTATTTCAATAATGTCAGAGCTGTCCTTCAATAGTAATTGAATTATTAAGTATTCCCCTCCCGCCCTTTTTACCTAGTGGAATCTGGTCCTGGGACCAGACAGCTCACAACAAGGGGCAATCTTCTTACTGTGAGCATAAGGAAAACCCTGACCCCTTGACAGGTTTTTCAGGTTTTTCCTTATGCTCACTGAAGATTGTCCCTCTCCGCAATCCATCCAGACAGTCTTGCTGCTCTGAGGTGAGCTGTGTTACATCAGTAAAAGGGGTGGAAGGGGGATACTTTATCATTCAATTACTCTTGAACTATAGCTCTGACAGTATTGAAATAACACTCTCCACTTTTGCTCACAGACTATTTCTTCATAGATAATAGCAACAGCACCACCTAGTAGTTGTTTTTTTCATGCATTTAATTTTTTATTACATCTGTGCCTTAAGGAGCATGTCAAATTTCACCTCTCTCTGCATTTGTTAAATTAAGTTTGTGTTTTTGTTTAGTGCACCCATGCAAGGTATATTTGTTTCCACAATAGAAAAAGCTTTCTTTTAAAGGGTTAGTAATGTTTAATTAAAACTAAGATAGTTCTTTTAGTTATATACTATTGCTCTCCCACACTGGCACTGTTCATATATCTATAGTTTCAATGAAATTATATTATTATATGTCACCCCCCCACCCCTTTTCATTAGTGTAACAACCTCCCCTCAGATCTGAAATCTAGTCATCTGACAGGACAAATTGCAACGATGGACAATCTTCCTTCAGTCAATGTAAGGAAAACCTTGCTCCCCCTTGTTGAAGGAGGGTGGATTTTTCCAGACACTGACTAAATATTGACCCTCATTGTGATCCGCTTTCAGCTCTCCAGCAAGAAGACTGACATAGGCAAAAGAGGTGGGAGAAGGTTACTTTATAATATAATTTACTTGAAACTATAGATATTTGAACAGTTCCAATGTGGGAGAGCAATAGTATCAACTATAAGGAACAATCGTAGCTTATGTTTTACTGAAACATTACAAACCCTTTAATACCATATGTAAGTATACATCCTTTGTTGTTATATATCCAATATATGAAGATATGTGATTCTGGTACTGATTGTTTGCATGCAATTAGTGCAGTTGTCATATAACTTCCCTAAATATAGTCCACTAGTTCCATTTACAAAAACATATGGGTTTTTGGCTTGGATGGCAGCTAAAAGATTAAAAATACGAGGTTCCAGTTACATTTTACAAATAGATAAATAAATACCCGTACTCTAACCTGCCCCTCACTCTGGGCCATGAACAGGAGTACATATATGTCACTTTATGTGTAAACTCCATGACTGCTAGAGACAGAGTTCATCCCATTCAAGAATTTTCTACTGGGGACCAGTGAATGGTTCCTATTCGTAAGAAGGGAAGCCAGACTGTGTGGGACAGCTTGATGTACCTTATTCCTTTTTTTATGAGTGTTGGTATTTATAACATATTCTATGTACATTTATAAATATGGTGATCGTAAAGAATAAGAACAGCTCAGACCTGGAGTTAAATATTTGGGGAAAATTCCTCAAATAGTGAGATTTTAATATAAGTTTGCTTCCCCACTTTTTCCAAACATCTTACAACATTTTATAAAAACATACTAAACAACGTTATGGCCTCCTAAATTGCTGTTAATACTTTTATAACTACAAGTGACGGTCTCACATACATTTTAACACTTTATTTCCATAAGCTCCTCTTTAATAAATCTCCCTCACTGTATCCTGTTCCATTCCTTATTGTGATGCTGGATTGAAAAAAGTTAAATTTAAACAATGGTTCAGGAAGCTGATCTGATTGGCTTTGTACACTTAAGGAGACTTGCTGTCAGAGACCACTCTCAAGTCTCTTGAACATGGTGGCATTGATGCAGTTATTATTGACAATGCTACTAGTCCATTTAACCCTTTGAGTGCCAGAGATATCAAATGCATTGTACTGCAATGCATTGATTACCTCTCTGGCACTCAAAGGGCCTCCATCATTTATAAACAGCACCCAGAGTGAATTACTAAGCTGAGAGCTATTTATCATGCATGCTTGAGAACTCTTCAGATCTGCCCAGGAGAAGCCGGTTTTTGAAGCTATTTACTGGGTTTCCGGGGACAGAGGCGGATTCTCCTGTGGTGGCAAGTTTCTTATGAACTCTGCCCACTTCCCTCCCACTTTTCATCCACTTTATGACACAGTCCATTAAGGCCCGCTCCCACCCACGATTAAGCCCCGCCAGTTTGTGACAAGAATTGCGTCATTTATATCCCCCAGTCGCACCATATGAGCTCTCTCATGGGGCTCGAGAAGACAAAGTTCCCAGGTATGCTGTTTACAAAATTGTGGTCTTAAAGACATTATAAAAATCATTAGGCAAGTTTGAGCAGTAATAAAGTTTGGTGACATATGACACTTTATTCCCCTAAAATTTTTGTTAATGCGGTTGGATTCAATTTCAAATAGTTAACTATGAGAACAATAGCCTTCAAAATGCTTTCAGGGTCAAAAAAGTGATGCCACCCTAGACAGATGGACCCAAGCCTTCTGAGTTAGCCACTGTGATCAGTTTTTCATACTTTAGGTAGAAACACATTGCTTTGCTAGAATAAAGGGTTAAATCATCTGCTAGTACCAGCAAATGGTGAAACATTCATATTCAGTCATGTAAGTGACTTAAAGGGATAGTAATGTTTCACAAAAACAGCAGCTCCAATTAATCTTCATAGTATCTGAGCCATAGAGAGTGTTATTGTTATTTCAAAACTGTCAGAGTTGTAGTTCAAGAGTAAATGAATGATAAAGTATCCCCCTCCTGCCCCTCTTACCTAGTGTAACACTGCTCACTTCAGATGTGGAATCTGGCTGCCTAACCAGAGAGATAACAGCAACGGACAATCTTCTTACTGTGAGAACAATGAAAACCCTGCCCCCCTTGACAGGTTTTTCAGCTTTTTCCCTTATTTTAATTGAAGCAGTTGGTTTGCTTTGTTTAATTTGAATGTATGACCCCAAGTCATTTTGTAACAATATTGTTTCCTTTAAAATAAGACTTTAGTGAAACAAGCTTGGTTTGTTCTGAAGTTGTCTAATCCAGTGTTGCAGCAGAGGTTCACACAATCCATGTGGGGCAGGAGGGTATACACCATACTTTGGGGTCCTCATATGTAGAAGTGGGGCAGGGACAAATTGCTCCTATCTGGTAATTGGGAGATTCTCTGGTGGCCACAGGCCTATGGGACATTTGAGGAGCTCAGATAATATCTCAAACCGGCACACCAGATTGATCTGCGAAGAAGCTGCACAGACCTCCATGTTCCTGCTCCCACCTGCTGTGTACAACTTAATGCTGTCAGACCCCAGCATATGGAATCATATCCTGGCGCTCACCATTATGAGGTGAACCACCACAAAAGGGAACAGTAACAAGAAGGTCTGTGCCACGCAGCCTACACAGTAAGTCACAGATGAGGACCCTAGGTAGTCAATAGAGACGGAATATTCTTTTTTTTCTCCAAAAGAGGATGTTAGTTTAAAGAATAGGTAGAAATAAAAGGGGAACATGGATCCAAGGGAACACATAGGGGGTACACAGAGAATGGGAAACCCATAAGGGGACACCACAGATACTGAGGAAAGATGGGGGAAATAGACTGGGCAGGAGACGGCGGGAACAGAGATTGGGAGAGAGAAGTGAAATGTAGAGATGAGGGGTACAAGACAGAGAAAGTGATAGAGAGGGGAGGATAATAGCTTGGGAACCGAGAGGGGTAAAACTGAGTAACCAAGAGAAGAAAGAGAGGGGTAAAAGAAACTAAGGGAAAAGGAAGAGAAGGAGTTGAGAAAAGGAGAATGGCTGGGAGAGAGCAGTAAAGAGACTGGGGGAGAGGAGAAAAAGACTAAAGGAGACAGGAAAAGAGGCTGAGGAAATTTCTGGGGAAAAAGTGGCCAAATAATGAGTGTGGGAGAGAGAAGTAGGGCACCATTTTCTAAAAAGTCCCCACAAACTGGTGTTCTGGGAAGATTTGCCCCTGCAGTAGGGGCCAATGGCTTCACATGGAAATGAAGGACAGCGTGGGGCCACACTACCACTAACTGAAGAAAATATAAACCAACATAATTGTGATGTAGCTGGAGCCAGGTTTTAATGGCGGTGCAGCTGGGGCCATGTCTTGAGGTGGGGCAGGGGTGGGCTGCCATCAAGGGAGTGACAGTTGTCCCAGAACTGGGTCAGTGGGGGCCCAGTTCCTATGTGTACAGGTTCTATTACCAGCACTTCATGTTTTTTTGCCTTTTGTCACTGAGAGGATCAGGAAGATGGGCCATGTCTGCATGGGTCCAGTGTCTCACTCTCCTTAACCCCTCTCCCAAGTGCTTCTTTCCTTCACCCTTCCCTAGTGTGTCTCCCTCACACTCCTCCCTCCATTTTCCTTCTCCTCCCTCCACATCTGTTTCTTCCTCCATATTTTCCTTCTCTCCAATTTTCAGTGTCCATTGCCATGACTGGCAATGCATGTGGAAAACCTGCATCACAAAACAAGGGGGAAGGAACACCTGATATAATAAAAACATTATGCTTCGCTTGCTACTGCATTGTGGTTTACAGTTTTGGTGGGACTGAACATTATCGATGCAGCAGGACTATGAACTGCATATACATCCAAGATCTAGTTTAGTTAACCGAGGATATCATTGAACTATAGGACGTTGCTTTTTGCTTTGTTACAGAAGATTGCTCTACGTCTGCGGGGTGGATATATCACCTTTCTGGCTGCTTGAGGAGACCAAGGGTGGAGTGTAGAGGAAGTACTTTTTGTGGTCTCCTCATGGGCAGCCAAGAGTTAACTTTCTGCATGTAGCAGAATAAACAGAGAAACAGTTATGCAACACTCAGTTATTCAATTCGCAGTTATGCAATCCTTTTTATCCTGCATTATGATAGGCTTATATCATATCAATTAGGGCGTAGTTTGTTTGTACCTCACATTAACAAGTTGAGACACGTCTCTAGATTCTCAGAGTCATCTTGAGACATAGAGAGTGTGCATCTAATCTCAAGCCTGTGTGTTTAAAAGATTGTTGCTGCAGGGGTGTATGGAGGGCTCTCTCATACTGATGAAAACTCCTGCGGTAGCCAAGTATCTTTTTATGTCCTTTTTTTTTGTAATGCATATTTAATAAACAGTAGTTATAGTTTTCACTACCACTGTGTGTGTGTCTCTTTATCTTTAGTAGAATTCAGGAACCTAGTAACAAGCATGTAGCAACACTAATGGTTTCAGGTGGGTAATCGCTGTCCAAATTGCCAAAATTTACACTGAAATTTCAGACTAGGTTCGTTTCGGATTCTGATTTTTTTGTGTGGGCGGACCCTGGGTTTCAGAAGGTCAAAATGATGCCGAATACGCCTTATTTGTCCGAATTCCGAAATTAGATGAACCAAATTGCCCAGTCTAGTACACATTTAGCTGGAACATTTGTGCTTGAAACTTCCACTTTTGTTAGATATATCCAGTGTAACTGTGTCCAAGGTTATGATGGCATAAACATTATGGGAAAACAACATCTGGTTAGAACAGTGGCCAAAAACCTAAACTATCTGATAGGGATCAGCATACATTGAAGAGAATCGTATCCAAAAGTCAGAACTATTGCAGCAAATGTGACTGCACAGCTCAACACTCACCTAGAAGACACTGTTTCCATCACAACATTTTCATGACAGTTTCACAAATCCAAAATCTATGTTACAGCTGCAATTGCTAAACCACTAATCACAGAATGCAGTGCTAAGAAATGATAACGCTGGGGGTAATTAGCATAAAACCTGGACATTTGATAATTGGAAACATGTAATATTGTCAGAAGAGTCATCTTTCACACTATTTCCTACATCAGGATGGTTTATGTTTGGAGACTGCCAAAAAAGCCTATAATCCTGAATGTCTTGTTCCATCCTCAAACATGGGGGCAGATCTATAATGGTTTGGGTAGCAATATATTGGTATTCTTCTGGCCTTATTGTTTCCCTATAAGGGCAAATTACCACCAGTGACTACATGAACAGTTAAAGGGATAGTAATAGTTCGTTTTATCTTTATTTTATTTTGTAGGCATTAAAAAAACATGAAGAACGATATAAGTCTTATCTCTCAAACCTTTATGGATTAAGAGATATTCACAAGCAAAGTTTCCCCTCCCGCCCCTTTTTCCTAGTGTAAGCCATCACTTCTCAGATGTGAATCTGGTTGTAAGGCCAGACAGATAACAGAAGGGGACATTCTTCTTTGTATGAAAACAATGAAAGCCCTTCCCCCCCTTGACAAGTTTTTCAGCTTTTTCCCTTATCTTAATTGAAGATTGTCCCTCTCTGCAGTCTACCTGGGCACCTCCCTTCTGATCTGGCTGAACAGGGGGGGGATACTTTGCTTGTGAATATCTCTTAAACCATAAAGGTTTGAGAGATAAGACTTATATCGTTCTTCATGTTTTTTTAATGCCTACAAAATAAAATAAAGATAAAACGAAGTATTACTATCCCTTTAAAGGTAATCAGAAGCACCCTGTGGCCCAAACTCTGCTTCCTGAAAGTATGTCATGGAGTGACTAGGAATTGAACACGCTGACAAGTACAAATGAACTTAATATAAAACTTTATTAAGTAATATGAACAGCAGGAGATAAGACAACAGGCAAATAGCAATAAATGACACACAGTAGTACGTGGCACGACTTTCAGATGACAAAAGTGGCAGTGGATAGTGGCACGCCTTCACGAGAACAGGTAGGAACAATGGAGGAACTTCCTTACTCTTCACAGGACAGGTGGTCAGAAACGGATTGGCCCTGGGACTACACTGTTAATGTGAGGGTAGTGCAGAGCACTCCCATACACAAATGGAATGGCACACCTTCACGAGACCAGAGAGAAACAGTGTAGCCACTTTCCTCACCCTTCACAGGGCAGGTGGTCAGAAACGGAATGGCCCTTAGACTACTCGGAGATGTGGGTACAGTGCAGAGCACTCCCGTACCCGGATCAGATGGCACACCTTCACGAGACCAGAGAGGAACAGTGTAGGCATTTTCCTCACCCTTCACAGGACAGGTGGTCAGAACGGAATGGCCCTGGGACTACACGTTAGATGAGAGGGCAGTGCAGAGCACTCCCAAACACAAAATCGGCAAAAAAGAGTGGAGTAGACCAGTATCCCCACAGGGGATACACTAGGCGGTAGCCAGATGGAGAAGGCTAGGCAACACATGCCGGTACGACCATGGGAGGTCAGACACACGGAATGACTGACAAGCGCCGCTTAACGGAAGCGAGCACAAAGCGGAAGATACATGGCAGCATGGAAACCAAACTGTAAAACAGAATGGTCACGGAGCGCAACACAGAGGGTTAACCAGGAGGCAGCCAAAGGTCAAAACCGGATCGGATAGTCAGACATCGCCAATGGTCGTAACCAGAACAGGTAGTCAGCCGAGCCAGGGGTCAGAACCGGAACGGGTAGTCAGACGAGCCAGGAGTCAGAACCGGAACAGGTAGTCAGACGAGCTAGGAGTCAGAACCGGAATGGGTAGTCAGACGTAGCCAGGTAATACACAGGTAATGCACCACACAGAAATAAGCTCAGGTACACCACAAAAGGGCACTGGAAATGACACAGGCTGAGGTTTAAAAACCCTGATGGGTAAGTGGAGCAATGACCTCATCAGCATGGTGCCCTATAAAAATAGCGACTCAGCAAGAGTGACAGTTAGATAGTAAACAATGTCGCTCCAGGGCAATGTCAGTCACAGGCAATCACGGGGCACCGTGATAAAATAAGGCCGATTTTCAAATGATAATGTCCCCATACATGCAGCCAGATGTTCTAAGTCTCGGTTAAACATCTCCCATGCTAGTACAGTCATCAAACTTAAATCATCAAATAACTGTAGTCAGTTTTAGAAAGAAGAGTGGTAAGCAGATTCCTATCGCCATCATTTCTCAAGGAACTTGAAGATGTTCTACATTAGGAATAGTGCAGCATTCCACCTGAAACTGTTCAGAATTCATAAAGTCAATACCAAGTAAAAGAGGATTTTAGTCTTACCTGTTAAATCCTTTTCTCTTAGTCAATACAGGTTACTGATAACTTTGGGTAGGTGAATCGCCCCTTTAAGTAGGAAGGAACAATTCTAGAATTGATTGCAGGGGTGAAGCCTACCTTCCCTCCTTGGCTGCAGCTAGCCAACCAGCTCCAGAAAGATTTGAGACACTAACTATTGACTAGATAGTGGAAGAGAAAGAAGACTCCTGTGAGAATGACCCCGATGCCAGCACATCAACACTGTAGTGCTTCGAAAAGGTGTGCACAGACGACCAAGTGGAAGCCTTGCACAACTGATGAGCGGAGGCCTGATTCTTGTAAGCCCAGAAGTCCCAATAGATCTAGTAGAATGAGCCATGACCTGAAAGGGAACAGGCTTTTTCCGCAGCTCATGAGCCTTAGGAATAGTGGACTTGATCCAGGACTCAATAGTCACTTTGGATGCAGGTCTTCCTGCCCTGGAACCCTCAGGAATTACGAACAGCGCATCAGATTGCCTGATAGACTCAGTGCGATGTACATAAAACTTGAGACAACGCACCATGTCTAACAGGTGGAGATCTCTCTCCTTGTCAGAGGTGGGGTCAGGGCAGAAAGAAGGTAACATAATCTCCTGATTGATGCGAAACTCTGAAACCACCTTCAGAAGAAACTCCTGAGAAGTGCGAAGCACCACCTTGTCCTTTTGAAACAACAAATAGAGTGGTTTACAGGACAAAGCATGCAACTCCACGACGCGGCGAACGGAAACAATCACTAGCAGAAAGGCCATTTTCCACATCAACAGGTGTAAAAGAATAGTAGCCAAGGACTCAAAGGGAGGGCTCTGAAGAACGCCCAAAACCAAGTTAAGATCCCACGGAGGAGCGAGAGTCTTGAAGGCAGGACAAGTATGAGCAACACCCTGGAAGAAAACCTTGACATCAGGAAGGATGGCAATGCACCTATGAAAGAAAACAGAGAGAACAATCTGAACCTTAAGGGAACTCAAACTGAGGTCCTTATCTACACCGTCCTGCAAAAATGCCATGACGGTAGGCAGATCAAATTCCAGAGACAGGTCCTTATCAGCACAAGATAGGTTGACCAGAAGCGATGGTAGATCTTGGAAGAAGCAGGCTTGCGGGCACGGAGCATAGTAGACACCACACCAGAACAAAAACCTTTCTTCTGCAATATTGAGGATTCAATTTCCAAACCGTCAAGGCTAGCCGATGAACGTCCTCCTTCCACAGGTAACCTTGTAGAAGAAGATCCGGACAGCAAGGAAGCCGGTATGGCTCCACCACTGACAGATCCAGGAGCTCCGGAAACCAAGCTTGGCGAGGCCAGTACAGAGCAATCAGAATGACTGGACAGCGTTCCAGTCGTAATTTCCATAACACCCTGTGCAACATTGGCAGGGGAGGAAAGATGTAGGCCAGAGGAAATAATCAAGGAATAGACATAGGGTCCACTGCCAGAGCTAGAAACTCGGAAACTTCCTGTTGTGTCACCATCAGGTCGATGTAAGGAAGACCCCACTTCTGAACAATGAGGGTGAACACCTCTGGGTGCAGCTCCCATTCTCCACTGTCCACTGTGTGTCGACTGAGGAAGTCCACCATATGGTTGTCTATGCCAGGAATGTGAACTGCGGATATGGCAGGAACGTGTTCTTCTGCCCAGGACAAAATAGCCTTGACCTCTAACCAAGCGGCGAGACTTCTTGTTCCACCCTGCTTGCTGTTGTAAGCTACGGCCGTGGTGTTGTCGGACTGTACCTGGACTGGACAGTCTTCCAGCTGAGATGTCCAATGATAAAGAGCATGAAATATTGCTTGAAGCTCCAACACATTGATGGGAAGGAGAGATTCCTCTGGAGACCACCGACCCTGAGCACTCAGGCGACCCAGGACCGCTCCCCAGCTGGAGAGGCTGGCATCCATTGTCACTGTGGTCCAGAAGGATACCAGGAAGGACTTGCCCTTCAGCATACTGGCGAAGCCACCACGATAAACTCCGTTCCACATGAAGAGGGAGGGATACGGATGTCTTCAGAAGGTCCGGCTGACCCCTGCACACCTGGATCATAAACCTCTGGAGTTCCCTGGTGTGAGCCATGGCAAACGGGACCGCTTCTATGGTGGAAATGAACTCGCCACTAGAGAGGACAGCTTCTTGGCTGGAACTGGACTTTGAGCCAGAACAGTGGAAACCCTGTGGGTGATCTGGTGGGCCACCTCATCTATGAGAAACACTGTGCTCTTCTGAGTGTTGAAGAGAAGGCCCAGGAAGACCAGACGATGGGATGGGACAAGGTCTGACTTGTCCATATTGATGATCTACCCATGATGAGCGAGAGCATGAATGCAGTTCTGAACCTGCTGATGAAGAAGTTCCGCAGAAGGGGCTTTCAGAAGCAGGTCGTCCATGTATGGGGTAACTCTGATGTCGTCCTGGTGGAGGACGAACACTAAGGCTCCCAGGACACGGTTGAAGACTTGAGGAGCTGTAGTCAGACCAAAGGGAAGAGCTGAAATCTGAAAGTGGCCTTGTTCGCAGGTAAATCTGAGATACTGCCTGCTCACTGGATGAATGGCAATATGAAGGTACATGTCCTGAAGATCCAGAGAGGCAAGGAATTCACCTGGGGTCATAGCAGCAATCACCATCCTTAGAGACTCCTGGGGATAATGAGTCCGGAATTGAGGAATTGAGATCCTTCAAGTACAAAATGGGACGACAACCTCTGTCCTTCTTGGACCCCACAAAGAGGATTGAGTAAAACCCCATACCTCTGTCCTGAACTGGAACTGGCTGTAGGACATCCTTGTCCAGAAGGGCCTGGATAGCGCTGTTGAAAAGAAGGCGTTTCTCTGCGCCCTGAGGTGTATGAGAACGAAAAAAGTGAAAAGGAGGAAGAGAAACAAAAGGAATCCTGTACCCTTCCATCACCACCTGTAAAACCCACGGGTCCGCCACTGAATCCTCCCAAATGCTGTGGTAGTGACGCAGACGGCCACCCACAGCAGAGTGGGGACCTGGCTTTGGTGAGCCATGCTGAAGAAGACTTGGGCTTGGAGGAGACCTTGGCCTTCTAGTGCTGATTGGGCTTGGAGAAGGCACGTGGAGCTGAGGGAACCACTTGGTTCACTGGACGTGTCTCAATCTGAAAGGAACGAAAAAAAGATTTACACTTGAGAGGCGCTTACTTTCTGGGGACCAAAGGCAAAAGTTTACTTTTACCCCATGTGGCCTCACTAATCCGAACCTTAAGATCTGACCCAAACAATGAAGTGCCTTGAAAAGGCAAGGATAGCAATGCTTTCTTGGAATCAGTGTCAGCAGACCAGATCTTGAGCCAAAGTGCTTGTCTGGCAACCACAGACATGGTGGAAACCCTAGCCACCAAACGGATGGCATCAAATAAGGCAGCAGAAACATAGTGCTGGGCCTCAGAAATATTGGCAATAAGTCAAAACATATCCAAAGTAGGAGCACCCTGACAGATAGCCAGGGTGAGTTGTTCAGTCCAGACCGCAATGGCCTGGTTAACACATGCCGTAGCGAACGCAGGACGCATGGCAGTACCAGCAGTGACAAAAATGGACTTGAGGGAAACCTCAGGGTTCATGTCAGTCCAGTTCAGAGTGGAGGCATCAGAAACTGGCAAGGCAGTAGACTTAGATAGCCTGGAAATAGGAGCATCCACTTTGGGGGGGGATGACCCCCCTAAGCAAGCGCCGCCTCAGAAAAGGGGTAAAACTTGGCAAATTTCTTGGAAACGGAAGGTTTCCTGTCCAGAGATTTCCACTCTTCAGACACAAGGCGGTCAAGTGTGGGGTTAGGTGGAAAACAAGTACGGGGCTTTTTAGGCTCCTGAAATACATCAGAGGCATCAGAAGGAACCTCTTGAACAAAGGGAATGTTTAGGGTAAGCAAAACAGCCCTGATCAGGCCCTCAGCCGAGGGCTCAGGATTGGCCTCAAAGGGATCCCCAAAAAACTGAGAGGAGCCTCAGCAGAACATTCCTCAACATCTGAATCCACCAGCAGTTCCTCCTCAGAGGAATCTGATATGTCGGGTACTCCCTGTGGTTTGGCATGGAAGACTTGATGGAAGAGGGGGTCTGCCAAGAATGGAAGACCCCCTGTAACTGGGATGGAAAGAGTTGCAAAGCAGACCTAAGGTCCCTAGTAGCAGCCTTGAACTCTTGCATCCAAACTGTCTCTAATGCATGGCTGGAGATCCCTGGGAGACTTTCAGGGACATCAGAACATGCTGGGCATAAATGACTTGAGAATTCTCCTGGTAACCCTGAATGACAGAAAGAGCAATGCGCAATGGGGGAATACAGAGACCCCCAGCATCCTTAGTCTTAGGTCTGGCCCCAAGCTCCAATGGATTAGACATTCTCACAGTGTCAAAAACATTACAGTATAATAAATCAACCAATTACAGTGTGTGTAGGATTAAAGTTTCACCCCAGAAATCTTTAAAACAGACTTATCTGGCAGGAGAAGGGTTAATAAGCAGAGGAGAGAAGGAGATTCCAAGCCCTGCGTAGGATACTCATTCTGGAAATGGCACAAAATGGCTGCCGTGGTGGGAGCCAGTCAGAAATGAGCACGCGAAGCAAACGCTCATGGGAAATGTCGTTTTTCCCAGAAAAAGTACCCTAATAGTGCGCAAAGCCCCCTGAGCCCCCAAACACACTAGAAACATGAACCGGATGATAGAACAAGGGCAGACAATAAAAATGAGCCACCTGAAGTAGCTAGGGGGAGCGGTTGCAGAGATATATCCCAAACAGTACAGTCTCATAGGAGTGAATGGAGCAATGGTGCCTATGCGGTAAAGTGCGCCCAAACTCAAATTTTACAAAGTTGAAACAGTAAAATAAAAATACATGAAACATAACTAGAACATGTTAGGAGACCCAAAAAAACTGAACCAGTAGGGAAAGTGTAAAAAAAACACACAAAAGTTGCAAAACCAGCAGTTAAAGGGTTAATTACCACATAAACCTGCTCCAAACACCCAACAGACATACAGATAGACCCAGTGAGTGCAGGAGTGTGCAATAGGAACTCCAAAGGAAAAAAAACCCTGTGCGGATGGGCACTGTGGGACATGTGAACCTGCAGCACTCAAATGGTTGCTCACCTTTCCCGCAGATCTTCTGTCTTCAGATTACCATGTAGTAAGAAGCCTCGGTGGGCAACTCATGAGGAAAAAACTTGAACCCAAGATTTTCTCCCCAGGGCTTAAGGTCCACAAAAAGCACCTGGATACTGAGCTAGCCACATCTAATGGCATTGTCAGTTATGGTAATCCGCCTAATGGTGGTATTCCATTTCTAACAGAAAAATAAAAAAAATTCTAAAACTATAGCAGAACTGTTCTCTTGCCCGTATCTTCACCAATGAATAAATCTTTCTGTAACTGGTTGGCTAGCTGCAGCCAAGGAGGGAAGGTAGGGTACACCCCCTTCATACAATTCTAGAATTGTTCCTGCCTACTTAAAGGGACGGATCACCTACCCAAAGTTACCAGTAACCTGTATTGGACGACAGAGAAATTATTATTACCATTTCACTGCTGTTTCCATTATCATTATTTAGTCCACCCCATGGTTGTGTGTATTATATACATCATCATCATCTTCAGCCATTGTCCATCCACTGCAGGATTATGGCTCCTCAGGAAGTTTCCAACAACTTCAGTCTAATGCTTTTTGTTGCCACTGTGTACCAACAAATTTGGTAATTTTATCTACCCATCTTGTTCTTTTTTCTTAGATGTTTACTATTGAGTGGAATTGTTTGGTCCATCTATCATCAGATCATCTTGCTATGTGGCCTGCCCATTTTACCTTTTAGGTTCTTTACTCTTTCAATAACTTCATAGACCTTTGCTGAAGAATCCATGCACACGTTTTTTGGTCTTTTTGTTATGTTTAGAATTTGCTGCTCCATAATTCTCCATGTAACCTTCGGTTTTTGTATGGCTTTGGCATTCATGTCCAGGTTTTTCTGTAAACACTCTGTCTAGGGGAGTCCCAGGGATCCTATACTACAAGGGGAGACTAAGGGAGAGGCCAGTCTCTGGCTGCCTGGTTGTTACCCTACTACACAATTAAAAAAAAAATAATGCTTCAATCTACTTAAAGGGATAGTAATACTTAAATATTACTAATCCCTATATTAAAGTCTTATTAAAAAGAAACGTATTGCCCCCAGTGTCATCTCTCAAACCTTTATGGTTTGAGAGATGATCGCTCCTAAAGTTGCCCTCTCCCTCCCCCTTCCCCGTAGTCAGTGCTCTAGCTGACTGCAGGGAAGCAAGTCATACGATTTTCAGGCGACTCTCCAGCATAGCCGCGATCGAGTTACTAAAAAAGAAAACTTTCACTGAAATTGTCTTCTACGTGTGCTTGGTTTGCAAGCACACGTAGAAGACCGTTTTAGTGTAAGATTTTTTTTTTTTTAATTAACGAAATTGTGGCTCTGCTGCAGAGCCGCTTGATGATCTATGACCGGATTTCCCTTCAGTCAGCTACAACGCTGACTTCGGGGAAGGGGGAGGGAGAGGGCAACTTTAGGAGCAATCATCTCTCAAACCTTAAAGGTTTGAGAGATGTCACTGGGGGCAATACATTTATTTTTAATAGGACTTTACTATAGGGATTAGTAATACTTAAGTATTACTATCCCTTTAAAACTAAGAACAAATAATGCTCTGAATCCCCCTTTAATTGTGTGCTGGTGCTTCTAGGAAGTGGCATAAACATAGGAGGTGCAGTTGCTCCTGGGCCAAGGGGATGGAAAAAGATATCAGAAGATCTCTACTAACCAGCCCACAAAATGCCATGGGATTAAGATATGTGCCTCCTCCCTGCAGTGTTAAATAGGTTCTGAAGCTTTAATTTCACAAACCACACTGGAATTATTTGCACTGAAGCCAAGCAGAAATTTAACAATAAGTTGTGTTCTTCTCTGAGATTGAAAGTTTTAATGTTTCAGAATTTACTTACCACAGTGGAGACACTTGTGTTTTGTAACATGGTGCTCTTCTCCCTCAGTGTATGTGTGTGTTATACAAATGGGTGCATGGTCCCGCAAAGCAAAGACTATTCATGCCCTTGTTTATAGGTGGCCATATAAAAACACAAAAATTATTTTTCAGTTACCAAGCTGTAGATAGGAAAATATGAATGTAAAAGAGCAGTAATGGCCACACAGAGACTAAACTGATACCAGTGACAAACAGAAATAGGTCTTACTGTACCACGGGAATATCCAATAGAGAAATACACAGGTCTCTCTGAGACCAATTTATAGCTCGGTCTTCCATTTTCCCTGTTCCCTGGAGACGAGAAGCTAGACGTGCAGCTCTGTGCCTGGGAAACTTTTGATTTGTCCTAGAAATTATATGTTTAAAAAAGTGAGGCCACCAACATGCTTATTATACTGTGTGAGCTTTGTTATCTCTCCAGTGGAACTGCACTTTTTAATAATGGATGAGGAAAGCACTTGCGCTTTATAGTTTAAATAAAACAATGGAAATCTAAAAGCTCTCATGCATGAAACAACTCTTCTACTACTTAAAGTGCCAGTACTGGTGATGCCTTTTTTTTTTTTTTTAAATAAATATACCATTGGGAAGTTACTTTTTGGTATGTTCACCATCACCTGAATTTATAGGGATAGAATAAGCTTTCTTTTGGTACCATAGTTTAATATATAACCACTTTTTATGTAGAAAACTACAATAAAAAAATCATGATTCTGCCACTTATTATTTGCACACAATTAATGTGGTTGTCATAAAATATCCCTACATATGTTCCACTTATCCTCAAAATATTATACATGTAGGTATTTAGAGTACATAGGAAATTATAGGGTACAAAATACAAGGTGCATATAATGTTTTATAAATATTAAAGAGATAGTAATGTTTCATAATAAAAGCAGCTCTAATTAATCATCATAGTATTTGGACTTTGGAGAGTGTTATTTCAATTCTGTCAGAGTTGTAGTTCAAGAGTAATTCAGTGACAAAGTGTCACCCTCCCGCCCCTTTTACTGATGTAACACTGCTCAGCCAGAACAGAAGGGAAGTGCCCAGGTAGATTGCAGAGAGGGACAATCTTCAATTAAGATAAGGGAAAAACCTGAAAAACTTGTCAAGGGGGACAGGGCTTTCATTGCTCTCATAGGAAGAATATTGTCCCCTGTTGTTATCTGTCTGGTCTATGGACTGGATTCCACATCTGAGAAGAGATGGCTTACACTAGGTAAAAGGGGTGGTAGGGGAAGCTTTCCTTGTGAATATCTCTCAAACCATAAAGGTTTGAGAGATAAGACTTATATTGTTCTTCATGCTTTTTTAATGCCTACAAAATAAAATAAAGATAAAATGAAGTATTACTATCCCTTTAAAGCCACATTTTCATAGACCTACCAGTATTTTACTGGTCAGCTGGCATACCTAGCCATAGCAGGGATACAAGGTCTCCCAAACTGAATTGAATTCATGATCCCCTGTTTAGCAAGGAAGAGGTTAAACACCTTGCTAAAACCGTTTCTACAAGTTATTATTTTTTCCTCCTTTCAATTCTCATAAAATAATTGCCTTTGTCTGATTTGGTGGAAACTCACTACAGCCATCTAATTTCAATTTTCTCAGCTTGTCAAAGAGATAATAGGCAGCAACTGGATTCACAATGATACCAGTAGAGTCCAATCCCAATGAAAAGGTTAAAATCTGCATTTGCATGCACACAATAGATTAAATATCCACATCACCCAGACAAAAGACAGCGAAGCTATGCGGCATGGTAGAAAGATTTCACTGCCTGGGGAGACAATTTGTCAGTGTTTCGTTTCTGCCCAATAAGGTCAGTTTATGATCTCTTTTTCATTCTGATTCAGTTTTGCATAAAAACACCGCAGTGCAGTTATTGCCGGTCCAGCCTGGCTGGCAATAGAGATGCAGACATTGGGCTCTATGCACAAAAGAGAAGTGGAGCATTTTTGAGGCAAATCAACCAAAATGTAGAGGACAAATGTAGAGGAAAAAAATCCCAAATTGCCATTAATTTAAATGGGGCTTTTAACACAAATCTGAGATCTGAGATGATTATTATGATAAAGAAGAGGATGATGATGATAAAGAAGAGGAGGATGATGATGGAAATATTGTGGTTAGATGCACACAATAAAATGAGTGTGGAAGCAGTAAGACACGGAAGCGAGACAGATGATGATGTCCCTCTCTTGGCACTAACAATTTAGCTACAAATTATGTCAATTTAATGCAGGAAGAGAGAATTGATATTGGCCAGGTGGAATCTTCTGTTTCCTCTTCCACAGTTCTACTTGTGAACAGGAATGAAAATGCTGGGATGTTCAGCATAAATATTTTAAACTTTTGGTTAAGTAGGTGATGTAAGAGAGCTGGTTTGGATTTATTGGTCATGATAGCCTTTGGTGTGATACAAGGCTATTTTTGAGAGATTATTTATTTCATTCTATTAGGAGGATGCAGTTATTAAGTCAGGAATTTAAAAGGCTTGTTTTGCAGATATTTAAACTTGAGAAGGAGGACAAGCCTAGAATGCCAAGGGAAATAACAGAAACCTTCTGAACCAATTTCAATAATAAGGATGGTTTTGTTTTGGTTGCTATAATGAGTCTTACTACAACTGATCTCTTGATTGGGGCATAGTTCTATCGGGGTAAACTCTTTGCAGAAAACACAAACAAGGAAACAGGGGAGGAGGTGTTGCTCTTTATATGAACAAGCACAAATTACACATTAGTAATGGGAATTGAGGAAACATTACAAAGGCATTTGTACCCAAGTCTAGTCTGAAGTCTTGTATCTTTGACCTAGTCCTGTTCGGTTTTGCCAGGCAATAGGCTCTAGAAATCCAATTGATCATTTCCAGAGTCCTTGCCCATTCACCCTGAGCATAGACCAGCTCTGCTGGTCTATTCTATCCAACCTTTCAGTTGGCACCTTTACCTGGTTTAGGCAGCATCAAGACTGGGCAGTAGTCTGTTTTCATTCTAAAAGCACCATACTCTACTACCGTACTCTAGCTTCTTGTAGCTCACAAAGGCAGTTCTATTAGAGTATTAGATCTTCATTGCCTCGAAGTAAAACAGTGAGCCAGAATGTTTAAATACTGGTAGTTATGATCTTTGCTCTATTTAATGATCGTGGGGGTCTATACACTAGTAATGATCCTGGGCGTTTATATACTGGTAATGATACTCATTTCTCTGTATACTAATCGTGGGTGTTCATACACTGGTAATGCTTGCTGATTTTTAGAATGATCCTAGGTGTTTATACACTGACTAGCAATAGTAGCACGGTGCTTTCCATGTGGTAAGACCCCATGTGGTAAGACCCCTCAAGCACACATAGGCTGTAATTTGTTCAAAGATGCACACACAGTCAGTAAATTACACAAACAGATGCACACACTGCATAAAACAGTGTACATATACATAAAAACATGTATAAGTCTGTGAATCTACCTATACAGATATAATTGCCCCTTAGATATTGGACTCTGGACTTTCTTAAGGCACATTCTTTTGTTAGACCAGAGATTTTTTTGCTCCCCTCAGTCAGGGCAAATGTATTTCTTACAGGCATCCAAGCAGTGCAATAATTGTAGACTTTGGCATGCCTACGGCCATCAGTTAAGGGTGAGGGCCAAAGGAAGGCACTTTATCACTTCCCACCATTCTGCCCATTTCTTGCCCATACTGAACAAAATGTAATTGCTGTCAGCATGAAGCACTTGCCCTGAATTCAGCACCATAATTTTAAAAACACTGCCGAGTACAGAGGAAGCAGTGGTATTATTCGCTGACCTGTGACCATAGCTCTCTTGTAAGAGCAGCATGCCATACACTAGTGGGGGGGACAGTATGAGGTGGAAAAAGTGAGGACAGGAGACCAAGCGTGTGGGTGAAATAGAGCAATGGCAGGGGAGGTCAAAGATGTCCGGACAAAATGGAGAAAAGGCAGGAGAATAGGGATGTTTGGAAGGAAGGGTAGACAGGGCAATGAAGATGGGCAAAATGAAGTGATGGTGGGGAGGGCATGAAGGAGGTGGTGAAAGGGAGGACAGGCAAGGATAGATACTGGAGAGGGATACATGAGGAGGTAAAAACAAGTGCAGTGAAGGATAAGCGAGGCAGCAATATGGAGGGCATCACTAGGTTGTTTGTGCAGTGAAAGGGAAGGTTGGCAGGTTTGTATGTATGGTAATTATCCTGAGTGTTTATACACTGGTAATTATGTTTGCACCTCTGTATAATGTTATCTTATTTTAGTCCTTATGGCCCTCTTTCCCTTCTTTATCTTTTGCAATTGGGTAATTAATGTATGGTAATGGATAGATGTTTGAATGGTCTCAAGTAATGGGGTTATGGTATGATGGTCTCATGTAATGTTCTGATGGCCATTTATAATTGTGTAATGCATGGCTATGTCACCTCTCAAAATGCTCTGATTTCATGGTCCTGTGTAATGGGGTGATAATGGGTAATTACCCTAGGTGTTTATACACTGGTAATTATACTGATTGTTGCCCTGTATAATGTGGTAGTGGGTTAGCAATTGTCTCTTGTAATTGGGTAATAATCTGATGTCATCTAATTAGGTAAAGCTTGCATAGTATATAATGGTTTGATGGTCAGATGTGACTTATGTCATGTAATGGGGTAATGTTTTGTCGTGGTTGCAAAGCAGATGTGTATGTTTGTGTGTCTATGTGTATGACTGCAGGTCAGACTGTTTATTTTGTCAGTTTGTGCATTTTTAGCCACCAGACGTGCTTCGCTTCATGCCAAAATATGCCTGTTTAGTAACTCCACTACAGTGTGTATCTGGCTGTTCATGTCTCTGTATACCCAGGATGTGTATTTGTTTCCCTTTATGCCTAAAATGTTTGTGTATGAGCGTTTACTTCTTTTTTACCCAGAATTTGTACATGAATGCATGTGAGTGTATCTGCATGTTCATAAAGTATGCACATGTTTCTCACTCTCTGCATGTCAAGAATGTGTATGTCTAAGTGTCCATAGTGTATTTGTTTGAGTGTATACGCGCATTCTTTTCTGCATCTGTGTCTGCCCAGTTTGCAGGGCTGGATTTAACAGGCAGGCTAGGCACCTCCCTAGGTGGGCACTAGATTTTTAGAGGCATCTAGCAGTGGCCTGTCACACCCACAGGACTGTCCATCCAACTTGCAACACTGCCACCTCACAAGTTCACAACCCTGTAATGTTCTCAATAAAATGATCCACCTTGTCCCATGCATCATGTCTCAGACCAGAGTCGTGCTTCTCAAGTACACCCAGCTCCCGAACTGCGGGTGTGACTTCAGTGATGTCACCTAGATGTAGAGTATTAGTATTAGTTTGCTTGAAAAAGGGGTGGGAGGGGGAAACTTTACTTGTGAATATCTCTTAAACCATAAAGGTTTGAGAGATAAGACTTATATCGTTCTTCATGTTTTTTTAATGCCTACAAAATAAAATAAAGTTAAAACGAAGTATTACTACCCCTTTAACCTGTGTTATTTGTTCTCTTTGTTTGTGGTGTCTATGACACAATTACATTTTAATTAAATATTTGATTACCTAATTTTGAGACCGAGAAAGATCAGGTACTTTTTCCAGATATAGTGAGAAAAGAATAGCGGCAACAGCTGTAGCCGCTGAGGAAGCTACCAAAATCAATTTAGGGGTTACATTTTATACCACACAGCTCTTCTTTTCTCACAACATCTCAAAAATAATCCGGTCATTATTTATCTCAAAACAAGGGAATCAAATATTTATTTAATCTAATTGTCTCACCACGTTAGTTAGAGACCACAACCTGACCTGTATTTGGATATAATGATTCTCATGGAACTCAGGAAGGTGTACGTGCATTAATTTTACACAATATTTTACTTATATAAATGTAACTCCTCTGGGATCACAGTGATTTCTGCTTCCACAGGCTATCCTGCAGTTCCTGTGGAGCGGCCAGCGGATGGCGAGCTCCTGTGCACATGGACGGATATTCAGGACTCCATTTTAGTTTGGAGTTGGCTTTAGAGCTGAGTTGCAGTGGGTGAAGGAGCCTCTTCTAAGCAGGGAATGCTGATCTGGCTGATCCAGTGCTGGAGGATCCTGGAAGAGGCATCCCAGCAGACAGCTGTAACCAGACTAATGCATAGCTGTTCCTTGCAGAGAATGCTGTGAAGAGTGCAGAAATTCCAGCAGCAGTTAAAGGCGCAGGCTCGTCCCTCCCTGAACTGACCTGATTGCAGACTGTGGAGTGGTTAGCTTGAAAGCTCTCCCCCTGTTTCACCACAGGACACCCTGAATCTAGTTACACAATTAAAGAGACCTTGCTAGGGTGACCACATTTCCATTCTGCCATTCAGGGACACTGTGGTGACCAGAGTACTTCTCTCCAGCTCTAGGGCCGCTATGTAGGAGGGGTCAGTATACATCATTGGACATCAGTGTGCAAATTGCTCTTTATCTGGCGCATCACAGAGTTCTAACCACTAGAGGGAGAACTGCCCATTGACTGCTGTGACAGGAAGCACTGCCTCTGGTGGACTACAAGATAATATACATCAGACACAAAGCCTTAGACTAGCATTACACTACAATAAAATTGCACTGCAGCTCCTGTTTCAAGTCAGGATCAAGGCTCAATTCTGGCTCTAGTGCTTAGGGCTCTGTCTAGAAGCCATTTTCTTGTAGCCCAGCAGAGGCATCAGTTTGTATCACAGTAGGCAATAGGCAATTCTGTTTCTAGTGTTTAGATTCTTTATTCAGGGACTTTTTATTGTCCCTGATGGGGGCTCCCAGGGACATGGGACACACACATAAATTCCGGGACTGTCCCTGGCAATAAGGGACACGTGGTCACCCTAGACCTTGCTCTATAGTTTCTCTGATCATTGGAAGATTACAGAATAACACAAACCATAATTTGGATTAAAATTACTCTGGGCCCCAACTATGCGCACCAACTAATGGTACCCAACTGCCACTAGGGCGAAGCCTAGGGTGGACCGCAGTATTTGTTGTGGGTGGGTGAATACCATTGCATTCTTGAACTGTTTTACTGTATTATATTCACGTATCTATTATATTCATGAATATGGTTTTCTTTCTGTGCAATACAAAGTTCTGTTTAAGATAGTTCTGTCAGTTTTATTGCTCACTTAAATATTTTCCCAACTGGGCCCCACATCCATACCCTGGATGCCCAGTTGGGTGGAGACACTGCCACAGTCATGTACCCCAACTCCCAGGTAGCGGAGGCTCAGGATCTGCAGAGTACAAGGAGGTTTCTGGGGTAAAGGGCCACAGGGGTGTCTGTGTGTCTGTGTTTTTAAAGGGAAAAAGGCAATAACTGCAGTGGGCTTGCAGTAGACACTGCTGCTCGCGCTGCAGTCATGCGCAGTAGAGACTGCCCGTGCCGCGGCTGATACAGAGCTGGGCACTCCGAAGGAGCGTCAAGCTCTGTATCAGTCATGGCGCGGGTAGTCTCTACTGCGCGTGACTGGCCCGTGACCAGGTGGCAGTGGCACTGTGGCCCGTGTAATGGGCTGTTCAACTAGTTAACTAATAAAAGTGGAGTTTTACAGGCTCTGTATCTAGTAAATGTCACTTATGATTTCTATATGCCTGCTGTATATACCCTATCCCTATCTATAATATTTTTATACACCTCTAGAAAATTACCACATCACTGTGAAGAATAAACCTAAAAATTGTTTTGACCTCAAAAGAGGATGTGGTTAAATGAGGGGGGTATGGTAAGGGGTGGGGCCAAGGCGGTGCTTAGGGCTGCCATGAGATGTAAATCCAGGCTTGCCAGTGTCTGTGTGTGTGCGCATGTTTGTGTGTATATTATATGCCTTCTTTGTAACTTTACATTTATGATAAAATTACTAATTTAAAAATGTTTGGCCTCGCTAGTTGCTACATGCATCTCATTTGTAACGCAGTAAAAAATGTATTTTTTTTTTGCTTTTTTTATTTCAAAAGTAGTAAGACATGTTTAATTTATTTTCTAAAATAAAGCATTATTGCACTGTATAGCTCTATTTTTAATTATGTCTAGGTTCACTGACTTTAACCCTCCATATTCATAAATATTCAAAAATGCGAGGTGAATGTTCCTTGGCAGGTTGGTAAAATTTTAACCAGTCCCTGGCATGAAAAAGGTTGGCAGCCATAGTTGAAAAGGATAAAAAAAGCTCATATAGGAAATACATGCAGACTCAGACAGAGGGAGATAGAGAAATGTACAAGGTTAAACAGTGGGAGGATAAACACAAACAGATGTGCCAAGTCCCAAGCAGAAAATAGTATTAAAAAAAAAAAAAGGTGACAACTCTTCTTTAAGTATATTAGTGAAAGGAGAAAAACTAAGGGAGCTTTAATATGATTAAAGTTGAACTAACACTTTATAATTACTTTGGTGATTGTGAAAGAGCTTCTAAAACCACGTGTTTATTTTTGCCATTCTTTATCTACACACATTATATACATATTATATAAATGAAAGCCACATACTCTGTTTCTGGATCCACACAAGCAGCACCCCTGTGTATGATCAGAAACTTCTGATTTACCAGTTCACACTGCAAAGCATTGGGCATGTGATTGTTTGTGGAATTGTTGTCCTTTCCATTGAGGATGAACAGGGAGAACAGTGACAATACACCTGATTTTCTTGGAGAACAGTTCCACATGTACATCAGGGTGGATATGGTCCACATATTTTATTAGGATGCATGTGCCCAGGTGTGACCCCTCCTCCCCCTCTTTACAATCTTGTCACAAAGTGTGAACATTGCAGTTAGGTACAATTGCATGCTAATTGCCCCAATTGAAAAGCATTCCCACTGCCATGATTTCAGTGGAGGAGGTAGAGAGGAATCTTCTTACCTGCTCACCTCCTTCCACGATGCACCTGAAGTGGCTTCTGCCTCAGCAAAACTATTAGGATTCATCACCACATGTCTCATAACTGCTAGGCCTATTGATTCTACCACCAAAATGTGTGGCAGATATGATCTCAGTCCCACTCTACTGCTGCTACCCAGCATGTTCTACAAGCCTGATCCTATTGTGGCATTTGCTGATGCTGGCTCTCAGAAGACTGATTCATCAGCAGAAGTAACTACTACTGCAGCAAACAATATAATGTAACCACTGATGTTCATACCTGGGAACTCTTCAGATTTGTCCCAGAGACTACACTTTTTGCTGCTAATTACCTGGGCTCCTGTGCAGAGGCTGATACACCAGATGTGGGGAGTTTGTAATCAAAGTCTGCCCACTTCTGCATCTTCCCAGTGTTCCTCCCACTTCTCCTCCTTCCCAGCTTGTTCCACCAACATCTATTAAGCTCTGCCCCAACTCGGGATTAAGCCCTGCCCCTTTTTTGGAGCAAATTGCATCACCCCCTTCCCCCCGGTGGCTCCACAGAACAACCTGGAGGGGAGTCCAGAAATCATATTTGCTGATGTTGATAACCATTATCTCTTTCTCACTCCTGTTCATCTGAGCTAGGAAACTTCTCATCTCAGAATCATCACTACTAGTGCCAATCTCATCATCAGCACCACCACCACCATTCATCTCTTGGTGAAGGTGGTGGTGATGGCGAATGTGATAAGTTTAGACAGTGTCCTTGGTGTCACACAGCAGCAGGCTAAGGGTCAAGCTAAGAGAGCTGCAACTCTGTGCTGCCCCTGCTGCTTGCCACCTGAGGAGAACAATGCTCCCATGTTCAAATTCAAACCTCAGGGCCCTGGGGATGTGGTGGAGGTGGCTGCACAATCTGCTGCTGGGCTCTGACCTCCAATGTTGCTTGTGCTACTTCTAGAGGATTCCTCCTCATCATCATCATCATCATCAGTCTTCCTATAGCTCTCCTCCTCTGCTTTCACCACTCTCTAGAAATTAAACTACCCTTTGCACCACTGTGTAAAGATGTGTTTTTTTGCAGTACTGGGGTGGGATTACGTGGTCGCAGAAAGCATAAGTGAAAAACAGCAACATTCTTGCAAGAAATTAATTATTTGTAGTGAAAAGGCAGATATGTCATGCATTTTTTGTGTGTTAGAATTTCCATGGAAAAAGAAGGAAAACAGTTCTAATGGAAAAAAACTTGATTTTTCAACCATCCCTACTAATCAGTGGGGTGAATTTGTCTGCCTGTTACAGACATGATGAACAAAGGAACTAAGTGAGCCTTAAACAGAGTTACAATAATATGGCTAGACTGCAGCTATTGGAAGATTTGTATTTAGTTACAGGATACACTTAATTAACAGATACATTAATACATGAGTTTATGTATACCATTGTGCACTTGCTCTGGCTGGCAGCTGACATTAACGCAGAGCTTTAATAAGAATTTTGGCCAGTGGGTAAGCCCATTGAACAGGTAGTTATCATTTGTTCCCAAGGAGCTACATGCTTGGAGCCAGGGAAATCCAGCTATGCTTGATTGCCTGTGTCCGATGATTGCCAATATCCTCATGTGGCCCCAATTCCTGTCTCAAATAACATATATTTTACAACCCCCTTATGTTCAGAAGCAACTATAAAAATTATCAAGGCTAATCAGCTAAATTTCTTTCAACATCTAATATTTTAATTGCCAACATAAATCTTGTTTCATCCATGACTTAAGAGGAAAGGATTTATCAAGCTTCTGTCATACATTATATAGCAATTATTCAATAAATAACTTCAATCCCTTGGATGCTAGACATACCTTGTAAATCAATGTGTTGAAGATGTATCTAGCATTCAGAAGGTTAACACGGACTGATTTTGTCTAGGCTTGGCCTAATTAAATTTGAGTCATTCTGATCCCCACAAGACAAAATATCAGGACTACACAAAAAGATTACTATATAATTACTGCTTCTGGTACTAATGAATCAGTATAAGTGATTAGCATATGGTAAGACAAAAAAGAAAATTCACTTGTAAATAATGTTGTTATCTATTTATCATACAACTATCTAAAGTCTTTGTTTTTACTTGACAATTTTTTGTGTTTTAATTTTTTTCCCAATAAAAACTCCCTTCCAACCAAATGTTAGCATAATGTGAAAATAGTTATCATGATCTTGATTAAAGAGATAGTAAACCCTTTTTATGAAAATGTTTACACTCTTGTTTTTCCTGTCAAGTAAATCACTTTTTAACGCTACTGAGTGATAATTCCACGATATTCCACTATACAACATTTTTCTGATAGCGGCACATCTGTTTTTTTCTGTCAGTTCATCTATGACATTAATTGTTCTATAGACAGCAAAATCAACGGTTTCACCTTGGTGCATGAACACAAAACACACTACACGTGCACACACTGTGCACGCACCCACTCTGCGTGCGCACACACACTGTACATGCATATACTCTACGCGCACACACACTACATGAGCATGCACTTCACTCGTAAGCATTCTGAGCACACTAAATGCAAACACACTCTGCTGTGCAAGTGCACACACACTACACTCACACTACGTGTGCAAACTCTGCGCATGCACACACTACACACAGAAAGTACTCACACTATATACACACAGCACACGCACTACATACACAAACACACACTCTGCAAACAGCCTCTACACAAATACAAATGAACAAGACACACAGAACTCTATACAAAAAACACAAAAAGGCAAATGCAATACACTATTTGCCAAACGTAATAGACAAAATGTTATATGCAAAGTACTATACGCCAAACGCAATAAGCAAAATTCAAATACGACAAACACAATACACAATTTGCCAAAAGCAATATTCAAAACATTATATGCAAAATGGTATATGAAATAAGAAATATGCCAAACACTGTACGACAAAAACCTAAGCCAAACTCTACATGCAATTTGCCAAAGGCAAAATGCCAAACGCAATGCTCAAAACATTATACACAAAACGCTATATGGAATATGCAATACGCCAGATACCATACTACAAAAACCATACGCCAAAAGCAAAATACAATTTGCAGAACTCAATTAGCCAAACACAGTACTCAAAACATTATACGCGAAACGCTATATGGAATACAGAATAAGAAAAAAAAAATGCACAATGCAATAAGCAAAACGCCAATGCCATAAGCAATGTGCCAAACACAATACAACGAATGCTATACGCACAAAGATTTGCACAATATGCTATATGCAACAAGCCATAATTCAAACACCATACATCAAACACCAAACACACAACTCTAAATGGAAACCGCCAAAGACTATATGCCATGCGCAATAATCCAAACACCATAGGCCAAACACCATACGCCAAATAGTATAAGCAATACACCAGATCCAAAACACATTAAGCCAAACACAATATGAAAAAACACAATATGCCAAATACTATACTGCAAACACACAACCCAACACAAAACACGATATTACAAAAACGGCAAACCCTATATGCACAACCCAAAGGCTATATGCAAAACACGTGCTCTTGCTCACAGATGATGTTGCTCTCACCTACACACGTGCACACTTGCACATGCTCACATTCACACACGCTAATACTCACACTCACTGATGTAAGGTTGTGTAATGCAGTGTTTTGCAATACGTCACACACTTTTTTTTGAGCTGAAAGGCCTAAGTACTGAAAAATCAAGAAGCCAGTCATTGCTATACTAACCACATGGTCAAAGCCATGCCAATATTGCTAGCATATTTATATATATATTGTATTTTGCATTAGTGTGGATGAGTTGTTTACTGTATCATTCACTTGTGTACACTTTACCAACCATTTACACTTTGCATGAAATGAATCATGTAAGGAAACAATCAAGTGAACTGTCACATTGTAACAAATAGGTGATTTTGAAAAGTGTTAAAAAAAACCTTCAAATTTATGTTGGTCATTTGTAATTTCAAACAATACTTTGAAATATTTAGCTTTATTTATTTGTCATTTTATACAATTGAGCTAGTACTTCCTGGAAAGAAGTGGAAGTTGGAAATGAAGAGCTATATGGAATGTTTGAGTCTTTCAGGCATGCCAGGAGGACTTGCAATAACTGAGAAATAAATAAGGCTAAACTATTTTTAAATAAAAATGCCTATTATAAATATGACTTGCTTTTGAAAGCTCTTATTTCGTTGCAGGATAGCTATACAATTCTCATGTCACTAGGGTATGAGGCAAAGGTTGAACTTGATGGACTTGTGTCTTTATTCAACCTAATTTACTATGTTACTATGTCTCTATGTGAAAATCACCTAGTTGTAGCAAAGTAACAGCTCAACTTAAACTAACTGGTTGTAGCTAGTGTATCGCCATTGTTTCTTATTCAGGTTAGGCTCTCCTCATTTAGATTAATTGAGGTTGGATTGCCCTGATCTAGACCAACTTGGAAATGTAAAAATAACACATGGAATAACTGGAAAGCAGATGCACTTCCATTTAAAGTACACCAATGTACGTATATTGCATAGATACTGTTCACTTCTTCTCTTACCCAATTCGCTCTTGCTCCATCTCTTCCATTTTGGCTGCCCGTGCTATCACTCTATTGATGATTTCCTTTTCCTCATCTGTAAGATCTTCATGTTTTCGGTGCCGGTCCCCTTGGTTTGCTGGATGTACAGACCATCCAGCATCAAGTCTAGAAAAGTAGGAAGAACAAGTAAGGCTTCAAGAATCAAGCAGTAAAAGAGAGTAGTAATATGGTCAATCAGTACCTGAACAACTTGGAATAGAAATGGTGTATTTAGAGTTTTCCTTTCAAAAATGAATAATTCAACCACACTAACCATAATCTGTAATATAATCTAAATCGAACAACTATTGGGTAGACATTACATTTTAGCATACAGAGTAACCACATACCTGTTATAAAAAGCTTTTCTAAAAGTCTTCCATGTTGCATTAAAGCGATAGTAAAAAAAAAATAATAATAAATAAATGCTGTAGAGTTTTTCCTCCTGAGACAAACAGGGATACACCCACTGCTGAAAGGTGTTTTATTCAAAAGTTATTAGGTGTAATATCACAGTGGCCTGAAATTGTATAGTGGCGCTATTGCTATGGATAAATCTGGGCAGTTGACCATAAATCTCCATACAATGGTGTAGCAACAGCGCCACTGTACAATTTCAGGCCACTGTGATACTGCACCTAAAAATTTCAAGTTTGAGCTGCAATAAGATTTGAATACAACACCTATCAGCAGTTGGAAGAACACTTGTTTTACTCTGGGGGATAAACACTGCAAAATATGTACAACATATTATGTATTACTATCCCTTTAAGGTTACCCAACTCCTTGGGCACTTAGGGGGAGATGTATAAAACTGGAGTTATAAAGAAAGTGTCTCAGAGTGACATAAGTATATGTATAAACATCTAACGACATTTTCCTAAGTGCTAACTCCACTTAGATGACTTTTTTGAAAAGTGGAGTAGACATTCTCTTGGCTAGATAAGAATTGTGTCCCAGTGTATTTATAAAGAAATTTGTTAATTGCGCCAAAAATAAAGCCAGTTTTAGGGATCAACTCATAACGCCAGGTAAAACCTGATCTTATTGGAAGTGTATAATACCACTATGTGTGCAAATATGTATTCGCAGGTGTGAATATTTGCAGAATATTCTGCAAATATTCGCAGGCAGACATATTTATAAACGTCACCAGGAATTGTGAATTTTAGCGACAATTCTTAAGTATACACTAATAAGACTTTTTATACATCACCCCCTTAAAGGGATAGTAATACTTAAAATGTAAAAGAAATATGCTGTAGGGTTTATCCCCCTGAGTAAAACAAGAGTACTCCCACTGCTGAAAGGTGTTTCATTCAAAAGTTATTAATTTTCAAAGTAGAATTTTTTAGGTGCAATATCACAGTGGCCTGAAATTGTACAGTGGCGCTGTTGCTACACCATCCCATGGAGATTTATGGTGCCGGGACCAGAGCTGTCCATAGGATAGTGTAGCAACAGCGCCACTGTACAATTTCAGGCCACTGTGATATTGCACCTAAAAAATTCAACTTTGAAAATTAATAACTTTTGAATGAAACACCTTTCAGTAGTGGGAGTACTCTTGTTTTACTCAGGGGGATAAACCCTACAACATATTTTTTTTACATTTTAAGTATTACCATCCCTTTAAAGTCTTCAGCTCACTGTGAAGCAAAGCACTGAAGCCTGCTTTAGAAACCAAGGGAGCTGATATAGAAGAAAATGCAATTCTGGAGCAAACCAACTTCCTCTTTCGGCACAAACAACGTTAAATATTCCCATCAATTTAATTGTGTATGTAACCCCTTGAATGATTGAAAGTCTTCACAATGTATTAAAACGGAACTACCACCCTATATAAAGTGCCCCCCAATAATTAAATGAAATTGTATATGTTATATAACTTTTTCTGCTGAGTAAAAAAGGATACTCCCAATGCAGTCAGTTATTTTATTCAAAAGTTATAAAAGTTCAAATAACCAGGAAGTGAATTTACTGTATTTACTTCCTAAAACTTCTGACTGGCAGGAAGTGACAGTTTTATCACATTCTATGAAGAACTGGATGTCACTGACTTTCCTCTCCATTGGAATGTAACTGAAAAACTAATTGGAATTCGACCACTAGAGAGCACTGCAAATGTAAAAAAGGCAGGTATAAACTGTAATAATTGGAAATATGCATCTCGCAGCAAATGTCCTAACTGTACAGAATGTTATCCCTTTTATACAACCTGCTCAATAATTACATATTCCAAATAACGCACCTATGGGGAAGATTGATTCCCTAAATGTCACTTTTGTCCTAAAATTGATCCAGTTTGCTTTGATACATTACGCCACTGATATGAAAAGCACATGCATACATACATAGATAACGTGGGACATCTCAGCCAGAATTAGGCTAGATTCTGGTCCAGATCAGTGGTATATACTTGTATTTGCTCATTAATAAATCAACAATTTTCTATAGTATTTACATTTCAAATTCACCACTATGATTATCTTTTATTTATAATCCACCAATATCATTGAAGAAAAGGAGGCAATAAATACAAATAATTTTAAGAATACATGCACAGATAGAGAGGAGAGCTTGCCGTGCCTCTTAGAGCATACAATCAAAAGCAGGGTTAGGAAAATTGCTGTCTACCAGCTGTTATTGGACAACAATTCGAAACATCCTTAGCCAGCCAATGACTTACTGAAGATGATACGAATGGTACTCTTACAACAGCTGGAAGACCGCAAAGTGCCCACCCTTTATCTAGAGTGTTTAACCCTATTAGGCCAGAAACAGTGCACTGCACTGTTACCTGTTTGGCATTGAAAAGGTTAAGACAGAGGATAATTAAATAAAATGGAATTTTGAAATTGCAGGGTACATAGATAATCGCACTGAGAGGACCACACATCTCATTTTTCACTACATATTTTTAGAAAACATTTAAAAACAAAACATGAAAAGAATGGAAATCAATGGGCATTTTTTTATATTATTGATTAGTCAAAGTTATGTAAACAGAAGAGAAACAAGCTCTTTCTCATAATGCAATGCGTTGAAGAAGTTTTGTACAAAGTAACTGGAAGTTCAGCATGATAAATCCCTCTCTGGTTAAACAGAAAAACCCTTGGGGTGCAGAGGTAGTCAACAGGCCTCAGTGGTTAAGGACTAAAACTCCCATTATCCATGACAACCATTGGCTGGTCAAACAATGGAGAACACCTTTTGAAATACATCCACTTTAGTCAGACTTAAACTCTTAATTATAACAAATAAATCCAGACAAAACCTGGTACTGTTTGTAATAAGGCAGTGCTAGATGCCCCACAAAGCAAAGCAGGCATGTGCTAAAAAGAGAGAAACTCTGTATATATAGTATGTGTCAGCCATGTTGTTAGGACTGTATGTGCACAATTCTGCATCCACTGTAACTCTGATTGGCGCTGTTAATAAGCCAGTCACAGTAAGCAATGCAGGGCAGGGTGGACACAGTCTCTTCATCTTGTGTCATGTGAAGACATCAGGCGTGGCCCTGTATCAGCTGTACAGATGCCCACCTGCACCCACCTACACACCATGACCTGTGTGCCTAGTCATCCACAGATGGAGCAATTTTTTCTCCAATTGATATTAACCAACTGTAAGTTTAAATGTATTTAATAAATTTATAAATAAATCAAATAAATGGAGGGGGTTTATATGGGAGTTTGTTTCACCTATGTATCAACCGGACAAAGGCTGCCATACAGGCACCTGAAACATTGAGTCAATCAACACTTGCTTTATCACATTTTCTTTTGAAGACCTGAGTGTGCTTTTGTCATTTTTGGAGTGAATCAAATAAAATGTCGAAAAGAGGTGATGGTTGGCCCAGGTATAGGCAAAATGAGGCCCTCCAGCTGCTGTGGACTAGGAATGGGTACATGCATGTACAAGCTACATGCATAGAGGGGGTCAGAAGCAGTTGCACTTGCAGTGAGTGTGCTATTTTAGGGAAAGTAAAAAAAAAAAAAATAATACAGTTTTGACTGGTAGGTTACAGAGACAGGGACCCCGACATGAGCTGTGACTGAGGCTGACCTTGACAGATATTGGAGAAAAATTTAAATAATACAGTATTTTGTAAAGGGCAATACATTGTTACACGCAAACAGTTCTTATGTATACTCTACTGTAAAAATCCACAATACATTGATAATATCCAGTAAATGTATTAGGGGCAGCAGTCTGAGGAAAGGAGCAAGATGTGTTAGTAAAGTTGTAGTCCATGGTCGCTGCAGCATGTGCAATAAGCGATGATGATCCTTCTTGTGCTTGCTGAGGAGGATGTTTGTGAAAGTGACATAAAAAGTTCCTCCACCTCCAGTATTATTAATATGCCATGTAAAAACATTGAAGACTTTAATGGACTAGATTCACTAAAGGTCGATGCTGTGGCAATATGATTTTGTCAGTTTGTTCAAAACACTTTGACATTTCACTGTACACACACATCAACATATTCACTAAAATTTACAGATGCAAGGGGAGGGGTGGAGAAGGTCCCTATTAGCATACAGGACTGTCGAAGTGCTGTCGATGTGGTAGGGATTTCCTCCCTTCACACATCACCAACACCATGACAATTCTTTAGTCTAAGATTTTTCTCTCTGCTGCCCCACTTGACCAGTAAAGGCTATGGAGATATGGAGAGGAGACTTTCAGTACCATTTACAGCATCACTCCCTCATACCTTGCATTGCTCACCCCTGTTGCACTCAAAGGTTTATAATTGAAAAAAAAAGTACACAAAGCACTACCCTTAGCTCTGTATATATATGGTACATGTTGTGCACTACCAAGGGAACAAGGCTGCGGGACAGACAGCCCCCCAGCCTTGTTCCCTTGCCCACTGGTAGCCATAGAACCCCATATACACTGCCTGCCCAGACTTCCCTTGCCTGCTGGTAGCCACAAATCCCCATGGGCACTGCCTGGGCAGGGGAAGAAGGCTGGGGGTGTCAGGCAGTGTATGAGGGGCTAACACACAATGATGATGTTCCCCATGCTGCCCAACGTTCTATAAGTCCGACATGCTGCCCCCCATCGCAAAACCTGACATATAGTGGTAGATTTAAAGGCAGGCGTTAACATAGCCGGTAGGGCCAAAGTGAATACCGGCCGTTAAACTAACATGTCTCTCGCGGTATTTAAAGGCGCTAACAGCTAAAATCACAAAGGATGTTAATCCACAAAAACAGTCTTGTGGCTGAATGTCCGTTTTGTGAGTTAAGTTTCCAAAACGATGCTAAGAGAATAGATATTGGGAACTTAACATTAAAAAACAATTAACTATCGGTGCCTGACATACTGCCAAGGACCGATCGTTAACTGATCCATGTTACACTTACCTGTCATCCACTGTCCTCCTGTCGTCTCTTCTGTCTCCTATCTTCCGCCTTCTCTTCTGTCTTCTTTCTTCTGATTCTTCTGTCTGTAAAATAAAATATTAAATACCAAGCATGAACGAATAGATCGTTTAACCCGTTGAGTGGCAGAGGGGTATGCAACACATTGAAAAGCAACTCAAAGGGTTCAATAGCACTGCACCATGAATATTCCCACAATAACCACCACTATATAATGCCCAAAAGTAGAAACATTCAAAGAAAAAACAGTATCCATATACACAGAAATCATTGCGGTGGCAGCGGAGACACAGATGCCCAATATGGGTCCCTCTTCAGTGCTGTACTGGCCAATGCCCATAACAAATTGAGGGCATTGGAAGTAAGCTTGCCTTTATATATGGGCAGGCTCACTTCCATTTCCCTCACAGCCATTGCCTGGGATGTTCTTCACATTCCAGCCAATCATTTTAAAGAACAGCTGCTTGAATCTGATTGGCTGGGATGTGAAGAACATCCCAGCTAATGGCTGTGAGGGAAATGGAAGTGAGCCTGCCCTTATATAAAGGCAAGCTCACTTCCAATGCCTTCAGTGTTCTACAGCATAGGCCCGTACAGCACTGAAGAGGGACCCATGTTGGGCATCTGTGTCTCTGCTGCCGCCACCCTCGTGGCTTCTCCAAGCGGTGGAGACATGAAGACTTTATTTAAGTGCATTTACTTAACATTAATGGATGGCAATGATTTCTCTGTATATGGATACTGTTTTTTCTTTGCATGTTTCTACTTTTGGGCATTATATAGCAGTGGTTATTGTGGGAATATTCATGGTGCAGTACTATTTTATGCAACGCATTGCTTTGCAATGCATTGCGTATGCCTCTGCCACTCAAAGGTCTATTCATTCATGCTTGGTATTTAATATTTTCTTTTATTTTACAGACAGAAGAATAAGAAGAAAGAAGACAGAATAAAGAAGACAGAAGGATGAGAAGACAGAAGGATGAGAAGACAGAAGGATGAGAAGACAGAAGGATGAGAAGACAGAAGGATGAGAAGACAGAAGGATGAGAAGACAGAAGGATGACCAGGAAGCTGTGGACTCCGCTGGACATCAGGATTAATGGTAAGTGTTAATGCGATGTTGCTTTACTTAGTCGGGTTAACCCTATGAATGCCAGCGGGGTAATTATACTCCACTGGCACTCATAGGGTTAATACTACTACCTTTGGACACGTTTCAGGCACTTTGGATGCATTGATGTGGGGCTTAGGGCTCCATATCAATACATTCACTGAGGACTTTGGGTTTTTTGCCAGTTAATAGCTGCGTTAGCTGGCAAAAGATCTGATGAGGGACTTTACGGCTAACAAAATTGAGTCCCTTATAGGATGCTTTGCAGCCAACGCAGTCCTGTAAATGGCAAAGTGGAGAGTTGTTTTTTTGCTTTTTTTTAATGGCCCAAAACACATTTTAGTGCAGCGGCCATATTACTTTATGAACTGCCATTAGCAGTTCAATACATGCCCCTTTAAATGACTTACTACACGTTAAAACACCCTTTGGTGTGTTTTTGGTCTAACGCCTGCCTTTAAATCTACCCCATAGTGCCATACAAATCCGAAAAGTTGCCCCTAGCACAGTCCGACATATAGTGTCATACAAATCTGAGATGCTGCCCCCCACAGCAAAATCCGACATATAGTGCCATATAAATTCACCATGCTGCCCCCACAGCAAAATCCGACATATAGTGCCATATAAATACAACATGCTGCCCAACAATTTACACCACTGACATGCTGCCCTTCCCAGCAAAATCTGACATATAGTGCCCACACACAGTTAACCCTTTGTGTACCAGATGGGTACGCAATGCATTGTTTTGCAATGCATTTGTGTACCAGTCTGGCACTCAAGGGGTTAATAGGGGACATATGCAGCCACATAATGTTTGCCTATATGTTAAAAGTCAGGTTTTTAAGCATAATTCAGACCTCATGGGGGGCATCAGGACCCCTCCTAATACCCCCTGGCATTGATCACCTATCCAATAGGACAGGTGATCAATGCGGCAACCAGGAAGGCGATTACTGCCTTCCTCTGCTTCTACTTTAGCCGGCTGCTTTTTTTTTTTTTAGCAATCATCAGCTCAAGTAGGACTCCCCCAATTGAACCCGGTCATTTACAACAAGTCAGGTGATTGATTCATTAATGAAAGGGGGAGGGAAGAGCATTTAGTGAGTCGATTTGCTGTTTATACCATTTTTTTTATAATTGTTTTTTGTTTTTATATAATATTAGTTGTTTATATTTATTAAACTTTATGTCTAGAGGATTTCTCTCCCTGAAACATCTAATGCTTTCAAGCTCCTCATCTTAAATTCCTCCTTTGGATTTACCCAGTTGACCAACTCTTCCACTCACCAAGATGGTCATTCTTTAGAACTATATCCTTTCACATGCTGTCAGCCTCTAACTTCTTTGACAACCCTTGGTAACCTAAACCCACCTCAGCTTCTTTTCATTAGACTGAAACCTTGATATGTAGAAACCAAAATGCCATTGACTTACATCAACAATCCACATCTCTACAACTCTTCCTCTATACCATATCCTCCCTGTCCTGCCCAAACCTGACTGCATCAAATTACCACTCCAGTTTCACAGCTGTTATAGACAAAGCAGCTTCTGTCTCCATATATTGTCCCACACGATCCTGCCACAGCCATAACACACAAAACAGACCCGACACCCCCAAAGTGAGCGGATTTGGAAAAATCATGTTCAGTTAAAGTGGAACTACCCCATTCCAGCTCCCTCTCCCCAATTGATTTATACCCCCCAAACAAGCTTAGCCCCTTAAGGGTTGCACGGTCTGGGAGTGGGTGGGTCTAGAGGACCACCACACCCTTTTTTTTTTTTTTCCCTTCATTTTACTGCAGTTCCAGAATTCCATGACGCGCCAGGACCGTCACTGGTCTTTAATGCACAAACACCAGTGATGGTCCTGGCACGGCATTGGTTGTTAAGGTGTTAAAACCCACCATGTAATTGGAATTATGTATCCCCTTAAGTTGAAAATCTTCCCAGCTTGTCTTTAGTAGCACTGCCATCTTGATGATGTTTACAATGAATGGTAGCGTTCTCCTTCTGAGGAGCTTCCAATCATCTAACGCGGTCTTTATTCTGCATAACAGTTTGATTGTTAAGCTTATCGCTAGATGCCTAATTAGGTGGGGTGGTCTTTAGCTGGGTTGATAGTTCCCCTTTAAGGTAAAGTAGCAGCATGAGGTGAAGGCTGGGATTTCAGAAGCTTTCACAAGAGAAAGCAGAAAGAGAGTCAGGACTGGCATTAATCAAGATCTGCCATGTTTTCTATTCGTTCTTCAAGGCACTATCAGCCTTTATTTCTGGTAATCAGGCAGGAATTTTGTGTTCTTTATTTTTTTCTTCAATGTACGGTAAATGTAGGAAAATTAGTTTGCAGTGGATGTGTTCTTTACCCTTTGAGTGCCAGAGGGGTATCAAACACATTGCATTGCAATGATTTGGATACCTCTCTGGCACTTGAACGATTAAACCATCTATTCTGCTTGCATTTCATTTCAAATGGCACACACTTTATTTCTTTGCACTAGCATCGGCAGAAACATGCATTTCAGCAATGATGACCAAGGGAGATGAGGACAGAGCACTCAAAACCAGTTCCACACAAAGCTCAAGGCAGCCTGCTGATGAGCTCAGTCACCCATAGAGCAGTGTAACAGTGAATTAAAAGCTGCTTAGATCATTATGCAGGAGACCAGTAGAGTTAAAATGATACCTTTATTGGATGAGTGGCTCTAAGATGCAAGCTTTCAAGCTTTACACAGATCATCATGAACAGATATTCAATGGCTCCAGCTGAAATGCAGAAAATCAGGCAGAATTTAACCCTTTGAGTGCCAGCAGGATGCACAACACATTCATCTGCATTGTTTACCCTTTGGCACTCAAAGGGTTCAATTCTGCCCACATTTCAGCTGGAGCCATTGATTAACTATTGAATATCTTCCCCAAACGCATACTCACTCCACAGATATCACTGCCAAAGTTACTGCAAAGTATTTTAACAGAATAAGCTGTGGGGGGGTTTCAACTGAAGATTTTACCAGGAACCAAAAAATATTTTTTAATTGATATTCCACTAGAAAAGATGTATGGTTCTATGTTTACCATTAACTTGCCTTTCTAAAATGTCAAATTCTCTTTTTATTCATTTTACACAATTTATACTCTTTCAAATACTGAAATCCCTGAAAACCATGGAATACTATATTAGGTTATGTAACTAGAGCTCCCCTCTGGTTCAAGCTGAGATACTGCAGGGGTTGCCAGGGCCACAACACCATACATTGCTTTTGATGACATACCTGCACTTAGACTTGCAACTTCAAACAAAAAAAGTAGACAAGGCATACTATTGTTAATTAAAGTCTTCAAGAATGGTAATTCTTAGCCCTCAGTAGCACATACAGAGCTGCCAGTGGTTAGAGGATGTGGCCTTCCACATTGTTAGCAATGTTATAGCAGTGAAATGGTTAAAGATAACATCAACATTATTAGACACAATACAGCTACGCATTCTCACCCTTATAACCAACCTTGTCTTGTGCCCAATTCCACCAGCACCATCAGCACATCCACCCCGTAATGGAAGAGGTGGTTTCGGCTCCCCTCATCCAACCACATCACTTGCCGTCTTGATTCTATCCATTCACAACTTACCATGTTTCCTATGTGATTAAACCAGCACTTAATTCCATCATCAACCACTCTCTCCACTGGTACTTCCCCATGCCTTCAAAAACACCCACTCTCGACCCTCCCTTTGTCTCTACCAGCCTATCTTTCTTCTCCCCTTTGCCTCAAGGCTCCTTGAGAGACTTGTGTACAACAGAATAACTACGTTTCTTACTTACCACTCCTCTCTGGATTCTCTACACTCATGGATTCTGTTCTCATCACTCAGCAGAGGCTTTGCTTACTAAAGTGGTCAATGATTTGCACTTGGCCAGAGAAAAGGACTTCTAGTCATCACTAATATTTTTGGACCGCTGCTTTTTACACAGTAGACCACGCATTTCTCCTCCCAAACCCTCTAGACCAATGCACTTTGTGACCCAGCTCTTTCCTGGTTCTAAACCTGTCTCCTTGACTGCTCTTTTAGAGTTTTCTTTTCAAGCACTATTTCCAATGCTCTGTTTTTTCATTGGCATTCCTCAAGGCTCTGTTCTGGGCCCCTTTTTGTTTTGATCTACACTTCCTCTCTAGGAAAATTACTCTTTATTTAGGTTCCAGTAACACCTTGAAAATGATTATATCCAACTCTACCTTTCCTCCTTAGTGTGGCAGTCAAGCCTAAACATATTTTGTCCAGTCTATGCAACAAAAGTGAGTTAACACGTGGTATATGGGGCGTAATGACTGCTATACACAGGTTCACTGGTTTGTTTTCTGTTTACACATATACAAAATAAGGTACAGTCCCAGGCAACATGGGAGAGTAGTCACTCAGTGCTATGTGTGAAACAAACCAAAGCAGCAGTTTATCCCAATAAAGTACCATGATTTATTGTAAAGAAGTGTTCCTCTGCAAAGATTCTCATGTGCCCCAAAGGATAGTCCACGCGAGCAACTTTGCTGCAGCAACTTAAAGGGATAGGGACACTTAATATGTAAAAAAATCTATATTGTACGGTTTATCCTCCTGAGCAAAACACATGTACTCCATCTGTTGTGAGGTGTTTTATTCAAAAATTACCGAGAAGCAAACTGTTTTGGTGCAGTATCTCAATGGCCTGAAATTTTACAGTGACACTGTTGCTACACCATTCTATGGACAGCTTTGGTCAGTTTGCCATAAACCTCTAAAGGATGATGGAGAAACAATACCACTGTAACATTTAAAAACAAACTATAAGATTTCAGGCCAGTGAGACACTGTGTCTAAAAAAATTCAAGTTTGAGCTTCAATAACTTTTGAGTGGAAGAACCATTGTTTTACTCAATGGGCCATCTCATACACACACACACACGCACACACAATGGAGAGGATAAACACACACACACACACACAATGGAGAGGATCAACACACACACAATGGAAATGATCAACACACACATACACACAATGGAAATGATCAACACACACCCACACACACACACTGGAGAGGAGCACAACACACACACACACACATTGGAGAGGAGCATCACAAACACACATTGGAGAGGAGCATCACAATCACACACTGGAGAGGAGCATCATACACACAGGAGAGATTCAAAACACACACACCAGAGATGATCATATCACACACACACTGGAGAGGAGCATCACAAACACACTGGAGAGATTCAAAACACACACACACCGGAGATGATCATATAACTCCCACACACTGGAGATGATCATTTCACACACACAATGGAGAGAATCATTACATAACACACACACACCCACACGCTGGAGATGATCATATCACACACACACACATACACAATGGAGAGAATCATTACATAACACACACACCCACACACTGGAGATGATCATGTCACACACACACACGCACAATGGAGAGAATCATCACATAACACACACACCCACACACTGGAGATGATCATATCACACACACACACACACACACACACACACACACACACACACAGAATAGAGAGAATCATTACATAACACACACACCCACACACTGGAGATGATCATATCACACACACACACACAATGGAGAGAATCATCCCATACACACACACACACACACACACACACACAGTGGAGAGAATCGTCACATATACACACTGGAGAGGATCATCACGAGAAAGCAGAATAATGGGGGTGAGTAAATTAGCAACTTCAGCATTGCTTCATAAATGCACTGTGTAGATCATCCAAGCGAACAGGGCCTAAAAGTACAAGTTTTTAGAACTTTCCTGCCTGAGCAGAGGAGAACTAATCATACTGAAAGTAGACCTGTGTTTAAGTCTAAAGTCCTTAAAACCCCGCACTGGTAGAGGAATTTGAGGACCATGTTTAAGAATGCCTTTTGTAAAGGGCACTCTGCTTAACTCCGAACATTCCAATGTAAGCCTTTCGTGACTAATGGACATTTAACCCTTTGAGTTCCATATGGGGTACGTAACAGATTGAAAACCAATGTGTTGCATATCCTCTGGCATAGAGTGGCTGTCCAATGAATTGCTAAATCCCCTATGGCATTCAAATGGTGAAAGACCATATCTCTGCCTGAACTCCAGATGAGATAAAACATTCACACACACATAAATGGAAGGGAAAATACAATCTTGTGCAGGGTTTCTAGGCCTAGCATCACATTTATTCTTTCTTAAATGAAATGAAGGCAAACCAACATTTTTCACGTTGACCTGCATCATTACTTTGCCCTCAGCATCTATTATTTCCACTCCCTAAATAAGATCTGCTAGCATGAAAATAGCTGTTGACGTCTGCAAGGAGAAATTGGATGATTGTGTGCAACAAGGCATTACATTTGTCCAGGTCTCTCTCATCTGTCCATTCACCCACATTCAGCTCACTTATGTACAATAACCTACATCTGACATCCAAGCTTTGTCCTGCACAGAATTATATTAATGTATATGGCTGAGAGGAAAGCTATTATACACCACTGAGATCATCTCATTTATCAGAGAAAATATAATGTAATATACATGGTGGCGCAGTAAAATTACAAGGCTGATTAATAAAAAGTGGGGAAAATTGCACGTTTCAAAAAAATTGCATATACGTGTCCATGCCCATGGAAGTGAATTTCATGTCTCGAACGCTTGCAAGGTCTTCAGTTTCCACAGAGCATTGGAGACCTGCCTAGCATTCAAGTGATTAAAAGCTTAATTCAAATCAATGGCCATTTTTTATTTCACCCCTATTGTTCATGTCTTCAAGAATTTTCTTTTGGACCTATTTCAGAGGCTCAGTTCTGAAGCAAACCAACTAGACCATAAGAGACAAATAAAAATTGCCCTGGTTTAAATGCGTTGCATACCCCTCTGGCACTCACAGGGTTAACTCCCAGAATACTCCAGCACATTTGCTGCATTAAGGCCTTACATATAAAAGTAAACCAGAACAATTCTTGGGTAGACCAAGTACACTATGGGGAACAAGCAAACATTCCAAAAACTCCCACTGCTTAACCCCTTGAGTGCTACAGTGGTATACAAAGCGTTGCATTTTAGACCTCTCTGGCACTCAAAGGGTTAAAGAGTACTTTACACCCCTTGAATGCTAGAGAGGTCACCAATGCTGGAGACCTCTTGCATTCAATAAGTTAAAATCTGCTTTTAAAGAGATAGTAATGTGTGCAAAAGCACTTAAGCTTGATTATTCATTTTACTTTTTTTATACAGCTATTGGCCACCTGCCAGTGATGGGCATTTTAGTCCAACAACACCAGTTCAACCCTTTCAGTGCCAGAGGATTACTGCGTTGTGCACCCTCTGGCATTCAAAAGGTTAAGCATTGCAGGTTGAACACTCCTGGTGTATACGGAGGGACTTGCAAAGGGTTTTTGCAGAATTACACAAAACAGACTCTAATCATTACTGCATGCAGCCAAACACTGGAAATCCTAAAATTTTTGCTTGATAAACGTACTAGAAGAAATGAAAAAAAAAATGTACAAACTACATTCCTTTATTCTACATCCCCATATCACTATACTGCATAAGACCAAAATTTAACCAGCAAATATGTGAGGAAACCTTAGTTTTTAACCCTCTGAGTGTCAGGGGGGTATGCAACACATTGCGTTGCGCACCCCTCTGACACACAAAGGGTTAAGCCGTGAACTACTGCCTGGAATCATCTACTATCAAACAATTCCCCCCACACATAAATCTACATAAATCATTAAGATGTGACCAGTGGAGTGTGAGACATCAAGTATCCTTTGGCTGAACAGTTAGATATTCCTCTGAGGTAGGAAATGGAGGAGCCTACTTGACCTATACTATGCCCCGAAGTATTGTGTCATGCAGTTTCTGGGTTTCTGAAAAGCTCTGATCTTTGGACGTTGAATTTTAACATACATTTTTTAATTGAACTTTAACATTTTCAGTGGCAAACAGCAGATTATATTCCATAAATAGAAATGCTCATTGGACACATGAGACATCTGTAGTGCAATAAACAAAAATAAAAAAAAATACCAAGTGGGGTCATGGGTCCAATGAGTCAGCATTTGGGCTTATTCATCAAGCTAAAGTGATGCAGTTCTGAAGGAAACCAACTGCAACATGGAGGGAAAATGAAAATGCCTCTTGATCTAAATGGTAGAAACAACATAAAAAATCACGGAGCTGCTATACGTCACGGTATTCACATATTATAATGTTTGCCTTGATAATGTGAAGAATTGCATGAAAAGTAGAAGCCAAGATCCCCTCCAACAAATGAGGCTATCGATAAAAAGACAGGCGAGTGCCTCCATTTTGCACTAATCCTTTGTATGCAGATAGCACTGATAGGGTCAGTGATGTATCTATGATTATATGCTAGTTCAGTGGTTCCCTGTATGGCCAGTTTGAGAAAAGGCTCATGTTTTACAAAGTAACTATTGGTTTAAGGGATAGTAATGTTTCACAAAAACAGCAGCTCCAATTAATCTTCATAGTATTTGAGCCATAGAGAGTGTTATTTCAATACTGTTGTGGCTCCAGAGTAATTGAATGATAAAGTTTCCCCCTCCTGTCCCTTTTACCTAATGTACGCCATCTCTTATCAGATGTGGAATCTGGTTGCTAGACCAAACAGATAACAGCAAGGGACAATCTTCTTCCTGTGAGAACAATGAAAGCCCTGCCCCCCTTGAAAATTTTTTCAGGTTTTTCCCTTACCGCCCGAGGACGTACATGTATGTCCCGAGTGGATGTCCCAGGTGGACAGAGGAAGTACATGTACGTCCCAGAAGTCATTCAAACAAATGGGAAAGAAATCTACGGCAGGCGTTAAGAAGGGGTTATTCCCTCTGTCCCTCTTTTCTACCCTTTTGTCCCTCTTTTCAGGAGATCAGAATGAGTAGTGTGTATTATATGCTCCACAACAATAAAACTCACATAAATGTGTAGTTAATCTTTAATATATGGGTTTATAAATTAATCTGTATAAATAAAATACTTTGGTCTTGCGCTAAATAATTTATTCAGTTACAGAAAGAGGAGCCGGTAGGTCATGAAATAGCCTAAAAATTCTCGGTAATGCCCCGCCCACCAGCCACACACCCATAAACACCACCTAAAAGAAAAGTGTCCCTTTTTGGCCATTTGAAATGTTGGGAGGGGTGCATGGGGGAAGTAACAGGATTCAAGGTTGTATAGAAAGAGGTATTAACCCCTTCAGCACCAGAAGGGTATCCAATGCATTGCTTTGCAATAGGAATCAAACGGTTCAAAGCAATAAAAACGAGGGCCTGTTGTTTCTTTACATATAATAGTTCAACTCACCTAGAGTATGGTTTACAGTTCTGGAGACGATCTCCAGGACATCAATAAATTAGAGACTACTAAAATAAAGGCCAGGAAAATGGTGCATGGGCTAAAAAAAAAACCTTATCAGAAAATAATCCAAGACCTTAAAGCGATAGAAACCCTTTAGTTTGACTTTACCTATTCTGCAACTGCATAATATGTAAAGTCAAACTGCTTTACTTTGAAAGTAGAGATTGAGATACAATGTAAAAAGATTGTATACAGAGCACTCAGTACTGCAGGAATAGGTTTACATTGTATCTCTCTCCTGCTTTGATGGTAGACTGAACAGAAAAATAAAAGTACGGGCATTTGTCTTTACATGGCATGCACCTGCAAAATAAAGAGGGATTATTCTTTCAATCTGTATAGCCTGGAGGATATAAGGAAAAGAGGTAATCTTCAAACCTACAAATATATTAAGTAGGTTAATGAAGCTTAGGAGAGATCTAATTTTACTAGTACTAGAACAAAAGAGCATTCCCTAAAATTGAAGGGTAGAAAAATAAAATAAAGCAATAGAGAAACCACTTTACAGAAATGGTGGTAGATACATGGAATATCCTCCCAGCAGAAGTAGTTGAGGCTAATATATTAACATGAATTTAACTAGACAGAGAAATGAGCACAGTAGATGGACCAATTGGTCTTTATCTGTTGTTAAATTATGTGTTTCTATGATTTTTTTGTTTTGTTTTAATATTAAATGTTATTTTTCTAGTGTGGCCACCATGTGGTGACATTCCTATCACTATGTACAGCCATAGTCTATCACCATACCTGGGAACTCTCTCATTCATGGCCCCTAAGAAACGCACAAAACTGGGTATGTGAGTGTCCAAATGACGCTAGTCCCATCATAATGTAGGAGGGGCTTTATGAGGTGTGATGGAAGTGTTCAAATTACGCTATCTGCATCATAATTTGGGAAGGTCTTAATCATGGTGACACACAGTTGGAGGGCTGAGAGATGGATTTATACTTAAATGGGTGGGAAAGTGGGAGGGGACGGCAGAACTCACAAAACCGGAGACCTGGTAACATTCTGAAAACAAGTCTTTTAGGCAGTTGCAGAGTTCCCAGGTATATCTAGGACTCGAGCTCTTCTGTAGAATTCAGTAAATAAAAAAAAAATTGCCTTTTTAATATGGTCTCTGTTGCGAACAGTTTGATTAAATTAAGAAAAAAAATTCAATCCTCATCTGTAATAAATGTTTAATGAAAAATCTCTCAGTCGTGGAAATATCTTTGTTTTACTCTGCTAGAAATGCCCTATTACATATATTTTTAATTAAAAAACATTTCTCCTTTAAGTCAATGAGAATTTTAGTGATTTATTTGTTTAATTTGATGCTGTTAGCATGCCGAAGTATTGTTCCACTTCCTTTATGTATATGGCCTAGTGAATATAAAAGAATCACCAAACGTGGAACCCTTGAACCCTTTGTGTGCCAGAGAGGTGAGCAGCGCATTTCTCCGCAATGCATTGCACACCCCTCTGGCACTCAATAGGTTAAGACTAAATTTCTGTATGAATTTTTTTTTTTTTTTTTTTTTAATTTCTAAACAGCCTATTCTAGACAGCAGTGTCTGTAGCCATAGGATCTAATTAATATTTCAGTACTGCCAGAGTTGTAGTACAAGAGTAATTGAATGATAAATTATCCCCCTCCCACCCCTTTTACTGATGTAACACTGCTCAGCTCACAGCAGCAAGACAGTTCGGATAGATTGCAGAAAGAGACAAATCTTCAATTAGCATAAGGGAAAACCTGAAAATCTGTAAAGGGGGCCAAGGTTTTCATTGTTCTCACAGTAAGAAGATTGTACCTTGCTGTGAGCTGTCTGTTCTCAAGACCAGATTCCACATCTGAGGGGAAGTGGCTTACATTAGGTAAAAGAGACGGGAGGGGGATACTTTATCATTCAATTACTCTTGAACAACAGCTCTGAAATAACACGCTCTATGGCTCAAACACTACGAAGATTAATTGGACCATCACTATACCTTTAACTGATCACATTTAATTTACCTGGAGACAGCAAACAGTACCTGCCTATAAACAATATCTAATGAATATAAAAACAAACTACTTATAAGAAAACAAATAAATTATATTTACAGAATCTCCCAACTGTGGTAGGACAAAATTACCTACCAGAAGACATGGCTGTGGATCCTTATATAGTCACAAAGCAGAAGTTTTTTTCTATATCTGCTTGACCTCTAACAAAAGGTAGAGCAATTATTCACTCAATGCAATCAAAAATAAAAAGCAAAGGATACTGTAAATTTTGATAATAAAGGTCTTTGATTTCATTGATTTAAATTATGATTAGTGTAATTAAAGTATCAGAAAAGCAAGTTCAACCCATATTTTATGAAAAATACTGTAGATGCAGAATGTTAGGGAACACAATGGGCCATATTCAGAATGCTAGAGGTGCAATTCTGGAGCAAACCAACTGCACAATGGGGAGTGAGAGATGGACTTTTAACCCTTTGAATGCCAGAGAGGTCTCCAACATTCCAGGAATTAAGAGATAGTAACATTTAATATGTCAAAAAAGATATAGTATGACTAAAAAGAAAGTACCTTAGTATATCTATAAAAATAAACATTTATTGAACCAGCCAAAAGGATAAAAATAAATATTCTGAGCAGAGTGTGTCCGACTGTATATATGTATGTATCTTTATTTATATAGTGCTATACATGTACGCAGCACTTAACAGAAGTTAAAAAAATAATACAATACAAAAATACAGAACTGGGTTACGAGCATTAAGCTAAAGTGTAATCATTGCATTATTTGTGGGGGTGCAAAGGGAATCATACACTAGAAAAGGGAACCTGCTTCAAAGAGCTTATCATCTAATCAGAATTCATGACGACATACAGAGACAGTAGGGGAAGGATATAAGTGCAAGTACAAGTTTTAGTGAAGGAAGTGCAAAAGAATTCTGGTGTGACTATCTGTGTGCAAGAGGAGGATATTGCTACTGAAATGCCTCCTTGAGCAGGTGGGTTTTGAGGAGATGCTTGAAAGTGATGAGTGTGAATGGTGATAGGGAGGGCATTCCAAAGTCAAGGGGCAGCCAGTGAAAAAGCTTGTAGCCAAGAGATGTCTCAAGTTGTGTAGGGAGAAGACAGGAAGAACCCTTGAGAAGACCGTAGGGGACAGGAAAGGGTGTAGCGGGAGATAAAAGCAGAAATGTAAGAGGGTGCTGAAGAACAGAGAGACTTACAGGAGGAGGAGGAGAATCTTGTACTATAATTTATAGGTAGCCAATTGAGGGATTTCAGGAGGAGATGAGAGGGAAGGTATCTGGGAGCAAATGTGGTGATTCTTGTGGCTGAATTGATAACAGATTGAAGTGGAGAGAGATGAGAAGCAGGAAGACCAGAGTAGGATGTTGCAGTAGTCAGGTCTAGAGAGAATGAGTGCCTGGGATAGTGTTTTTGCAGTTGACATGCAGAATGCAAGAAAGGATGTTATTTTGTAAATATTTTTTAGGAAGAAGAAACATGTTCTGGTGACAGCTTGGATATGGGAGGAGAAAGTTAATTTAGAATAAAGTATGACCCTAAATTCTTATATTTAACTTTCGTTTAAAGTGTGTAGGCCTATCCTGTACTATTAGCAATAAAATCAGTGGATCTTTTTAGAATCTCTTTTTCAAGATATATATACATCTACCACAACTATAGAAACTCTTAGAACTTCAGAATAGTGATTTTACTGCAGATCATTAAGTGCACCAGTGGCTGCTAGATAAATATCCTTTCTGTTGTTCATAACAGGGTATAGTAAAGGACATGACTGTAAGTGCTTTCCTGCATATCACTGATGAGCACTTTCCACCTCTGTGATAAAGTCTGGAGCTGGAGTTTCAGTCACAGACTGACATCTTCCAAGAACCAAACTGCAAATCCTGCTATTTCCTTGCAAAGGGAAGAGCAACACAATAAATATGGCGCTGGTATCACAATGGTCATTTTGACAAGTGTATTTATGAAAATTGTGCCTCTATACACAACGAACATATACGGTACAATATTTCCCTGTTACCAGGAGAAAAAAATATGGGCTGTGTTCAAAAAGCTAAGCAGGTTGCAAATTTGGGGCAATCCATCTGCATTTTGGGAGGATAAATAAAGGGAAAGTAACACCTCTTTAAAAGTTTTTAACATAGATTTAGTTAATAAAGTAGTATTACACAAGGTGTTTTTTTTCCTAAATGTACCTACTTTTAAAAATATTTCATCTTCAAGCTTTGCCGGTCAGCATAATGCAGCACGATGAATCTTCAGTAAAGCTCTTGTTCACGTCCCAATTCTCCTCCCACCTCCCTCCCAGCTGCCCCAGGGAGTGTGTTCACGCTTTCCTTCAGTATAGTGTGAATGGCTTCTATCGTTACATCCAGCTCCGGTTAGCATTATACTGAGGTTGCAACCTCACTATAATGCTAACCGGAGCTTGATGTAACGATAGAAGCCATTCACACCACACTGAAGGGGCAGCTGGGAGGGAGGTGGGAGGAGAAGAGCTGTGCCCAATATGCGGAAGTGCACAGCACATAAGATTACATAACTTTAAAAGTATGTAAGTGAAAAGAAAAAAAAACCTATTTCCTAAAAGTATTTTAATAACTAAACCTATGCTAAAAACTTTTTAATAGGCGATACTACCTCTTAAACACACCCTAGGTTTTCTACTGATTTAATGGTGGAGATTCATTCCTCAAAAGCCCTCTTTATTAAATTAATGGAGCTTTTAATTTTACCTCAACGGTGAAGGTGATTTGCTCCAGATATTTTTTGTTTGTTTTTTTTACAGTTTCCTTAACGACCGGCGCGCACGCGCGGCCGCCACTTTGTGACCACGGGGCTTTTTTTTAAATTATTATTATTACTTCCGGTTCAGGGCTTCCAGAGAGGCGTGTAGCCGCTCCGGGAGCCCTGAACTCCATGACGTACCAAGACCGTCACCGGTCCTTAAGTGCTGGACCAGCGTTATGGTCCGGGTACGTCATTGGACATGAAGGGGTTAAAGAATGAATGAATATGTTTATTTATATAGCACCACAAGTGTACGCAGCACTTTACAATACATGGTTACAAGTGCTTCACAAAGTGACACACTTGAAGTGGGGTCCCTGCTCAAAGGCTTACAAACTAATGTGATTAACCCTTTGATTGCCACAAAGGTATCCAACACATTGTGTTACAATACGTTGAATACTCTCTGGCAGTCAAATTAAGGGAGACATACAGAGTACATAAATTGCATAATACAGTGCTAGAATTCTAGTCGGGCTAGGGAAAAATAAAGTAAATTATAAATGCCTTGAGCTATATATTACTCTTTTCCTTTATTACCCTCCTCCTCATTTATGTGGATTTAACACATTTTATTTTATGTTTTACAGCAAGCAGTGCAAATTGCTAAATTTCATTCCAACAAACGAACAATGTTACAACATGTCTGTTTTACATCCTTGTGATCATTTATACGGCATTCCCCCCTTCATTATAAAACGTGTTCAGTCACTTGATACTGAAAGGCTAATTAGCTGGGCCACCACAGTTTTTTATTTATTTTTTATTTTTTTACATAGAGTGTCAGTGGGGTAGCACACAAAGAGTTAAACATAACCACACCCTTTGTCTTCTAAAGAGCGAAATGGAATTCGCAGCTTTATGTAGAAAGTAGTAGATGGGCCATTCTGGAATATACCAACTGCACTCCACGTGGAAAGAAATTCCAAATTCCTGCTGATTTAAATGGGGGTTTTAACCCCTTGAATTCTCTAGTATTCAGGGAGTTTTTTTTTAAAACCCCATTTAAATTGGGATTTGTTTTTATTTCCCCCATGGAGCAGTTGGTTTGCCTCAGAATTTCTTGCTTATGTCTTGCTTTCCGAACACATAAGTTAATCTCTCCTGTTATTCCACAGAATGCTCTGCTGCTAAACCTTTACATAGGGTGGACAATAGCGTGACTTTTGGAAAGCTCGTATACTTACTCCCCATGCATGGCTAGAAAGTATTTCTTCTATTTTGCAAAAGTGTCAGTCCGTCACACCACATCTGTCAAACTATATCCCTACTACATCGGAAAACCACACATTCATGAACTGTAGTAAAGACATGCTTCATTGCTTGTGTGATTCCGGCACCTAGATCTGTCTCTGTGTTTAAAAAGCTGTGTAAGCCTGGTCTGTTGTTGTTTAGAAAAATTACATCTACCCAGTGTCCTGTTCCTCTAGAAGAAGAGAATGACCTAGCAGAATTATTCTGATCCAGAAAAACAAAACAGCCTTGGGATGAAGTACATAATTTGTGCCAAATGGAGGCTGCATTTAGAATAATCAGTCACTCGCAAATAGGCATATAATTGATTGAATTTACCAAATATCAAATTGTAAACTCATCTTTAAAAGGAGCAGTACATTTTTTGCGATGAAAAAAACATATTATACATTTTTTCATGTTGAGTAAAATAAGGGTACTCCCACTACTGAGAGATATATACTTTCAGAGTTATTACAGTTTAAATGCAGTTTTTTTATTAATGGTTCCCTCTACTGATCAGATTCCAGTTGGTTATTTTGTTGCATTCTCTAGGAGAAGTGAGTCACTGACAGTTCTCCATAGAATGAGTCATACTTTCAGTTACAACTTTCCTATTTAAAGTGGAAAAACACTTTATAATGGCTTAAATGATTTTGAAAGATTTCAAGGTCACCTACATTTACATTAGCCATTATATATTTAAAACTATGGTTAACTAAATTTTTATATTTATTTGTCAATTTATGAAAATTAGGCAGTATTGACTAACAATTATGAGGAGGATTGTAATGTTCCAGTCAGAACTGCCAAATTTGCATATACTGACAAATAAGGATAAATATAATGTATACTATGGTTATAAATAAAGAATTGTTAACATCAATATAGGTGTTTTTGAACGTCATTATAAAGTTAGCTTCACTTTAACATTAGAATGATCAGTGAGAAGATTTTGAGGTCCTGCTAGCATCTGTCGGATTTGCCTCCATGGACCTAATATCCAAGTCTGATTGAAGAAGTTATCTCTTGAACCATGGAACAAGGAGAAAATTTAAAGGGGCCATTAGGATTTTCTGACTATAGTAAGATAAGTGTAGCGTTATTATTACGTGCTAGTTTTCCTTTAAACTATCTGTTTAGATCAGTGATAGCAGTTTTACTCTAAGGACCTCATATGTGCTCTCAGAGATCTATGAGTCATGCATAATATTTAACACATAGTTGGGTCAGTATTCTAACTCCTCTTGCTCATTTCTGGACAGAGTGCCCCAGTACACACAGTGCAACAGGCAACAACATTTTTTTTTTAAATACAGCTCTCAGTCCATTCTCTCTTCTTTCACTACTCTAGCTACTAAGATATACCTCGCAGAATGGAGGGAAATTTCATGGTATTCTAGTATTGTGGCAGGAATTCTAGAGGCCATAAATAGCATAGGTGGAAAATGGCAAAGCTCTCGAGAGAAATTAATTTGTGGTATCAAAAAGACAGATCTTCTGTGTAGGAATTCCTGTGGGACAAGTGTGAAATTGTTCATTTTCTACTATAATTCCTGAGGAAAAATAGACTATTCGTCCTTCTATTTTGCATACAGACCTGTCTTACATCCAAACATATATGATTATTATTAGTTTTTGAAGTCTGGAGAAGGGAGCACATGCTTTTTGCATACAATACAGTGACAGATGAAACCCCCACAGCCAACTCACCATGCATTTTGCAAATACTTTTTTTCTTTACATGAAGGCATTATTCCAAGAAGACAAAGGCCTAGATGCACTAAAGGTCGAAGAGGGCTACGAATGTCAATGTTCTGTCGGAGTAGAGTTGTAGGCACATCCTCAGTATTCACAAAATGTCTACAACATCACTTCACCAGAACTCAAACAAAAACCCCCCACAGACATCAATCCGACATGCCTTCACCATGTCTATGAATTTGTATTCTTCAAATTGACATTTGCTAATTTCCATATGGAAATGAACCATAATCAGATACATTCGTATGCATGGGGGTGTGTTGACATCATAATGTGACACTTCGACTAATTCAGGAAACTGCGATAGCAGCCTCTGCTGTCAGAGTTCACTGTCTCCACTTAACCTAACTCAGGCTGTTGTAGTTGGGATCTCCCCGGTACTTTCCTATGGAGTAACTGCAGGGAGAGCTATGACAGTCTGAACAGCATTCTCAGTCAGCAGGGGAACACAGAAAAGGCTTTCAGCACCATGGACAGCATTGAATGCCATAGAGATGTGCATTGATCCCCCCTGTTGCATTCAAAGGGTTAAGAGCCAGCTGCAGTTTGTCCACTTTAGGTAGACAAAGCATTAGGGGCTTGATTCTATTACCAGCACTAAAACTGGCGTTACAAGAAAAACAAGCAAGAAAAACAAGCAACGTGAATTTTGCAAACGTGTTATGTCGGTATTCTATTGCAGAACCACAGTAAACAAAACTGGAGTAGATAGCACATTTCAGAGAACAAAACTGGTGCTGTCTGCTTTTATTCGACTAAAAAAAAATGTAAAAGTCCAGGAAATAGGCGTACATTTGACGACAGAAAGATCAAGTTCAGTGTTAGATGTATTCCCCTCATTATCAAAATCTGACATAGAGCTCTCCCCTTCGACATATTAATCCGCCCTTTTAAAAGTCGACTTGCAGTGCTTTCTTTCATCACTTTAATTCAACAAATATTGTTCACATTCCACATCTGAACCCCTCCCCTTCCAAATTCGACTTACAGTGCTTTCTTTCACCATTTAAATTCAACAAATATTGTTCACATTCAACATTTTAACCCTTCCCCTTGAAAACTCAACTACAGTGCTCCCATGACTTGATTTCACCATTTAAATTCGACAAATATTGTTCACATTCCACATTTTAACCCCTCCCCCTTTAAAATTTGAGTCTCCTTTTTAGAATAGTTTCACACATTGTTATGTAAATTGGGTCACACTTATTCTGTAACCTTCTACACAAAAGCAAAGTAGGGGTTAGTATCACTTCTTACTGTAGCATTAACACATCAAATGGGTTTAGCCATCAAATAGTAGGAGTGAGAGGTCTTTCACACTTAGCACAGCAAGTTATACATTATTTTGCAGTAATCACTGTGACACATAAAGAGTCTGTATTTTGCAGTAAAATTGGAGTGTAAACAATGTATAAAGGGAGCAAAATTATTTGAATTAAAATAGAGAAAGAACGTCATAGGAACACTATAAGTCAAATTTTAAAGTGGAAGAGTTAAAATGTAGAATGTGAACAATATTTGTCCAATTTAAATGGTGAAAGAAAGTCATGGGGGCACTGTAGTCGAATTTTCAAGGGGAAGGGTTAAAATGTTGAATGTGTACAATATTTGTTGAATTTAAACGGTGAAAGAAAGCACCGTAAGTCGAATTTTGAAGGGGAAGGGTTATAGTGTGGAAAGTGATCAATACTAGTCGATTTAAAGTGGTGAAAGAAAGCACTGCAAGTCAACTTTTAAAAAGTGGGGGTTAATATGTCGAAGGGGGGTGCTCTGTGTCGGATTTTGATAATGAGGGGAACGCATCTAACACTGAACTTGATCTTTCTGTTGTCAAACGTACGCCTGTTTCCTTGGACTTTGGCATTTTGCACTTTTTTTTAGGCGGTAGTCGAATAAAAGCAGACAGCTCCAGTTTTGTTAGTTCTCTGAAATGTGCTGTCTATGCCAGCTTTGTTTTACTGTGATTCTGCAATAGAATTCTGATGTAACACATGTTTGCAAAATACACATTACTTGTTTTTCTTGTAATGCCGGTTTTAGCGCTAGTAATAGAATCGAGCCACTAATGCTTTGTCTACCTAAAGTGGACAAACTGCAGCTGGCTCTTAATTCTTTGAATGCCACAGGGGTGAGCAATGCAAAGAATTTCATAGTTTTACGGTCCTTACTGAAAAAAAAATCCTTGCCTTTATTTAGTCGAAAGCACCTTTCCTCTAGTCTTAATGGATGACCTCTAATTCTTAGCTCAGCTCTTTGAGTAAATAATTTGTATTGACCTCGAATAAATTTGTAAATGGCAATCCTATCACCCCTTAAACATCTTGGCTAGTCTCTCTTTATAACTCAGATCCTCCTATCCCTTTATCAGTCTTGCTGCACATCTCTGCACTTTTTCCAGTTCAATAATGTATTTTTTAAGAACTGGTGCCCAAAACTATACTCCATATTTTAGATGAGGCCTAGCCAAGGATTTATATAGAGGTAGGATAATATTAGCATCCCTTGCATTTATTCCCCTTTTTATACAGACTAGTACCCTATTTGCTCTTGCAATATCTGAGTGACTCTGCACACTGCTGTGAAGTCTATTATCTATCAGTACTCCTAAATGTTTCTCTAATGAGGATTCCCCAAGTGGTTTCCCATTTAGGGTATATGTAGCATGTTTGTTTCTACCTTACATGTCTACATTAAAGGGTTAGTAATGTCTAACATTAAATAACCCTGATATTGAAGGTATTAAAAAGATAATCTTACTTTGTCAAGTCTGATCTCTCAAACCTTTACAGTTTGAGAGATATTAGCGCTTAAAGTCTCCCCCTCCCTCCCCTTTTCCGGACGTCAGCAGGTAGCTGACATCTGGAGATCCCGGTCCCAAACCAGCCGGCTGCTCTTCAGCAGAGCTGAATGAGCGCTATCGAAAAACAAATACTTCAGTGGAATGGTCTTCAAAGTGTGCTTGCTAACCAAGCACACTTTATAGTCCATTACAGTGAAGTATCAGTTTTTCGACAGCGCTCATTCAGCTCTGCTGAAAAGCCGTCGAGTTGCACGACTCGGCGGCACTGCTGACAGCTTTACAGCTCATCAGTAGGAGGGGGGAACTTCAACGCTTATATCTCTCAAACCTTTAAGATGCGACTTGGCACAGTAAGATTATATTTATTATACCTTCAATACTAGGGTTAGTTAATGTTAGACATTACTAACCCTTTAAATGTCATTTGCCACTTTTTTGCCCATTCATTCAGTTTATCTAAATCCTTCTGCAGAGAAAAAACATACAGTCTTGTATGTATTTCCACCACTTTCAACATGTCACCAGCTATAAGAGACCAAAGATCTGGATTAGTTGTTGAAACTGGAACCGTGGTGGCCTGTGTGGTGCTCCATTGTACTGTTGCACACACAGCGAAGAATATATTTCACCAATTCACTCTGATAATTGACTAACATCAGTGGTGTTGAGCACATTGCGTTAGGCACACCACTGCTGCTCCTGGCAGCCAACCCATGGGAAGCTCGCTTTCCATTTCCTGTGCCCACCTAGAAGCAATCTTTCTCCCTCTCAGTCACTACATAAGTGCACCAGCCAGCAGGATGATTGAAGTCACCACTGTCAAGTAGCTCTGCAGAGAACTTATACAAATACAGGTAACTGCTAAAGGAAAAAGGAAATCTTTATACCCTAATCTAACTAAAAGACTGGCCATGTGTCTCTGACTAATGCTAAGGTTCTCCAGTAGCTCAGGGTTTACAACATATCCAGTCACATGGCCAATCCTGGGCTGCATCCTGAAAACTAGGTTAAAGCAGTCTCCAAATTCTACCTGTGATTGGCGATTGGCACTACTGGAACTGGGACTGAAATATAACATTTCGGCACACTGGTTCTATGCGGCCTTGAAACATCAGTCTCAGTTCCCATAGTGCCAGTCACCCATAAGAGGTGGAAGCTAAAGGCTGCTTTCTCCTAGTATGTAGAATATATAAGGGGATTGGATGCACAACTGGATAAGTATTAACCTCTGATCTACCAGAAATGCACTACCTTGTGATGGGTAAAAAGGCCCATTAAACTGACACTAACACATTCTAACATGTATCCCTATTACATTAAAATAAGTAGAGACAAGTCTGAGAGCTGGCTACAGGTTTCTGTGAATCTCCATGTTCCAGATGGACTTCATGCTAGAACCCAACTGGTGCCAAAAGCAGCAACCGTCCCCCTTATTTGAAGAGCTCTCTGACCACCTGGCTGGCTTTGGCACGACCTGTATTAAGCTATGTGCATGATCCTGGAAGCAGCTGTATGTCTGAGAGCACTTCACGTTTTGTTTTGTTTTTTTTCTCTGTCAAGGAGAGAAGTGGCCTTTCCCAAGGATGCCTCATCTCCCAGCCAAAAAAAGTACAGAGGATTTCAACTGTGGGCTCCATCTGGTGCAAGAAGTCCCCCCCCCCAAATAGCTCCAGGATGTGGCTCTGCTTATTTTACAGTAATAGGGACACCTTTGTTAGAAGGTGTTAGGGACCCTTTAAATTCAAAGAAAAGGGTTATTGTTCAATACACGTTACACACACACTCTGTCATTCTGGCTAAAGTGTAAATAGCTTGCAGGGCTGTCTACAAGAAGCCAAAATAGAGGAAGGTGGTGTATTTTTTTCCAGGGGTCCGATGAGCCTGATTCACGCCTGGTCTTTCTTTTATTTTCTTCTTTTTCTTAATTACTCCACCACCTTTTCATCTACTTGCTTCAACTTCTTCCTTCCTCAATATTTTTAATTCCTCCTTCTTTCCATCTTATTTCCCCCATCCATCCAGCTTATTTTTATTATGTGGGTGTGGTGCAAAGGTAGGGGAATGGCCCAATCACAGGGATGCCCCACAAGAGAGTTTGCAGGGAGGCAGCATTTTGTGTTACACCACTGCCACAGGCTGCTCTAGGCCGTGGCACCCAATGTGCTATTGGGAAGGTCCCAGGTCTTAGGATTGTTATAAACCAGTGGTTCTCAAGCTTTTTTTGCTTAAGGCACCCCTAACACACAGTATGGAATTTTCCAGGCACCCCTATTATTTTATGTAATTTGTCAAGGGTGTAATGAAGGTTACAAATACATAAATATAGAGTTATTCTTAGATGTCATAACTAAAATAAACATATTGTGCATATTAATTTCTATAAATATACAGTTCTAAGTCTATGTTCACTTTTTTATCAAAGTCTTATAGATAAAATGGGGCACCCTAAGCAGATGTCCGTGGCACACCAAAGTGCCACAGCACCCTGGTTGCCAAACACTGTTATAAACACTTTCACAATAGTGGGTAAAGTTAAAATACTTCTAGGACACTTATCACAAGTGATACAAATGTCAAATCATAATCCAGAACGGGTAACTATGTTTTTCCTATTGAATCATTGCTCTGTAATGTGCTCTTTACAAAGTATACCTAAATGTAACTTCACATCACAACTCTCATGTTTATAATCTCCATCTGTACGACTACTCAGTTATTTGTGCTTGTAAAATAGTGTTACAGCATGCTTACTTAGACAAATGTGATTATTCTTGTGTATGAAATTAATTTTGCTTTTCTGCATTGAGTCTCTGAACAAATATGAGTTTAGTAGAACATTAGCTCCAATCATCTGAACACATTTGGTTGCTGTCGGGAAAATGTTGTCCAAATTAATTTCATAATCATCTCCTTCGCCATCTATAATGAATCATAACATTGCAGCCTTGTGGAATACAACCTGCTAGAGCAGGATAGACAGAAACGTGAATCATTTCATTTCATCAGCATGTGCTAAACAGATGTGAGCCTCGAAAGGAAAACTGGTAGATTGTGCACATAATATTTTGGATGACAATTACATTTTACAAAACTAAACAAAGATGTCAAGAAGATTTAGAAATAGGCATCAGTAAAAAGCTGCATGAACATGCAACAACAGATAGGTCTGTTTAAAAACAAACTGTAAATATTCAACATTCACTATGGGCCATATGTTCAAAGAAGTAGCGAAATAGCTTTTGTGGTTTGTAACAACTTTTCAAAGTACAGTGTCGTTGGAGTTATTAATATTTTCAGAGAGTGTCGGTTGTGATTGGAAATATGTCGTTTGTCCTGACTGAAATTGTCGTATGGAACGACAAAAAAATGTCTTAACTAAAGACAAAAATGTCTTAAAAAATGTCTTAACTAACGACAAAAATGTCTTAACCCTTTGAGTGCCAGATGGGTACGCAACACATTCTAAAGCAATGCATTGCGTACCCATCTGGCACTCAAAGGGTTAAGTAAAGACAAAAATTCTCACATTCAGAACACATACCCTCCACTTTTTTCTTAATGTACAAATTATGTCTTTCGAAAGACATTTTTTTGTCATTAGTTACGACAAATTTTCTTTTCCTCTATACGACATTGGAGAATAGTTTAGCCACGCCCTAGCCATGCCCCTTTACCCGTCAATTCTGCAGTTGTGTCATACACAACAGACATTACTAGTTTTTTGTTGTATACTCTATTGAAAATATGTCGTTCTTGCATTCAATGACTTATTTTTGTCTTTCATATGACATTTTTTTGTTGTTATCCCTTTGAACATATGGCCCTATGACTTCCTGGGTATAAAACCTATTTAGCAATATGTACCATACTAGGTCACCAACACAAAGGATAATTCCTCAGAAAAATTTATATGGCCCCTTTGAGTGCCAAAAGGGTATGGAACGCATTATAGAGCAATGCATTATGTACCCCTCTGGCACTCAAAGGGTTAAGAACAAATGGGTATTACAACATATCCTACAATCTCAAGTATAATACGCACCTGTGTATAATACGTAGGTGTAAATTATACCCACATTTTAGGAGAAAACAAAAGTGCCTACGTATAATACGCACCCTTGTGTTCCCACCCTCTGCCCATTAAAGTGGAACTACTACCCTATAAAAAGTTGCCACCCAAAAATTAGGCATATGGCAACTAGCTTCTTAATACTGCTATTATCTTCCACAAGTACCGCTTTTTGAAGTAATCCTGTTTCTTCAGTGACTGGCAGCCAGGCTTGGACGCAGACATCTAGCTCAGCGACGTCTGTGCTCCTGCACTGTCTGTCCCAGTCTCCTCTAGGAGGCATTGCATGGAGTCAAAAGGCACCAGAAAGGACTGAAGCCGCAGGCCAGCAGTCTCTGAAGATACAGGATTACTTCAAAATGGGGTACTTGCGGAAGATAATAGCAATATTAAGAAGCTAGTCGCCATATGCCTAATTATTGGGTGGCAACTTTTTATAGGGTGGTAGTTCCACCTTAAAACTAAAAAACTTGTTTACTGCTTCCCTCCCTCCACCTACCTCAATATGATCCCACCTTCCCCTCCCTCTACTCACCCCTTTGAAGGCATCTGGTACATCATGTTTCCATTTGCCTCCCACTTCCTGCATCCCCTTGTGAGGATCTGTGTTAATTCAAGATAATGTTAGTGCCCTTTGAGGACCTGAAGGTCTTCGCAGGGCATTAGTGTGGATCCAAGGCATAGACCTCTGTACATTGAAACTACAGTAATGCCCTGCAAGGAACTTCAGGTACTCAAAGTGCACTGCTATTATCTTCATGTCCTCACAGGGGGATATGGGAAGCGGGTGGCAAAAGCAAGCATGCCTCCTCCCAAATGCCTCCGGAAGGGGTGAGTAGAGAGAGGGGAAGGTAGGAACATATTGTGGTGGAGGAAGGGAGGAGGGGAGTAGACATGAAGATATATATATATTTTTCTCTCTCGTGTATAATACACATACCACAGTTCACATAAGGTGAAAAGAGACAAAATTATGAGTATTATAAGTGAGATTTTACAGTATAGACAGTTTTTTTATTTGCTTTAAAATGAACCAAACTTGTCAGAAGATGACAGGTACGCTTTAATTGAATAAGAGGTTTGACGTTAAAGGAGCAGTAAACTTTTTTTTATGAAAAAATATATAGTGTAGGGATTTTCCTATTGAGTAAAATAAGGGTACTCCCACTGCCGAGAGATTTATATTTCCAGAGTTATTACAGTTTAAACCCATGTTTTTTTACATTAGCAGTGCCCTCTAGTGGTCAAATTCTAATTAGATTTCCTGTTAGATTCTAATGGAGAGGAAAGTCTGAAAAGTCAGAGACATACAGTTCTCCATAGAATGTGATAGAAACCGCCTGTCACTTCCTGTCAGTTAGAACTATCAGGAAGTAAACACAGTAAATTCACTTCCTGATTATTTAAACTGCTATAATTTTTGAATAAAACATCTGACAGTGATGGGAGTGACCTTGTTTTATTTAGCAGGAAATGCTCTGTAAAATATGTGTTTTCATAAAAAAAGTTTACTGCTCCTTTAAAGAGACACTATAAGGAACATATTAACTGGCTTTGGTACAACAGAATTATACTCTAGGAATAAGTGTCTCTTAACAGTTTTAATATAATAATTTACCTAGGTAGTTGTCCTTCATTCACAGTGCAGTATATTATATACTATTTTGCATTTGAACATTGTTGTGAGTAGTCTATAATCTAAAACTAGGTATAAAAGTAGCATTTTGATATCTTGAAATATGAGCTTTCGGTATAGCATTTCCCATTAGGCAAAGTAGGCAACCACCAATGGCCCCACATTTTGAGGAGCAGCTCCATTATGCTAGACATACCTACCATGCTTTGAGTTGTGGGTTTCACCAATATAATACCAATGCCCCCCAAGCATATGCCTTTTTCTGTTTTATGATGGATGATTTATTTACCAGACCATATACCACAGTAATGTCAAATTTATATCATTTTTTTTGTTTGACAGCTTACATACCTCTGTACTGTCCAGTTTATTTAGGATGTATGTGTTATATGCTAAGGGTCTGTTTTGGGGAAGGAAACAGTAGATATGTCTGTTGGTGTGTTCATGTAATAAGCAGAGGTGTGGCCATGAATGGGGCTAGGGCAGTGGTTCTCAATCTTTTTTTGGTCAGGGCACCCCTAACAAGTTATCTAGAACATTCGGGGCACCCCTTACATATTTAATGTACTTTATCAAGGACATAATCAAGGTACAATACATAAATATACAGCTATTATTAGGTCTTACAATCATAATAACAAAATTAACATAATGTGCATAACAGTTTCTATAAATCTTTACTTAAAAGTCCATTTTTGTTAGTCTTCATAGAAAACATGGGGCACCCTAAGCTGATGTCCGTGGCACACCAAAGTGCCACGGCACCCTGGTTGAGAATCACTGGGCTAGGGCCACAAAGGATGCTTTGCCTAGGGGTGCCTGACATATTAATCTAGTCCAGTAGATTATTAGAAGATCATTGGCAGGGATGGTTAATCTCATTCCAACTGTTAAGTCTATGATCAATTATATAGAGGTGTAAATTAACCCCTTAATTTAACTTAATGCCCAGCTAGGGATTTTTTTTTTTCTCTAATGTAATCCGTGCGGGGACACGGACTTCCGTGAAGTATATGTACATCCTCTGTCACTAAGTGACGGTTTCTGCGGGACGTACATGTACGTCCATTGTCGGGAAGGGGTTAAATACAGATCAAAAATAGGGATAAGCACATATATAACCAAAAAAAAATAAAGAAAAGCAAAGACTAGAAAGGTCTCCATACAATGCTTTGTATATTGCTGATTGTATGGCAAGAGTGTCATGATAAAGCATGTGCTAAACTGTTGCCCTAATGAGGCTTCCTAAATACTCTTGAAACAATCCTTCCCTGATCCATATCATCAATTTCAAATCCAAGACAGTATTACCTAATTTGCTAAACTAACAGGTACAACATACAGCTAAATATATTAAAAAATGAGTCTGAAATAAATAATGGCTAACATGTGTATCTAAACAATTTTGAAAGAATTTTGAAAGCTCTTCCAAAATCATCTAAATTATTAAAAGCTTAGTTCCAGTTTAAATATTGAAATGTCTTTACTATTACACATGAAGACCTGACTATCAATAAGTGTAACATATTTAATATAGTCTTTAAAGGGGATGTTTACCCCCTTCACAACTTTGGCTAAATCGTTTCAGTACCAATAATAACCAATGGAAAGTGTGTTCTTTTTTTAAAAAAAATCTGCCCGTTTGAAGAAATTCTAAGGACAATGAAAGTCCTCCAGCTTGGAGACAGACAGTCTCCATCATCGGAGGAGACTGGATCGAAGCTGAGACTACAGTACAGATCCGGTCAGCATTGTCTGCCGGAAGTAGGAACAGAGGTGCACTTAAACTCAGAATTTCTTCAAACGGGCAGATTTTTTTTAAAAAAAGAACACACTTTCCATTGGTTATTATTGGTACTGAAACAATTTAGCCAAAGTTGTGAAGGGGGTAAACATCCCCTTTAAATGGATTCCCTTCTCCAAACACCTGGAGCAGCTCCCTCCAACTCATATGCATATAAGCTGAAGGGAGTGACAAAATGTGGAGTAATTTCTGCTAACAACTCAACAACTCTCTAAAGGGGCAAAGCCCTCTTGAACAGGACTCGACAAACCTTAGGTGCCTGGGGGGCAGGGGGGCAATTGCCCCCTGGGCCGATCATATGTATGGGCTGGTGGGCCACTGCTCCTCACTAAATCTCCCAATTGCTGCTGTAAATGGAGCTACACTAGTGATACCACAGAGCTTACAATTGAAATGGAGCTACATAAATGATACCGCAGAGGAACAATCCAAATGGAGCTACACTAGTAGCATAAACCATTTCTCTTATAAGCTCTATAGTATCACTAGGTAAGCTTTAGTTAAATTGTAAGCTTTGTAGTAGCGCACTAGTGCAGCCCCATTTCAGCTGTAAGCTATGTGGTACCACTTGCCTTACATCACAACATGAATGCCAACTTTAAAATTAACAAAAGGAGGTGGGCTGGGACAGTTGGCTTCAACGATATAGAAATGGGCCACTTGATTGTACTTGCCTCCTGGGCCACAAGTTGCCAGCCCTCCCGTGGAAATTAACTAAACTTATCTTAGTATGACAGTCCCAATTTAAGCTGTATCAGCCTTGTACGCAGACACCTTCATTTTTGTAAATAAACCATTTTTTCATTTAAAAGGCAAACTAAACATACTATATGTTGCACAGTTATCACAGACAATGACAGTACTTGATGTAAAATTATTGATACTTACTGTCCCTTTTCACTGAGGGAAAGCAGAAAGAAGAAAAGAAATGGTAAGTCAGAAATGTAGCACAAATTTGTCAAAAGATAGTAAGTTATAACAGATAGTACCATTTAATGTACCATCGGAATTAATTTCACAGACAACATGCTTTGAATGTTCTGGATATTTTCTATGTAGGGTTGGGGAACATGCAGCTGTTGTTGGCATAAGATTCCCATCATCCTTTCCAACAGCAGCTGGAAGGCTGCACATCAAACTCGTCTTACTGTAAAAATGAGTCTCTTGTATAAGGGCATAGTGTGCAATTCTCAGAAAAATGTGCCATAGGAGATAAATTAATATGTTCAAAGGTGAATCAATTTAAATGGAGCTCTTTGATCCATAATATGTTGGAGACCTACCTATCATTTAAGGGGTTAAATGTCATGTTTAAAATGGGAATTTTCATTTGTTTCCTTAGTGCAGTTGGTTTGCCACAAAATTGCTCTTATTTCCATTTATACCCCTTTGAGTGTCAGAGAGGTACCCAATGAATTGCTAGACAATGCATCTGGTACACCTCTGGTATTCAAATGGTTACATAAGGCTCAGTATATCAAAATGGAATAATGACATAAGGCCTCTTATAGGAGGTATCTACGTGATGCATTCCCACAGAACCCCAGAAAAAAACAAAAAATTATATATAAACAAAACATTCCCTGAGGAAGTGTTGTTAACCAGCACAAAATGCATTGCAGATTGGCACTGCTGTAGCTGAACCTAAATCCATACATATCATCCAAAAGGACTTTCTGGACATACATCGGAGGTAACAGACAAAAGTAAAATCAAGGAGCACCAAAAATGGTTACCCTACAGACAGGAGAAAGGTGGAAAATATATATTTCACAGATTTAAGACCCAAAGATAGATATTGTTGCACATGTATTATGCTACAGTTTTATATTGTGGATGCCTGTATTGTTTTTAATATCATTTAGTAGTAATAAAAGGATTTTGTATTAGCATATCCATTAGTGGTGCTTTCTTTTTCTACTGTATTTGCATATAGAGATTATGGGTAGAGACATATAAATGCATATCTCTTGACAAAGTGAAATCCTCATTATCTCAGACATTCTGTGAGAAGGCAAAATGCGGTATTTTGTTAGCCGTAGAAAAAGCAGGTGAATATTAGCGTAAAAGTGATATCTTTAATGGATAACGGAGTAGCTTATGAACGTAACTTTTCAAGACATCTTAGATCTCTTTACCAGACATATTGTAGAATTATGTCTGAATAACAGTATTCGGCCTTCATTTATAATATGCCTGATGAAGAGACTTGTGTGGTCTTGAAATCTTGCATTCTAAAGCTACTCAGATAGCCAATAAAGGTATCACTTTCACTCTACCAGTCTCCTGCCTATTCTGCGAGAATGCAGAACTTGCATGGAATACAATACATTAAACATTGAAGAAGGATTTTTTTATTTACAGTGGATTGAGTAGTGAAAGGTTTCTAGTCACTTTTATGCACACCATAAACATTATATCTTTCAAAATAGAGTAAAATAAGCAAACGGACACCAACATTAGTTAATATTTACTCAGTCTCAGAGTAGAGGGTTTCACACCTTATCCAAATAGTGTATTTTCATCTACTAAGCAGAGATGTAACCACGGTGGATAAAAATATAAAAAAACCTGATTTTTTTTTTTATTTAAATCAAATTTTTTTAATGAAATGCTTTTGGAGGAAAAATCTATCTAAAGATCGTTTTCTATTTAATATACATTATAGTTTAAAGGTTATTTAGCATGAAATAGAGCTTAGTTATGTACCTGAGGCTGTATAGTCATGCAATTCTATTTTACTAGTAAAACAGCCCGTGTATACGGGTCACAGTGGTGGGCAGTCGCGGTACAGTCATGCCCAGTAGAGACTGCCCGCGCCGCGGCTGATACAGAGCACCCAGCTCTGTATCAGCCTTGTCATGGGCAGTCTCTACTGTGCATGGCTGCGTCGTTACAAACTGTGTAGAGAATTATTATATAGGATGTTATATTTTATTATATGTTCCAAATAGGAGTGGTTTATCTATTAAACTAAAATCAGTTCTGAGATTGCTGTTTTACTAATCTGACAGGTTATATTCTAAATATGACTTCTTCACCTGGTTGCAAATATTGATGGTTTTCACTACCAGCAAGAATGAGTTTTTGCATTTAAAAATCATGATTTAAATAGTCTTACTGACTAGTGATTTAAATCATGATTTAAATCGAGTCTTATTGACTACTGATTTAAATCGAGTCTTACTGACTAGTGATTTAAGTTGACTTGATTTAAATTACGCCCACCCTGGATGTAACTAGGGGGGGAAGGGGGGAGTAGGCAGAGGGCACAGTTGTTCTAAAGCCCAGAATCCTAGCCCATCTGCCCCAGGGTCCAATAGTGATGCCTCTGTGAAAATGTTTCTGTTCTCTAACAAAAAGCATCATGATTCAGTGCAAATATTTTCCCAAAAATATACACAAATACTAAATCCTTTGAGTGCCAGAGGGCAATGCTTTGCACATTCCTCTGGCACTGCCGAAAAAGGTGATAAAGGTTGGCTATAGAGGATTCTTTAAAATCCAAGGGGTAGAATATCCCACAGTGGCACTGTATGGCAATGTACAATATATAGTAAGAAATGCAGAGAGTATTATTTTGAAATAGAGGCAAAGGATCTTATTCATCAAGTTAATGAGCTGTAATATTGGAGCAAAACAACTCTACCATTGGTTTGAAATTAAAATTCTGCAAATTCCCTATTGATTTAACCCTTTGAGTTCCAGAGGGGTATACAATATATTGCATACTCCTCTGGGTCTAAAAGGGGTTAAACTCAGCTTGTCGCCCCTTCACAAAGAATTAGAGACTTACCTAGTAATCAAGGGTTTAACCCTTTGAGTGCCAGAGGGGTACGCAACGCATTGCAGATCAAAAAGTCCCGTTCCAATCAAAAGGAATTTTAATTTGGAACTATGGTGCAGTTGGTTTATTCCCAAATTGCCCCTTTTACTTGGTGAATATGGACCTACATGAATAATTGTAACTATTTGTATTGTAATGTGATGTGATGTGATTAAGGTACACCATAGCTCTAGTGACAATGGACACATCTGCGTCATTGAAAAGGTAAAGGCAAAATCACCTCTGAAACATTTTACTCCCAATCAAGACATCAATACAGTAAGAATAACACAAAATAAATGGGGGGATGTTTGCTTTAACTATGGAGAGATAAATAATGCTTAACATAAAGCAAAGTGCAACCTATTAATTACTGACATTCTTTAAAATGGAGCTAATAATTAAAACTGAAGCAGCCTTCTGGATATCTAAAAATTAATTATACAAGCTGCAGTGATTTATCATGTCATCAGTATAAAAACAATGTCTTAATGAGATGCTTGTTGTTACACATTGTTGGCTGATGATGCATTAATAAAGAACCATAATATAAGTCAGATTACCAAGTTGATCCATTTCAGTACTATGAAACACATACATGTTCATGGTGAAAACCAATCTGAATGCCTTTTAGCTAATGTGAATTAGGTTCTTGGTCCAAGAGTAATGCAGACTTGGCATATTCTTGGGATGTAGCGCTCTTTACAGTAAGAACACACTCTGCCACCAGATACTCTTTGGAGCGACCCTTGTAGACTCCCTTTATTGAAGTTGTGGAGGCTTGGATTTGGTGGTTTGGCAAAGTTCCAACTACCTGACTCAGTTGTTTATATATATATATATATATATATATATATATATATATATATATAGTGGGGGATGTTTGTGTATGTTTGTGTAGGTATGAGTGTGTGTGTGTATGGGTGTGGGTGTGTAGGTAGGAATGTGTGTATAGGGGTATGGGCATGTTAGTGTGTAGGTAGGAGTGTGTGTGTGTGTGGGTATGTAAGTAAGTGTGTGCATAGTGGGAATGTAGCTAGGAATGTGTGTATAGGAGTGTGTGCATATTTGTGTATGTAGGTAGGAGTGTGTATGTGTATGCAGGAAGAAGTGTGTGGGAAGTAGGAAAGTGTGTGTAAGGTGTGGTTGTGTGTGTTTGTCTCTCTCTCTCTCTCTCTCTCTGTGACAGGGAGGCACATGTAATTAGATAACGCTTTGTAATTGTCAAGCAACCCAACTGCATCTTAGGGAACAAATAAAAAGTGCTTTGAGTGTTATATACATTGCACTACAGGCAATGGAGTATGTTTTTGCTCGCTGTCAAGTACATTATAAGCCATAATTTTTCCCTGATGAAGGGGTCTGTTTGATCCAGAAACGCGTTGGAAGGTGGTCGTGGAGCTATATCTTATAGGTGTAAAACTAAACATTATGGGGTAGATTTAAAGGCAGCCGTTAAACCATCCGCTAAGTAAAAAAGGCACATCGGCCGCAAAGAACACATGGTTTACAGCAGATTCAAAGGTAAGCGTACAAGAATAGCTATCGGGCGTAGGCACTACAAAAACACGTTAAACAAAACCAGCGTTGCACCTGATTTTGCATCACCGTGCGTCCCAAACACCCGTTAAAACACAACTTAACTCAAAATGTTACATTACGGCTGCCGTTGTCTAGCAACCCTGATAGATGCACAAACAAAATTCAAACCTACAGCCAATCCCAAGGCCCCAAAGTATCAAAAATGTTCAAATACACCTATATATACCTCAAAATAACGGTTACACCCTGTCTGTGTTTCGGGTTTCAGCAAGCTAGAGCACAGGACCCAGGAGTGGAGGATAGCGTTTAGAGAGAGAGAGAGAGAGATAGAGAGAGAAGCATACACAGCAGTAAGGTAGAGGGATCTTGGAGAGAAGTACATTTAAATAGACACATAGCACACTTTTGCACATAGCACATACATCCATACAAACACAAACACATACACATACATACACATAGTCTTTTTTTTTTCATCACACCTTACACATTTTAAACTTTATTTTTACAGTGTGAATCCGTGAGTGAAAGTGTGTGACAGAGAGTGAGTGGGATCGAGTGTGTCTGTGAGGGTGTGTGAGAGTGCCTGGGTGTGAGTGGGTGAATGATGGCTAGGAGAGGAGGACAGGAGAGAGGGATGGGGAGACTAGTGGAGGAGGAGGAGGAAGGTCAGGAGGGGATCCCTCAGCAGAGCAGGGGTGGGAGAGGGAGATACGCAGGGCGGAGGGGGACCAGGCCCACAAGAACAGGCACACGAAGAAGAACAGGGACAGATCCTGCAGTGGGACGAGGGGTAGTGCCTGGGGACCACCACACACAGGCAGGGGCAGAGCAGGCAGGACACTCTGGGTCTGACTCCTCGCATGCCGGAGCTGAGGGGGACAGGGTCAGGGATCCCCGATATACCGAGGAAGAAAACACGGCCCTCGTGGAGGCTGTGCTGGAGAGGGAGAGTGTCCTCTTCCTGGGGGACAGACTCCCTGGCCTGTCTGCGAGGAGGAGAGCTGCCTGGAGTCAAATCTGCAGCAGAGTTAATGCGGTGGCCACCTGCAGACGGGATGTGGACTCAATCAAGAAGAGATGGGGCAACTGCAAAAGGCAGGTGAAGAGGAAGATGGGGGATGCCGCCCTGCACGCCCGAGCCACCGGAGGTGGGCCACCTGTCCCCATCACCTTCAGCGCATGGGAGGAGAGGCTGCGGCAGACACTGTCGTCTACCCTCATTGAGGGGGTCCCTGGAGGATCAGACACTGGGGAGGAGAGGAGCCTCCACACCACCGGTAAGTGCATCACCCCAAAACCACACACCACCCCAAACCACACACCCATCACAAACAAGCACTCACATCCCAACATCTGCCCTTCATTCAACCACACAATTGCACCAACACAGCACCCTGAGGGTTTAAACAGGAATCAAGACAAGGACAAATGTCAAGGTTCAACAAGGCCAAAACCTGTCCAACTCCCTGGTTAACCCTCATGTTGCTGTGCTGATCACACACAATACACACAAACCATGCTCAGTAAAGTGTTGTATGTCAAACATCACAATTGTTGTCACACAGTGTTAACCATGTTCACACAGGGAATCCAGCACATAACCCCATGAGTGCTAGAGGGATCATCAATGCATCAATCAACAATGCTTTGGCAACCCCTCTGGTACTCAAAGGGTTAACCAGACAACAAACACATGTCGATAGGTTAACAATTACATGACACATAGGGGACATTCACTAAGCGGTGAAAAAGAGCTGATGTAGAGAATTTGACACATACATACCCTCACTTCACCAATCACAATGTTAGTCTATGGAGAACATCCAATAACAGGATTCAAGCTGCACAGGCCCCATTGTGTGGACTCCATAGAAAACACTGCAGATGGGGAAATGAGGTCAGCGGAGAAGTCAGCATCATAATCAGTTCATCAGGTCCACTTAACCGCTTACTGAATCACCAACAGGAGGGATCAGGTCACAAATCACAGTGCCACTGAGAATAAATGCTTGTATGTGCAACACACAGGCCAAAAACAATCACACATAACTGAAGGTGAAAAATGTGAGCTATGTAAATTGAAGTTAGCGTAAATGATTGCATACACAACACCAAGGCCAACCGCCTTGGTGTTGTGTATGCAATCATTTACGCTAACTTCAATTTACATAGCTCACATTTGATTCACATATAGATCCTCAGGAGTGCTGATGCCATGGATGGATGGTACACCAGACACTATTTGCAGGATACATATGGGAACCAAATATGAACCATTGAGGTTTGGTCAATAACAGGCCAGGAATTATGGATATCTATGATCGGGTCTGGCTGCCTCACACAGAAGGATGGATGGGCTGATCCAGGAAAAAAAAAGGCCTCAATCAATGATATCCTTCAATACTGGCTTGATTGTTGCCCCTCAGGATTCAACTTGAACAGACCTCATGGACAGAATCCTGTAATGTACATCAATCCCCGATTGCCACGGTGGTATCCCATGCATCACAATGCAATGCATAGGATACCATCATGACAACCAGAGAGGGACATGTCTAATCTGACAAAATCCAGCACTGTACGGGATGAACTGATAACATAGGGATGAATACTACTTGAATCACACTGCAGATCTATTCAAAAAAGATATGTACAGAAAGAAAAACAACCAGATTTGTATGTGGATATGTCCCTTTCAAATGGGTACAAATAGGTCCCAACAAGATGTAAACCCAGAGTTCGGTTCAATACGTGTGATTGTCCTACTGCCCATATATGTGCACCCTCAACAAAATAACTCATATTGATATCATCATCAGAGTACATATACCCAGTATATTACACCTACTTGGATGGGTATCAGTTGTATCTATGAAAGTTCATTTGTGATGGCTGTACATATATAGGCAGTTAGACAATCACATGTTCTGAACAGATCTCTGGGTTCATATCTATCAAGGATATGTTTGTACCCATATGAAAGGTACATATACACACATATCAGACCATATTCCTCACTGTGTACCTTGGCATGGCAATGGTTAATTTCACTTGATGTAACCTTGCAGGCATCATAAAGAGATGTTTAGAAAGATGTTACTGTATGTGACAGCTGGAGATGTCAGTCATATGACCACACGGAGGCTCTTCAGCGGACCCAAAATTGAACCAATTGGAGATGGATCCATCACTGACATGGTCCACAGAGCGTGCTTACAAACCAGGAACACTTAGTAGACAATGGCAAAGATGTAGTTATCTCCAAATGGGTCAATGTGGAGTCTGCTGAAGAGCCTCCGTGTGGTCAAATGACTGACATCTCCAGCTGTCACATACAGCAACATCTTTCTAAACATCTCTTTAGGATGCCTGCAATGTTACATCAAGGTGAAATTAACCATTGCTATCCCGTTAAAGAGATAGTAATACCTAAAATGTGAAAGGAAAAATACATGTCATAGGATTGATCCACCGGGTAATGCAAGGGTATTCCCACTACTGAAAGGTGTTTCATCACAAGAGTATAACAGCTCAAAGTTGAATATTCCAGGGACAATATCACTGTGGCCTGAAAATGTACTATGCCAATGTTGCCAGACCATCCTCTGGCTAGCTTTGGTCCAGGGAGCAGATATCCACAAAGGATGATGTGGCAACAGCGCAAATGTACAATTTCAGGCCACTGGGATGTGGCACCAAAGGAATTCAACTCTGAGCTGCAATACATGTAGAATACAACACCCATCACCAGTAGGAGTACCGTTGTTTCACACAGGGGGATACACCATACAACATATATGTTCCTTTACACATTTCAAGTATTAATATCAATTTGACACCATCATGGCTAAGTTTACTGATCACACAATCTCAATCCTCCACACAGGTTATGTGTCTCCAGCACATCAGGAGCCCATGGAGGAGGCCACCTCACCACCCAGTGAGGAGTATATGGAGGAGGGGACCAGCCAGTGGGCACCGTACCCAACGACATCCACACCTCTTGGCCAGCTGGATGCACCGACTCTGCCTGCACCGACTCTGCCTGCACCGACTCTGCCTGCACCACCTTATTACAGTGACTGGATGCCCCCCACCACCTCCAGGAGCTATTATCCTCCAGCAGCAGCAGCAGCACCACCACCACCACCAGGGAGGCAATGGCTGCCCGGTGATGTGGCCACCACCCAATACGGGCCATACCCACAGATTGACCTACCCTCCTGGATGGCTCCCCAGCATGGCCCCAGGTATGATCCTAGGTGGGGGCCAAGCACATACCAGTGGCCAAGGTTTGACCCTTGGCCACTCGACTACCAACACCTGGGCCTGCTTGGGGAGCCCCAACAGCCTATGCGAAGGGACGTGTTTACCCCACCACCTCCACCAGCACAGACATCGGTGGGCAACAGTGGGTCAATTGATGTGGTGGGCACATACCCATCTGCAGCACAACCAGCACCAGCAGAGGAGGAGACAGCACCAGCAGAGGAGGAGACAGCACCAGCAGAGGAGGAGACAGCACCAGCAGCACCAGCAGAGGAGGAGACAGCACCAGCAGAGGAGGAGACAGCACCAGCAGAGGAGGACACAGCACCAGCAGAGGAGGACACAGCACCAGCAGAGGAGGACACAGCAGCAGCTGATTCACCAGGCACAAGCATCACCAGCAGTGAACGGCCCACGGGGATGGAAGCTGAGTGTATGGCTCTGCAAAGGAGACTACTCAGGTCAAGCCTCCGCACCAATGACAACATCACCAGGAGCTGTAGGGAATCCCGTAGAAACACTAACAGGATAGAGGCAAGGATCCATGCCCTGGAGTCGGAGGTCATGAGGAGCAACACTCAACTCCATCAGCTACACACGGGGGTGATGGACCTGCTTGCACAGCTACTGGTGGAGTTCAGAGAGCTGAACCGCAGAGAGGACTTACGGTTGGAGAGGGAAAACCTGCGCTCCACAGAGGGATCCACTGCCCCCACCACCCCCTCTAATGTGACCCCCGAAGCCACACCTAGGGGGCAAAGGGTGACCAGGAGATCATCCAGGTTATCCACTTCTGGTGCTAAACCCCCCCCTAAGAAAAAAAAATAAAATGCCCAACATGTTAAATTTCCCCTGAATAAAGGAACATTGTGCTTTTGAATCCTGTCTGATCTGCTTTGAATTTGGTCATAGATTGGGTGGCAGAGTTGTCTCCAATGCATTGCCAAACAATTCAGTGAATACAACTCCTGCCTAGGTAATATGTTTGTGGGATGTTACAACATGGGTTCACACACACATCGTTGTACAAAATCAACTGTAAAAACATCCCTGTTGCCATATTACACAACTGTGTTATATGGCAATGTTGTGTGTTGATTTTGCATAACCAAACATTCCCCTTAGGCCAAAATTTGGAACAACATTGAACATTCATCTACATCATATGTTGTGTTTAACCCTTTGATCGCCAGAGTGGTAGGCAACGCATTGCAAAGAAATGCGTTGGGTACCACTCTGGCACTCAGAGGGTTAAGGGGATAACCAAACAAACGGCTGAGCGGTGAGATAACAAGCAGGACAGATAAACAGGACATGTATCCATATTGTCTTGGATTCACACACTCATTGTGCAACAGACTGACTGGGGAAGCCAATGTTTTTAAACTAGGATTTCAATGTGTAGCACACACATTGATATCCTGGGGTGAGCATTGGGGCCTCCAGTAAGTTGACTTGTTGTTTTTCCTAAGGGTGTAACAGACTTCCCCAGTGAAAACACTTGTCCACTTGGTCATGTACTGTGATATGTCCCAGTGGAGCAATATCACTGAACATTGATTATACTGAGCAACACATTAACTGTGGACAGGAATTCACTGTGGAAGTATGTCCCCTTTATCACCTCTTTATCACTCCCACAACACATTAGTGTATCACTGCCACCATCTGTTAGCGTGAATACATCACTGAGTCCACTCACTTGCAAACAAGTGGTGGAGTCCTGTGATATGGGTGATGCCTTTCCATGTATGGGGATACTCTACCCTGGGTGTGGTAACGCATTGACAACTGTGTTCTCAAATATATCCTCCTACAGACACAGATAGAATGGTGATGGTTCATCTTTATTGTGTCTCAGAGTACATTAGGATGTACATGTGTTTTCTGTGTATTGCCTATATGCATTGAACACCTGTATGAGAACACTAAATGTACTTTGAAACAAAATAATAGTACTTTAGTAACACTGCTGCCCAGCTCATGTGTTGTCCACAAGGTTTGACAACTCTGTAGCTGAGCATCCTAACTGTACAGGTTATACAACTCAAGAATTAGTGTTTTCTGTGTCTATATGAAAATGATCCAGTACAGGTTTGTGTGAACCTCAGGTCAAACTTTGCATCACCAACAACATCACCATAAACAGCAAGGGGTGATCTCCATGAAGGTGATGTCAAGACATCAATCCAGTCACATAGAAGATCTTCAGTTCAAGGATGGATCATGTTACGGATGCCTGTGGAAGAAGAGGACAGGATTTGGAGCAGTTGACCTGAACTGATCATCAAGCAACAACAATTTAGTCTTTTTGATCCCCTCAATTTTCACAGTTACAGGTGAGTACACAAACCATTGCTTGACAATGTGTTGTGTACTCATCTGTAACCAATTATGTGGAGAACTAAGGACATGTGCCCCAGCCCTATGGATATGTGCCCCTGATATGGATACACACATCAACAAGTGTTCTGAGAGCTCCATGGAAGTAATGAATTTGGGCTGCCACTGTTAATGTGACAGTGGCAGCCCAATGTCTTTTGTTCCATGGAACTGTTGGGACACATTTGTTGATGTGTGTATTCATGTCGGGGGCACATATGTCTGCACACTCACAGGTCAGCATGGTGTCCCTGGTAATCTGATCTACGTCTCATGACCTCTACATTGTGTGCCCATACCACTGTACATCCACCCCTGTGCTGCTATTCTCAGCTGTGGCACGGTACAGGTCCCATATTGAGTCCAATGGCCCTTTAACCCCTGATGTGACGGAGTATTATCCAATGCATAGCATTGGATAACACTCTTTCGCTACAAGGCTAGCATGGTTGCTCTGGCTATGCTCATGGCAAATCAAGTTAGCTGCTGTCAATCAAGCCCTGTAAGGCGATGAACATGGGTTATGTGTTGTACCTTGTTTCTCCTGAGGGTGTGCGTGATATCCTTGGGGTCTGTATGTCAACGTGGAGAGTGGAATGGAGGATGGTTTTTGAGTCCACACACACAATTTGCCACGTCCGCTGCCAGTGCAGTGCTGTGTCACTGTTCCTGTGGGGTGAGACAGAACAAAATGTGCAGTGTGGTTAGTGTCACAGGACTGATGGGGGACTTGCATGGATTGTTTGCATGCCTGTGTTATACTCACATGTAAAGTGTTCCGTGATGAGCCTGTCTCTGATCTGTGTCCCTCTCAGGGTCTCCTCAACGTGGCCGATGTCCATGGGCACTTCCTGTATGGGGGGGGCCTGGATGTGCTCCAGCAGCCTGGTGTCCACTGCGATGTTGTGCAGTATTGCGCACGCCACAATGATGTCGCACACCTTTCCAGGTGCATACTGCAGTGCTCCCCCCGAGTGGTCCAGACATCGGAATCTTGACTTGAGGAGGCCAAAGGTCCGCTCAGTGGCATTCCTCGTTCTGCCATGAGCCTGGTTGTAGCTTTCCTGGGCATGTGTTCGAGGATTGGCCAGAGGGGTCAGTAGCCAGGACTTGCATCCATAGCCAGCATTACCTGTGTAATGTGAGTGACATGGTGAGACAGGGAGCACATGTTGTGTGAATGATGTTTTGTGTGGTGGACGTAGTATCTGTGGGTCAGGTGCATGCTGAGCAGCGTGGTGTGTACGCCTGTGTATGTGGTGTGATTTTGTATTGTGAACTCACCCAAAAGCCATCCCCCTGTAAAAGTTCCATTCTCGAAATCTCTGTGGACTGAGGAGTTTTGGAGAATGTATGAATCATGTGAGCTGCCAGGATACTTTGCACAGACATTCATTATCCTCATATGGCTGTCACACACACCATCTGCACGTTGATGGAGTGAAAGTTCTTCCTGTTGATGAATATTTGTGCGTCACGTGCTGGGGCCTTAATTCGGACATGGGTGCAATCTATAGCACCCATGACCCTGGGCATGCCTCCCCTGGCGTAAAAGGCCTGCTTGACTTGTATCCAGTCCATGTCGGTGGTGGGGAAATGTATATAGGTACTGGCCTTGTTTTTGAGGGCTGGCAGGACCTGGGCCAGCACCCTGGAGAATGTGGCCTGTGACATGCCAGATGCGTAACCCTCTGTGGACTGGAAGGCCCCGCTTGCCATGAAGTGCATGGCACAGAGTAGTTTCTGCAGGCCAGTTAGGGCATGGTTGTGGATGTAGATGGGTTCCACCTGCTCCTTGATGACCTCATACAAGGCAATGATGCTGTCAGGCCTCAACCTGTAGCGATCAATTACCTCATCATCGGTCATTCCAAAGAGGGTGACCCTTGGGCGGTATACCATGGGCCTTGGTGGTCGTCTATACATCCTGTGCCCTCCAGGTGGGGATGGGCTCCTGTGTGGCTGCTGAGCCAGAGCCTCCTCACTTGCAACAGGTGGTGGCTGTTGATCAGGCATGCTTGGAGGTTGCTGATGTTCCCCAGCTCTCTCCCTTGCATGCCTTCTCCGCAGCCTTCGCAACAATATGTAACCCAACATACTGTTTGCTCTCTCTATCTGTCTCTATCTGTCTCTCTCTATCTCTCTCTCTCTCTCTCCCTCCCTGAGTGGAAAACAAGCCACAAGTGAGTGTGTTGAGTTGTCCCTTTAAGTAATTGCTAGGGCGTTGTGTAGGTGTGCTGATGAGGTGAGTGCTGACCAATGGTGAGTTGTTTTTGTCCAGGTAAGTGTTTGCAGCTGTGTGTGTGTTATAAGATGTGGTGTGTTGTGCTTGTTCTGTGTGTGCCATTTGCGGACGTGCAGTTGTGGGGTGCAGGTCGCGTGTTGATGTTGCCCAGGTGAGCTTGTATTTGCAGGTGTCCGCTTTGTGTGATGACCCCCATTGTTCCGTGCCATGTTGTGTTGTTGTTTTTTAGTGTGTCGTTGTCCCTGTGGTGTTGGTTGTTGTTGTGTGTGTAGTGATTTGTGTTGTGTGTGCACGTTTTTGTGTTGTTTTGGCATTGCACGGGTTAATTTTCCCATTTACATGGTTGTGCGGGAAGCATTTTGTGTATTTTCTTATGTAACGGGTGTTTTGTTTTGGCCGTTAAGTGTCTAACGGCTAAAAAAAGTGGGTCTTAACTTTTAGCCGTTAGGTGTGTCTTTTTTTCAGTCGTTATCAGTACCGCAAGCCTTTGAATAGCTCTGGGGTATGTTTTTCCATGCGTCTGAATGCACGTAAGTGTATTGGCCGTAAGGATTCTACAACTGCCGTTAGCTGGTCTTTAGACGGATCTTTGAATTGCAACATGTCACTTAACGCACCCGTTAGTGATTTTTTTTGCTAACGGCTGCCTTTAAAGGGATAGTAATACTTCGTTTTAACTTTATTTTATTTTGTAGGCATTAAAAAAACATGAAGAATGATATAAGTCTTATCTCTCAAACCTTTATGGTTTATGAGATATTCACAAGCAAAGTTTCCCCCTCCCGCCCCTTTTACCTACTGTAAACAATCTCTTCTCAGATGTGGAATGCAGTCCATAGACTGGACAGATAACAGAAGGGGACACTCTTATTCCTTTGAAAACAATGAAATCCCTGCCCCCCTTGATAAGCTTTTCAGGTTTTTCTGTTATCTTAATTGAAGATTGTCCCTCTCTGCAGTCTACCTGGGCAGCTCCCTTCTGCCCTGGCTGAAAAGTGTTACATCAGTAAAAGGGGCGGGAGGGGGACACTTTGCTTGTGAATATCTCTTAAACCATAAAGGTTTGGGAGATAAGACTTATATCATTATTCATGTTTTTTTAATGCCTACAAAATAAAATAAAGTTAAAACGAAGTATTACTATCCCTTTAAATCTATCCCTATGTCTGGTATAGTTTGAGAAAGAAACCTATAGACATCCGTAACCTGGTTGAGAAGAGGAGTTACGCGGGAAATCTAAAACAAAGGACACTAAAGACACAATAATCAAGGGTGATAGTATGAAGACATCGTAACCGTGAGTGAACGACATATCAATAAGATGTGCATGTACCCGTAGCAGATTAATAAAAGAGGGTTACAACATCTGAATAGATGGGATACATATATACGGTATTAGTCCATACCCTTATGTGTGTCGAAATTAGCGGACATTCAAAGTGCCTTTGAATCAATAAAGATTAAATCATTATATCAATACAACTGAATGTTGTTTGGATACTAAGTTTCATGATATGGGATACGTTAGCAATTACAAAAGAATATTGCAATTATTTATCAAAACCAGTGCACTTATAGATACAGAACACATAGGAGGAATCAGCGGGACTAATTATATCAATAATTGTCAACGCAAGGAATTGAAGAAATCCTCGGAGAACAACAATCAGTGTGATTTATGGTGTATATAACTATTTTTTGACCGATCATAAGTTTTTACAAAATATATTTTTATATTTTTTAGTTTTTTTTTTAGTTTTTTAATCTTTTTTGTGTTTTTTTAAAGGCAATGTGGTATTTCATTATTGTGTTGTAAATTTTCATGGCATATGAGCACCGAAGGGCGGATCCGTGTATGCGGTAATACGAGGTTGGAGTGGGATTCTGCCTCTGGGGTGGGTAACACTGACTGCTGTCTATTGGGTAATATTCTCTCCCTTTATCCATTTGGGTGGATGGGAGACTTGGGCTCAGGAGATAGGTTAGTGTGATGTGGCCCTTGTAGAGGAGAGTCCAACTCACCTCAAATCCGTTTTTAATGGATCTGCACCTTTGTAGCGAAGAAGGACGAGTGCATGTTTTGGTCTTATAGATGTGGTGTTAGATAATTGGTGCTGTTTAAGGTAGCTGTCATATTCAGCATTATATTTTAAATAAATAGAATTGGGACATCATGTACAAATTATAGTGTTCATTTGAGGTCCCCTATTTTCTTACATTTATTTTTATTGTATTGTACTTTATTGGTGTGATTATAGAATGGGGCTATCATTAACATATTGTGATGTTTGGTGAAAGTTACCCATATCTTTGATATTGATATTTTGAATTTATATTTTGGAGAGATGTTGGATTAGGTTTTTTCTTACTGTCTCTTGTATTAATAAATATTATTTTTTTAATATCGATATTTGTATTTATACATTTGTGTAGCATCACATTTAGGGTTGATAGTGGTTGCAGCGCCGGATGTGAGTTTTTGTTATTTTTCAATATTCCAATAGCAGGGAATTTTTTACTGGCAGCAGCAGCTCACTTTTTACATTGTATTTCACATAGCGCCAATGGAATATCTATTTTTTCTACATTATAAAAATGCTTTAATGACAATATACTTCAGTGAGGTTATTACACATGCTGTTTCATCAGAGAACTACGGCTCATAAAAACAGGAGTTATTCTGGAGTAAACCAACTGCACCATGGGGACAAATAAACATTGCTGTTAAATTAAAATGGGTTTTCTAGTACCTTGAATGCTAGAGAGGTTCCAGAGAAAGGTGCAAAATCAATGCATTGGAGACCTCTCTGGCATTCAAAGGGTTAAAAGACTGTATTCAAGTTCATGAGACTTTAGGAATTTGTATGCGTCCCCTGTGGTGCAGATGGTTTACTCCAGAATAACTCCTATTTGCTTTTATAAATATGGGCCTATATTTATTTCATAAAATATGCAGCATATGCAAAGACGCTGGTGTACTAAGCCAAAATGGGGCAATTCTGGGGGAAATCAACTACACTATATGGGAGAAATAATGGAAAAACATCAATCTTAATGGGGATTTTAACCAGGGGTGTCCGTAGAAATTTTTCCAGGGGTGGGGGTGGGGGGCAAAGCCATAATATGACCCCCAGGCCTGCCCCTCCAGCCCCTTTGTTTATATGGAGTGGGTAATTGTAGTGGGGCAAGTGCCCCCCTTGCCCACCCTCCAGACACCCATGATTTTAACCCCTTGAATCCTGAGATAAATATTTAACTAAACATCATGCCCAAAGATCCTTAACCTTCAACTGGTATTTCACTAGTGTTTAATGTTACTATTAAAATGTTAAATCTTAGATTAAAACTTATCACATTGTTTCACTTGATAGCCTGTCCAGGGAGAAGGAAAACCCAGATTTAGAAGACATGGACTCTCCCACCCACTAACTGGCAGTTCATGTGGCAGGAGGCACTTACACCCAATAGCACTTACTCCCTCTGTGTCACACCTACCTTCCTCTAGACTGTAAACTCTCACGAGCAGGGCCCCCTGATTCTTCTGTTCTCCACATTTGATTGTACTATTTAATACCTCTGTATGTCTATTCCCTACTGTAAAGCGCTGCGGAATTTGTTGGCGCTATATAAATAAAGATTAATAATAATAGGTAAAGAATCAAATGTGCACTAAAGAGTCAGAACAACTTTTGTTAAAATAAATGGCCAAGTTAATACGTGTATTATGAAGTTTCTTTTCTTTAATATTTAATTCATATTTTATTTTGCTTTCTAGATGTCATTATTGCAAGATGTTCTAGAATACTATGGCACAAAGTTTATTGTGGAGGGACATACAGTGTTAATCCTTTAAGTGCCAGAGAAGCATCCAATGCATTGCACATTGAAGGCCACCTCAGTGAGATTTGTATTGGTCTCCATAATATTGGTGAGAATAACTAGCTTTTCCTCTTTTGGAACATCCCTGCTAATGGCATCTGACAACTGTTTATCCCAGACAGCCATGGCTCTAGTGACCCAAACTATAGAGAGAATGGCTCTCAGGGTAGCCCTTGTGGCCACAAAATTCACCTTTAAGAATTAATACAAATGCTTATCTGTCTGATTCTTAAAGGGATATTAATGTTTCACAAAAACAGCAGCTCCAATTAATCTTCATAGTATTTGGGCCATGGAGAATGTTATTTCAATACTGTCAGAGTTGTAGTTCAAGAGTAATTGAATGATAAAGTATCCCCATCCCACCTCTTTTACCTAATGTATGCCACCTCCCCTCAAATCTGGAATCTGGTCCTGGGACCAGACAAATCACAGCAAAGGACAATCTTCTTACTGTGAGCATAAGGAAAACCCTGCCCCCTTAACAGGTTTTTCCTTATGCTCACTGAAGATGGTCCCTTACTGTGATCCATCCGGACAGTCTTGCTGCTCTGTGGTGAGCAGTGTTACATCAGTAAAAGGGGCAGAAGGGGGATACCTTATCATGCAATTACTCTTGAACTACAACTCTAACAATATTGACATAACGCTCTCTGAGACCCAAATACTATGAAGATTAATTGGAGCTGCTTTTACTGTGAAACATTACTATCCTTTTAAGGGCCGTGGCATCTGTCAAAGGCAGCTCAGTATTTTAGGAAGGTGAGAGATGGTAGATCACTGGCAGGTGGGATAACCGACTAGGACAAGGCTTCAGAAGAGAAAGGATAAAAGTTGGAGATGCATTTATTAAGGAAGCCTCCTATCAGACATCTTCCATTCATCCAGGATAACCTGGTCCAAAGAGCGATGGTGAGAAAATACGGGTGATTCACTTTTGTGCCATTGGAAGATACATGTTAAGGAAAACCCTGCATCAGAGGGCTCAGAGACCTTCAAAGCTTCTAAAACAACCCTGGTAAGCCCTTCTGCCAATGGGAAAGGGTCTACCTCATAGGCATCCGCAAGAGACAAAGAAGAATTCATGTCCCCATCACTGGCCTCTAAAGACAGGGTCAGAGTGTCTGATATAGGGCATTGGGTACTAAGATTGAAGAACCAGTTGAATAGATGAAGAGATAGAAGCAACTTAAGATTCAGAGTCTTAAAGGGATAGTAATACCTAAAATGTAAAAAAAAATATGTTGTAGGGTTTATCCCCCTGAGTAAAACAAGAGTACTCCCACTGCTGAAAGATGTTTCATTCAAAAGTTATTAATTTTCAAAGTTGAATTTTTTAGGTGCAATATCACAGTGGCCTGAAATTGTACAGTGGCGCTGTTGCTACACGATCCTATGGACAGCTCTGGTCTCAGGACCATAAATCTCCATAGGATGGTGTAGCAACCGCGCCACTGTACAATTTCAGGCCACTGTGATATTGCACTTAAAAAATTTTAGGTATTACTATCCCTTTAAACCAAACTGGCACTTGTTCTACAGTGGAAGGCTCCTGGGGAGTAGTAGGGGCCACAGTGCAAGAGGGAGATAGAGTGCCTGAATATTCCCACGGAAGCCCTATTTGGCATGAAGGATCCTGAACTAAAGAAGTTAAAGGGACACCAGAATCCTTAGGCTTGGATTTCCCCAGGTGTACCTTGGGATCTAACATGTTCAAAGAAACACCCTTGTAAAGTAGGACACAGTAGTCCAAACAATTAGGAACATATCAGAAAATGCACAAAAATACCCAAAAACATAATTATCTGACTGCAAAGGGTTAAACTGGAGAGGTATCTATGGAGGGAATGCCATGGCTGGAATTTTTTTTGAAGAAAAGGTGGAAACCCTAAACATCAGACACGTGCAATAATGAGGCATAGACTTGTAATAATCAACCGCCACAAGGAAATGCACCACAAATACACCTGTAAACTGGGCAATATAACTCCAGGGAAGCCAGTTATAGGGACCCCGCCCAATGGGGGCTTATACAGCCTCATATCTAAGCATCAAAGTAAAAAAGAAGTCTAAAAACTTAAAAAACTTTTTTTTGCTAAGGTACGTCACTTGAAACTGACAGGAAGGAGTAAAGTTTAAAGGGAAGAGGGCAGTCTCCTTCTCAAAGTCCCTGCCTTTTTTGAGGTGCCCTGACCTCTAGAGGTGTGAACTTCAACCCATGGGTCCTGTGTTCCAAAATGGATGAAAGAGAAAGCCATCTTTTGTTGCGGTTGCTGTTACTTGGAAATATCACTGCTAAGACAGATCTAGCATTCAAGGGGTTAAAACCCCTGTTTAAATTAATGATAATGTTTATTTGTCCAGTACGGCGACGATGCTTGACCCCAAAATTGGTTCACTTTGCATTTTTACATAATGCCCTATGTTTTTGTCTCCTTTATAGCTGTATTTTTGCCCTTCCCCAAAGGCAACAAGCTCTTCACAGCAACTTGTAGCACTTTGATATGCTAGTGCTGTATTGCTTACCTACACAGCACTTCTCAACAAGGCCTGTCACACCTCGACTGCTAAACCCCAATGGGGATTACGCACTAAGGTGTGATAGACAGGTGATAAAGCGGAGATGACTTCTCCAGTGATATCACTTCTCCAGTCCCTGTGTTATTCTATAGAGCCTATGCACTAAGATCTCCAAAGTTAAAGAAATCTTAGTGCACTGGCTCCATAGAATAACATAGATACTGGAGAAGTCACCTCTGCCTTATCACCTCTTTATCACTCCTCAGTGCATCTCCACCAATGTGTTTCCTTTTTTTTTTATCACCTCCCCTCCAAATCGCAAGTTCTTAAAGGGATAGTAATACTTAAGTATTACTAATCCCGATAGGAAAGTACTACTAAAAAAAACATATTGCCCCCAGTGTCATCTCTCAAACCTTTATGGTTTGAGAGATGATCGCTTCTAAAGTTGCCTTCTACCTCCCCCTTCCCCGTAGTCAGCATGCTAGCTGACTGAAGGGAAATACAGTCATAGATCATCAGGCGGCTCTGCAGCAGAGCCGCGATCTCGTTAATTTAAAAAAAAAACTTTCACTAAAACAGTCTTCTACGTGTGCTTACAAACCAAGCACACATAGAAGACCATTTCAGTGAAAGTCTTCTTTTTTAGGAACATCATCCGGCTGTGCTGGAGAGCTGCCTGAAATTCGTACGACTTTCTTCCCTTCAGTCAGCTAGCATGCTGACTACGGGGGAGGGGGAGGGAGAGGGCAACTTTAGAAGCGATCATCTCTCAAACCATAAAGGTTTGAGAGATGACACTGGGGGCAATATGTTTTTTTAGTAGTACTTTGCTATAGGGATTAGTAATACTTAAGTATTACTGTCCCTTTAAGAGCAGGGACCCATTGACTTTTGTACCATTGTTCATGTCCTTGATTGTAAAACCTCATGTCTGATTTGTCCCCTGTTGTACAGAGGAGGAATTAATAATAATAAGTCAGAAGCACCAATCTGTATATGCAAAATGGCATACTGGCAGCTCATGTACTGCCTATTTAAGTAGTTCCCCATTTTCATAGCCGTTATTCGAGGAAAAATAAACCCCTTGCAAGCTACAGATGCCACCATTATATTGCTTTCAATGATATGGATAAGTCTCATGTATGCAAAGGGGGTTATGCACTAAGATGTGGTGAATAAAGTGGAGATGACTTCTCCAGTGATATCACTTCTCCAGTTCCTATGTTATTCTATGGAGCCTATGCACTAAGATTTCTAGAAGTTTGGAGATCTTAGTGCATAGGCATACAATAACATAGGAACTGGTGAAGTGATCTCACTGGGGAAGTCATCTCCATGTTATCAGCTCTTTATCACGCCTTAGGGCGTAACCACCAAGGAGTTACACAACATAGTATTCTCTCCATAAATATAGGGTACACAAGTCTTCATTTACTAACCGTCCCAAGCAGGCTATTACAAATTGGCAAGCACATTGTTTCCTACCTTGCTGTACTGGGTATATCTGAATCTGCACCTTTTAACCCTTTGAGTACCAGAGTTGTTCCAACATATTGCTTTTCAATGCACTGAACACCCCTCTTGCATTCAAGGGGTTAATTATCAGTTTTTAGAGTCATATTTTCTGAAACTCTTCATATTCAATAAAAAAAACTCAAATTCTGTATTGGGGAAATGCAATTTGTGTATCCTCCCAGCACACTGACTAACACTGCTGACTATATTGTGAAGGAACCACTTACATCTGCCTTGATTAAGAATGTAACAGATAGCAACACACTAATTAAACTACTGATGCATGTAATTAAATATGTCATGCTGAATTCAGAACTTTTCATTCTATTTGTTAAGCTCATGATTGATTAAGGTGACCACTATTTCTTTCTGCCATTCAGTGATAATGCTGTGATGAGAGCAGCAGAGTATAGGACATCACTGGATGTCAGTATGCAGCCTGTGATCTTTGTAGCAGAGAACTGCCCATTGATTGCTGTAACAGAAAGTTACACCTGTGCAGGGCTACAAGTTAATGGATGCCAAGTCTCAAGCCTAAGTGGGGCATCAAACTACAAGAAAATTGAGCTACAGATCCTGTCTGGCATGAACAAGAGAACAGTTCTCCCCTATAAATGTTTATATTTCGTTGTGGAGGCCATTCTCTTATACCAGTCACATTTTGTCAAATTAGTCAATTCACAGTTCTCCCCCTAGGCTTTAGAACTCCGTGGTCCAGAGGCAACATTCTGGGACTTCGTATGGTCTTAAAAGGAGATTGCCTGGGATGCTGGACACAAAATTAACAGTTCTTTGGCACTGTTGCTTCCTGGCTCCCTCATTTTATGTCCTCTGACATCCCCACTGTCATCCTGGGAGACTTCAACATCCCTGTAGATAGCCCCAACTGCCCTCAAACTCTCCTCATTAACAACCTCCTTTGGTTTATCACAGTGGACCTGCTTTCCCACACCCAGTGACAGTCACTCCCTTGACCTGGTCTTCACAAAACTCTGCTCTGTCTCTAACATCTATAAAATTCCCTTTCCTCTCACTGACCACCACCTCCTAACCGGCAATGCAGAGAAATCTGCATGCTCTTGATCTGCAACAATTTTCCACATCCCTATAACCTCTTCTTAACCCCATTTTTATACTTACTTGCCCCACAAACAAACTGCTGCTCTCTTCTACAGCACTATTACAAACATCCCTGGACACAGCTGCACCTGCAACTCTACACCGTCCCCGCAGAACACCATTACAACCTTGACACACAACTCAAACTTGATGCCGCCAAAGAAATCTCATCACTTCCACCACCTCACCCTGCCAGCTTAGCTCTGTCACCTCTCCCACATACACACTTAATTTCTCTCACCCGTGACAGAGGATGAAGTTTCCCTTCTCCTTACACACTCACACTTAACCACATGCCCTCTTGACCCAATCCATTCTCAGTCATTCAAGAACTTTCTCCTCTACTAACTCCAACCCTTACTCACTAATTCAATCTCTCTGACAACCAGCACCTTACCATTCGCTTTCAATTATGCACTAAGCACACCCATCTTAAAGAAACCCTCTCTGGATCCAAACTCACCCTCAAATACCAGCCCATTTTGTTTCTGCCATTCACCTCCAAGCTCCTCAAACGTCTTGTATACAACCAGCTGACAAAATTCCCATACTCTTAATCCGTGTTAGATCCCCTGCAATCTGGATTCTGCCCATATCACTCCACTGAGACTGCCCTCACTAAAGTTGCCAATGACTTGCTATCCACTAAGTCAAATGTCCACTACTCCCTACTCATTCTCCTGGACCTGTCAGCTACCTATAACACAGTGGATCACCAACACCTCCTCCAAGCTTTCCACTCCCAAGGCCTCTGTGACACAGCCCTTTCTGGGTTCTCATCATAGCTCTGCAACCACTCCTTCAGTGTCTCCTACTCTGAGTCTACTTCTCCTCCCCTCCCACTGTCTGTTGGAGTATCATAAGGTTCAGTTCTGGGCCCCATACTCTTTTCAAGCTACACCTCGTCCCTTGGAAAACGAATAAACTCTTTGAGTTTCACCATACTGTCACTGTATTTAGGCAAAGAAGGACAGACACAATGATAAAGTTAAACTACCTTTATTTACAATATACAGCAATAATAGTATTAGCCCACACAACCCCAAACACAGGATGATAGGACTCAGGCTCCTCTCCAGAGCTGCACACTGTGCTGTGCACTGCACTACTGCAAGCTACCGAGACTAGAAAAGAGGCTCGAGTGCAACGCTAGTATGAATGGTAAAATATGGCTTCGGTCTCACAACCGGAGGCAACAGGGAGCGGGCGCAGGCCAGAGCCAAGGAACATGGAGACTACCAGTCAGGCAAGCCAGGGACTACAAGGAGCAAGTTAGCCCAGAGCCAGAGGCCAGGCAATCCGGGGACTACACGGAGTGTTAGTCAGCCAGAGCCACAGGTCTGAACAGATGTGGGTAGTCAGGCAAGCCAGGATCATACACAGAGTGAGTTAGTCAGCCAGAGCCACAGGCCAGAACCGATGTGGGTAGTCAGACAAGCTGGGGTCATACACAGAGCAGATTCTCAGCTAGGCATGGGTCACAATGGAGTGCAAGAGAACTAGCAGAAACACCACATAAGGGCAATGACTCCTAAGCCCAAAGATAATAAAGGAGCAGAAGAAGGCGGAACCCAGTTAGGCAAAACAGAATAGGCCCATAAACAGCTGTCTGTGCCAGTGCCTGTTTCATGACATCAGCAATGTGGAAGTAACTGCAATCATGCCATCCGACACAACACAGAGGAAGTAAGCACAGAATAACTTAGGCCTCTAAAGGAGACTGTGATACATGTTATGCTGATGACACTCAACTCTATCTTTCATCCCCAGACCTCTCCCCTTCCCTCATGTTACAGGTAGCTAATTTTATCTCTGCTGTGTCTTCCTGGATGTCCTTCAGTTATCTAGAACTCAATCTAACCAACTTATACATTTTCCCACCCTCTCCAACCAGCCGTACCCCAGATATTGCTCTCACTATTAACAACACCACCATCACAGCAACCTCTACATCAGCTGAATGGGGGTCAGCTTCAATTCCACCCTATCCTTCATCCCCACATTCAGTCAATCTCAACTCATGCTGCCTCAATCTCTATAACATCTCTAAATTCAACCTTTTCTCACCCAAATACTATTAAAATTCTAATCCAAACATTCATCATGTCCCATCTTGACTATTGTAACTCACTACTAACTGGCCTTCCTCTCACCCATCTAACCCCACTACAGTCTATAATGAACTCTGCCTCTAGACTAATCTATCTCACACATTGCCTCTCTAGTACTGCTCCTCTTTGCCAGTCCCTACACTGGCTCCGGTTAGCATGTAGAATTAAATTCAAAATTCTGGTGCCACCTTACAGAGCCCTTACTAACACTGCACCCTCCCATATTTCATCTCTCATTTCCAAATACACTCCCACTCACCACCTTCGTTTTATATAGGACCACCCCCTCTCTGCAGCTCTTATTACATTTTCCCATTCCTGCCTACAGGACGTCTCCCATGCTGCACCTGCTCTGAAATTCAATCCTCCGTCCCATCAGACTCTCCCCCAGCCTTCAGATCTTCAGACACTCCCTGAAAACTCACTTCTTCCGGGAAACCTATCAACTACCTCCATAACCATTATGAGCAAGGCCAGTTCAGCAGCCTGTCTAACTTCTGCTCACTCTCATTCCCTTCTAAAATCACTCTCCCACCTACAACCCCATCAAATACTCTTTTTCTCCCAAACAGAACCTCTACTTGCCTGGCCCACTGCAATCAAAAGCACTTCTTTCTCCCACCCACTGATGGGCAGTTCATGTGGCAGGAGGAACCTACACCCTATAGCACTTACTCCTTCTGTGTCCCACCTACCTTCCTCTAGACTGCAAGCTCTCATGAGAAGGGTCTTGTGATCCTTTTGTTTTCCATGTTCCATTTGTACTATATCTCTGTATGTCTATTCCCGATTGTACAGCACTCCAGAATAGGTTGACGCTACATAAGCAAAGTATAATAATGAGACTTTCCTGAGCCATCTGGCACATGTGGTGTCCCAAACACTGAATTTAAAAATACCTACTCATTTAAATTATTGTTCTTCATGCTCTTGTACAGTATAAAGTTAAATAGTATAGTGTTCTAAAACAGTTTTTTACTTATATGCATTCTTTACAGAGCCCTGTGTTAAAGGGGATGTATCACCTATATAAAACTTAGCCTAAATAGTTAGGTTATATATAGAATATGACTAAAAGTCTCTTAATTGTTTTTTTTTTAAGCTTTATTTGGTCTAAATGGAAGTTATAATGTCTGCCCTGCAGCTACTTCTGTATAGACTGCGGTTACCTGCTCTGTACCCGCAGTCTGTCACTCTGCCTCTGCTCCCCTCCCTTTATCCAGCCTCCTCCGATGACGGAGAATTCTGTTTGTAAGCTGGAGCAGTCTCACTGGCTAGATATCAATCTCTGCCAATGAGACTGCTCCAGCTTACAGAGCAGAGGCAGAGCGACATACTGCAGTTTCAGAGCAAGTAACAGCAGTCTATATGGAAGCAGCTGCAGGGCAGATTTTATTACTTAAATTGAGACCAAATAAAGCTTAAAAAAATTAAGACACTTTTAATCATATTCGATATATAACCTAACTATTTAGGCTAAGTTATATAGAGGTGCTACATCCCCTTTAAATAGGTGGACATCTTCCTGCTCAATAAAACTAAATGTGGGTGTTTCAGAACCCATACGGATGCTATTGCTAGAACTGTGTGTGTTATTCTGATACAGGCCCAGGAGTTCTGAATTTTACAACAGAGGAATATCAGCTGTTCAGAAATTTAATCAAGATGTTAGTAGAGAAACGTAATCACAAGCAAATTATGACTAATATCGCTATTTGCAAAAGAAAAGTGTACCAGTTTTGGGGCAAACCAGCTTCACCATGACATTTTATTAATCCCTTGAGTGTTAGAAATGTCCTTGAACACATTGTGAAGTATTGCATTGGAGAAACAATTAAAATGCAGGGGGATTAAAGGGATAGTAATGTTTCACAAAAACAGCAGCTTTAATTAATCTTCATAGTATTTGAGCCATAGAGAGTGTTATTTCAATACTGTCAGAGTTGTAGTTCAAGAGTAATTGAATGATAAAGTATTCCCCTCCCACCCCCTCCCAAGAGAAAAAAAAAATGGCTTTTTTTTAACTGTTTTCTTTCATTTTATTAAAATAAATGGTGCGCTATCCATATAAATGTGGTATCAAAAGAAAGCCCTATTTGTGCATAAAAAAACAGTATATAATTTTTTTGGGTAAAATAAAGTACTTAGAGGGAAAACACTGTTGAACAAAGACAGTCAAAAAGGTCAGAATTGCTCCGGTCCTTAAGTGAAATCAACCTCAGATTTTCCCGGTCCTTAAGGGATTAATTGAAGATTGTCCCTCTCTGCAATCTACCTGGACACACCCTGCTGCTCTGAGGTGAGTAGTGTTATATCAGTAAAGGGGCGGGAGGGGATACTTTATCGTTAAATTGCTCTTGAACTACAACTCTGACAGAACTGAAATAACACTCTACAAGGCCCAAATACTATGACGATCAATTAGAGCTTTTTTTATTATGAAACATTACTATCTCTTTAAAAGACATTTAAATCAACTGTCATTTTTAGTTTCTACACGTTTCTAGAAAATAGTAATCAATTCTGGGATTAGCCAAAAGCATCATAGGTCCATATTTATTAATCTATTGAGTGTCAGAGGGGTACACAATGCATTGCTTTGCAATGCGTTGAATACCCCCTTGGCACTTAATGGGTTAAAGGAGATCTATCACCCCTATACAAGTTAGTCTTATTAGTTAGATTATTTAGCGAATATGTTTAAAACTGTATTCATTTGTTTATTTAAAATGCTATTTGGGCAAAAATTCATGTTTAAAGAGTGCGTTGCACCCTATTTCTGCTTAGACTGCGGTTACCAGCTCTGTACCACAGTCTGTCACTCTGCCTCTGCTCCCCTCCCTCTATCCAGCCTCCTCCGATGTCGGACGCATTCTGTCTGTAAGCTGGAGTGGTCTCATTGGTAGAGATCGATATCTAGCCATTGAGATCGCTCCAGCTTACAGACAGAAAGCCTCCATCATCAGAGGAGGCTGGATAGAGGAAGGGAAGAAGAGGCAGAGTGACAGACTGGGGTACAGAGCTGGTAACAGCAGTCTATGCGGAAGTAAGGTGCAGGACACTCTTTAAACATTTTCTCCCAAATCGCATTTAAAAAAAAAAAAATATATACAGTATTAAACATATTCGTTAAATAATCAAATTAATAAGACTAATTTGTATAGGGGTTATAGATCCCCTTTAAAAACAAAATGGAGTTATTCTGGAGTAAAACAACTGCACCATAGGGGACAACTTTAAATTACTATTAAATTATATTGTGATTTTAACCCCTTGAATACTAGAGAGGTCTCCAATGTATTGCTAAGCAGTTCAAAAGTTCTATTCAAGTACGTGAGAATGTAGGAATTTTTAATTGTCCCTATGGTGCAACTGGTTTACTCAAGAATTACTCTGGTTTCCTTTTAGAAATATGAACCAATACCACCCATATGGAAAATAAAACTATGCATAATAATACATTAGAACAGAAATACAACATTAATATAACAGATATGTAGCACTTAATCACTGAACCCACAAAAAAAATTATTCTTACTTGGATCGGAGAGCCATTTTGTCATTGGGACACATCCAGCGGTTAGTACTGTTTCCAATCACTGTGTCCGTCATTGTTGATTATTCAGTACCTGTTGGAGCATATACATTGAAAGCGTGATGTCATTTGATGAAATACAGATATTGTTACTGACAATATAATAGAGATCTGAATATACCCTCTTACTTTGAAATGCATGTTCAAATCATTTTACCAATTTCAAAGATAAACCTGTTCAGATACAAAGCCCACCTGCATGCATACCACCAAGCTAACAAAATGTTTATACAAATCATATTTTATTAAAATCATATTTTATTAAAATCATATTTTATTAAAGCAATGTCCCTCTCTGGTCCGCAATTGTTATCACTGTGCAGAAAGCAAAAGAAAAATTATACAGTAACCAACCAACCGCAGAAGAAAAGAATTCTCTAAATTCCACTCGATCTCAATGGGGCGTTTAACCACCGTAAAGGGATAGTAATGTCTTTGTATAAAAAAATAAAATATTGTAGCTATTACAGCAATAAACTAAACGATGTAAGTACCATCTCTCAAACCTTTATGATTTGAGAGCTATACAAAGGTAAAGTTCGCCCCTCCTTTCCCTTTCCCTTACATGACCTGTAAGTCTATCAGCAGGATATCCTGGTTCAGGGACCAGACGGAGGCTCTTCAGCAGAGCCAAAATAGCGAGATCGTGAAACAAATACTTCATTGGAATGGTCTACAAAGTGTGCTTGCAAACCAGGCACACTTTGTAGACCATTCCAATGAAGTATTTGTTTCACGAGCCTGCGATTTCGGCTCTGCTGAAGAGCCTCCGCCTGGTCGCGCGACCAGAATCGCCTGCTGACACATTTACAGGTCACAAAAGGGAATGGAAGGGGGAACATTATCTTCATATAGCTCTCAAACCATAAAGGTTACATCGTTTAGTTTATTGCTGTAATAGCTACAATATATATATTTTTTTTTTACACAAAGACATTACGATCCCTTTAAGTCCTCAACATATTGGTTTACATTGTGTTGAAAACCTCTAGCAATGAGGTTAAAGGCTCAATTTAAATCAATGGGGATTTTCATTTGTTTCCAGTTGTGTTTTTGGTTTGCAATCTGATACACTCCTCTTTGCTGCAATTAGTAAAAGATCCTTTTGATCAATCATATTCCCTGCCTTGCCTATGAAAGGCAAGAAAATACTATTAACATACAGTGTAAATGCTGAAGTTCTTAAAATGCACACTATACATGTGTGTACATACATATACATAAATGCATATACCTAAATACGTACACACAATATGCAGGAATGCATACTAAAATATATCTATACACAAGTAACTATATATAAGTACTAGAACATATACGTATATATACATAAACATATACATACATGCATGCATAACTACATGTACATACATGCACCTAAACCCATATATACATATAGAATAGTCCACCCACACATATATACACCTGCATGTAGAAGAGTATGGGAAAGCATATGTCAGTACGTATACTTAATATGTTAATAATAGCATGAAACCTGTCATTAGAATGTGTGTTAACATGTGGATATATATGAAGATTAAGATAATGTGAAACTTTGATAGTGGGATAGGAAACCCAAATCAACATTTAGTCCTCTAGTCTTAACCATCTTAACTGGACTCTATTTTATGTACAGATCAACACTGAGTAAGACCTCCAAGTCAGCTGTCCTAATGGCCTTTACCTTGGAATCTTCTGACCATTCAGACAATCAGTTGTTTTTTGACATTGAGTGATGCGTAGTATTGGGCATGGTGTCCATGCCGGTAATACTTTTTGAAATTAACCATTCCATGCTTCAATTACCATACTAAAGCAATAGCAACTAGAAAGGCTGTGGCCAATTTCTTCTAACTTCTGAGTACTGTTTTTTTACTCTCAAAATGTGTGTCAAGTTTTGGTAGGAGTCTTCCTAAGGTCCTAAGGTAATGGCCGACATTTTGTTATCATGTTTAGTTCTGAGTTCTATGCTAAAAAAAGCAAAAAAAAAAAAAAACCCTGAAAAAACCCCACAATGTTTCTCCAACTAATAATTAAATCCATCTCTTATTATCATCAAAAATATGACTGATTGGTGGGAGAAGGGACTGCAGAGATCAGATGTCACTCCAGTTAGATCCACTTCACCACTTCCGGTCATCCTTTGAAGCCTCTTTTTTCGAGTTGGAGAAATTTTAGTGCATAGGCTCCATAGAACAATATAGGAACTGGGAAGATGTCTCTCACTGGAGTAACTACATCCTTTTCTCTAACAATCTGCCTGGCCACTTAATGGAACTACTAATCATATAACACTGAGACATAACTGTGAAAAAAAAATTGGTTTTTATCACTTAGAAATTTGGATTTTATCTAAAATTAGCAATATTTACTTTTTATTTATTTTTGCAATAGTACTTAAAAGTTTTGTGTTAGTGTGATATAGAAAGCTCAATGAATGCAAATGTTTCTTGTTATCAGATTCAGTGCTCTGAACATAATAGGTTAGATTTTAAGAATATCCCCAATTAAGCACAGGAACAATCAAAATGCCTGAGCCACAATGACTGCCCACCTGTGAACTAGAGATGTATTTAAAATGTGACTGGTTGATGTGTCCAGAGGACTTTTGAGAATCACTGTCCTAACTCATTAATACACCAAGTTGATCCTCTCTAGTAAAGTGTAGTAGAAAAGGAAAAAAAGGATTTTAGTGAACTTGCAATTCAGTTTATTTCTCTGTCTATGTAGAACACTGGAAGCATGTGATAAAGTCCCCTCCATCAAAAAAAAGGTCTCTGAGGCAGAAATTTCCTCCTTCCCTCCAGTTTACCCCCACCATCTACAATTATGTTTAATGTATAGCAAAGCCAAAACAAAGCAAGAAGGAAGAGAATTAAATAACCTGAATGGAAAACCCAAGAGGACTCATCTGTGTTGCACATGGACTAAGAAAAAAGGATGTAACAGAAAGTTCACCAATATCCACTTTTCTCTGTCATCCAATACAGAACACAGGAGCCATAGGGGTATACCAAAGCTATCCAACAAGATTCCTGGGAGGTAAAAAGCTAAAAAAATATATCTCCACTTGATACTATTATCCAACTAGTATCTATCTGGTACAACACGAACCTCAGATGTCAACAGACAACAAACTTACATGCCAAACAGTAAACTATTATCAAGGTGCCCGAGATTGCCCTCTGATGGCACTGCTGCGATGTGCGGGTGACATTGTCCATCACTTCCTGAGTGTCGCGCTTATGCACATTCGCTATTTGTCAGAAACAAAATGTGTTTAAATTACCTCATGTAACAGAGACAATGAGTCTCTCTTCCTGAATGGAGGGGGGAAATATTTGGGAGATTTTAATGGTGATTTATATAGAATTGCAGACAACCACAGTCTCAAGCAGTATTAGTATCTTATGAGAAAATCTCAAAAGTCTAAAACAGAGACATACTCCCCTATGGGAAAGTCTAGTAGGGTAACATTTATGTGACGTAGGGTCAAGGTTCACATTCCAATTTTTTGACCCAGACCAGGTATCATTTTAGGTTCACATTCCAATTTTTTGACCCAGACCAGGTATCATTTTAGGTGTGAATTTTGATGTAGAGTAATGGAGCCATCTATATATTACATGATGTTATTACTAGGGTTTTGGAATTTTTCCATAATATTATGAGTGATGTCATATGGAAATGAGGGATTAGGAGTTTCCAGTCAGGTACTACTGATGATGTCACTGCATAATGAGATTGTTACGGTTTTCAAGACACTCAGACCAGTGGGTAAAGTAAAAACACAGTTTTATTAAACAAAAATAAAAGAAAGGATCGCCCTCTATAGGCAGCACAGAATAACAGCAAAAAGGCTTTAGTTGCCCAGTATACAGATAAATTAACTTTACAGAGATATTCATATAACAGGTACTGAAGGCAGAGAATACAAGGGTTAACACAAGTTATCAGTCAGTCTCTGTTGTGGTGTTTGGCATGCCCAAGGTGGTAATGAGGCAGTGAGTGGTGTAGTTGATACAAAACCTAAAGTCCATAAAACAGAGATAACTGCTTCAGCAGAAGGGAACTGAGACCAGAACCCTGCAGAGACTTGAGACTGTAGCCCCCACGGGCGTAGTAACGGAGGCAACTGGATGGCAAGAGCTTGAGCCGATAGCCCCCACGGGCATAGTAACGGAAGCAACTGGATTGCAAGAGCTTGAGCCAAAAGCCCCCACGGGCATAATAACGTAAGCAACTGGATTGCAAGAGTTTGAGCCAATAGCCCCCACGGGCGTAATAACGGAAGCAACTGGATTGCAAGAGCTTGAGCCAATAGCCCCACCGGGCGTACCACGGAGAAAAGCACTGAAAGAGCTAGAGCAATGGCACCTCCCACAGGCACGGTAACGGAGACCGACTATACTGCAAGGTGTAGAATGAACCGTTGCCTCACAAGGCTTAGGATGGACCAGCTCAGCAAGTGTAAGTGTAAACTATAGCTCTGTACCAGTGAATGGAGGCTCAGTAATGGAAGCACAACTCTGCACGGTAAACGGAGGCTCAGCAACCAGGAGCACAGCTCTGCACGGGTTAACGGAGGCTCAGCCAGCAAGAGTACAGCTCTGCACGGTTAACGGAGGCTCAGCCAGCAGGAGTACAGCTCTGCACGGGTTAACGGAGACTCACAATCAGCCCTGCCACAACCACCGGGGATAGTCAGAATGTCGCTTCGGTGACAGCAGGAAGCTGGAACGCTGGCGGGGTAGTAGCAAGCCAGTACAGTACAGTACAGAGCAGGAAGTCAGCCAGGCCGGGTCGTTTCACGGAGCAGGGTTCTCAGACAAGCCAAATCAGGTCACAAGCAGGAACGTCAGCCAGGCCGGGTTGGATCACAGAGCAGAGTTCTCAGACAAGCCAAATCAGGTCACAAGCAGGAACATCAGCCAGGCCGGGTCGGATCACGGAGCAGGAACACAGGAGCGTAGTCTAAACAGGCCAAGTCGGTATACCGGAATCAGGAACACTGGAACACAGCACAGCAATACTGGCTCAGGAACACCACAAAAGGGCACCTGACAGGTGCCAATGGACAGGCATAAAAGGTCACCAGTGGTGGGCCAAACAGGCTCAACCAATAGGAGCGCAGCACAAGCGAAAGTGACAGATGGAGATCACGGGCACCGTGATAGAGATGGATCTTAAACCAATCAGAGCAGATTTTGATAAGATGAATTTCATATTAGAATTATGCAAGTTTAGAGAGAAAAGGGGCTTTTCCTCTTGGGTCTTGGCTGTTTTTTTCCTTTCCTGTGGTTCCTAGCTGACTAATAGGGAGATCTTAAGAAACACTTGGACTGGTAACTATATATTTTCTTATTTAAATTTTGCTAAATTTCAGAATCATATATTTATTTCTTCTATATTTGAAGAAACTTAATTTTCTTATAATTTGTCTTAATTGGACTGGCCAACCATTTGGAATCAATTATAATAAGCCATATTAGCTATAGAAAATCTGACATTAAGCAGAATGTATTCATTAAATTATTGGTAAATTGTTATATTTTGCCAGATAAGTGTAATATAGTTAAATAGCTTGGTTTATATATTAGTTAATATAATTCTTGGTATTTCTAGAATAATATAATATATTGTGTTTCTGGAAAGGTTATATAGCTAGTATTCATCTGGGGAATTCGTTGAATTCATTTATTAACCCTTTAACTGCTATTCATCTATTTAATTTGAGGTGTTTCTTTGGATTTCTTTGTGTGTGTTTTGGGTCTAAACTTTTGTACAGTGAGAAGTTTATTGAAAATTCACACTAGACAAAAGTAGTTGCCATCATGGGTGTGGCATACTATCTTAATAAGTGGATTAACCCTTGAAGTACCCTATAGGTTTTACATAGGATTGCTATAGTCATGTTTATGATATATGTTGCATGAAGTTGGTATACGGTCTAGACCTATATTATTAGATTTGATTCTAAGTCAGTTCTTGGTATAATCTATTATTGACTATATTAACCCCTTAGCGTCCGGTGACGTACCCGGACCGTCACGCTGGTCCGGCACTTAAGGACCAGTGACGGTCCTGCTACGTCACGTACTATTACTCACAGCGCTCCTGCAGGAGCGCGGTGAGTAATACTGGGAACTGAATTTGATCACTTCAAGACCGGAGCGATCTCTTTCAGTCCCCCAGTTCGGCGTGCCGCCCCACGTGATCAGTCACGTGGGGCGGCACGCCGAAATTCTGTATCGGGTCCTTAAAGGACCACACACCCCGCGACCGCTGGTCGTTAAGGGGTTAATGCAATTTATATGTTTTATTCAGAAGGTATACAATATTTGAAATCAGTACATAATTAAATTATAGTGATCTATATCTGAGATTTTATTTCAGTTAATCTCTAAATTTGATTATTATATATAGTATAAGGGAATTGTCAGAGGACCTGGCTTAATATTAAAGCTTGCTCACATGACAATATACCTTAAACCTCAATTAGCATAGTTTATACAGTTTCTGGCGCAGAGGTATTCATATACACTGCTGCCAAGTGTATTTTATTAATTGTAAGGATCAATTATCCTTTTCTACGTTGCTGAGTGCAATTATTGTTATCTAATACCTCTGAATATACCTATGTGTGGTTAACCCTTTAATTGCTGGTAATCCTTATGGTGATAACTGTGGTTTGAGTTACTATTTATCTATTGTAATTGCTGATCACTCATTTATATCATTGTTGTTTACACTTTTTATATATAAAGTATATTGTACTTAAATAAATTTTATATATTTTTGCACAAATATGCGGAATTGATTATTTTAATCAGTTTGTTACTGTGAAGTAGAATGTCAATACCTAGTATTTTGTAAAATTCTCTAAATTATTTTATATCGTCATTTATCTATTTATGTGAAGATACCCAACCTGATTAGTTCTCTTGTTTTAACCCTTTGGATACCTTCAACATAATTGATTCAACATATTCTTATAGGCCTATGGTAATTGCCAGAGTGAGTGTCCGCCTACCGGCTAGGCCTTATAAGCCTCAGTCTGCCAGTACTCCTGGGCCCTTTCATGGTGTACATGTGCGCTAGCTCTTGTGATATTCCTATGCTCTGATCCGTGTATGACCTCTGACTATGTTTGACCCTGGCTACATTTGATTCCCGACTTGTTGCCTTCTGACCCTTGGCTCCGTCTGACTATCTGCTCTGGTATGACCCTTGGTTCAGTCTGACTATCCGCACCAGTCTGACCCATGGCTCCATCTGACTACCCGCACTGTGCTGACCCCTGCTCTGGCTGACTATCGGATACGGTATTGACCTTGGCTTGGCTGACTACTCTGTGTTGACTCTGGCTGACTATCCATGTGTTTCCAAACCTTGGCCTGACTGCATCCGCTCTCTAGCTAGTCCGTGCTCTAGCTGGTACAAGCTGTGCTCAATATCTTCCCGCTGCGCCGGACATTGGCTCTGCTATCTGCCAGAGGAAGCATGGTGTTGTTGGCAAGGCAAGGGATTTGGGATTCAGCATCAGGGGTGCTAGCCCACTGTGTCTAGGCCTCAGCTGAAAAAGAATACAAATTAGAAAACCGTCTGTTTAGATGTCATCTATCAGGCATCTTCCACTCTTCCAAGAGAGCCTGGTCTAAATAATGATGAGGAGGAAAAAGATACCTGGTTTTTGCATCCCAGCAACCTCTAAGACCTGAAGTGTTTCCAGTACCACCAGAATAAGACCTGCAGTTGAGGGGCTAGAGTCATCATTAGTCTCCCCTACCTCAGAAATCTGTGAATGATCCCCAAATACAGAATTCAAGTGCCTGATGGGGGTGGGTGTAGGGTGGCCCACAAACCAAGAGTTCAGGACCCCTTGAATAGAGGAAGGGATAGAGGTGATACAGGTGACTGAAGAGATTTAACCCAAACAGGCTCCTGCTTGGCAGAAGAGGGACTCAAAGGTGCTGTAGGGGCCACAGTGCAAGATAGACATAAAATACCAGAATACTCCCTAGGTAGCCCAGTCTGGCATGAAGAGCAATGTGTTAAAGATGTTAGCAGAACCACAGAGTCTTGAGCCTTGGGCTTGTCTATGTGTCTCTTGAGTTCTATCATGTTGAAGACAAAAAAAAAGTCTAAATAGCAGAAAAGTACTTAAAAGTATGAACATTTACTTATTTGATTGCAAAGGGTTAAATTGGCAGGCATGAGAAAGAGACCAGCCTACCAGACTTTTCTTGCTAAAAGAAAAAGTGTCTTTCCATCTGTTCCAAACTGGCCCACCCCCACATCTTGAAAAAGGTTCCATATGTGATAGCTATGTACAGCAGGTCAGCTGAATCAATATGAGCACACTCTGATCCTCATATTATCACCTGGAGTGGACATATGCCCCATAAATGAAAGGCGTGCTAATCCAAAATGGCCACCCCATTAAAGGGACTACTCATTATTTCATTAAAAGTATAGTAAGCATGTAAAAGCTAACAAATAAAGTAAAGAGTGAGTGAATCAAAAGAAAAGCCCACTAGAAAGAAAGAGTGAAATGCACAAACCATTAACACAAGGGAGTGAAGTGGTTAATAACCCTTATACCCAAGCAGCACGGATAGACAACATGGTGAAATAAAGTAATAAAATAGAGTGTAAATCAAGCAGAATACCATACTGCGGTTGATGCCAGTAAAACAGAGACACCATACAGGTCCATAGTACTCAAGAAGTTAACTTGTAGAGTCAGTCTTCATTCTCCTCTTATAATAAAGTCAGGAGCTTCAAAGCAGCTACCTAGTGAGGTAAAGACCAGAAATTCAAGTCAACTTCCACAGGTTTAAGGTCCTGAAAGTGAACTTGCAAATTGGGCAATCCAAGAGGGAGGAAGCTAGTAAACAGGAGCCTACCTAATGGGGGATTATGCAGACCCATATACCAAGTTAAAAAAATAAGAAAGAAGCCTATCTAAGAGAGAAGTACCCATTCTGTAGGAGGTCACTCAAATCTGAATGTAGCAGGTGGGGGGGAGGGCCTCTCTACCTTAGAGACATTCTTTTTTAATTCTTTTACCCTCCTAGAGGAAGGTCTTTACCTAATGGTTCTTGTATTCCACATTGGACAAAAGATACATATTAAAATGTACTTAAAGTAGACCCTGTCACTTTAAGATAAATTTTGTTTATTTTAAAAAGTATTAAAAACTACCTATAGGTACTAGCCATTTATTTGAAATATAAATAGTTTTTGAGAAATTAACCTTCATTAGTTGATGGCACAGTATGGCACCTCATGCAAATTAGTTTATGTGCTCGACACATCTTACTACACAGTGTGTTATGAATGAATCTAGAAAAAGCCCATACACTGGTAACATCCCTAATTACATGGCAAATGAGGTTTGACCTCCAACATAACTAATTAGCATACTATAACGACACAACAAGGGAGAGCAATAGGGGGCGCCCTAGTGCAATTCAGACATTTACTCCCAATTAACCTCCACCGAATCACCCCACTCGTGGGTACTCACAAACACATTGGCTGTTATAACACTTATGTGTAAAACAGCATCCAAGCTTGCTGGAAAATATCCTGATCCAGCACAGGATTCTTTAAAGGCTGCTTCTTAACACGCTCTCTCCAGACGGTTCAATAACTCTCAAAAAACAATAAAGAAAAAGAAGCGCCCAATAGTGAAGTATATTCACATAAGATATTCCACCATATAAAAATAATTATCCTTGTACTCACATTTGATCAAGGTTAGCAGAGGGGATATTTTAATAATAAAAAGCCATATTGGATTCGTTGGGTGGTTGGCGTTTTTTGGAGCAGCAGCGTTTGGAGCACCGAGTGGAGACGGTGTATGATCTCCACAAGCGAGTCTGTTAGCATTGGAATATCCCCTCTGCTAACCTTGATCAAATGTGAGTACAAGGATAATTATTTTTATATGGTGGAATATCTTATGTGAATATACTTCACTATTGGGCGCTTCTTTTTCTTTATTGTTTTTTGAGAATTAGCATACTATACAGGGAATTAGCATAAACATGCCCACTAGTGATGAGCGAGCATGCTCGGCCGAAGCTCGGTTCGGCTCGAGCATCGCTCTGCTCGGCACATGGCGGTACTCGTACGAGTACCGCATGTGCTCGCCCGCCATGTTCGGGTCTCCTCCCCGCACGTTTCGCGGCTGCTGCGCAGCCAATAAACGTGCGGGGAGGCTCTGACATCAGTGTAATGCCAGCAGCCATGTTGGCTGCTGGCATTACACTGATTGGCTGGCCAGAACCCGTGATCGGGTGCTGTATAGCACCTGACCAGCGAGTTCGGCTCAGTCTTAGCCAGGAGGGATGAGGATAGGAAGGAAAAGTCAGTGTAGGGAGAAGAAAAGTGTGTTTGAACAACATAAAGACCCAAAAGTCCTTTTTAGGACTATTGTGTGTGGGGGCAGCAGTTATATTTTGTTTGGGGGGGCAGAGATTTAAAAAAAAAACGTCACATATTCCGTTCACTGTGCCTAGCCACAGATTAGCAGCACATTCTGTTTAGTGTGCAAAGTTGCAGATTAGCAGCACATTCTGGTTAGTGTGCAAAGTTGCAGATTAGCAGCACATTCTTTTTAGTGTGCAAAGTTGCAGATTAGCAGCACATTCTGTTTAGTGTGCAAAGTTGCAGATTAGCAGCACATTCTGTTTAGTGTGCAAAGTTGCAGATTAGCAGCACATTCTGTTTAGTGTGCAAAGTGTAAAAAATAAAAGTCACATATTCCGTTCACTGTGCCTAGCCGCAGATAAGCAGCACATTCTGTTTAGTGTGCAAAGTTGCAGATTAGCAGCACATTCTGTTTAGTGTGCAAAGTGTAAAAAATAAAAGTCACATATTCCGTTCACTGTGCCTAGCCGCAGATAAGCAGCACATTCTGTTTAGTGTGCAAAGTTGCAGATTAGCAGCACATTCTGTTTAGTGTGCAAAGTGTAAAAAATAAAAGTCACATATTCCGTTCACTGTGCCTAGCCGCAGATTAGCAGCACATTCTGTTTAGTATGCAAAGTTGCAGATTAGCAGCACATATTCCGAGTAATATGAAGAAGGCGGGTAAAAAGGGACGGGGTAGTGGACGTGATCCTGATAGTTCAGGGCGCGGGTCAGGACGCGTAGAAACTGTGCCTGGTGCCAGAGCACAAGAAAGAAAGACATCCACCATACCTAGCTTCATGTCTCAGTTTACAGGGCGTCGCAGGACATCACTCTCGAGGTCAGACCACTGCGAACAGGTGGTCGGTTGGATTTCAGCTGATACTGCTTCCAGTCGGTTAAGCACCACCCTGTCTTCCACCAAGTCCACTCTCAGTAGCCAAGAGTCTGGTCAACATAATCCTCACCCTGATCATCCTTCCTCCCACCATAGAGGGTCTGGCCAAAGAAGTGATCCCACACTGGGATATAGTGAGGAGCTCGTCTCATCACCAATCCTTCATTTGAACCTCTCTCCAAGCACGCTTGCAGAGGAACATGACATCTTGTGCCCTGATTCACAACCTCTAGAGGGTACCCAATCACAAGAAGATGACAGAGGGGAACGGCATTTAAGGTCAAAGGAAGTGGATGATGATGATGAGACACAGTTGCCATCAAATCAACCACTATTACTGTCTCAAGACCTTGATGAGGAGGATGATACACAGTTGTCAATGACTGAGTATGTGGTGGGATCAAGAAATGAGGAGGATGATCAGAGTGAGGAAGTGGAGGAGGACTTGGTGGACGATGAGGTGACTGACCCCACCTGGGAAGGTGGAGAGCCGAGAGATGACAGCAGTCCTGAGGGTGAGCCATCTGCAGCACCGCAACAGGCTGGAAGAGGCAGTGGTGTGGCTAAAGAAAGAAGGCGGACCGCACCAAACCGGCCCGCAAATGTTCCACGGAGCACCCCCTTGCGTAAATCTCCCTTGCCAAGGGGTAGGTGTTCCGCGGTATGGCGTTTTTTTAAGGAAAGTGCGGACGACAAAAAAATTGTAGTTTGCAACCTGTGCCACACCAGAATGAGCCGAGGCATGAACACTAGAAACCTCACCACCACCAGCATGATCCGACACATGGCATCCAAGCACCGTAATAAGTGGGAGGAACGCCCGGATCGCCAATCTGTGTCTGCAGGCCACACCACTGCCTCCTCTTCCCCTGTTTTCGGTGCCGGCCAATCGCCTGTCGAAGGCGCAGGCCCGCATACCTCCCGCCCTGCACCTGTACCATCTGAAGCACCATCAGCGACCACATCCACTTCCCTGTCCCAGCACAGCATCCAAATGTCGTTACCCCAGGCATTTGAGCGCAAGCGAAAATACCCAGCCACCCACCCACAGGCCATAGCACTAACCTCACACCTTTCCAAATTACTGGCCATCGAAATGCTGCCATTTAGGCTTGTGGAGACTGAGTCCTTCCACAGCCTGATGGCAGCAGCTGTCCCTCGGTACGCAGTCCCCAGCCGCCACTACTTTTCCCGGTGTGCCGTCCCCGCCTTACACCACCATGTGTCCCGTAACATCACCCGTGCCCTGACCAACGCAGTTACTGGGAAGGTCCACTTAACGACTGACACATGGACAAGTGCTTGTGGCCAGGGACGCTACATTTCCCTGACGGCACACTGGGTGAATGTCGTGGAGGCTGGGAGCGACTCGGACCCTGGGATGGCACAGGTGCTACCCACGCCGAGGATTGCGGGCCCTACCTCCATCAGGGTTTCCGCCAGCACCTACGTTATTGGCTCCTCCTCCTCCGTTTCCACCTCCGAATTCTCTGCGCGCAGCGCCACTCACCCATCAGCCGGTAGCTGGAAGCAGTGTAGCACTGCAGTGGTAAAGCGTCAACAGGCCGTGCTGAAGCTGATCTGCCTTGGGGACAAACAGCACACGGCCTCAGAGCTGTTGCAGGGGATTAGTCACCAGACCGAGCAGTGGCTCTCGCCACTCAACCTGCAACCAGGCATGGTTGTGTGTGATAATGGGCGTAACTTGGTGGTGGCTTTGGAGCTCGGCAAGCTCACACACGTACCATGCCTAGCGCATGTATTTAATTTAGTGGTTCAGCGATTTCTAAAAACCTACCCCAATTTGCATGATCTCTTGACCAAGGTGCGCCGCGTGTGTGCACATTTCCGTAAGTCATCAACAGCTTCAGCCGGCCTGTTGAAGCTGCAGCAGCACTTACAATTGCCAGCTCACCGGCTGCTGTGTGACGTGAGCACGCGCTGGAACTCCACCTTCCACATGTTGGCCCGGCTTTGTGAGCAGCAGAGGGCAGTAGTGGAGTACCAGCTGTTACACGGTCGTCGCCTCTCCGTTCAACTTCCTCTAATCAGAAGTGAGGAGTGGGAATGGATGTCAGACCTCTGTGAGGTTTTACGCAATTTTGAGGAATCGACACAGATGGTGAGCGGCGATAACGCTATTATCAGTGTAACCATCCCACTTCTGTGTCTACTGAAACGCTCGCTGCTCACAATTAAAACCGAAGCTTTGCATGTGGAAGAGGTGGAAATGGGGGAGGAAGAGCTTACACAAGGTGATAGCCAGAGCACCCTCACTTCATCTTCTCAGCGACAATTGGAGGAGGCGGAGGAGGAGGAGGAGGAGGAGGAAGACACGGTTGCCTCCGCTACAGAGGGTAGCCATGGAACTTTAGTTCCATCTCTTCAGCGTGGGTGGGCAGAAGAGGAGGAAGAGGATGAGGAGATTGAGAGTCATCCTCCTGGTGAGGACAGCGAAATCTTGCCTGTTGGTACACTGGCACACATGGCTGACTTTATGTTAGGCTGCCTTTCCCGTGACCCACGCGTTATACGCATTTTAGACAACACGGATTACTGGGTGTTCACCCTTCTGGACCCCCGCTACAAAGAGAATTTCTCATCTCTCATTCCTCCGGTGGAGAGGACAAGCAAAATGGTGCAATACCAGAAGGTTCTTGTCGAAAAATTGCTCCAAAATTTTCCATCTGACAACGCTGGCGGCAGAGTACGTGCTACCTTGGCCAACCGAGAAGGGGAGAAAAGGGGAGCACACAGCAGTTCCGACAAAGGCAGGGCAACACTCTCCAAGGCGTGGGACACCTTCATGACACCCCGCCAGCACCCTCACCCTGATGCGCAGCCTAGTGTCACAAAGGAGGGAAAAGTTTTGGAAGATGGTGAAGGAGTACATAGCAGACCGTGTCAGCGTCCTCAATGATCCCTCTGTGCCTTACAACTACTGGGTGTCCAAGCTGGACACGTGGTATGAACTGGCACTCTACGCCTTGGAGGTGCTGGCCTGCCCTGCCGCCAGCGTTCTGTCTGAGCGGGTATTTAGTGCTGCTGGTGGCATCATAACAGATAAGCGTATCCGCCTTTCCACCGAAAATGCTGATAGGTTGACACTTATAAAAATGAACAAGGCCTGGATTTCCCCTGACTTCTCCACTCCACTGGAGGAAAGCCCCGGGTGAACATAAAGTGACTTTATATATGTTATTTACAATGATGGGAATACTCTGTATTCCCATTCACCCCTTCCACCCAAAAAACGGGTATATGGTTGACTCTCTTCCATATACCCTGTGATATAATTTTTATATAGGGCCAGCTCACCAGCGGGCCCTGTGATATAATTTTTATATAGGGCCAGCTCACCAGCGGGCCCTGTTTGACAACTTTTTGTATAGGTCAGCTCACCAGCGGGCCTTCTTATATAATGTTTTATTGGGTCAGCTCTCTAGCGGGCCCTCTCATATAATGTTTTATAGCGTCAGCTCACTAGCGGGCCTTCGCATATAATGTTTAGGATGGTCAGCTCCGCAGCAGACCCTCACCCATAATGTTTTAGATGGTCGGCTCAGCGCACGTTTCCCTCTTAATCATGACCCCAGTTCAGAAAAATCGAGGAAATTTTTTGCAGAATTTGCCTCTGCGCACGTTTCCCTCTTAATCATGGCCCCAGTTCAGAAAAATCGATGAAATTTTTTGCAGAATTTGCCTCTGCGCACGTTTCCCTCTTAATCATGGCCCCAGTTCCGAAAAATTGATGAAATTTTTTGCAGAATTTGCAGATGATATACAAGTAAATATACAGCAAATACTGTTTGGTAACAATTTTTCGCCTAAAGTCGTTTTTATCTTCCTTTTTGTGTGTTTTACGGTCAGTCTGTAAAAATGGCGTACTCCGGGCGAAACATCGTTCCCAGCAGCGACGTTGGAGTCCAAGATGCATCCAGACATCCTCCCTATGCTGTCCCTGAACCATTTCTGTGGTGTTTCCATCATTTTCTGCCCTTTTCCTATGGACCAGGCACCCTCCCCTCATCAGAGCAGGGGGTGCCTGGTGTAATGCTCGAGTCCTCCCATTGACTTCAATGGGGCTCGGGTGCTCGGCCGAGCACTCGAGCCTCCGGGGGTGCTCGGCCAGAGCACCCGAACACCCGAGCATTGGGGTGCTCGATCATCACTAATGCCCACCAAAATATAAGGACTGACTTCTAAAAAACTTTTTTTAAAGTGACATTTTCAAGATATAGGCAAATGTTAGCTATGTCTAAAGCTAATTAAACTTATTTTAGGGTGATAGGTCCCCTTCATCCCTTCACTTGCCAGACGGCTGCACACTGATGTGATTCACACCTCTCTGACATGTAAATGGTTAAAAAAATCAATCTGAAAACAATTTATTTTGGTTTGAAGACCCAGTTGTCTCCTATTGTGACATATTGTGACACAGATTTATTCTGGGACATGAAGAAAGTACATCTTCCTGTAGTTATATAAGGCACAGTGAACAGTTTGTCAGCTTTTATTTATCTATGTATGTCTAGGATATCATACTATAAGAAGTTTATAAAAGCCACAAATTGAGAAGTGAAATTAGTAAGTCACGTATCTTTCATTTATCTATGTATGTCTAGGACCTCATACTATAAGAAGTTTACAAAAGCCACAAATTGAGAAGTGAAATTAGTAAGTCACGTATCTTTCATTTATCTATGTATGTCTAGGACCTCATACTATAAGAAGTTTACAAAAGCCACAAATTGAGAAGTGAAATTAGTAAGTCACGTATCTTTCATTTATCTATGTATGTCTAGGACCTCATACTATAAGAAGTTTACAAAAGCCACAAATTGAGAAGTGAAATTAGTAAGTCACTCATCTAATTTTTGCAGACCCTAGCATTTATTAAAAATTAAAATAATGTAATATTTCATGAAAAGCATTAGAATCGCTTGTGTTTCTTCCACTGCAAGTTATATATTATGGGTTTAATAGAATCAGTAACGTTTTTTTGTTTTTTTACTACTGAACTGTTTCTCTGTATTTTATCGTCATATGTTTCTGCATACACATGTATCTACAGCCTGTTACGAATACAAATACATAAATTCTACATCTTGACAAAGACTCCTGAGAGAGTCAAAATGTTGGTTGTGTACTACATGAGTGCACCTATCTCTTGTTTCTCTCTATATATTTTATTACACACACACATACATATATATATATATATATATACATATATATATATATATATATATATATATATATATATATATATACATACACACACACACAAATCAAACACACAGTTGTAGCCCGATACATATATACAAAAAGGTAGTTAACCCCTTAACGACCCATGATGTTCAAGGACCGTCATGGGTAGATTTGCCGTAAGGACCCATGATAGTCCTGGTATGTCATGGGTTAAAATCTCCATTGCGGCTCCAAGGAGCGATGGGAGCAAATTTTAGGGTTAGGTTGCTAGTTTAGCTAGATAGTTGGGTAGGTTTAGTGTAAACGTGCATTAGGGAAAGGTTTGGGGTTAGAATTAGGTTTAGGAGTAGCGTAGGAAAAAAAAAGTTTATTTTATTTAAAATTGAGTTTGTGTTATAAGCTAGTTTGAATAGGCAGTTGGTTAGGTAGGTTCAGGGAATACGTGGGTTAGGGTAAGGCTTAGGGGCAGATTTAGGTTTAGGAGTAGTGTAGGAAAAAAAAAAACAACAACAAAAAAATAATTTAATTAATCAAAGGAATAATGACCGTTTGGGGTTAGAGTTCGGTATAGTATTTACATAGTAATATTTAAGTAGCGGGTAGGTAGTTATTTAGGAGAAATTAGAAATGTATTTAGTTTAGGGTAGGTGTACAAAATGCATTGGTGGCGTTACAGTTTAGAAGAGGCATATGTCTTTTTTGTATTTGTTTTTGGGGGAAGACTTTTTGGGGGAAATTGTGTCCCAAACCAATTTGTATGCAGCCCAGTATATTGCAGCCAACCCATCAGCTTTCGTTGTTAAGCAAGAAGTATGGAAGCCCACAGACATCACAGAATTTAAGCAATTCTGGGCCCTAATAATGGCAATGGTGATAATAAAAAAATCCAAGTAACAGATCCTACTTGAGCAAAAACCCCATATGTGATACCCCTATATTCCCCAAGACAATGAACAGGTCTAAATTTGAAGTGATTTTGCACTTTATGCATTTTAGTGATAATACCCTGTGCCTCCCAAAAGAACACCCCCAGTATGACAGACTGTACAAAATTCATCCCCTAATAAATCATTTACAGAAAAAGTTTGCCCAAGTATACACGTTCCAAAAATAATTAAGTATAGATGAATCCCTAATGAAGTATAAAGGCAGGTTAGGGTTCAAGCAATACATCCCCTCCAAGCACTCCAAGTTTGGTGCTAAATTTTATAAATTTTGAAAAAGTGCCACAGGCTATATCCAGGCTTTTCGAATTTATGAGGGCAAGGACAGCCAACTTTATCCTTCTGATTTACCTGAATTTCTGGGAACAAATGGGAAAATAGTTTAGGATCTAATTTACCACTTATTAAATAAAGGTTAGCAGTTATTTGTTGATAACTACTACACCAGCTCCCTTTTATTTAAGTCTATTTTCTGTTTTGACACAGTGGCCAGTGGCACTGTTAGGCGCAATTGCAGGGAGTTGACCAAAAAACTCGTAGATACCAAACTAAAAACTGGGAAGTCCTTATCTCTGTGCAAACAGTTGCTGCTGGTAGTTAAGTTTAAGGACAAAAAAGATGTCTACATGCTGACCACCATGCATGAGGACAGAACTGTGGAAGTCACTGTTCGTGGCAGGAGAGGGGTACTGAGAAAGCCAGTCTACATCAGGGACTATAACAAGAACAAGGTGGAAGTTGATCTGTGTGATCAACTAATGCAGCCATACCACGCTATGAGAAAGTATAGGGCATGGTACAAAAAGTTGCCATCTATAAGATGCAGACTGCAGTACACAATTCTTTTTTACTTTTCAATCCCCAATCCAAAATGAAGGGTTTTTTTTTTACAGTATCCGCTACAACTCATTTCCCAATTTTTGTTTCAAGATGCACCAGAAATCATTCCAGCAAAACCCAGGGAAGCACACTTTATTTATAAAATCCCCCCAACTCCCCAAAAGAACAAACCACAGAAGTGCTGCAGGGTTTGCTACAGCAAGGGACTACGACAGATACCACAACTTACTGTCCTGATTGCCCTTCCAAACCTGACCTCTGCATCGGTGACTGCTTTAAGCAATACCATGCAGGCACAATGCAGTAGCGCTGTAAAGTTTATTTTATTATTTGGCCACTTTTTCTCCCTGAAATATCCTGTTTTTTTATTTTTCAAAACACATCCCTCCTTAGATATAACACTACTCAAACCCTGACAAACCTATGCATATGGGGCATTTCCATACTCAGACAATGTAGTTGTAGACTAATAAGAAGCATTTAAAAAAATCTGCAAATATACTTTGATTGAAATCCAGAGCAACACTAAAATATAGGTGTGAAACAATGGTGTTTCTCTTCCTTACTACAGGTTGTTAAAGGGATAGTAATGGTTAATTTTAAGTTGATTTAATATTGTAGACATTAAAAAAAGATTAACATCAATGTAAGCCTTATCTCTCAAACCTTTATGGTTTGAGAGATATAACATGCTAAAGTTATCTTTTCCTGGCTGTTTTACTCAAGTCTGCCATCTAGCTGACAGCTGCAGATTCTAGTCATTTGACCAGACAGAGGCTCTTCAGCAGAGCTGAAATCACGCTATTTAGAAATAAATACTTCATTGGAATGGTCTACAAAGTGTGCTTGCAAGCCAGGCACACTTTGTAGACCATTCCAAATTATGTATTTATCTTTAGATATAGTTATATCGGCGCTGCTGAAGAGCCACATCTGGTCAAGCGACCAGAATCTACTTCTGACAGCTTTACAGCTCATCAATCAGAAAGGGGAGGGACCAGAGAACTTTATTTTTCTATCTCTGTCAAACCATAACAGTTTGAGAGATACAAATAAGTGCAAGTACTCTCTTTTAATTGTATATACCATATAGTTAATACTTTTTTTCTGACATTACTATCCCTTTAAAATGCAAATAGCATGAAAGCCAGGATTGTCTACTCTTCTACAACATGTTTGGGGGTGAAATTTATTGCAGCATTGCCAACAAGCCGGAAATGAGACAAGGCACCCGCTGTAAAAATGGCATGCCTGTAAATGGAAACTACATGTTCTCAACTGGGTCCAGTAGCTGCCCCAAATCCTAACAAACCTATGCATATGGGGTATTGCCGTACTCAGAAGAAGGAGCCAAACACTAGCCACTAGTGCTGTGTATAAAATTTGAAAGCATGCCAATAATAAAAGCCTGGGGCATCTACTTTCCAAAAATATACACCTTTGGGGGAAAATGTTAAAGTGGAGTACTGGAACATAGCCCCAAATGAGACACCAATTAAGCAAGATGTGGAAATCCAATAGTTGTTCAAAATTGGGCCCCGTAGCTCCCCATACCCTGACTAACCTATGCACATGGGGTATCGCTGTACCCAGAAGAAGGAGCTGAACACTAAACAATGCATTTTTAACAATCTTTACCTATCCTGTGCTTGAAATTCACATCAACGTTGAAATCTAAGTGTGGAAAATGTTGAATTTTTTACTTAAATCAAGATTTACAAGGGGTTGGTGGTAAAAAGGGTATGTAAAAAACTTGAAAACATGCCTAAAATGAAAGCCTGGAGTGTTGCTTTCCAAAAATATACACTTTTGGGGGGAAATTGTAAAATGGAGTACTGTTACACAGCCCCAATTGAGACATGGCACCAGTGATGCAAGCTGTAAAAATTCAAAGTATGAAACTGGAAATGCGCATGTTCCAATTTGGGCCCCGTAGCTCCCCCAAACTTTGAAAAACCTATGCATATGGGGGTATTGTCATACTCAGAAGGAGCCAAATACTAATCAGTAATATTGAAATGCAAGTGTGAAAACTACAAAAAACAAAATATCACCACAAATCTGAAAAATATTTCTGGAAAAATTGCTGTATAAAAAACTCCAAAACTTTCCTGATTATTCATCTTATGTTGTCTATTTTTCAAAAACATATACCTTATACATTTTGGTTCTGGCACTGTCAACTCAGCTATGATGCTCACATGCCAATTGTTGAAAAATTACAGGTTGGAAATAATGGTGTCCATCTTGTAATATTTACCTTCTAAGGGGATTGAAATACTAGGCATATAGGGTACTCATGTTCAGGAGAAGCAAATTAATATATTTAGGGGTATTTTTTGTAATTAACAAATAGTATACAAACCCTGACAGGAAAATGTAAGCAAAATGTTTTGTTTTGTTTTGTTTTTATTTTTTCCTCTTTTTTTCTATTTTAATCAAATTAAATGATGAGGTATTCATATAATTGTGGTATCAAAAGAAAGCCCCTACTTGTGCTTCAAAAACAATATATAATTTGTGTGGGTCCAAAAAAGGAATTAAAGAGAAAATATGGTTGAACAAAGACAGTCAAAAAAGTAAAAATTGCTCCGGACCATAAGCGAAATCCACCTCAGATTTTACCAGTTCTTAAGGGGTTAAAAGCAGCTGTTGAGACTCTCAAGCATTCAAAAGCCAGGAAATGTAAGGTTATGTTTTCTCTAACATAATCTTTGCACCTCCCTTCCCAATGCTTTGCTGATGACCTCATGCATTACATCTTTTGTCACCTCATGGATGACATCCATATAGCAGGGGAGTCCAAATTTTGTTTCCTCTAGTGCCAGACTGAGAAAAGAAGAATGAACCAAAGCCCAGATACTACTGATTATTGCAAGGCATTAAAGACAAACATGTTCATAATGCATGTTTACACCAACTATTATATACAATCTATAGCTAGGCTAACAAGCTACCCTACAATTTGCTTTATAAATTTACAAACTAAGAGTGCCTTTTTATTAACGATAAAGTAAGGATTATGTTCTGTAGCAGATCTCATTTTGCACAAGTTGCATAAAGGGGATATGGGTATACCCAAGGGCCTCTAAGAGCGCACAGGCCTTAGTTTTGACATCCACAGACATATGTCCTCGGCAAAATCATCAATAAATATATTAAAGGAGAACTAACAGGTCCTAATAATAATGACCTAGCTATGGTTAGGAAAACTGAATATTCCCTATAAATTTGACCCCTGGCTTTTTGGTTCAAGCGATAATATGTGCATGGAGGTAGATATGACAGCGCTGACAGCTGGGGGGGTGGGGGTTGTTTGTAAACTAAAGCACATCAACCTAAATAAGCTAGCCGTGTGCAGTAAACAGAGTTAGAGGTCCTGTGGTCCTACTAGCAATTGTCATGCCCAGATCCATGGACAGAACATTCAGGACTGATTGGAGATATTATCTCTTGAACAAGGGCGTAAGGACATAATTCATATGAACCATTAGAACAGCGTGGACACAGTAAGGTGAATGGGTAGGGGTTATTACTATGAGTTACTAGATTTACTAGATTTACTTTAACCCCTTAAGGACTCATGATGGCCCTGGCACTTCATGGGTTGGAGTGCAATAAGGACCCATGACATGCCAGGAACGTCATGGATTTCAGGGCTCCCTGTGCGGCTGCACACCATTCGGGGGACTCTGATTTGGATCGGCAAATACAAAAAGAAAATGTTCCATGGTCCTGAAGTGATGGCCAGGTACTCACACGGCCGCTCTTTAAGAGGTTAATAAAATTACACATCAGTTGTTATCTACAAAACATAGATGGAGGGGGTCAGAGTTTATGGTTCTAAAACTTTAAGCCTGAATTACCTATTTCTCATTTGAATGAGGACCGTATTATAGACTGAGCATCTTGTGCTACATTCAATTGCAGGAGATAAATGTTACCTCCCGTTCTATCAAATATTTTCCAACTGAAGTCTATGGGGATACTTGGAGATAAAAGCAGAGATACAATTAGCACCTGCATTTGAATCCAGCCCCTTTCGGTAGTTTTTATTACCAGTTACCAAATGATTGTTGTGTTGCATCTATATCATTCTTGCTGCCATTCTGAAATAAATGTATCCATTAAACAGAGTTAAAGAGATGAGAATATTTTAATTTTTCCATGGAGCTTGTGATTGATCAAACATTTGAGCAATAACTGAATAAAATGTTTTGATCATTAAATGTGATTGATCAAGCACCGGATCAATCAATACACAAAATACTCTTGTACTTATAAAATGTGTACACTTGGAGCCAATACTGTGGCAGTCATACTGTATTCACTGTACCACATTAACCCTGAGAGTGCCTGAGAGTTGTATTGCACACTTCAATGGAGAATACAGTGCACTGTATTTGAGTGTGAATTGAGTACATTTGTGTTGGCTCTTCACAATGAATGATGGGAGTTATAATCCAACAGCAGTTAGAGGGCCATAGGTTACACTCTCCTTGTCTACCGTTCCTTTTTTATCTTCTCACACATACATCTATTCAACTGAAAAGTATAAATATCCCTATGCGAGGCCCACATGATAAATGATTTGCTTTGGCTCTTAAATAGAAAGACACCACTAAATGAGCACCAGTGCCAACCCAACATCAGTCTAAAAAGTATAGATACAGCTATCAATATGCACTTCTTTAATGAACAATGTGAGCCTAACCATGACTTGCCTCCTTGCTCATTACACAGCATACAGCACTTCAGCTGCAGTCATGATCCTAGATAATGACATGCAAACAAGTGCTCACATTGCATTACTTTGGTCTTATCTACATTGACACAAATCGTTCTAAGCTGATGCCTTCTGTATATCATAGCTTTTAGCGCACAGCTTGGTTTAACTTATGAATGCATAATCAGCAAAAACTCTTGGCGTCCACCACACATTGAACATTCACAAAAAAAAACATCCAAGTCACTGCAGTCACAGAGCGAAGAGCTTGCTTCAATACTGGTCCATGTTCACTGAAAATCATACTTACAGCTGTATGTACAATAACAAAAAGGAGCAATTATGGGGAAAAGCAGCTGCACTATATGGAAGAAAGTAAAAAATTCCCCAAATTCCTATTGACTTAAAGGAGCAGTATACCCTTAAACTAAGCTACCTTAATAGATTGGTCATGTTCTCATAACTACCACTAAGGTATATTTATTGTCTTTCACCTGATCCTCCTTCTTCTTTTGGCTTGACCAGCAACTGTTATGGGGTCTGACTGCAGTAGTAATGCTGAATTTGAGCAATTACAAGGCAAAATCTGCAGTTTAGAATTAGACTTTCCTATTCCTTTAATAGGATTTTTAAGCCTTTGAATGTTAAAGAAGCATCCAAACCATTGTTTAAGGGGATGTATCACCCCTATCCAAGTTAGCCTGAATAGTTAGATTATATAGCAAATTTGAGTAAAAGTGTATTCATTTCTCTTTTAAAAGCTCTATTTGGTCGAAATTGAAGTTATAAACGCTGCCCTGCACCTACTTCTGGATAGACTGCAGTTACCTGCAGAGATAGATATCTAGCCAATGAGAACGCTCCAGACAGAAGCCTCCGTCATCAGAGGAGGCTGGATAGAGGGAGCGGAGCAGAGCAGAGTGACGTACTGCAGTTACAGAGCTGGTAACCACAGTCTATCCAGAAGTAGGTGCAGGGCAGCGTTTAGAACTGCAATTTCGACCAAACAGAACTTTAAAAAAAGAAATTAAAGGGATAGTAATACTTAAAAATTACTATCCCCCATTTGTAGCCCTTCAAAAACTGAGTAAAATGAGCCCAGTATCATCTCTCATACCTTTATGGTTTGAGAGATATCCGCTTCAATGTTCCCTCTCCCCTGATGTCAGCATTCTAGCTGACAGCAGGGGAATCCGGTCCCGGGACCGGCGAAGGCTCTGCAGCAGAGCCGAGAAATCCTTAACGTAAAAGGTCTTCTACGTGTGCTTGCAAACCAAGCACACGTAGAAGACCTTTTAGTGAAGGATTTCTCTTTTATTACTGCGATCTCGGCACTGCTGCAAAGCCTCCGGCTGATCCCAGGAGAGGATTCCCCTTCTCTCAGCTAGAACGCTGACGTCAGGGGAGAGGGAACATTGAAGCGGATATCTCTCAAACCATAAAGGTTTGAGAGATGCTGCTGGGCTCATTTTATTCATTTTTTGAAGGGCTACAAGATGGGGAATAGTAATATTTAAGTATTACTATCCCTTTAATACACTTTTACTCATATTCGCTATATAATCTAACTAATCAGTCTAACTTGTATAGGGGTGATACATCCCCTTTAAGCAATGTGTTGGAGATCTTGCTTGGATTAAAGAGGTTAAACAGCCCATTAGAACAATGAGGATTTGTATTTGTCCTCTATGGTGCTTTTACTTACAATAGAATTTCTCCACTTTATTCAGATGTTAGCCAACGAAAGCAGCTCCCCAATTCCAGAATAGAAATACAGAACACCAATATGACAGAGTTATATTTCCGCAAAGCCTGTTACTACCCAGTTCTTCTACTTCAGGCACATTTCATTTATTTGAAACACCGCTGTCAGCCGTTGTATAAGCAGGTCTCTCTGTAGTACAAGATGCCTTTATAGCTTCAAGCACCAGCAGCTGAATTGTTTTATTTGAAATACAGCAAAAACAAGCACTGCATGCCAAAAGGGGCAGAGAACTAAATCACTTAGCTGTAGAATTTCAGTTTCCATCAGTTACTACGCACAACTTGGTAATGGTGAATAAAACAGTCAACTATGAGTGTATTTACCTGACCTCAGGAAGTTATATTGAAATGACTGCAGTGTGATGATCTGGGGAAGCAGAAATTCAGGACATACAAATTAACCCCTTAGTGACCGGCCACAAGCACACACAGCCGGCCCTTAACGCCCCCTGGACATTTTTTTTTAATTTTTTAAAAAGAATCCAGAGTCCCCGAATGGCGTGCAGCCGTGAGGGGACCCGGATTTCCAGGACGTACATGTACGTCCTCTGTCCACGAGGGACATCCTCTCAGGACATATATGTACGTCCTTGGGCAGTAAGGTGTTAACCTCTTGGATGCCAGAGACATCCTCAAGCACTTTTAAGAATTTCCACTAGGTTAAATCCCCCAGTGTACGTCATTCCTTGTTTAAAATAAAAATGCAGAAAAAATTTTCACTTTACCATTCTGAACATATTGTTCACTCATCCCTCCCCTTTCAGAGACGTTAGCTGCAAAGCTGACAGGAGATCTGAGTCATGTGACTCTACGGCTGCTCTTTAGCAGAGTCGAAATACTGTTATCTAAAAAGAAATACTTAATTGGAACGGTGTCTGGTTTGCAAGCACACTTTGTAGACTGTTCCAATGTAGTTGCTCTTTTTAAATAGCGCAATTTTGGCTCTGCTGAAGAGCCAACGGCCGGTCCCGTGACCAGGATCTCATGATGTCAGCTAGAGAGTGACGTCTGTGAAAGGGGAGGGAGGGGGGAAGTTTAGCATTGTATATCTCTCAAACTATAAAGGTTTGAGAGACAGGACTTGGATCAGTTAGTTTATTTTTGTACTATCTACAAATATTACATTTTATTTAAAAGAGACATTACTAACCCTTTAACATATTTAGCCAATTAACATAGATATTCATTTATCGAGCTTACAAACTGAACTTGATCAAACCAAAATACAAAAACAATGGTAAAAAAGTGAGAACTTTATCAATAAGAAGAAAATTGTTGAAAATGAGAGAAGTGTTCTTAACCCCTTAATGACCCTTGACGGTCATAGTACGTCAAGGGTCGATTTGACTTAACGACCGATGAAGTACTATGACCGTCAACGAATTCCGGGCTTCTCCCCCCCCGGCTGCACGCCGTTTGGGGAGTCCGTAACGCAACGGAGCAATAAAAAAAATTGCTCCGTGGTCGTTCAGTCGGGTCACGGAGCGGATTCCCTGGTCCTTAAGGGGTTAATTGCCTGACTCTTTAAAAAAAAAAAAACAGATCAAAACAAAGATCAAGATCAGGGCCAGATTTGTCAATAGGAAAATTAGGCAACTGCCTAGCGTCTCAAAGTTTGAGGGGCGTCTCAGCTGTGCTGGCCACTCCCACATACTGAACTGTGGGTGCGGCCAGAGCACTCTCAATGTGCCTCTGCCTGTTTCATACCCCTTTACAGGCTGTTTTTGTAACCTCTTAGATGCTAGAGAGATCTCCAATGCATTGCTTTTCAATGTGTTGGCGATCTCTCAAGCAATCAAGGGGTTTTATTTATTTATTTTTTTTATTTAATTTTTTTAGGAGTCTGGGGGAGTGGCCATGTGAGGAATGGGGGTGTGTTCATGGGTGTAGCTAAGGGCATCTAGAGTGCCTTGCTTAGGGGTGTTTGGGATGCAAATCCAGCCCTGATCAACATCACAAACAAGCTTGATTAAACCATACAAAAACTGAACAAAGAAACTATACATAAATAAAAACTTATGGAAATATAAAGTTAAAATTATATTAACCCCCTAAGGATCGTATGCCATGCTATAACAGTCACCCGGTTTTCCCTTAAGGACTACAGACTGTCATAGCACGTCACGTACATTTTACTTACAGCGCTCCTCCAAGACTGGAGTGGTCTCTCTCAGTCCCCGAAGCGGCAAGCGTCAGAAAGACCAAAGTAGTCCTTAAGGGAAGGTTGCATCCCAGGACCCTGGTTGTTAAAGGGTTAAAAACAAAGTTGGAGTTCTCAGCCACTGGACAAAAAGCACTGAAATTCAGTATTAAAAGATTTGCAAACATTAAAGGGATAGTAATACTTCGTTTTAACTTTATTTTATTTTGTAGGCATTAAAAAAACATGAAGAACGATATAAGACTTATCTCTCAATCCTTTATGGTTTATGAGATATTCACAAGCAACGTTCCCCTCCCCGCCCCTTTTTCCTAGTGCAAGCCATCTCTTCTCAGATGTGGATCAGGTTGTATGACCAGACAGATAACAGAAGGGGACAATCTTCTTTGTATGAAAACAATGAAAGCCCTTCCCCCCTTGACAAGTTTTTCAGCTTTTTTCCTTATCTTAATTGAAGATTGTCCCTCTCTGCAGTCTACCTGGGCACCTCCCTTCTGATCTGGCTGAACAGAGGGGGGATACTTTGTTTGTGAATATCTTTTAAACCATAAAGGTTTGAGAGATAAGACATATCATTCTTCATGTTTTTTTAATGCCTACAAAATAAAATAAAGTTAAAACGAAGTAATACTATCCCTTTAACTCTGTGTCCACAGTGTGCTTTGATTTAATCGTATCCAGTATATTTTCATGTTTTGGTTGAAGTTATTAACAAACCACAGAATGGGTACAGAGTTAACGCATGCAAAATTATAAACTCAACTTTATGTTTTTGGCCTTTTAATATTACACATTACAATGGTATACGAATAAGACATATGAACAGGAACAAAACACACAATTGATTTTGACAGCTCATTATACAGAATAGTACAATCCTGCATGCTGATATTTGTTCCATTATCTCATTCTACCTTCTCTGTACTGTCACTTCCCAACACTATTCTTCCTACAAACACTGCCTCCTCTTCTTCTCTCATAATACTTTAGCAGATATTCCAATCATATTCCCCATCTTTTGCCCTTTGTCAATCATCTTCAGTTGGTACTCACTGTCTTTATCTCTCTTCTTCTCTTCACACTATTTCTTCATGCCTCTCTTCTCCCCCTGGTGCACTCTCTATGCTTGTAGAACTTCTGCTTAATTTCCTTATGCTCCTCCTTTCAGACTCCTCTCTGTTCTTTCTACCCCCTTACCCTGTCAAGTCTACACCCCTTTCCAGGATCTTTACTGGACACTCTACCTCTCACAATATCTTGTCCTCCCTCCTACCTTCACCACCATGACATGGATTACAAGTACATAAACATTAGAATTGATGATGTTAGGGAGCTAACATTCTTGACTGGTGGTTTGAGGATCATGGGATGTGGCTTTGCTAAGGGGGGGGGCTTATGTTGCTTTGGGGGTTAATGGCCATGAAAATATCTTGCATGGCCATGAACTTATGTATCTGTGGATTATTGTACATACTGCATTTGCATTTCAAGTGATTATGCTGAGAGGTCAACAATTTATTATTATTTTTTTATTCCACCAGGGTCATCCAGTGCCTGGTTTCACTGCGGTTTGCAATGGTGAAAACTTACCCTTGGGATACCAGCAAGTTCTTGATATAGTCTATACATTTCTGAAAAACTGTCCAGTGTTTGGAAGTATTTCATGGTAATGGTTATGGGGAGGTTGTCCTAATGCAAAGTTACGTTTTTGCAAAATGGGCCAACAGTTTTCTCAGGTATTCTACTGCACCCTTGAAAATCCCTTTGCTTTGCAATACGTTGATCACTCCCCTGTTCCTTATAGGGTTAAAGGACAGCAACTGTTTAACATTGTAAAGGTCCCAGTGTCGCAGTACACAGGCCTAGATTACTTTGCATTTGTCACTGGTTTCCACTGCATCCTTTCCAAAATTTCAAATGGCTGGAGAGAGAGACACTTATTTTAGGAGGCATTACTGGAGGTGGGGACGTTGGGCGGGGGCATTACCGATCATTTCTGTTGCTTCATGACCTATTTGACAGCTTTTACTATAAATGAATAAATTATTTAGAACAAGATCAAAAGTATTTTATTTACACAGACTGATCTATCAACACATACTGAAGTTTAAATATTAAAGTGGAACTTTTGTTCAAATTAAAGTTCCCCCCAAATCATTATTTGCATAGTGATACACATATTAATACTTATAATTATTCCGAATAAGTTCAGCGTTATTGAGAAATCCAACTTGTTCTGAGACTCATCGGCAGGCATCTTCCTGTAGCGCATCGGTTCTCAACCTTTCTAGTGCCGCGACCCTTTGATAAAATTTCCCAAGTTGTGGCGACCCCAACAGTAACATTATTTTCGTTGCTCCTTCATCGCTATAATTACTGAATTACTCCGTTATAAAGAAATCCTTACTGTTCTGAGGCCAGAAGCCAGGTACCAGAGCAGACATCTTATCTGCGTGCCTGCGCTGTCAGTCCCGGTCTCCCAGATAAGTTTTACAGATTAAAATAGACAAAAAAAAGTTTTCTGATGGTTTTAGGTGACCCTTGGCAAATCGTCATTTGACCCCTGAAGGGGTCGCTATCCACAGGTTGAGAACCGCTGCTGTAGCGGCATCTGTGCTCCTGCAACATCAGTCCCTTCAGGTACAAAGCAACTCCCCCTTCACCTATCCTAGAGGAGACCGGGAAGGACAGCAGAGATGCATAGATGCCTTTTCAGCAAGATGTCTGCTGAGGAGTCTCCAAACAAGTTGGATTTCTCTATAATGCCGGACTTATTCAGGATAATACAAGTATTGATATGCATATTGCTATGTGAATAATGATTTGAGGGGCACTTTAATTTGAATGAAAGTGCCACTTTAAACATCAAATGTGAGTTTTTCTTCTGTGGAACACCATAAAAGTATAAAGTATACTTATATATACACCAGACCAGAAAGTCTGATGTCCTGAGACGATGGCAGAGAGATTTGGGACTAAAGAACTGCACCTGTTTAGCTTAGTGAGTAAGCTCCTTGCCATCTATGAAAACTGAACACACGGTCTCTGAATTGAGAGCCATTTTGAGTACTGCGTTGTTACATAAAAAAACATAAATGGACAGAAACATGAAGAGTACATCGTGACATGACAAAGTCCATTAAAAAGTACCATTTAAAACTCCTTTATCCCAGCTATACCAAAAATTGCCAGCCAAAGGCCAGGGCAATGGAGATACAGGGTCTGAAGCACTGGTGCACAAACCCAAGGCCCTCAAGCTGTTCAGGGCTACAACTCCCATAATCCCTAGCCAGCCATTGGTCTGAAGTGTTCTGTGCTTGTTTTGCTGCCCATGGGCAGTGACATGAAAAGAATGCCTAGCCTGGAGATAAGCCAGGGATCTCAGGGGCACCTCAGGTTCCATTCCCCTAGCTTTTTTCACCTGTGCCATTTCCTGCCAAGTGACTCTTACATACCTGGGAAGCTACTACTTGAGCTTTGCCAAACCCTTCTTTGAAACAGAATTAAGGGCCGCATAATGATTTATGATTTCCCTGCAAGATATATGTTACTATTATATGAATCTGGTCTCTATTACTGAACTATATAGAATAGTTAGAAGAAAATGAACACATGTAGGGCTATAGGAGTCTGAAGAGGAGCAATTATAGGGCAAACAAACTGCACACATTTAATGCCTTGGATATTTTAAGAGGTCTACAATATATGTATCTCAATATAAATTTGGGCAATTTTTATTTGTCCCCTATGGGGCAGTTGGTTTACTCCAGAACTGTTCTTCTGGCTTCCCAAGTACAGTTGGTAATTACTGTTTTGTGTTCTTGCTGTGGCCTACTACATCCTGTGGCCTACTACTTCCTGTGGCCTACTACTTCCCAGTGTGACCACACAGGAGCTCATTGTAGGTCATGATCTACTTAAAGGCTATGTACTGTGCTTTTCAGAAAACAATATAATAATATAGATTATCAAAGGGAATTGCTAATGGAAGAACACAATCTAAAATTACCCCTGTGGATTCCAGAGGTTTGAAATAGCCTATTTTTCACTTTTACTCTGTAATTGGATTATTCAGCTGGGCACACTTTCACTATTTGTGAGGTGCAGAAGTTAATAAGAACAAAAGGAATTCTATTTATTTTAATGACTGTGCCTAAATAGGAATTGTATATGTTAACCCCTGGGATGCTAAGGAGTGGTCTTCAGTGCACTGCAAATACATAAACTGAAGACTTCCAGTTTCCAAGGGGTTAAATGATCACCCCCCACCCCCAATACTTTATGTAACCTTACACTTTGGATTTATTTTGCAGCAGGTTAGGGCTAGCAAATTTAACAGCTGTTATCATGATGTCCAATAAGATCTTATTTCCTTCTTAACAGCACTGCTAATCATTATCTTAATTTATATATCTCTAACAAATCCATTAATAGATTGTAAGCTGCTTCTCCCTAAATCCAGTTTATTAAGCTATTTACATAGAAAGTTTTCCACTTAACATTGTTAGCACCAAGGGGTGGGTAGGATGGGAATGTATGAGTTTTTCAGGGTGTCCAGTTCCTCAGCATCTTGTTTAACACTAGGAGGAGAGGAAATTGCCTAGCTTTATTCCATTTCCATATGTACAACGGAGGGGAGGCTTTTGAGGTTTGCTTTCAATTAAGTCCTAAAAATGGCAGTGTGAATGTGCCAGTATGCATGAAAATGATCAGGTAGACAACATGGACAGCACAGGAGAAATTCCCTATAAGTGTAGCATTAAAACCATGTGTAAAGCCACAACCAGCAACCAAACAGACTGATAATCACAGTCTTGCAAGGCTACTCCAGCCACGGGGAAAGACCACATACACACTGGTACAATACCACAGGTTGGTGGAATTCCTAAAGTAAAATGGCTCCCTTTGCCTCTTAGCATGGAGATCCAAATGCTAATACAACAGGCACAAGACCCTACTCCCTAGTGCAGGGGAGTCCAAGTTTGGTCCTCAAGGGCCACTAACATGACAGGATTGAAGGATTTCCCTGATTAAGCATAGATGAGTTAATCAGTGGCTCGTTCAATTTAATTTGCCACCACCTGTACTCCAACAGGGAAATCCCTATATCCTGGACTGTTGGCAGCTCTTGTGGACTGAATTTAGACACCCCTGCTCTAGTGCCTATCTCTAAGTGCAGGAGTTTGAACTGAACACTAGAGGCGCTGTACTGACAGATTCATACATTTCCCCAATTATGTAATTTGCTGCTTGTGCCTCTTGCATGGAATTTATCCAGTACTGCGAGATTGTAAAGAGTTAGGTTGGAAAGTGTTCTGCATTTAAATATTTACATGTTCAAGTTCATATTTAGGAACATATTTTTGCAAAAGTTTGAATAAATAGAAAAACTGTCAACATCTCATAGCTCTCAATGCAAAAAGTAACAATTTTGCATCACGTTAATTGCACCATAGACGACAAATGAAAAAAGCTAATGGACTTAATTGGGGATTTTAACACTGAGTGCCAGTGGTGTATCCAATGCATTGCTTCACAATAGGATGGATATTCCCCCCAGTACACAAACGTTTAACCCCTTGAATGCTAGAGTGCAGTATTTTCAGCTGGGGAGAATAAACAGGAATAATTTAATACTGGCATAAACCAGAAGCAGAACAGGGGACAAAATCAATAATGCCCATTGATTTAACCATTTGTGTGCCAGTGGGGTATGGAACATATTGCTCTGCAATGCATTCTGTACCCCTCTGTCACTGAAAGGTTTAAATTATTATTATTTATTCTTTTTTAGCCTCTTGAATACTAGAGAGGTCTTGAATGTATTTATTTCACCGCTATAGTGTGGTTCAGTTGAATTAAGCAGTTAATCCTTTGAGTGCCAGGGGTGTGCAACGCATTGCATACCCGTCTCTGAATTATTTTAGAATTATTAAATTAGTATAGCCTCAAAATAATTCAGAAATGTATAATACTCCTCACAAGCTTATGCTAAATCCTTTGTTAAAATAAACTAATACAAAAACACAAGTGAATTTCTTTGTACACACCAACAAAAAGAATCCTCATTGGATGAGCAGAATAGAAAAATAATCAAGTTGATGATGTGAGGATTAAATATGGAAAATCTACATAAAGGAGCACTTAGTATCAGTTTCCCTGAAACACTTAATGGGAAAGTTAATTGGCATGAACAGTTGTGCCAATTAAAGCAAAGGACACATCATTAAAGCAAAATACTAATTACATTAGTATGACTTATTCATCCTCCATATCTCGTACTTTCTCGGATCTCTGGAAACCATTGTTTTTAGTTAAGTGTCACATTTGCTAAACATATAGTTCCTGCATAATTTAGCCCTCAAATGCTGTCAGGTAGATTGTAGCCTAATGATACCCTGTGCAGAGCTTGTTAGATGGCTCGCCACTAAATGGCATTTCTTTATGCCTGAGGATGTAAGCCAAGTAAGGAAAAGTCCCAATCTTTGGAATGGCCTAAGTATAGCGATGGCTGCAATATCTAGAAAATATGGTGAGCAAACAGATTTATTGTTAACTATGTAATATAGTGTATGTGTGTGTGTGTGTGTGTGTGTGTGTGTGTGTAAAAGCAGGGCGTGCAAGCACTCACTCCATCAAGAACACGGACTTCTTTTATTCACTTGTATATTTATAAAAACACACACACATATGAACCACTTGAATGCTTAAAGGGATAGTAATGTTTCATAATAAAAGCAGCTCCAATTAATCATCATAGTATTTGAACTTTGGAGATACTAAATTCTGTCAGAGTTGTAGTTCAAGAGTAATTCAATGACAAAGTATCCCCCTCCCGCCCCTTTTACTGATGTAACACTGCTTAGCCAGAGCAGAAGGGACGTGCCCAGGTAGATTGCAGAGAGGACAATCTTCAATTAAGATAAGGGAAAAACCTGAAAAACTTGTCAAGGGGGGCAGGGTTTTCATTGTTCTTATAGGAAGAAGATTGTCCCATTCTGTTATCTGTCTGGTCTATGGACTGCATTCCACATCTGAGAAGAGATGGCTTACACTAAGTAAAAGTGGCTGGAGGGTAAACTTTGCTTGTGTATGTCTCTCAAACCATAAAGGTTTGAGAGATAAGACTTATATCGTTCTTCATGTTTTTTTAATGCCTACAAAATAAAATAAAGATAAAATGAAGTATTACTATCCCTTTAAGAGGACTCCACCATTCAATGACTTAAAACTCCCATTAAATTGAATTTTTTAAATCGTTGTTTGTGCCCTGTGATGTACTTGGCTTACCCCACTATTGCTATATATTTGTCTTTGTCCATAGTCACTGGTTCAGACCACAGTTTGGGGAAGAAAGAACTAAGAAAATATGGGATTTGTTGTCACCCAATCATCTTGTGAAATGAGCCCCAAAATCACAATCTTGATTAAGGGTCTTCATACTTGTTTTGGCCTCAATACAGCCAAAGAAACTGGAAAATCAAGATAATTGAGCTGTTTGACAAACTTCTTAATTTGAAAAGTCTTTATTGATGTCATGTTTCTTGTTTGAAACAGCATCTGACAATCAATAAAAGAATCTGTCTAAAAAGATCAATAGTCTCAAATCCTCAGCCAAAATCACTGTACAATCTTGCAAAGAAAATATCAGTTTTCTAGATCTCAAAATTATTCTACAAACCTAAATACTTTGGTCTTCACCATCTTTAACCCAACTCATTGCAACTCAATGTGTTGGATACTGCTTTGGCACTCAAAGTGTTAATAGCACAACTGATTGTAATATATTTCTCAAACATAAACAATTTTCTTGTAAAGAAAAATTCCCGGCATCCCACCAAAATTCACAGGCCCTTATGTACAAAAGAAAAGTGGAGAAATTGGGGGACAAAATAAAATGCATCCCTGGGGAAAGTACACATTCCCATTGGTTTAAATAGAGCTTTTACCCCCCCCCCCCATTCATAAAATAGGTGTGACCAGCACCACTAATTAATCCCTCAAAATTTCGAGTTGTTGTATATTGTGCCTAATGGGAAATCCGACCATGCTCTTCCTGATTACTTTTACTTGCTCCTCTCTTCCAGTGTAGGACATTACTAATATCTCATGGTGGGAATGGATACAGATATTTTTTCTTATTTGCTCATGCTGTGTAATTTTAAATACTGGATAGAAAGATCAATATTACTTAAATAAATATCACTTTCTTCAAACTTCAGGATCTATGAATATTCCATTTATACCCATTTCTATCCATGTAATATGGTTGTTGTTTTGGTCATTTCTGAAATGTAAAAAAAATATTTTATTTATATATATATATATATATATATATATATATATATATATATATATATATATAAAATCAACTGCACTCGCAGGACTTATATAGGAAATGAATCGCACTTACAGTACTTTTTAAGGAATCAATGAATGTGCCAATTTATTGATCAATGTTTCTGCCCAAAGAGGGGCCTTTCTCAAGATTCTTCTTTCAGCGAGTGCTCTACCAACAGATTTCTTGTATGTTCAAGTATAATCCTATATAATAATTCACTAATGTATGTTTGTCAGAAGCTGTCATGCGCAGTACAAACGGCTGCACGCGCTGCAGTCATGCACAGTACAGACTGCCCATGGCGCAGCTGATAATGTAGCGGGGCGCTCCGAATTCAGACCATAGCCGCTGCGCAGGCAGTACTGCACACAACTGCACCGCTGCCGTTGCTGCCTGGCACCTGGCACTGTGGCCTGTGTACACAGGCTGTTCAACTAGTATGTGTGTGTGTATATATATATATATATATATATATATATATATATATATATATATATATATACATACATATATACAAACACACACACAAAGAGCCATTTGGTTCTGCACAGGGCCAGATTTACAGCTCAGGTACCCCCAGGCAAGGTATTCAAAGCATCCTTGGCCCAACTTATTGCCATAGCTGGGAACTCTCCGAATTTGCCCCAGAGACTCTGGTTTTGACTCTGCATTACCAGGTCTCTGGGGCAGAGGCTGATTGTCCGGATGTGGGGAGTTTCTGCTATTTTCTTCCGACTCCCTGTCCTCTTCTCCTCCTTCCCCAGCCTATTCATTACAGTTTCTCATTACTTCATAAGCTCCGCCCCTACTTGTGACTAAGCTTTGCCCCTTTTTATATGCAAATCGTGTCATTTTTCTCCCACAGTGGCACCACAGGATTCCCCTCTTCAAGGAGTGATCAAAAAAAAGTTCCCAGGTATGTCTATTGCACAGTGTGGGTGTTGCCAGCACAGCAGAGACAACCCTCAAAACTTGGAGCTTTAAGCAGCTGCCTACTTTGTCTAATGGGAAATCAGTCACTGCTTCTGTATGACATTCCAGAAGGAAAATAAATGTTATAGTCTGCTTGTTTTACAGTCACTAATTAACTCATAACTAATATAAAAACACTATTCAGACGTGAATGGAATAATTTTTTAGGTATTGTTTTACTACTGAGCAAAGCAAGAATAAGCCCACTGTTGGCCAATTCCTCATTCAGAAAACTTACTACAGCGCAAAACTGCATTTTGGGTGCAGAATAATCATGACCTGTACATAAAGAAACCTAAATTTCATTGGTTGCTATGGAAGGTTTTGACAATAGCTCTCCATAAACTGTAAAAATGACAGTCTAATTAGCACACTACCCCCTAAAAATGCAGTTTTTCCTGAAGTAACTACAGATTCAATTATTTCTCAGTATAAAAAGCTGCAATTTGTTTGTAAAGTAACTCGTTTTTGAGAAATAACCCTTCATTTGACAAATGACATTTGTTAAAGGTGCAGTACAATACTTTTGCTATTTAGCTTCACTGCTGAGCCAATACCACACTCTGTGCTATCAATGAACATAGTAAGAGACCACTTTAATAGCACATAGAATGAAAGGACTGACCTTGAAAATAATGAAACCTTTGAGTACCAGAGGGGTATACAACGCATTGCTTTGCAATGCATTGCGTACCCCTCTGGCATTCAAAGGGTTAGTATAGTGTGCAGATAATTAGCACTAAGTGCACCAAAATAGAATGTTCATTTCTCAAAAAGTATTTGTTTTACACTAAAACAGCTAGTATAACATAGGTAGATATGAATTTTCTGTAAAACAAGCTAAACAAAGAGGGGACATACATTTAACCCTCTGAGTGCCAGAGGGCTATAAAACGCAATGCTTTGCAATGCATATTTCCTTTCCATCTTCTATTTTCTCCTGTGGTCCTCCCCGGAGCATTTTTGCTCTTTATGAAAGGATTCCTAGAGTATGTGTTGACTGTAAATGAGAATGAAACCAGCTTATTTACTATTCATGTTGGATTATTCACATACTACTAAAGCAACATATGTGGGATGATCTGCCATCTGGCATTCTTAGTGAACCATTAGTGAGCATATCAGAAGGATGTGTTGGCTCTCGTTTAACACAACGAGAAGCAAATCTGGAGTGATTCAACTGCACAATAGGTTTGGAATGAAAATGTTGCCAATTGCCATTGACTTAAAGCAGAAATACCACCCCTGACTAAGTTTGTCCCAAATAAATACCCATCTGGCGACTAGCTGCACAATAGTGCTAGGCGCCAGAAATATTACCTGGTGTCTGAGAATTGTACGCTGTTCCTGGACTGACAGGCAGGAAACAGCACAGACATCTTTCCATAGTGAAGGCCTGCACTGTCAGTCCCAGCCTGTTCTAGGAGGTGTTGGTAGGAGCCGTTCATCGACAAAAGGGACTGACGTTGCAGACGTCACTATGGAAAGATGTCTGCGCCGTTTCCTGCCTGTCAGTCCGGGAACAAAGTACAATTCTCAAACACCAGGTAATATTTCTGGCGACTAATGCTATTGAGCAGCTAGATGGGTATTTATTTGGGACACATTTATTGAGGTAGTAGTTCCGCTTTAACAGTTTAAATGTCAGAAGGGTATCAAACACCTTGGAAAGAAACGTGTTGGATATCCCCCCTCAGTACAAGTAACAGTGACACACAGGACGTTATCATGGGGCAAGTCTGGTAAAAATCAACTGCATTGTGAGGGGACACAGAAATACCCTAATTGTACACCAATGTAAATGAGGTTTGTAACCCCTACAATGCTAGATGGGTTTCCAATGCACTGGGAAATGTGTTGGTGATTACTGGGAATTTTCATTTCTCCTCAATGTGCAAAATTGCCCTATTTAGCTCGATAATTTAGGCCCATGGTCTGATGGTTAATAAAGAATGAAGCTCTTAGATTAATTTACACAAATCAATATCATTCTGCTGACATGCTGCTAGATAATGTATTATCCAAGAAAGCACTAATCTGCACACCAGCCTTTATACCAGACAACATATTTACATAGTCAGTGTTATTATAAAAATGGATACTTTAGAAAACATACTGTGCCTGGAAATGCATTAAATGTAATATATGGCTGTTGACTAAATTAATAAATTGCCTGGTGCAAAGGTTCTAAGACTGATGTGCTAAGGAGAACTGGAATAAACTAAATGCACCATGAGGGGTAAATACAAATTCACCAAACTGTCACTAGTTTAAAGGGCAAATATGTGATACTAGTTTTAAAGCCTGTGTACACGGGCCAACACTGGCGGCGCTGCAGTCATGAGCAGTACTGACTGCCTGAACGCTCCGTGGCTGATACGGAGCGGGGATCTCTGAATTCAGACCGCAGACCTCTCTGCGCACCTTCCTTGGACCGCTCCCAGTAAGGTGTGTAGAGAGGACTCCGACCTGAATTCAGACTGCTCTGCTCTGTATCAGCAGCAGCGCGGCCAGTCTGTACTGCACATGACTGCAGCGAGCACATCCATCTCTACTGCGCATGACAGCTTCTGACAAACATCCTTATCGAACTATAATATAGGATTTGGCCCATCAGCAGATCTGGAGAGAAGCCACTGATGATACGCTGGTACATCAATGCTTCCATGTGCAGGACAGATTTGTGTCCTGCACGATGCAAGTCCCCATAGATACTCCATATCAGGGTTGAAAGTCAGACACTGCTGGTCTACAGCAAATGTACAAGCAAAGCTGGAGTATGTGCTGAGATCCACAAACATCCAGGTTGCTTTCCAATAAGAGGGAGGCAGTTTTCTGACCCCAGAACCAGGGCACAACAATACCCCATTAAATGAGATCAACACATTAATACACTGTTAGCATATTGCAGTGCTGTTATCAGTTATTACCTGCCACCAGCAGACCATTACAGGAGACCAGCACAACAATACCCTATTACCTGCCATCACCATTACAAGCCACCAGCATTATAACACACTACCACCAGTGCAATACTCTATTCACTGTCACCAGAAGATAACTATACCATTACATGCCACCAGCAATGTAATAGAAGACCATTACATGAGACTTCAGAGTAAAACACAATTAGATTTACATGAGGCCAGCACAATACACCATTAAATGAGACCACCACAACATTACATCATTAAATTAGACCAGCACAGCAATATATTATATTCTACCACAAGAAGAGCAGTATACCACTAAAGGAGACCAGCATAATACTACATAATTAAATTATACCAGTACAGTAATAAAGCAACACATTACAAACTACAGCACGCTACTATACTATAACATGCCACCAGCAAAGCAATACAGCATTGCCTGCCACCAGCATGGCAATACACCAATAAAAGCTACCAGTGGGGTACTACTCTATAACATGTCACCACCACAGCAACACATCATCACAAGCAACCAATACGGCAATGCACCATTACATGACACATCAGGACAGTTACAGTATTACATTCCACCAGCACAGCAGGACACCATTCCATGCAACCAGCACAACAATACATCATTGCAAAATTAGGTGGCCTGGCATTTTTCTTTTTTAGGATATAAACTGGGATCTGTATAAAATATGTAATGCTCTATCATCATTTACCTTTTAGAGCAAAGTGTTCACAAACACTTTTTCTTCCCAAAAAACATATAGTGAAGAATAAGAAGTCTGACGTAATCATCTTGCAATTTTCCTTTAGACGTTTATAATGTGTTATTGAACACAGCCCTGAGGAAGGGTGGTCTGTATGTGTTCTTATCGTATTGGTGATAAATTATGTGCATTTCCCCACCACAAGCAGTTTGTTTGACAGACATTAGTGTGAAAATTGGAATGAACAAAAAGGTTTTACTCAAGCAATGCTCTGAAAAGCAATTCAGTGCAGATGTGTCTAGCATCCACTGGCTTAAGTACTAAGCATTTAAAGTATAAATGCAGCCCTTCAAATGTAAGAAAGATGGCATCCCTACTTTTCAGTATTATTAACGACAACATCACCATCTCCAAAGTTACTTTCGTAGAGTAAATGGCCCATAATTCCCAATAGGCAGGTAAAAACAGCAATCACTGCAATATATTCTTGTAAATTTAATGACCTGGAAACATTCATCATCGTAAAAAGACAGATTCACTCAGCTCCTGATTCACTTTATGGAACACATAACACTAAATAACAGGGATCAGCTTTTCATTAAATCCCCAATGATTTTGATGAGGCTTTTTAACCCTTTGAATGCAACAGAGGTCTGCAACACATTGCATTACAATGCGTTGCAGATCTCCATAGCATTCAAAAGGTTAAAATGCATATTTCCATCAATGGGAATCTTGGGAATTTTTTTTTTTTGACAAATACAAACTAGCTCTCATGGGGGCTGATGAACCAAGAGAACAGGGGTGAGATGCACTAAGGTGTGATAAAGAGGTGATAAAAAGGAGATACATTATCCAGTGATATCACTTATCAAATTCCTTTGTTATTCTATGGAGCCAATACACTAAGATTCCTCCAACTTTCGAGATCTTAGTGCATAGGCTTCATAGAATAACATAGGAACGGGAGAAGTGATATCACAGGAGAAGTTATCTCCGCTTTATCACTTCCTTGTCACACCTTAGTGCATAAAACCCTGGAGTAATTCTGGATGAAACAAAGTGAACAGTAGTAGACAAACATGATTTAAAAAAAGGGCTTTAAACCCCCTGGAAATTGGAGAGGATAGCACACTAACATTTAAAGGGTTAAAGATCTGCTTAAATAAGTGGGATTTGTTATTTTGGAATTATTTTTTCCCCCCACAAGAACTGCATTTCCGTAGTACATCAACGATTATAGCTGATTGCAGGAGCACTCTGCCCCCATTGCCCCAGAAACAGATAGAGAGAGAGATAAACAGATAGCTAAAAAGTGTTTTTACAGACATACACTGTTTTCTGGTCTTCCTTGAATCGTCATCATAATCATCATCATCATCATTAGGTATTGTCGATCCACTGTAGGATGAGGGCCTCCTCAGCAAGTTTCCAACAACTTTGGTCTTGTGCTTTCTGTTGCCACTGTGCACAAAGAAATTTGGTAATTTCAACCCATCTCGTCTTTGGTTTTCTTGGGAATTTAGTCTCAAGTAAACTCCTGTTAGCAGCCTGAAAACTTATCTGCACAACATGAATAGTGCAGATAATAGCAGGTTGCTGGTATAATATGAGAGAAGAAATAACGAGCCAACAAAATGAGAGAAGCCTCAAAAAAGACCCAAAACTACCAAAAACGCGTTACTGACAAGGGCAAAAACGAAAGAGGAGTCGGGGCAGGCAAAAAGGGTCAGGGCAGGCGGCAAAGATTCACAAGCGACAGACAAGCAGAGGGTCAGTGGCAGGCTGAGAAGGGTCAACACAAGAGACAAGGCCAAAGGACAAAATACCAGAAAGCAAAAATACAAAGAACCGCTAGACCTCAGGCAATGTGAGAGAACTCAATACTAGAGCGCTCATGGCCTGCCCGAGCAGCTGATTTATAGGCTGCACGCGTATCCGATGTCAGGTCTTGTGACGTCGGCAAAACCCGGAAATGGCCCCAATACCACCAGCAAGCATGCGCAAGACGGCGGCCGTCAGGGGTAAGGGCAGCAATCATAAACAGTTACCCCCCTGAATGGACGCCCTCTGGGCGGACGCAGATGAGGGACGGTCAGGGTGTGACCCATGAAACTCATGTAAACAGGCAGGAGCATGGATGTTGGAGTAGGGTTCCCAAGAACGATCTTCAGGGCCATATCCTTTCCAATGGATCAGGTATTTGAGACATCCACTGCGTATTCAGGAATCCAAAATTCACTGTACTTCAAATTCCTCAGTCCCATTCACAACAACAGGAGGAGGTCGAGAGGGATGCCTCTCCAGATACGGACTAGGTGTCCACGGCTTCAACTGAGACACGTGGAACATAGCATGTATCTTGAAGGAGCTTGGCAGCTGGAGACAGTAGGCAACAGGGTTGATGACCCTGGAGACAGCAAAAGGTCCTAGGAAACAGGGACCGAGTTTCCTGGAAGGGCAGGACAGACGGACGTGTGCTGACGACAGCCACACCTTATCACCCACTTGAAACAGAGGGCTGGCAAGGAATGAAGAAGACCAGAGGGCTTGGTGTGTTGACTTTTGCATCTATGACAGGTATCACAAGAGGGCACATATTTTTCCCACATCAGATCGTAACGTTGACCACCAGAAATGTCTCCTGACACTCTCGAGTGTCTTGATGATGCCTCCATGTCCTGCTATGGAGAGGTCGTGGAACTGGTGGAGTACGTTAGGCCACAATGAAGGTGGTAAATAGATATGGTCTTGCTTGAAGAAATAAGACATCCGTGGATGTCAAGGCATATTGTTGAACCAACAAGGGGGAAGGATCGGTCTCTTGCCTGATCTTGCTCACTAGGTCGCTAGTAATGGCAAGGAAGTGCTGAGGAAGCAAGATGGTGTCTGGCAGATCAGATGACCGTTCAGGTGGACTATACTGTCAGGAAAGAGCATCTGCTTTCCCGTTCTTTGTCCCAGGTCGGTAGGTGATGTGGAGTGGAAATCTTGAGGGAAAAAAAGGGCCCAACGGGCTTGTCTAGGGTGTAACCTGTGAGCAGAGCATAGGTGTAAATAACAGTCTCTATTTTCTGTATTTCTCTGTTTGCCTTTACTCCCCGGGGACCTTGGACTTCCACACTGTTCCTCCGAGATATCCTAAGAAGCAGGCCTGGAGATAAGAAATGACTACACGCAGACACAAGTCTTGTGCTATAATCTCTTATCCAATTTATTAAGTGAAATTCACCAGTTTATATAATGCAAAATCAGTGGGTGGTAAGCATATTAATAAGGGGGAGAGATTTCCCCTCCCAGGCTACATGAACATATATGGACATTGTCGGTCATTTAGCCAATGGGAAGACAGAGGGAGATCACTAGTTAAAAAGGCTTCGGACATACTGCACCTGCAAGTAACCTCATCATCTGGCAGAATGCCCCTTACCGCAGCAAGGACAAAACAAGTTATATAAAGATTTGTTCTCGACATGTTTTTCAACAAATTTCAATGTCACAAGGTTGATATCATTTTCTTAATTAACTCTTATCAAACTATAACTGTTAGAGCAAACCATAGCTAGAAATATTATATTTTAGCAGAGCATAGCCAATGCGTATATGTAGGCCTTGCAGAAGCAAAATATTTTCCCTTTCAATAGGTACTCAAGATTATGATGGTCTGTGTATATTGTGACAGGGCTCTCTGCACCCTCGAGTAGATTATTCCACTCCTCCAGTGCCTGTTTAATGGCCAGTAGTTCCTTGTCACCGATGTCATTGTTTCGTTCAGCAGAGTACATACGTCGAGAGAAATATGCTACAGGATGGCGCTGCTCTTTGGGTCCCTCTCTTTGTGACAACACTGCTCCGGTGGCGATGTTGGAGGTATCCACCTCCAGGAAGAAGAGCTGTAAGACATTCGGTTGCCGGAGCACTGGGGCTTGTGTGAAAGCCGCTTTCAATGTACTAAATGCCACTTGTGCCTCCTCGGACCAATAGAACTGTTAGTCTTTTTAGTGAGGGGGGCTATTACACTGGAGAAGTTCTGGATGAATATCCTGTAACAATTAGCAAAGCCAATAAACCATCTGACTGCTTTCTTGTCTGATGGTGTGGGCCAATCTACGAACGCAGCTATCTTTTGCGGGTTCATCTTTATACACCCTGGGGAGATCAAGAAGCCTAGGAAGTCAGTTTCTTGGGTCTCAAATATGCATTTTTCCAGCTTGGCATATAAGCCATGATCATGAAGATGAGACAGGACTGCCCTTACAAGTTGTCTATGTTTGGATATAGTAGCAGAGAATATCAGGATAATCAGGAGCTGGTCTAAGAGATTACGGAAGATGTAATTCATGAATCGTTGGAAAGTAGCTGGTGCGTTACAGAGCCCAAAGGGCATGACTGTATATTCGAAGTGACCTTAGCGAGTCCAGAATGCAGTCTTCCACTCATTCCCCTCCCTTACACGCACCAAATTGTATGCGCTCCTTAGATCAATTTTCGTGAAGATGTTTGCAGATGGGACACATTCAAGCAAATCTGGGATGAGAGGCAAAGGGTAGAGGTTTTTTTTTATAGCACCAGAGTCTACCATAGAGTTGATCTCATTCCGTTGGCCATTCCACTGTAACATTACAGGAAAAGAGAAATAAGACACGGAGGGAGTGGGACTGACAGCGGGTGCAGAAAAGGCAGTACATGGGTTACCTTGAGAGGACTGGGGTCGTACAGAACATGCCCACTGCTCCGATGTACCCACTGATGGACTGGTAGCGGAGTCAGGAGGCGGTGGTAGGGGCCGCCCAACGTGTAGGGACAGCAGACATTCCCGATGTTTCTCCCTGAGTCGGCGGTCAATACGTATGGCCATGTGGACCAATTCTTCTAGTCTGGCTTGGAGGCTGACTCGGGCTAGCTCATCCTTTAGAGTGCCAGACAGACCGTGCAGGAATTGGTCATATAAGGCTGGTTCTTTCCAATGGGAGTCGTTAGCTCATCATAAATTAATTCTACAAGAAAAAGGGACAAAGAAGATGGATATGGAAAAACCCTAATGGCAATATAAGTGAAATCAACTAGATACTTGCAGATAAAACAATATTCACTGACTGAATGCAATTGAATTCAAAACAAAAAGAAAATTATTAAATAAAAAAATGTGAAGATCAACACTGTCCAGCTATTGAAAGACCATAGGTATTTTGAAATAGCACTGCCCAGTCTCTTCGGTGTGCTGCAAGACCTTCAGACACAGACATTTGAACCCACTATGAAACAGTTATTGAGACTGTCATAGACATCGCCCATGCCCGTGCACCTACTATGAAACAAGAAAAAACTTGTAAACCAAAAGAAACTGTTACCATTACAAAAAAGCAATAAGAAATTAAGCAAAATGGCAGTATGCAGAAATATGCAGGACTATAAAGGAAGAGCTAAAGAAAGAAGAATAAAAGATGGCCACACATAGGAGCCAGGTGTTTGCATTAAAGATGGTACAGCAGCAAAAGCTCAACAACAAATACTAAAATGAGTAGAAACATGTTATTCAAACATTTATACAAAGACAACAACTGAATGCTGTTCCAGAGGCTGAAGCTGTGCCAAACGTTTTAGTAGAATAAGTAGAAGCTGCAATAAAATCAATACAAAATGGTAAAGCAGCCAGACCTGATAAAGTCATTAATGAAAGCTGTAGGTCAACCTTTATCCAGAGCCCTAGCTAAAGTATTTTAAAAATACCTGCAAACATGGAAAAATGATTATTACATTAGCGCTATACACACACATTGCTATTTTCAAGTATAACTGCTGCTTTTACGAAAAATATAACCTTCTATGAGGGCAGGCACCAGGGAACAGCGCAGACGTCTTGCAGAGCCGGCATCTGAGTCTGCGCTGTCCGTCCCTTCCGCTCCATGATTGGGTTGAATCCCTTTGTGCCAAAAGGCACGGAAGGGACTGACATCACAGACGCAGAGAGCACCTACTGCAAGATCCCAGCTGGTGCCTGCCTGCATAGAAGGTTATATTTTTCATTAAGCAGCAATTATACTTAAAAATAACAATAAGTGTGTGCATAGCGCTAATGTAATAATCATTCGCGGTGCAATGTTAGTGTAGTGAAGTGACAAGTCATGACCGAGCACCATGTAATCACTGGGGACATTATTGGATCTAGTAAATGTGGGCCTGAATTCAAGATTATGTGGGCCCTTAATTCACTGTGTACTAAATATGTTCTATTTTCAGCATTCATTGGCCCTACAGTTGGCCGGGCTGTACTGCCTTACACCTGCAGCAACAGTGGTTGTTCTGTCTCTGCTGGTAACGTCTCCATGACTGCGATGGAGCACTGTGATATTTTAGGTTTCTAGCTAAAAGAAAAATTAAAACAAACCTTTTGCCCCTTCATCATCTGGATGCTAATTAAACCAGCGTCTTTTGGCTCACTGCAGTATATTTTGCTATGAAGTCTGGTAACAGAAAATTTCTATAACAGTTATTCTCCAAACTAGCCCTTTAATCGACGGGCATCCAAGTTTTTTCAGTTGTGGTCCAAATGAATAGAAAGTCATGTGTGTGAGAGCCACTTCAATTTTTCTTTTATTGATAACAATGGTGAATATAGCCTGTCGGCTATTAAAATATGTATTTATTTATTTCATATCTACGACAATACTGCTATTTAAGAGACAACTACTCTTGAACTGTAAGGTATTGGCAGTCCATTAAGCCTTACTGGTCTATTAGTTCATGTGTGCTTGTTAATTAGATTTAGAATCTCAAATTGGTCTTTCCCTGGAGTCAGGCCACATTTGATCCACAGACCATACTTTAATCCCTTAGATTGGGGATGGGCAAAGTAATGCCTGTGGGCCCTATTTATCTGAATCTAGGACCTGTCTCTCTGTACATGTATAGCTCAGCTGCTACACTGAGAAAATATCACTTATTACTTTCTATGGAAGTAGACTAATGCACAGTATGACATTTCTGGTTTGTTGTAAATTTTATCATTTTAACCATGCAGAGAAAACCAAGATGTATTAATTGTCTGTGCAGATGCACAGCTGTTAATGGGACAGTACCACCTTCTAGCAAACATGTGTTTCTACTTATTTTTGCTAAAAAGTACATCATGGAGCTGTTTTCTGAGAGTTCCATTTGCAAGACTGAGTTCCCCGCTGGGAAAACCAGCAGCTATCTCCCTTGTTTGATGGGTTCTTGGGTTCCTTGGCCGCATGACTGGCTTCACCGTAACCAATACTAAGCTGTGGATTTGGTTCCGGAAGTAGCTGTACTCAAAGGAACACTTTGCCTTTTTTTCTGAAGCAAGGGCTGTGGTGTTCCAGCACGGGGCTCCATCTGGCACAAAGCGCCCCTAAGAAAACTTTAGATGGCTCCAGGATGCAGTTCGACTTATTTTACAGGTAGCAGGACAATTTTGTTATAAAGTGTTCATGGTCCATTAACATGTAATCTGAAGCACACAGAACAGTCTGACTTAAACCTTACATCTCAGTGAGGAAAGGGGATAACTAACAGGTATACCTAGGAACTCTGTTGGGACCTGCCTCTCGAGTAACATGTAGGGCTGGATGTAGGGTTGTCCAAATTAGTGGGGCTTATTTGGCTTGGCAGGACTGGGAACGTGGGGTTTACTGCAAAAATCATCAGAACAGGGAGTGGGCAGAACTGGGAGGGGGTGAGTTAATGAGGTTACCACAGTTCTCTGACTTGGAAAATAAAGCACTGTCATTGTTGACCTACTTGAAAACAAGTGTCTCCAGAGTCCAGAACACACAAAAAATATGTTGTAGGCACTGCTTTAGCATCCAAGGGGTTAAGGTCACTAACAAATTCTTAAGGTGATCAGGCCTCCACTGTAATGCAGAATGTTTATGAAAAATACACACTGCAGGGTAATACGGTTTACTGGGCAGTACAGCAGAACAACATTTTCACAAGCTTCCTGAAGTAACTCCTTGAATGGGCTGGAGATCTCTCTGGCATTCTAGAGTGTAAAGCAGTGTTTTGGACACCGAATTCAGAGCACCCCGCTCTGTATCAGCAGCGGCGTGTTCAGACAGTCTGTACTGCGCATGACTGCAGCGCGGGCAGTCTCTACAGCGCAAGACGGCTTCTGACAAACATCCTAGCAAATTATTATATAGGATTTGCATTGGATTTGATATTAGATGTGTATTTTTGGAAACTGTATCTAATCATACATATTTTAATCCAAAATATTATGGGGGAGATTCACTAAACGTTGATGAAGAGGTGATGAAGTGGATTTGACTTCTCCAGTTTATCACTTCTCCAATCCCTATGTTATTGTGTGGAGCCTATGCACTAAGATGTCTTCAACTTTGGAGATCTTAGTGAATAGGCTCCATAGAGATTGAAGAAGTGATAAACTGGAGAAGTCATTGCCACTTTATCACCACTTAATGAATCCCCCCCTTGTCTGTTTTGTGAAGAAAACAAAGTACATTTCTTTTATGAAAAACTTGTAACATTAAAATTAACCCTTTTAGTGTGTTGCTGTAAGTGGTACACTCTCATGGCTGCTGGCTCTCTAGCTGTTAAGGTTCTTTAATGTTGTAATCATAATGCTGACAATGTCATATTTCCAAATACTGCTTCTGTAAGAAGGGAGAAATGTTGAGATGAGGTGGCTTGTGAAGTCATTTCCAAAGAAGCTGACCCACCGCCAACTTGCATTTCACTAAAACAAGGTATCATCTGGGCAACTCATTCATAGACAATTTCACAATCATTGCTCTTCATCGTTTCTTAACCCCTTAAGGACCAGCAGTCCCGGGGCGTGCCGTCCCTTAAGGACCACATAGGAAACTTTGACGTGCCGTCCCACGTGACTGATCACGTGGGGCGGCACGTCAAATGGGGCACTGGAAGAGATCGCTCCGGTCTTGGAGCGATCAACTTCAGTGCCTGGTATTACTCACCGCGCTCCTACAGGAGCGCGGTGAGTAAAAGTACGTGACGTGGCAGGACCGTCACTGGTCCTTAAGTGTCAGACCAGCGTGACGGTCCTGCCACGTCAAAGGTACTTAAGGGGTTAAAGGGGAACTTTAACCTTAAAACAATCCCTCTCCATATCGCTGTATCCCTCCAAGATATACTTTATCTGATAAATATAAGTACAAAAAAACCCATTCACTATTGAAATGATATTGATGTTGTTGGCGGAGGTGGATCATCCATTATGGCAACCTAGGCTACTGTCTAGGGCTCATGGCAATATCAGGGGCCCTAGCTGGAAGTGATGGGTCACAGACCGTCTTTTTTAATTTATTTTTATTGAAAGCATTCTTTCATGAACAGCATCGACATCAAAGACAAATAAACAAATACAAGTTACATATCAGCATAGTACCAAGGGAACCACACACACACATTGTACAGAGCATGAGGTTCAACACACGTATGCTTTCCACCACTCACATTTTCTTTTTTTCTATCCCCAAACCAAAAAGAAAAAAAAGAAGGGGGAGGGAAGAGGGAATATAGGAGCACCCTCTCATCAAACTCAATCCGTCCCAGGGACCATGTAAAGAACAACATATTGCAGTATCCAGGCCACCATACCACCCAAGGGGGCCCATAATTTGGAGATAACTGGCAAGCGTTAAGTACTATAAAACAAATTAGTCCAAGGTCCCTAGATCTTATCGAACTTCCGAGGGCAGTCTCTATGTACGTAGATCAAATGGTAGTGTGACATATTTTGTTTAACCACTTAACGCCCGAGGACTTACATGTACATCCTCAGACTGATGTCCCTTAAGGACAGAGGACATACATGTACGTCCTCCATTTCCGGGTCCCCGCGCAGCTGCATGCCGTTCAGGGACTCCGGAATCGTTTAAAAAACATAAATAAATAAATACACTGTGGGCGTTACGTGCTGGCCGCGTGTGCGTGCGGCCAGTCAATAAGGGGTTAATCATATTAATCGACTGGGAGGGGGGTACAGGAGACATCTACAGGGCAGCTATAATTTTGCACACTATAACTAATGACTCGGAGCAATTGGTCAGATGCCCTTTTAATTGAAAATCATCCAGTTGCTCCCATTTTCATTACAGCCACAATCCCAGTACCTGCTACCAGCACTCAGAAGCACTGAATCATGAGATCTGGGGCCCCAGATTGGTACCTTGCCTAGGGTCATATGGAGGCTTAATCAATCTCTGGTTGTTGGCCATTAAGAATAGGGAGAGCTCTGCCATGTGGATGACACATTGTTTGATTGGCAGAGCTCCCCCTCCCAGGACGTGTCACTCTTTCATGGAAACAATGCCCCAATCCATGTAGTGTATGCTGCTGACCTGCACGCCAGGTCAGGGACGTACTGATGGAATGTTGATGGAGGGATTGTTGAACAAGTGGTGGGGTACTTAGACACCTTGTGATACAGCTTATAACACTTATAAAATGCTGAGGTTTTCATTCACTCCATGCTCCCTGCACTGTGTTATCCAATGTTTGTGCAGGGACCCATTAGGAATCTGGCTGCATTCCAAGCAGCAGTTACAACACATGTCCTGCACTAAAATCAGCAATTTAATGGATTCAGTACAGAATGAGATTTGGGCCCAGTGTGAGCTTGTCTGAAGTTGGCAATGCCTTGTATAACAGAGGTTAGAGTGGCTGCACTGTACATGGGACAGGCTAAAGATTGTCTCAGCAGGGGACAGCACTATCAATCATTTTGACATAATCAAGAAGCAAAGGCAGGGAATGAGCTTTGGGTGAGTAAAATATGCTTAGTTACACTATAAGAGCTCAATAGAGAAGAATTGTAGGAGAAAGTGGAAATGTGGCAGGTCCATTTCAAAAATATTAGCCTTCTTAGGCATTTTCTTGTCCCCAGCACCAAAGTAACAATGAGGGCTGGAGGTGAGAGTTTACAAATCAGGGTGGGCAGAAAGAGGTGGTAAGTCGGTGGATGGGGTAGACTGAACAGGGCAAGGAAGTGGGCAGGGTTATGGGGAGCTCACCAAGCCCAAAAAACAACCTCTTTTTCTAGAGACCCTGTAATTAACTCTGAAAACCAGTCTCCTGAACATATTCAATAAGTTCTCAAGTATGGATATTACCCATAGAGTAAGCCCCACCACCTATGGCCCTTTCAAATCATCTAAACATTTTCAAGATATTAAAATATTCCTGAAGCTGAAATAAGGGATGTCTCGAGCACCCAGGGGGTTAAATAGAAGTGTGCATTTCTGGCTTGATTAGTGATTAAATCTACTCCTAAATTTAATAGGTACTGGTCTGACAATATGCATTTGTAGCAGGGCATTACAGTTTAACAGGAACAAATTGTCATTGCAATGAATACAAATCCTGCAGTGTATAACAATCAGATTCCTAGTCTAACCTACAGTTAGTTAGAGACTCATAGGATCCAATGCAGAAAAGCAAACTCGAACAATTCCAGGGCAACTCAACTGCACTGTAAGGATAAACTAAACAGTCCCCTAATCCCAATGATTTAAGAGTCCCTCTGAATGCCAGAGGGGTGCGTAATGCACTGCATAGCACTGCATTGAGCACCCCTCTGGCACTCAAAGGGTTACGCAGAACTTTACACAGGGGAGGGCTGGCAACTTTTGGCCTTGGGGGCAAGTACAATCAAGTGGCCCATTTCCTAGAATGCTTCAGCCCAGCCCACTCACTCCCTTTTGATATTTTACAATTGGCATTAATGTTGTAATGTGAGGCTTACAACTGTGATGGTGCTAAATTACTGATACCACAGAGCTTACAACTGAAATGGTACTAACACAGGGCTTACCATTTAGATGGAGCTACACTAGTGATACTGCAGCGCTTACAAATGAAACTGAACTCCAGTGATACCACATAGCTTGCAATTGAAATAAAGCTACAATAGTGACACTACAAAGCTTACATCTGAAATCAAGCGACACCATTGAAACCACTGAGCTTACAAGTGAGAGTTTCACTGATGATACCACTAAAAGAAAAACTGGGAGAAAAGAAGGGAAAATGAGGAGAGAAAGGGCAATGAGGGAGAGACAAGGCAAAGGGGAGAAGAAAGGGATGGGTACAAGTGCATCTTTTAACCAAATGCTGCCTGTTGGATTATAGCATATGTAAGAAAATAGGTGGTGGTAGAAAATGATGCCCACTCCACTGGGCTTTTAGTTGATGGGGCTTTTAATGGTGTTTTTTTTTTATTGCTGCTACTTGTGGGATGTGATGTAGTGGGGACATTTAATGGTGCAAGCAGGGGTTTATGTTGCAGTGGGCTTCTACAGGGAGGGCATTTGATGATGGGGGGCTTTTGCTATGGCACCTGTTATATTTGATGTTGGAGAGTATTCGTTTGATGCAGTGTATGGCTGAAATATCACATTATATTCACAAAACAAAAAAATTGGTCTTCACGTAAAAGCAAAAATGATAGCAATTGAACCTCTTACGTGAAAGCGGTCAATATACTTTGATCCTAAGAAAGACTGACCCCACAGCCATGTCACTGGCATTAATACATTTTAGTCCCAGGAAGGACTGTCCCATAACCACATCCATGCCATTAGTAAACTTTGTAAGTAGGAAGGACTGGCCCATAAAACATGTTAATGCTATTAGTACACCTTGGTCCTTGTAAGTACTGACCCATAAAAAAGTCACAGATGAGGGCCAGAAATTAACAGATAGTCATAGAGAAAAAAAGGGGGAACAGAGAGGCACAAGGGGGAAAAACTAGGGAAAAGATGAGCAGATGGCACAGAGCAGGAATTTTGGCAAAAGAAAGGTAGAGAGAGTGAAAAAAGGGCAAATGTTGGGCACATGGAGGGTAAAATGTCAGAGTGGAAAAATGAAGCAGGGGGCACAGTCATAAGAAAAGGCAACATGGAATCACATAGAGCCAGACAGGAGGGGGTTTTTTTTACCTTAATTTGAAATAGAAGGTATTAATTACCTGCTGATTTTTTTCTGATTTACTTTATGGGGCTTAAATTATGATTAGAGTCTAGATACTGTCCACCTCCACACATTGACCACCACCTCCACACAATGTCCACCACCTCCATACACTGTCCACACTGTTGTCCACCTCCACGCAAAGTCCACTTACACACACACTGTCCACATTGTTACCCACCACTACACACTGTTGTCCACCTCCACACCCTCTCCACACTGTTATCCACCTCTACACACTGTGCACTTCCTCACACTGTCCACATTTTTGTCCACCTCCACATACTGTTGTCCAGCTCCATACACTGTGCACCTCCACACACTGTCCTGCTGTCCACATTGTTGTCCAGCTCCACACCTTGTCGTTGTCCACCTCCACACAATGTCCATATTGTTGTCCACCACCTCCACACACTGTCCACACTGTTGTCCACCACCTCCATACACAGTCCACACTGCTGTCTACCACCTCCCTACACTGTTGTTTTCCACCTCCACACACTGCCCACATTGTTGTCCACCTCCCCACACTGTCCACACTGTTGTTTTCCACCTCCACACAAACACTGCCCACATTGTTGTCCACCTTCATGCTGTTCCCCACACGCACTGTTTACTTGACTGGGTCACGTTGTCTTACAGCCCCCTTGCATGCCGGGGTTGGTCCTCAGACCTCTTAGGATAGTTGTGACGATGGCCTGTTCAGTTTTCTGGTGCTCTCCAAAAGGCGTACCTATTTATATTGCCCCCCATGTTTCTTCATCAGGCGCCCCTGGGGGCCGTGATGAAATATTGCACTTCACACGTGGTATACAGATAAGGTCTGCGTACTGTAAGCATGTGCAGCAAACCCAGCTGACAGGTTAGTTTAAGTGTGTGTAACAGGCACTGCGCGGCCAGGTACATGGCACCCTACACACAAGTCTAAAACTGGCCCTGGAGATAAGACTGGGAAGAATAGCACTAGTGGAGTTGGCGTGGACCTAGCCTCATACTGCCACAGGACTGGCAGGCAGTAGATGCATCCTGTGTCTTTCGTCAGCCTATCCTTCAGCAATATGAAGCTAGGCCCACTCCATCGAGGTTAGTGCTACTCTGTCCAATCGCTTTGTGCTTAACATTGCTTACAGGCAGAGGGGCTGCACCTCAGATTTTAGAAATCACCCATCTGTCAGTGTTAGCGAAATGCATTAACAAATGCCTTCTCTTTCCACCATTTTTATATCCTAGATCGGAATGGCATCCAAATAAGTGTTGCTGGCCCTATGCTCTTGCATCTCTCACTGCTTTACAGTAGTAATTGGGAGATGAAGTGAGTGCCAGGCAGCGGCCCACCGGCCCAAACTTAAGAGCAGCCCGGGAGGCAATTGCCCCCCTGGCCCCTGGGCCAGCTCACCCCTGCTTTTACACCCCTTAAATGCTAGAGAGAGTCACCAAAGTATAGCTTCACATTGCATTGGAGTCCGCTAGCACTGATTAAAAACCCACATTTAACCCAATGGAAAATTAATGAATTTGTATTTTTTCCCTATGGTGCAGTTGGGTTACTCCAGAACTGAACCTTGTCATGGGACCTGTATATAAAAGCAAAGTGGAGCAGTTCTGGAGCATTCAAGGGGTTAAAACCCATATTTAAGGCCAGTGAGATAGCTCAATGGTAAAGGCCCTGACTGTAGAGCTTGTTCAAACCTCAAGGTTGCAGGTTCGAATCCTGGCAGGGTCAATTCAGCCATTCATCCTTCCGATAAATGAGTACCATTGATTGGGTAATAATAACATCTATTATTCAGCTGCCAATTTGATTAATTCCAAGAGCATGCGCTAAAAAGTGCTTTGAGTACCACTGGGAGAAAGATGCTATATAAATACTAATTATTATTATAAATAAACTGAAATGTGTTATTTGTTCCTTATGGTGCGGTTGTTTTACTCCACAATTGCACCACTTTACTGTAATATAACATCCCCAGTGCCTGCAGATCTCCCCAGTTTATGTCATACAGGCAACAGTCTTGTCTCGGTTCCAGACTCTGCAATGCAGCTTTCCTAGCTATTCGATAAGTCTGCAGGCTCAACAACGCATCTGCCAATGCTATTAATGAGGCAATTTTCACTGATGCACAGAGCAAATGCAATTATTTTCTTCCATTAAAGTGTTCGATATAGAAAAGATAATATTTTTATTATTTAACTCTTACAATTCAGGAACCTTTTAGCAGAAATTAGTAACCATGTATGCCACACTTCAGAACAGCTTTCTAGTCTCTCCTTTAATGCAGGTTATTCCTAATCAGTTTTCTTAGGATCCAGAACACACTCTCTTAACTCTTATTGAGTGGAGGACACATGTACATTCAATATTAGTCATTCAGTCTTATTCAGTCTCTGCTGCAGAGGTGTTGTATCAACAGAGCCAGGTAGGCAGCTGTCCAGACCGCATTTCTGCACTGGGCTCCCAGAGTAAAGGCAATAAACCCAGACTGACATAACATAGTCTGGAGATCTCCATCTCTTCTGTGATAGAGGCACAAGGTAGAGGTTCGTCAATGTGTGAAAACTCAGCAACGTTGATGAAGTAAGAAGAAACATTAATTATGGAACAAATCAAATGCCTCATAGGGGACAAATAAACATTACCCACAATTCCTATTAACTTGAATGGGGTTTTTATCCCCTTGAATGCTAAAGAAGTCTTAACATATTTGGTAGACTTGTGCGAATTCATTCGGAGACATTCGGATTTCGTCGAAAATGGCGTCATTCGGAGACATTCGGCCAATCCGAAACTCAAGGGTCATTCGGAAAAATGATCCTACTACGAACAGGACTTTTTTGTAATTCCTGTGCACGCTCAATTACTTTCCCTCCATAATTTTCCCTCCATGCCTCTAGTCCAATTCCATTCTCCGTTTCATGCACTACTTCCCTCTTTTGTCTGTATTCGAATAGCCTTCTTCGTTTCATGATGGGGGTTGGACTTATGACACAGTCACACAGACAGACAGCCTGCATTTCCTCATTGCGTTGTTGGAGCTCAGAGAGAGAAGAAGAGATTACAGAGTGTACAGTTGTTGTGTAGGCAGGCAGGTAGCATTAGGCTAGGCATAGGTAGGCAGCCAGCATTAGTTCCAGTTATTGCCACTGCAAGAGCAAGTAATATTTGTTCCTGTGCAAAATATAAAAAATATTAGGTATTTGTTCGAATACAGGGCCGGCCCTTACACGGGTCCCAGTGGGTCCATGGACCCAGGCGGCACTTTGACAGGGGCGGCAATTTGCCGTCCCATAGCATGTTTATTTTGTGCACTTCCGCCAGTTCTGTGTTGCAGGGTGTGTTGCAGGGTGTGCATCACTTATGTGTTTCCTAACAGTAGTTAGAATACAACTCCCATCATCCCCTGATTATGACGTTGGGAAATGCCCAGCAATTACCGCAGAGCCCTGTATTGCACACTCACGGAAAACGGTGATATTGCTATACTAAGACAATGCTGTAGACCCCTCTTCAGTATAGATGTCAAGCATTTTTTTTTTATTTCTCTCCTGTGTTGCAGTTCGTTCACAACAGAATGTCTCAATTTTTCTTTTTAACACATTACATCTATCACATTACAATCATTGATGTTTATTCTTCATGTAGTATGAAACACTACAGTGTATATACACATAGACTTATCTGATATGAGGGGAAATGAGGACAGGAAAACGAGAGAGAGGAATTTGGGTACTAAAGAGGGACAGTAGGGTAGGAGGCTGGTACCAGAAAATGAAACCTTAACCTTTACCCATGTACTAACATAGAATGTGACATGTAGTTTGTCCATGTTCGAGTCAACCACTTATGTTGAGTAGGATGTGACAGGCATGGGTTTTCGATGTTCGAGCATATGCTAAATTGAAGGACAGGCATGGGGTTTCGATGTTCGAACATGCTAAATTGAATGACAGGCATGGGTTCTCGATGTTCGACGTTTGCATTGTGACTGGCATCCCATGCTGGAGTAGAGGTGACATGCACAGACTGGCAATGTACGACAATGTCCGTTTTTGGGATGGATCTTTTTCTAAATGCACACCCTGTCTGCAAAGAATGATAGCAGCGTGCACAGAGGCGCACTGCTATAATTTAACCCATGTTAAATTCGTCCAAATAATTCGGAATGGATCATAATTTCGTTCGAATGGAATAGGCCCGGTCCGAAATTAGGATCATCCGAATCAGAAAAAAAAAAATTTGTCCGAATTCAAATTTTACCGAAAATTTTGCCCGTGCACAAGTCTAATATTTGGTGCCAGGGGTTACACAATGAATTGCTCTGCAATGCGTTGTGTACCCCTCTGGCACTCACAGGGTTAAATGCATGGTGAAAAAATGCATTTCAGACCTCTTTAGAATTCTAGAGATTTAAAACATCATTTAAAAAAAATGGGATATTTTATTTCCTACTATAGCATAATCTGCTTGTCTAGAATTGATCTAGTTTTTAGTACATTAGCCTCAGTGTTTTGTCAGTATACTTTATGTGTAAGAGCATAACATTGGTGAAGATGGATGTGAACACATGATATTCTATGAAGTAAAATATAAGCTCAGAATTCTGTGAAGCTAATATAGACGTTTGCTAGCTGTTGAGGACTGGGCTTGCTCAACCCCAAAATATATCATACTGAGTAATCAGTGCTGCAGGGAGAGTGTTGCACTCTATCGCTATACTTTATTTCTCAGTTCCTGACCGAAAACTCTCTGATAACAGAGATCCAAGGAGCTCACTGCATGGGGTATAAAGTTGTATAAAAAAACAGGTGAGGAAGACAAAAAATAAAAATGTAGAGAGACAATTTGATTTTACATTTTATGCTCTTACAGAATATGTAACATCAAATGGAGGTCTACAGTTTTTTGTTTTGTTGTTTGTTTTTTAAATCATTCACCCTGTACCATTATATAATATATATATATATATATATATATATATATATATATATATATATATATAGAATGTGTGTATATGATTAACCCTTTGAGTGCCAAAGGCGTGCACAATGCATTGCGCTGCAATGCATTGCGCACCCCTCTGGCACTCAAAGGGTTAAACTGCATTCCAGTTGCTTGTACTGATGTCTACAAGGAAAAGACCAGCTCCTATTACACTGACATTGTAAAGCTGTGCGAGCACAGACACAATGCACTTGTCACTGGCACTGGCAGCCAAAACAGATGAGATACAAGATGTGATACGAGGAAACAAAGAATACTCTACAGGTTATATTTACTGAGAAAGAATCAATACTGAGCACTACAAAATGTGTCACATAAGAAACCACATCTTCTTACATATCGAAATGTCAAAAAGTGTAACTCCTTCTGATAATAATCCCACAATTACCGTACTATGGATAGAAAATCTTAATAGCCCCTATCAAGTTCTCTCTCCCTCTCTCTCTTTGGTTCAAGATAGGTCTTCAATCAGTCCTGGATGTCATGTCCATGGAGGCAGACATGACAGTTGCTAGCAGGACAACAGGACCTCCAACTCTGCTAAGGGTAATCTTATCCCTTTAAGGCCCAAGGGGTAAGCAACGCATTCACACACACACCCTGGTCCTTAAATAATTAAGGAGACTAATGCATTCTGTCTGCTTCTGCCTCCATGGTCATGACATCCAGGACTGATTGAAGATATTATCTCTTTAACAAAAGCACAAAGGCAATATTTATAGGGACCATTGTGATTTTCTGGGCTAGTAAGCTAAGTGAGGTTTATTATGAGGTGTCACTCATTTAAATTGGAACAAAAGCCTAGGAGTACATGGTTCTTATGTTATGTAACAGAATGACCGATCTAGATACGTATCCTTCACACAGTCTTCCAGTACATTTATATAATTTATTTTTGTGCATTTGATCTGTGCTATAGTCCGTTGCTAACGGTTTCTGTTTACAATCTGATAAAGACAGTTAACCCATATGAAACATTCAGATCTATTAAAGGTTTTTTGGTTGTGAGGAGGTGGTAATTAACCCTTTGAGTGTCAGAGAGCTATCCAAAACCATTGGATAACTCTCTGGCACTCAAAGGTTTAAAACTGTCCTCAAAATAAATCCTATACAGGACATTGCAGATGTATGCAAACAAATATACAGATAGATATAACTGAAGAACAAATTAACCCCTTAAGCACCTATGATTTGCCAGGACCATCACGGCTATCCTTCACTTAAAATGTTAGTAATGTCAAAAAAAAATTTTTTACATGTAGAAGAGCTTGAAAAGCTGAGCTAAATGCAAAAAAACGTCTCTCTCAAACCTGTATATGGTTTGAGAGATACAGGCATTTAAAGGTCGATGTCTCCAACTGACAGCTGTAAAGCTCTCAGCAAGAGATCCGTGTCAGTCGATACAGAGGCTCTGCAGCAGAGCCGCAGTCTTGTTAGTTACAATGAATCCCTTCATTGGAATGGTCTAAAACGTGTGCTTGCAAACCAATTAAGTGATTTGTTGTAACTAAAGAGATTGTGGCTCTGCTGCATAGCCTTCATGTCGAGTGACACGGATCTCCTGCTGACAGCTTTACAGCCGAGTAGGAGACATCGAACTTTAAATGCCTGTATCTCTCAAACCATAGCGGTTTGACAGATATGGTTTTTTTTGCATTTAGCTCCGCTTTTTAAGCTCTTCTAAATGCAAAAAACTTTTTTTAGACATTACTAACCCTTTAAGGACCAGTGATGGTCCTGGTATGTCATGGACATACCTGGGAATGTCTTGGTTGGGGCTGCCTGGAGGAGAGCCCTCTGGAGCTGATGAGGGGAGTGAAATGACGCGATTTGTGTCATAAAAGGGACGGGGCTTAATCACAAGTTAGGGTTCAGGACTTCTAAAACAAAAAAACCTAGCTTGAATAGATTGGGGAAGGATGATCAAGGTAGGATTTAGCAGAAGTGGGCAGAGTTTCATCAGAAACTGCACACATCTGGAGTGGAGTGTCTGACACTGAATTACTGGGTCTCTGGGACAAAACCAGAGCGTTCCCATCTATGGTCATGGAAGTCAGGGGTCCCTGTGTGACTGCATGCCATCCGAGAAGCCTTGAATACATTAGTGAAAAAAAAAATGTCACATGGTCCTTAACTTCTTAAGGACCCATGACGTATCAAGGCTGTCATGGGAAAACTTCCCCAAAGGACCAGTGACGGTCCTGACACGTCATGGATTTCAGGCTCCCCACATGTCTGCATGTCATTCGGGGAGCCCTGAATCAGATCACATAAAAAAAAAATGCTCTGTTGTCCTTAAGTGCCGTCTGGCCGTGCACACCGCCAGTCCTTAAGGGGGTTAACTGGGTCCTTAACTGCCACATAAATGGGTTAAGAGACACTTATTCCTAGGGTACAATTCCTACTTAATCCTTTACAAGGTAGGCATATCAAAACCTAGTTAACAACTGAATGCTAGAGAGGTCTCACATGCATTGCTTTGCAGTTTGGTGGAGTCAGAGATCTGCACCAAAGGGGTTAAACATTTAATAAGGACTTGAGGCATGTGGAACACATTGTTTTACAGTGCATTGCAAACTGCTTTAGTCCTTAAGGGGTTAACGCTTCAAATCTAAAAAAGGAGGCACAAAATAATTTAATTCTAAAATACTGTATTAGGACATAGTCCACTATGCTATGTTTATTTATTCTAGATGTGCTGTATGTAAACCACACCATAATCAATTATGTTGCTGCTAGGATATTATTTATATTTATGATCAATTATTTATATAGGCTTGGTCTAAGAAATAAATGGGAGGTAAAAAGGAGAGAGCTACAGTGGACATACTGGGACAGAGCTTGGGAAGTACTAGAAGGGAGTTCCATTTTTGGCCTATATTACGTTGAAGGCGATGTGTTATCGCTAGTTTTATCTCAGATTTATTTTGCCATCTAAAGGGAACCCATGATTTTTTTTTTTGATGGCAGAAAAGAACCAGTTAGACCTTCGAGTCTGTCCATTTTTCTGTTGTATCATAAATGCCTTGTACCACTTGAGTGACTTCTTTGATCTCCCTCCAAATTATTAATGTATTTCTGCAGAGGTTGTCTCCAGAACTATACACAGTACTCTAGGTGACACATTAGCAGTGATCTATGAAGTGCAATTAATATTTCTCTCACTTCCTGCTGCTAAATCCTCTTCCTATACAGACCAATATTTTTTTAGCTTTTCCTAGTGCTTTACTGCACGGCTTGCCTAACTTCAAAACCTCTGAAATATTCACTCTCAAGTCCCTTTTTATGACGTTGTTGTCAGCAAAGTACCATTAAGCTTGTATTCCAGCTGTTGGTTTTTTTGTGCCCCAAAAATTATTATCTTGCACTTTGCAGCACTAAACTTTGGATCCCATTCTCTTGTCCATTTCTCCAATTTTTCAATTTTTAAATTATTATGCATTGGTCTTATTCGCAGGGAGTGTCAACCTTGTTACAGATCTTTGTGTTATCTGTGAATAGGCACACTTTACCTTTAATACCTTGAGAAATCTAATTAAGGAATATATTAAATTGAACAGGACCAATCACTGACCATTGTGGCACCCCACTAGAAACCAGTCCTTCCTCTGAATGTATTCCATTGACTATGATGGACTGTTGCCTGTGATTCAGCCATTTTCCTATCTAGTAAACTATCCTTGAGTTTATGCCTAAACTGTGTGGGACAGTCAGAAGCTTTACTAAAATGCAAATAAGTTACATCTACTGTCCCACACTTGTCCATCACCTGAGCAAAACAGTCAAATGAATTCAACTAGTTTTCTTTGGCAAAATATTCCTGTTTTAAAGCCAGAGTTCAGATTTGCTACAATTAATTCTTTTAATAGCATTTCCATTATTTTCCAAACTACTGATGTTAGACTTACGGGTCTGTAGTTACCAGAGTCCTTCCTATTGCCTTTTTTGTGAAGGGGTACTACACTGGCAATGTTTCAGTCATCCTGTACTAAGTGGATTGTATTCACAGTACCCTGGGGTGACAAATCATGTGGGGTATCTGTGAGGTACACCCTGGACAGGTTAGTCTAGTTTACAGCTGTGAAGCTCCAGGCCTAAACACACAGGTCAGATTTCTCTCCATACAAAGTTCTCACACTGTATTATACTGCAACTGCTGATAGTAGCACAGACCTTGGCTAATCCCTTGAGAGCAGAAGACATATGCAATGCTCTCAAAATAATTTGGAAGATTTAAAGAAAAAGGAGCCCTTTTTCACATCCATCGAATAGAGTCTCATTTTGAGTGCTAGAAGGCATTAGCCATTGCTTGTAATCAATTGCACTCTATTCTGAAAGCATGGACACAGGAAGGTGGTGGGTAAGAATACCTTCCCCACCCATATCTTGTTACTATCGGTGGAACAAGGTTGAGGGGCAGGCAAAGTATCCTCAGCTGGCCACTAATTGATATAGCTGTAGTTCAGCAACAGCTGGATGGCTGCTTCAGACCTACTCTGTTGTTTTCTAGGTGGGCAAAAGCTCTCCTGCTTACCTTTTAATCAAAGTTATCTGACTCATACCTCCACCCCTGACACTGCACTAAGGGTCTTATGAACACAAAAAAAGAGGAGCAGTTCTGGAACAATCCAACTACATCATGGGGCAGAAATAAAAAATTCCAAAATTTCCATCAACATATGGGACTTTAACGTCTTGGATGCTAAAAAAATGTCTCCAAAGCATTGTGAAGGATTGCATTAGAGACCTCACTAGCATTTAAGGGGTTAAAATCCCTATATAAAACAGAGTGGTAAACTTGGTATGCTCCGGAATTTAGTGCTTAAGGTCTTTAGTCTCTAGACATCCCATATAACAGACTGATTTCCTGTGAACAACTCTGGATTTACATTTCAAACACCTCTAGGCAATGCACTCTATGTGCCTTCAGTCCTGTTTCTCACATGGTGACAGCCCTAGCCCCATCATTGGTTCCCTAGCACAGAGAATACCCTACGCCTAAAAGGAAAGCACACTGAACTTTTAACTGCTTGTTTGCTAGTGAAGTCTCTGCTTCACAAGGTGTTGGATACTTCTCTAGTACCTAAAAGGTTCAATAATAAATATATATATTTTATATAGGTTTATATACACATATGCATACAGGTCACTATTAGGGTGACCACGGGTCCCGGAACGTCCGGGACTGTCCCTTATTTCAGGGACATGTCCCGCGTCCCGGGTCCCCTTCAACCGGGACAATGAAGTGTCCCGGAATGAAGCCAAGCCGCCCTGAATGTCAGCCTGCAAGCGGTGTGTCACATCATGGACGCCGCTTGCAGGCTGACATCCAGGGCGGCAATGCAACTTACCTGATCTGGAGGCAAGCGCTCTAGTAATACAGAGCGCTGGGAGATGACATCATCTCCCAGCGCTCTGCATTACTGAGCACAGCGCGTGGGAGCTTCAGCTCTGTGCCGGAGGAGGCACAGAGCACTTTGCACTCCGCACTCCGCTAGACCACCAGGGACTCAAGGTAAGGCAATAGGGTGACCACGTCCCGGAATGGCAGAAGGGAAATGTGGTCACCCTAGTCACTATAAACCAGGAACTGGCGTCTGGTGCAGGAAATGGAATTACACTGCCCCCACCCGTAATTCAAAACGATGGTGTGGCCAGCACATGATACTCTTCAAAATGTGGTAGCTTAGGTGGTTGCCTACTCTGAATAGTACATTTATTCAACCACTGGAAACTACTGTCTCACTACAAGACAACATTACAAGTGCTTCTGAAAGACTTGCAATTACCTTTTCAATTTATTGCCAGAATCATCTGCCGATGCACATCCCTCTGGCACTCAAAGCATTAAGGTGGGCTGGTATTGTCTGTTCTCCAACAGAGACATGGCAAACTGTCCTCTGTGGCTGAATAGAAAGCAATGAGAAGAAGCCAAATTTACCATCTTCAGGGAGACAAAAGTGTTTCTGTGAGCTCTGATAGCATCACCCCCTATTCTAGCTTAGTATATTAAGCTACATTTCAATTTGCAAATGAGTCACTAGCAAAGGTGACACTGCAACAACAAACATGGTGAAGGCACGAAGAGACCTTGATGATGTTCGTGTATTGGAGGTATAATCACAGTATACCACAAGATGGATTAAGCTCCAGTTCTCATCATACTGACAAACTGGACCCCAATCGAACCTTAATGAATCTCCCTGCTGTGCCTACTTATTCCTTTGCATTCTATGGGATAGGTGAGTCACTTTCTATAGTTCTTCACAGAATAGGATAGTAACAGCTCCATTACTGCTTGACAGTTAGAACTGTTAGAACCTTTGAATAAAGCAGGGTTAGTACCCTTGTTTTACTTAGCAGGAAAATCCTTACATTTTTTTTCATAATAAAATGTCACTGATCCTTTAACTATAGGCGCAATATGCAGCCTCTGAACAGTACACTGTCAGAAATCCATCACAAATAGGTCATTCAGTGTGCTCACATATGGGTGTAAAACATGGATTCTATGTGAGTAATATAAGCATTCAAGATAAGTAACCAGCATTAACATGCAAATTCATTTAGTTAATTAAATGTTGGAATAAACATATTATCTATGTAGAATTTCAAAAAAATGATGTTGCTAAATAAGTTGGTGCTATTTTTTAAAGCAAATGAAACACAGACATTTGCTAGATTTAGTTATATAATAGCAATAACAGCAATTGTTCTATTTCATACAAAGTGAATGAAAACACTTACATTACAAAAACTTCTAAATGAGCCTACAGAAAAGTCTACTGAGTATTGTAAACTATCCATGGGGTTAAAGGGATAGTAATACTTCATATTTAAAAATCTGCATCTTGTAGCTATTAAAAAAATAAACTAAATGCCCCCAGTGCCATAAACCATAAAGGTTTGAGAGATAATCATATTTAAAGCCCCCCCCCCTTTTCCTGAAGTCAGTGCTCTAGCTGACTGCAGGGGAACCCGGTCCCGGGAACAGCGGAGGCTCTTCAGCAGAGCCGAGATCGCGTTATTGGAAAATAAATCCTTCACAGGAACGGTCTTCTAAGTGTGCTTGCAAACAGTCAGGTGGGCCACATGTAGCCCATGGGCTACACATTGATTTACACGCATTAAACATTATTTTTGTTCTTCAGATTTGCGATTTTTGTTTGGAATACATGGAGGTCACCATTTTGTCTTCCATATAACAGTGAAAGAATGGAAAGAACACACATACAATAATATTTCAAGTGAGTAATGAATCCCAACCTCTATTATGAGATAATTGCTTGTCATCAGTTTTAAATTTGGTGACATGATGACCATCTAGCTTTTTACCTAACAAACTCTGTGTAGTTTGCAGTTAGCAATATATCGACTAATTGTACCATATCAAAAATGTATTAGGTCCAGAACTAAGGATTTTCCCAATCAGGTTCAGAATATATAGGGACTTTACTGGCCTTCTTAAATTGGACTTGTCACCCTAAGACAAATTTAGTTTGTTTTATAGAGAATTACAGTCTATCTAGAATATTGTACAAGTTTGTTTGTTTTTGTAAACAAATCATTTTTAAGCAATTATCCTTTATGTTTTGGTGGCACAGTATACAAGAACTATACAATACTAGCAGCAAGACATGGCTTATGATGCAAATGGCACAACACATTTCAGATAGCTCATAGCTATTAGAAGATAAGTGAAGTGTCCATGTACCATAAGCCATGGCTTGCTTCTTAAATTCCAGAGCTCTCAAATAGATTGCTCCTATGTAGTATTCAAGGCTGTTAAACTGGTTATCACATCAGCACATTTGGGGCTTCATTTAATTCGGGCCATTGAAACAAGTGTTAGTGCTAAAAGAAAGTCACCAGAAAACATACCAATTTTTCCAGAGGAATTCAATTATCTGCCCCTTAGTCTCAGTAATTAGCATAGGCCAAATGCAAATCTGACTTGAAGCCTAATGCTTATCACAGTTTTCTGTTCTACCAACTCGCACTAAATAGAGTGAGAAGTAGGACCAGCAAAGTAAAGTAGCTTACACTCTATGTTTGACACGGTGTCAATTGTCAACCATGAGCTAGTTTCTTAATCACCCTCTCCCTACCAACACTAATATAAAATTAAGTTCCCTTTCCCCCAACAGTACCAATATAACCTAAAAATTCTCTGCAATTCCCCACCTACCAGCCATGTCCCCAGCAACACCCCCAAAACAAAAGTGTGTCTCTTTGGCCACTTTTAATGTTTGGAAGTATGATGCACTGCACTTGCCACTTCCCTGCCGCTTGGAGCATGTGAGGGCACGTCAGTAGGCATGCCAGTGGGTGTGACAAGCGTTTGCCAGGCACCCCTAAATATCTGGCACTCTAGACAAGTCTGCCTAATGAGAAATTGGCTGTATCCAAAGTGTTAACTTTACTTAAATTATGTGAAACTATGTAATACGTTTTGTTTAGTAGAAGGCAAGGAACTAACATCTGAACATAAAATCTGCTTTTGGTGTTGATACAATATTATTTTCAACTTACACACAAAATAAAATAAAAAGTTCCTACAGATTTAAAGAGGGCTCTTACCCATCCCTAACACTAGAGACATTTCCAGCTAATTGCATTAGACACCACTCTTGCATTCATGGAGTTAAAATCCCCATTTAAATCAAAGGACATTTAGGATGTTATTTCTCCCCTATGGTGCTGCTGGTTTGTTAAAGGAATCAGTTCTCTTTGTGCATAAGGCCTCATGCATTCTTTTTTCATTAACCCATTAAGGACTGCATGGTCCAGGGGTGGGCGGCTCTAGAGGACCATGGCACTTTTTTTTTTTTACACAGCAATGCATTCTGGGATCAAAGAGTGGCCACGCTGCGATCCCAGAATTCCATGACATGTCTGGACTGTCGCCGATCCTTAACACACATAATCACAGTCTTGACACATCTTTGGTTGTTAAAGTATTAAGGATATGCTAACACAAGAGATCTCAGCATGGAAGTACTGTGTTTATTACCTCTAGTGTCCTGAATTATCACATTAATCCAGTCATGGGGTCAAGGCAACTGGCCAGCCCACCTTGACTTCAGCCATCCATGACTGATGATCACCTAGGTCTCATCCATGTAAACTATCTATGATGGCTTCATAGGCCACTGTGTAATTCACTGTGCACAGGGCTGTTGAAATGTTCTGCTTCACACTTGCCCATTTACAGCCTAATGCAACACATTCATTTTTGCAAGGGTGACACCATATACACATCATCTCTGCCCTAATGTTACCCATGTAAACATACCCACAGTCATGTTTTATTATTTACACTTAATACAATTTGTTTTATATTTTACAAGCTAAGTTACAATTAGCATTTCTCAAATACTTCCTTTCAGATTACGATGCAAGGTTAAAATGGCATGTCTCTTTTGATTAATAGCCTACAAAATAATAATGATTTTGTGTATAGATTTTTTATCTGCAGCTGTAAAAGCCAAACTCCCAAGAGTGGATGCTGAAATACATTCACAGGCATGTTGTATTACAGAAACAGACAGAAGTACTCCTATTAAAGGAGAACTAGAAACTCCTAATATTAACCTCCCAATTACCTTACTATGGCCATAAAATGCTAACGACCCCTAGAAAGTTACATTTGTTCCTCAGTGCAAGAGATAACATCAGCAATTAGTTATGGATGGCAGGTCTTGAGGCAGACATGACAGCTGCTGGAAGTTTTTGAGACTGATGCAGTAAAAGTGCATGAGAATACTTAACCAGGACCGGGAAGGTGCATTGCAAATCACCCCTCTGCTCCTTAAAGAATTAAGATTACCATGTGCAGTGAGAAGATTTTGAGGTCCTGTGGTATTAATAGCAATGATCATGCCCTCCTTCATGGGCATAACATTCAGGACTGATTGAAGAGGTCAACTCTTGAAAAAAGGCTCGTGGGCAAAATAGTGGCCATTTGGATTTTCTGGGAATAGTAAGTCAAGTGGGTGATCAATATTAGGTGTTAGTTCTCGTTTTATCCACACATATCATGCATATCAAATATTGTGACAAGGAGGACACTAAGTTGACATTTTCAGCAACCAGTTTAACATTTTTTTATGTATTGTCTTCCATTGTCTATATCCTGGATGGATAAGGTTTACTGATATCCTTACAGTGTTGAACATTCTAAGGGCCAACCGTCAGTCAATATACAATACCAGTGTCATTGACAAGCAATCTTCCCCTTACTCAGGACAGACAGGTCCTCTCTGGTTAAGTACCCAATTTTGGGGGATATTCATTATGATAAAGCAGAGATGACTTCCATAGTGTATCACTTCTTCAATTCCTATCTTATTCTATGGAGCCTGTGCACTAAGATACTTCATCACCGCATAGCGATTCTCCCCCATTGTGTTCTTAATAAAAATCAGCTAATAAAATATCTCCAAAAATGCTATAGCAACAGCACCACTATTCAATGATAAGGGAAAAGAAATGTAAACCACAAACTATAAAAAAAAAAAAACAATACAGCTTTTGAATAATGCAAATCCCATGTGTGGGATTAACTTGTTTTACTTGTAAAAGCCCTACAACACATATACATGTTTTTCTTAATACATTTCTAGTATCCCTTTCATGAAACAATTCACTCATCTCTAGTCCTACAGAGACTGCTGCAAGTATAGCTATCAATATGTTAGATAAGATTGTGACAGAGCTTAGAAGCTTTTATTGTTTCACCAACTTATTTATAGTCACTGGGAACAGCCATTATTAGATTTGTACATTTGTTTCGGAATTATGGCAAAATTCAATGAAAATTGTGCTTTTCATGACATCTGAATTTAAATGAGAAATGAATGGCACAGAAATTGCAATTCCAGAAATATGAACAGCAAGTTCAACACTTTAGTTCAAATCCATTAGCTCATTAATTAATTCACATACTTACACCACTCATAGCGGGTATTTTCTAGATCAGTGGTTCTCAACTCCTGTCCTCAGGACCCACTAACAGGCCAGGACTTAGGGATTTCTCTGCTAGAGCACAGGTGTGGTGATCAGAGGCTCATTCACATTGATTAACTCACCTGTGCTCTAACAAGGAATTCACCAAATCCTGGCCTGTTAGTGGATCCTGAGGACAGGAGTTGAGAACCACTGTTCTAGATGGTGGCAGAGATGGTGGTGGAAGGGTTTTGGGGGTGATATTTTTAATGTTCATAATTTTTTGACACAACATGAAGAGGCCCAGGGTATTGAGGATACAATTAGATCTCTGACATGAAGGGAAGTGACAACTGGGGGGACTTAATGTAGAATATCAGTGAATTAATTTCGTTTGGCAACAAAATTCTTCACCAGTATTCTGACTAACCAAACTCGGGGGTAAACGAAATTCGCTTCATCTGATTGCTGAGAACAAGTCTACTCATTATTAGTATTTTAATACCCAGATATATTTTCCTATATTTTTTCATAGCATTATAGGGATAGTAGTACTTAAAATGTAAATAAATAAATATATATTGTAGGCTTTATACCCCAGAGTAAAACAAGGGTACCCCCACTGCTGAAAGTTGTTTTATTCAAAAGTTATTTAATCTCAAACTTGATTTTTTTAGGTGCAGTATGACAATGGCCAGAAAACGTACAGTGGAGTAGGATGGTGTAGCAACAGCACCACTGTGATATTGCACCTAAAAAATTCAAGTTTGAATTGTAATAACATTTGAATAAAACACGTTTTAGAAGTAGCAGTACCCTTGTTCTACTCAGATGGATAAACATTACAACATATATTTCTTACATATTAAGTATTACTATCCCTTTAAAGGACAGCTAATATCAAATAATAACACACTACTTACCTTACAGCCCCAAAGAAATTTGATCTTGCTGCAAGAGACATCTTCAGTCAATTCTAGCTAGTCCAGGACAGTTGCTAGCAGGACCTCAGACTCTGCTTACTGCACATTGTTATCTTAACACTTTAAGCACCAATGTGATGTGCAACACATCCTATATAATAATTTGGTAAAAGTTTGTAATGACACAGTCATGCGCACTAGAGACTGCTGTGCCTGCTGCAGTCATGCGTAGTAGAGACTGCTCGTGACACGACTGACCACGGTCTGAATTTGGAGTGCCCCCTCCGTATCAGCCACATCATGGGCGTCTCTACTGCGCATGACTGCACCTCTACCAGACGGCATTGTTGCCAGTGTACACGGGCTCTTCAACTATTTGCTTCATAATGCGTTGCACAATCCTCGGGTCCTTAACCCTATGAGTGCCAGAATGGAATGCAATACATTACAAAGCAATGTGTTGCATACCACCCTGGCACTCAAAGGGTTAAAGGGTTTTGTAGACTCATTCACTCTGCCTGCTTCAGTTTGAAAAAAAAACTGCCAGCAATGCTTAGGTCTTCCTCCATAGACATGACATCGAGGACTCATTGGAGAGGTTCTCTCTTGAACAAAGGCACAATTGTCAAAGTCATAGGGGCCATTAAGATTTTCTGGCCATAGTAAAGTAATTGGGTAGATAATTTTTAGTTTCCCTTTAAAGCAGTGATACCAAGTGTGCCCACATAACTTAAAAACACAGCGCTGTTTTTTATATTATTAACCTTTACTAAATTACTCTGGGTCCCATAAATTCATGTAGTCTCTTCCTGCCCCTTTCTTCCACTAAGTGCTGTATGTTCAAAGGGATAATGACAAAAAAAATGTATGAACGACAAAAATAATTGTATGCATGAACACCATATTTTCTATAGAGTATACAACAAAAAACTAGTGATGTCCATTGTGTAAGACACAAGTCCACAATAGAGTATACGACAAAAAAACTAGTAATGTCCATTGTGTAAGACACAAGTTCACAATAGAGTATACGACAAAAAACTAGTAATGTCCATTGTGTACGACAACTCCAGAAAAGAGTATACAACAAATAACTAGTAATGTCCATTGTGTACGACACAACTCCAGAAAAGAGTATACAACAAATAACTAGTAATGTCCATTGTGTACGACACAACTCCAGAAAAGAGTATACAACAAATAACTAGTAATGTCCATTGTGTACGACACAACTCCAGAAAAGAGTATACAACAAATAACTAGTAATGTCCATTGCGTATGACAACTCCAGAATTGCCAGGCAAAGGGGCGGGACAAGGGCGGGGCTAAACTATTCTCCAGTGTCGTATAGAAGAAAAGAAAATTTGTCATATACGACAAAAAGTCTTGCAAAAGACAAAATTTGTAAGTTAAGAATAAAGTGGAGTGAATGTGAAGTTCTGAATGAGAGAAACCTATAATAATAATTGAAGGAAACACAACGAAATCTCAGTTACCATACCTACAGTATATAATGACATTTCTGTCTTTAGTTAAAGCAGAACTTTAAGCTATTACTAAGTCACCACGCATGGCGACTAGCTTGGAAATCCATCTCTTACCTTTAAAAAAGATTCTAAAGAAGTCCTTGCCGTTTGGAGACTGACTGGCAGGTTAGTTCGGTCTGCGTGCCTGTGCCGTCAGTCCGTTCCAGTTACTATGTGGTACACTCCAATGCTATTCAATGGAGACCAGGACTAACAGCGCAGGCGTGCAGACAAGATGTCTGCTTTGTAGTCTCAGTTCCGGTCTCTAAACGGCAAGGATTTCTTTAGAATCTGTGATTGTTTAAAGGTAAGCGATGGATTTCCAAGCTAGTCGCCATGCACTTAATGAATGCATGATGACTTAGTAATAGCTGAAACTTCCGCTTTAAGACATTTTTGTCATTACAAAGGACAGTTTCAGTCAGGAATCATACTTCATTGACAAAACGACATATTTCTGATCACAACCGACACGCTCTGAAAATATTAATGAGCCCAACTACACTGTACTTTGAAATGTGGTTACAAACGACAAAAGCTATTTCGCTACTTCTTTGAACATATGGCCCTAAGTATCTCTCAAATGACATCAAAGGAAAGTTAATGAACAGCATGAACTGAGACACCGGGATGGTAGTAAAGTAGCTGATGCTATCAGAGGAGGAGGAATGGAGAGTAATGATACTCTTATTAGCCCAGCAATAAAAGGAGCTTGCTGAATAGTTTTTATGTGTATTTTTATGTATGTAATCTTGAGTACAAATTTTTTTTTTCTTCCATGATATGGGCATTTAACTTTGTTTCAATATAGAAGGGGCTTCCCCTTAAAAAGCACAAAATCATATTATTCTCTAAAGAGATATGGATACTAACACAGAGAATAGCTCACCGGTGCCCCCTTTCTTTGTTAGCACAGCTTGCAATAATCAAAAATGGTCTTTGTTTCTCTAGAAATAAAGGACACATTTCACTTACACAGATTCTATGTATAAGGAATGGTGAAATGACTTATTTTACCATTTACAGATCAAACACTTGCCAATTACAATGGATGCAGAAGAAGAACTGAACATGTAGTTCGGTCAATCTCAATGCCCCGGCACTAGTTTTATACCCATTTACAGGCTATTATTTAACCCCCAGGGATGCTAGAGAGCTCTCTAACAAAAGGGTTAAAAACTTTTTTTTCCTTGTTTGTTTTAGTCCAAGGTAGTTTATTATTTTCTGTGCTAGTAAATCGTGGATGGGACTGGAGGGGAGGCCATGTGATGAATGGGAATGTGGCCATAGTTGGCGCTAAGGGCAACCAGGTTTCTTTGCCAAGGGATGCCAGGGGTATGAATCCAGCCCTGTGAGACTGGTGTACTACCGAGTAAACCAACTGTACCATAAGGGACAAAAAAAATCTTCCATTGATTTAAAAGGGGCTTTTAACAATTTGAGTGCCAGAGGGGTATGCAACGCATTGCATGCCCCTCTGGCATTCAAAGAGTTAAATTACTGAACGTACGAGAGTGCAAAGCAATGTGCTAGAGGCCTCTCTGGCATTCAAGGGGTTAAAAGTCTCTTAAAAATGGCTCTTTTATTCAGCTCCTGTAGTTTACACTAGCTTTCATTCCACACAGTGGTCCCATTTATCAAAACGTTCATCATTTTCCTAAAGGGTCATTTTCAAGCTTTTGTGGCTTTAAGACAAAATGGATTTTTGCTGTAATAACATAAATCAGAAAATGAATAAGAGTACATGGAACATTAAAGAAGATAATGGGACGTACTTATGTACAAAAGGTACTTATGTAAATATGCTGTAAACACTCCAGGACATACTTGAAAATGAAGGAAATCTCAATGTATTCTTCCTGGCAAAACATTTTATAAATAAAAAACAAATTGTCATTGCTTTAATTGGGGCTTTTAACCCCTTAAATGCTACAGATCTCCAAAGAATACAAAGAAATGTTTTGTGAAGAAACACAATAAGGTGTGATTCAATAAGCTAAAGAGGAGCAATTCTGGAGCAACCCAACTGAAGAAATGCATTGGAGACATTGCTAATATTCAAGGTTTAACCCTTTGAGTGCCAGAGTGGTATGCAATGCATTGCTTGTGTTGTAGGTTGTGATGCGCATTGCAGCCTTACTTGAATGGCCAGCCCATATGTATGGGTGTTACAGTGGCCCAGCCATCAGACACACCTCTCCTGTAATGAGATTGGTGGATGAATGCAAAAGAAAGTTAATGAAAGAACATAGGTAACAGACCTGTAGCAGGGAATGGATATAGTTCATGTAGATACTGGGTGGGCAATATAGGGATGCCACAAACTGTGTGGTCAGGGATTATGGAAAATGAGATTAATTATATTACCATCCAGAATAAACATAGCTATATGCTATTCTGAGTTATATATATATTTTATCATTGTAATATTTTACAGGCATATATATATATGTGATTCATATCCAGTAATATTGGTAGAATAATAATGGTTACCCTCATATTATTGTTCTGTTATATACTAAACATATTATAGAGACAAAATTATCTGAAATCAAGGAGAACCTGCTCAAAGTGGTAGCCAGGGGAGGACTGGCAACATTTAGCCTGAGGGGCAAGTACAATTAATCGGCCCATTTCTGCTATGGCTCCAGCCCAACATCCCAGATCCAGCATGAATGTTATGAAGTGAGGCAAGTGATACTATAGAGCTTATAATTGAACTATTGGTAGATTAGTGATATCAAAGAGATTACAACTGAAATGGAGCTACACTACTAGTTTAGCTCCATAAACTATGTTTACTCCATTTACAGCAGCAAGAGGGAAATTGAGTGAGTCAGTGGCCCACTGGCCTAAACTTATGACTGGCCAGGGGGGCAATTTCCCCCCTGCCCCCCAAGCCAGCCCTCCCCTGGGGGTAGCACTGCTCTAAGTATAAATGGCTCAGCTACTCTGATGCTTGAAGAAGTGGGATATCCACAACTAGGATATACATATTGTATATTACAAACACTAGTTAGTAGCATATTTTCTGATATTTCAGACACTTTAAAATGTCAGTCATTTTTTACAATCGTTTTCCACTACAGTTTTTTCACACAGTTTAACCCAGGGTTCTCAAAATACCCCAGACAGTGCAGGTTTTAGGAATATCCTTGCATAATAACCTGTTCTCTGTTCAGTGATCTTGAATGAACCACCTGTGAAAAAGCAGATTTCTCTCTAAACTTCACACTGGCTTGGCTCTGTAGGGCAGTTTGTGAACAATGGTCAGATCTGACAATTGTATGTCAAGTTATGGCTGGTTTCCATTCCATAGCCATCTCCTTCACTGCAATGACTTGCTTTCTGAACTATTCGAATATTTTTTTTTTACCAGAGATTCTCCACCTCCAGCAGTCATCAGACAATAAAGAATAATTCAGAATCTTCTTGCTTGACCTGTCAGAATGATCGATCACTTAGTGACCATCCAGTAACTGGATGTGGAGGTCAAATATTTATCCCAATGTGTCTCTATCTCAAGGGCCTACCAGTGTGGTTCACAACAACTCATCAGGACAGGTGTTAAGGGCACCCCTGCTTAAAGGAGAATTAACATCTCCTAATCATAACCTCCTAATAACAAAAAAGAGAAAAGGAAAAAGAAAGAGGGCGCCCAATAGTGCCTGAGATCATTCAATACCAATACTGATTAAAATCCAGAAAGAAATATACTCACAAAAGTGAAGGCTGGAAATAGACATACATCTAAACCAGCTATAAACACATGGGAGGAATATCAACCTGTCCTCACTCAGGTATCTTCTATGTTCTCTGAAGTTGTTATTTCAGTGGAAAATCCAGGAAAAAGATAAAGGCTGCTGAATATCTTCCAAAATTGTAAAATTTATTGTGATAAAATATATAAAATATATATATGTATAAAAAGACCAATTGTAAAGACAATAATGTGTAACGTTTCGCGGCCTCAACCGCTTTATCAAACAAACTGGTCAATACAAACAAAGGAAACAAACTCAACTTCACTTACTATGGCTAGAAAATCCTAAACACCTCTATAAATTTGCTCTTGTCCCTTTGTTCAAGAAACAAGGCAAAAATGCATTGGGACCATAAGGTTGTATTGGTCACTGCAGGGTAATTGAAGAGTTATTATTAAGAGGTGTTGCTTCTACTTTAAAACCACAGATTAAATGTCCCAAGTACTCTTGCAATGATTTCCTCACATCCTGGCTGGATAAGAGGCGTCAAGGAGCAACCTGCTCTACATTTACCCCTTGGGAGTGATTGTTAATATTAGAGAAGTAGAAGTGTCTTAAACACTCTTAACTGTAAAAGTGAAATTAAACTATTTGTAAAATAGAAGCGAAAATAGAGGAATTCTTTGCCTTGGTATGCTGTGCTTGCAGATGGTTGCTTTCAAAAAAGTAATGAATACCTTTCTAGCTCAGAACAATATTGAGAATTAGGACTTGGCTTCAAGGCAGATAGGATGTTGATCTACTTGGGGCTTAATTGGTAATCTAGCCTTTCTAATCATGTGGCTCACGACTGAAAAAGACTTAGAAGCACCTGTCCTAATTATCCATCTGCCGGTCTTTTGGCTAATAGGATATGTAGGCAGCTTTTTTATTATAAAGTTTTCAAATATGCAAACTAGAATGCAAAGTGTCAAATTTACTTTAATACCCGTACCCCATGCTGCTGTCACAGTCGGCCCTCTGGACTTGCTTCTCTCTGTGCTTGAGCAGAAACCTTCAGGTTGTGGTTCCTGCCACTTTCACCCCTGCCATCATGGGATGTTTTCATCAGCAGGCAGTCATGTAGCAGCATTATGTCTTGATTTTTCCAGGATCCCAGGTCTGCTTACAAGCATTGATTGATTAATGAACTACAGCTGTACCTCATTTGGGAGACTATTTAAACTAGCCTGCCTGAGGTCCCAGTGTTCAGTTGTTAGCCCTGGTGGTGAAGACTCCATTTTCTGTATTTGATTCTGTATATGAACTATTACTTCACTTGAATATCACCTATCTTGACCTATGCTTGAACCTTGACTTTGATTGAGCTCCACCTGTCTCAACCTCGACTTGAACCTTGACTTTGATTGAACTCCACCTGTCTCAGTCTCTCCCTGCACCCTGACATAAATTTCCTGTCTAGACATATTAGCTTGCCTCCTCAGTCTACTGCTCCAGTCTCTCCACTTTCCCCAGACTACCAGTGTATCTATCCTAGTCCGACCTATGGCTCAACCAGAGGTGAGCTATGTGACTTCTCAGCCAGCACCTTTAATACAGTTTCAACCGGAGCAAAGGTACACTGGTGTCTGGCAATGCACCCTAGACTCACAGGCTTCACTCCCTACCTTTCATAAGCCTTAGGCTTCTTATCAGTCCTTTGTCCCACCATATTCCTGACAACTGCACAGGTTATGTATCAATTCTGGTCTACTCTGCATTGATGGAATTATACATTTTATCACAAAGCAACACAAAGATATGAAAAAGACCAACACTCACAGCTTGAAAGTTGTTTGCGTCCCTGGTTAAAATGAGCAGCAGGTTGAATGCAGCTGTCTCAAGCCAAACGGTTACATTCGGGTTACATTCCACCTGCAGATCTGTTTGGTCATGGGCCGAACAAACGTGTTGGTCCTTTTCATCTCTTGGCAGCAATTAGAAATCCATGCATGTTAGGGCCACATTCATTTTTATTGATAACAATGGTAAATCTTTTAACTATTCAAAAATATGCATTTGATTAGTACTAATACAAAAAAAGTTAATAAACTTAATTTGCACAAAAGAACACAGTTATAGGCCAAGTGTTAGTCTTTGATTAATCGATTAATTTTTATTACATGAACAAGAATACCGGAAAATATAAGAATAGCTGGTATTAAAGCAAATCGTTTGCACACTTTTCCTGCTCAGATAATTGAATTTTCCTTGAAAACTGCTTTGCAATGCACTGCACACATCTCTAATAAATAACACTTAATAGGACGTACTTGCTTTTTCTGCAGATTGATGCACTGACCTCTAAATATTGATAATATCTGTTTTCTGTCTGTGATTTCAGCTGTACTAGGAATACTTAGTCCTAGTACTGAATAAATTAAGGTTTGTGAATTGGATGCATGACAAGACTTGCTTTTCAGTAGCACAAACACAAACAGAATTTCACAGCAATGATCTTTAACACCATCTGGAAAAGATTCTACTTGTGTTTGTGTGTGTATTCCTAAAATAGATATCAGATGAGAGTTGGTACCGTGTTAGCTGTAGAAATACAGGAGGCAAATATAGTTTTTGATACCTTTTATTGTCTAACTAAGCAGATTTAGAATGCAAGCTTTCAAGACCTTAGGTCTCTTCCTCAGGCATGTTATACAGTTAAATATGTAAATCTCTCTTAAATACAAGTACACATTGCATTGTTTAGCATGGAATCAGATAAAAGTATCTGGATCTGGACTGAGTTCTCTTATCAGTCAGTGGTAAATTGCACTCTTCCTCTGAGGCTTTAGAGGTATTTACGATGCTCTTGGGTCTGTTGGAAAGGTCAATCAACTAAGTGATAATGTGACAAAAACTCTTTGCATTACATTTTAACATTAATTTTACCTCCCATACCTTTCTGTCCCTCTGAGTGCATAAATAAGAGAAAGCCTCATTACATAATTTATGTCTCCTCAGGAGAGAAACACTCCCAGGGGCGACAGTAAGAAAGAGATATTCATATCACCTCCATACTGTCATTCCTGGAAATACAGGGGTGTGTGATTTTGACAGGAGTGGGCAGGGGACCACATGCTCCTGTTCACCCCCCCCCCCCCCAAATATGCTGTCACCTGGACCTCTCTATCCTCCCCCAGCACAGTATTCCTTCATCTGGCTCATCAGTGTAGAAGGGCCAGGGCAGGCGCACTGTCCCAACCCTGGAGACTGTGGGACAATCTCGATATTAACATCAAGCGGAGGATGGAAACGGCATGTAAGAAGGAGATACGAACAGTGCCTGCCTTCACTAATCAGTGAGTAATAATTGCATTCATACGCGGTTTATAATAATGGAAGGAGTGCCAAATATGTCATGCTTAAAGTGTTTCACTACACTGCCAGCTGGCCTGTATGTAATGCATCTTTGGGTACATTCATTAAGTGAGCTAATCCAAGGCCGTCGATTTCTTCCTCCCATAGGAGCTTCCTCCATCTGCATCATGATTTCTCTCCTCCCGTATTTTGTATGCCCAGTCTCACAGCATCCCAGGCTTTCCACACGGGTGGAAGTGGTAGTCAGCACAACATGATTCAGAGTACTCCGGCTCCTTCTTTTGGCGTCAAACAAGAAGGAGATAGAGTGCACTGAAATTCATTGAGCCACCTACTTCCGCCACACACATGGAGAGCCTGAGATGCTGTGTGACCCTGCATACAAAATATGGGAGGAAGGTGGAAAAATTGTGCTGCAGAAAGGATAAAGAGCCTATGGGAGGAATGATGCAGAGCCCTGAAGAACCTCACTTAATGAATGTACCTAACTACACATTACATATGGGCTTCAAGTAAGCTTATATCCTCTCTTAAGTGGAACTCCATATGTGGTACATTCATTTTGCCGATCAAGTATTTGTGTGTAAGAGACCACTACCTTACCACCTTCAATTTATCACCCATAGATTTGAAGACACTGATTATGTTTTATGACAGTTGTTACTGGAAACAGCACGAAAATGCTTGCTCTTCATTAATACAGTCTTCCACCTATTTTCTTCTACTGTTTCCTTATGTTCACCATCACTGTTGGGTGATTTATTCAAATATAGAGCATTTTGATTACACACTGTGTTTTATCTAGACTCAAGTGTTCAGCAAGACTGGAACCACATGTATGTCTGCTTTCTTTATCACATAAAATGTAGTCTCCAGCTTACAATAATAGTGCTGAATTGTATTGAGGGTGCTGCGAAAGGAATTTCTCTAGGGACTCCCATACCTGTGTTCTATGTATACTCAGTCATTATAATTCAGTATTCTCCCTGCTGGTAGAGTCACACATGGAATTCCAAATGTCCCCACATGACCAGTTACTGCAAAGCTACATTCCCTACATAACATGATGGGCAACACCATCCCAAATTGCTATATATATATATATATATATATATATATATATCAAACACCTAATATTGGGTATAGTGGCGCCCCTATATTCTGAGTACCAAATAAGCAAAGACATAAAAAGAGGGACTAGTTGCTGCTCTCCTTATAGTCAGTGATCAGAATAAATAATAAAACAAAAAGAAACACAAATAAGGAAAGTGCCTCTAATATAAAACAATATTAAAAAATAGAGATGGATGCCTCAAAATAATAAATCTCTTCTATATCAACAGAATCCCAAATAGTACTATAGGTACCATATAGTGTTGATATATTTGGGATTCTGTTGATATAGAGGAGATTTCTTATTTTGAAACATCCATCTCTGTTTTTTATTATTATTTTTGTTAATATATATATTATATATATATATATCTGCAGCCATTGCCAGTCCACTGCAGGATAAAGGCCTCCCTCAGAAAGCTGAGGGAATGTACCATAATTTGCTACGCTGGTCCAGTGTGGGTTGGCAGATATTTGACCCTGCTGGGGACTAGAAACTACGACCCTGAGGTTTGAGCTATGTCACTGGGTCACATAAGAGACCTTAAATAATTATTATATACTTATTTGTGTGGCTGTGATAACTATTCAGTCATTGGACAAGCTAGGCTAATTGAACTATATGATTCTGATTATTAATGCATGGTGTGTGTCACATTGATCTAAATCCAGAGTGTGGAAACATTCCTCGTGCCCATCTGTTTCACCCTCCTAGCTCCGTGCACTAAATAAATATTCATGGCTGGGTTTAAAAATTTGTAGTAAGGAGGCATTAACCCTTCTAGTGCCAGAGGGGAACTTGGGAAGTAAGGAGCTTCACAACCATCTGGTACTCAAAGGCTTAAAAAAAAATCTATTGGCTAACACAACTGTGACATGACACAATTCTATCAATCTGACTACAGTGATTTTGTCAGTGTAATTAACTATTGTAAGTACTATGAAAAGGAGTATGCATATTATTGTTTTAGAGCTGTGGTCCCAAGAGACATATAATTGTGTATAGACAGGTCAGCTAGTGGCTCATTGATTACAATTGAGCCACCTAGGTCCATTCAGGAGATGACCTACAAAGCTATCCTGTTGTTCGAATCACCGAGGGCTGCAGCAGGAAACCACTCACAAGATGTGCTATACTGCTTAGGTTTGTGGAAGGAGGAAAAGAGAGGTACTACAAAGAACAGGTATTTAACCAACTCTTCCTAATAATAAACCCTCACATGCCTTAATCTAGACAGAAAATCATAATGTCTTCTAAAAATGAATGCTGTGTGGATTGGTTCTTCAAAATTATTTCATTAGTATTTGATATCATGTCCTTGGAGACAGACATGATTCTTTGTTGCTGGACTCCTAGCTGCCAAACTCCTCCCACTGAATGCTTCCTTACAGAAGAAGTATTTTTTTTTATTTTTTTTTATCGAACTGTCAATGATTTTTTAAAGGGATACTAATATTTGATATTGAAAAATAATTTGAGAATTTGCATGAAGGACCATCCATGTCCAAGGGCGGCATGTTGCCCCGGGCCTTGTTTTGACATCCCTGATGTATGGGATTGAGTGGTATACTTCCCGTGGGTAAATTTAGAATAGACTGTCACTGTCTGTAATTCATTTTGACATGAATGTTGCAAAAGTATATTTTGCATGGTTTAACTTGCCGAGTAAAACAAGGGTATTCCTGCTGTTGAGAAATATTTTATTCCAAAAGTACAGTTTAAAATTTCAGACTTCAACCAAAAAAAAAATGCCAATTTAAAGCGGCCCTGTTGCTACAACATCCTATGGAGTAAATCAACTGCACCATAGGGGTCTTAATAATATTCTCATTGATTTAAATGCAGCTTTTAACCCCTTAAGACCCTTGACGTGCCAGGACCGTAACAACAGTCCCAGCACTTAAGAACCGTGACTGTCCTGGCACTTCATGGAATTCTGGGGTCCCTGCGTGGCAGTACACTGCTCTGGGACCCCACAATCGATTGGCAAAAAATGAAAATGCCCCATGGTCTTTAACTGCTGCCATGGCTAGTCGTTAAAGGGACAGTAATGTCCCATAAAAACATTTTATAGTTTTATAGAGCCTTAGAAAATAAGCAGAATGGTGCAAACAGCTATGGTTTCAGAGATATAGGGATTCAAAGTACCCCCCTCCCTCCCCTTCTCCGGATGTCAGCTGTAAAGCTGAGAGCAGGAGAATTGAGTCGTACGACTCTGGGAGGCTCTGCAGCAGAGCCGAGATCACGTTATCTATAAATAATTAATTCACTGGAAAGATCTACCAAGTGTGCCTGGTTTGCAAGCACGCTTTGTAGACATTTCCAATAAATTAATTCTTTATAGATAACGCGATCTCGGCTCTGCTGCAGAGCTGCCTGCTGGTCCCCGGACTGGAATCTCCTGCTGTCAGCTAGACGCTGATGTCAGGAGAAGGAGAGAGAGGGGCGAACTTTCAGTGCCTATATCTCTCACACCATAGCGATTTGAGAGATGGGTTTGCACCATTCTGATTATTTTCTAAGGCTCTATAAAACTATAAAAAGTTTTTATGGGACATTACAGTCCCTTTAAGGAGTCAACCCACTAAATACTATAAAGGAATTCTTTGACAGATAAATACCAAAAAATCCTTGCCAAATCTTTAGCAATGAGGCAGACTTTAACCCTTCGAGTCTCAGAGGGGGGTGCCCAACGCACTGCAGAGCCGAGGATGTAAGTTTATATAGCAAAATGTAAGGGAGCTTTTTTAGCCTAAAGAGTTCATGTAACAGACATTATAAAGTCTAAGTTTGTGCTGGCTTGTCTCTAATGCCATGATGTTTTTAGATGTAGTAAGGGGTCTTCAATTCACTTTTCCCAATATGCTCTTGAGGAAAAAAGTTTGGACTCCCACCATTTATTATTAAATATATATTTATATATTTTTTTTTGTGCCAACATTCCATAGAGCTGTACAATAGACAGACATACAGAGATATTAAACAGTACCAATCAAATATGGAAAACAAAAAGGTCAGAGAGCCCTGTTCGTGCCAGCTTCCAGTCTTGTAGTGCTTCCCAACTTTTTTAAAACTGAGGGACATACTATTTTAACCCTATGAGTGTCAGAGGGATCTGCAATGCATTGCAGAGACTGGCATGCAAAGACTTAAGTCGATTTATATATCTCCATGACACATTTGTGTAGGATAAACAATATACATTAATTTATTTAGGAAGGTGTGACACATTAACCCTTTAAATACCACAGAGACCATGAGTTTTACACCCCTCTGGTCCTTAAATGTTAAGCTTAGTGCCATGACATAAACATGACATGTGACATTGTAGTTAATACATTTATCAATGGTTTTAGCTACACATAGACTTCAGTGGGAATCTTCTAGATAAAACCATTCATAACACTTATCTACTGCAATGTAATGTAGGCGTTAATAAGGACTGATGCAAACCAACTGCACCATTTGAGCCAACAAAATCCTAAAATTCTAATTAAGAAAAATAGGGATTTTAGCCCCTTCAATGCTTAAGGTGTCTAACACATTGCTTCACAATGACTGAAGATATGTCTAGCACTCAGTGGCTCAGATCTGCATATAAATGAATAGTAATTTTTATTTATCCCATATGATGCAGTCTGCCCCAGAATTACTCCATTGCCGAGATGCAATAAGGTTCAATAAGGGCTCAGGATGGAGATTTTGTCTTGGATCTGTGTCAAAGGTACTTCATAAATATGTATTAACCTGTCATATCTCCTTCAATCCACCTTCATCACAATCAATCCACAATGACTCCAAAATGTTTTACAATTTTTGCACTTAAAGGGATAGTAATGTTTAAAAATAAAGGGAGCTCCAATTAATCTTCATAGTATTTGGGCCATGTAGAGATGTAGTTCTAGAGTAATTGAATGATAAATTATCCCCCTCCCGTCCCTTTTACGGATGTAACACTGCTCACCTCAGAGCAGAAACACTTACAGATGGATCACAGAGAGGGACAATCTTCAGTTAGCATAAGGAAAAACCTGTAAAGGTGGGGCAGGGTTTTCATTGTTCTCACAGTAATAAGATTGTCCCTTGCTGCGCGCTGTCTGATCTCAAGATCAGATTCCACATCTGAGGGGAGGTGGCTTACACTAGGTAAAAGGGGCGGGAGTGGGATACGTTATCATTCAATTACTCTTGAACTACAACTTTGACAGTATTGAAATAACACTCTCCATGGCCCAAATACTACGAAGATTAATTGGAGCTGCTTTTATTTTGAAACATTACTATCCCTTTAAGACATCAACAAGTAAATGCAGGATAATGAGTCATTGTCGTGTTCATGTTACACTGTTACTTTCAAGATACTTTGTGATAAGAATATTTATTTTCTAATTGTTTTTGAGATATATACGATTAGTACCGCGCAGACATTGTTTTATATGTCGTGTTCATGTGGTTGTGTTTATATGTTAAGTTGGCTGTTCACCACATGCACTAAGCACAGTCCCAACATCGCCTACCTCAGCAGATACTTCACCAAGCTGGGTGCCTGATGTGATTAGCAAAGGCACAACACAATGTGGGTGCTTGTCTCATTAGGACACATGACTGAGGACTGATATATTTTACTGCTGGGTTATGTTACTTTGTGGGAGTGTGTCCATATAATCTTTTGTGACATACGGTACATATGTTCAGATTATGGACACTCATTTAGGTTTTTGTTCTCATTTTTAGTTTGTGTTGATATATTTATGCATTTATTTATGTTTTGTAGGTTTTATTCACTAGATTCCCTTTGTGTACCATGTGGGATATTTCTAAATATAAGTTTACCTTTTGGGAATGAGTACATTCATTAGATTAGTGTATTTTTCACTTAAGGTTTAAATATACTGTCCTACTTATAAAACAATGGTATATTATATATATTTTCACAAAAGGTATATGGTTATTTGGTCAATCACAGGGTTAAGGGTCACCATTTTGGATGCAATCAGATACAGAATATAAAGGGATCTGTTTATTACCGATAATGTTTATTAAGTTACAGAAATATTAACACCTAAATAATTATTTTTAGTAGTGCAGCTTTTAACCCTTTCAGTGCCACAGAAGTATGTACATGAGAGATGCAGTTTGTGGTGCTGTAATCAAAGAGGATCTTCTCCGCTCCCCCGAGCAGAGAGAATGCTCTCAGACTTCAGAGTTGTCAACTTGCTGGCGATGTGTAAGAGCGGGCATCCCTTCCACATCACCAGCATTTCATCAATCCTCCATCAGCCATATAGTATTTTGGTAAGGATGCCAACACACTTAGATCTACCTATAGCAAAAAACAGCATCTCCAGTTAATATTCATAGTATTTGGGCCATGGAGAGTGTTATTTCAATACTGTCTGAGTTGTAGTTCAAGAGTAATTGAATGATAAAGTATCCCCCTCCCGCCCCCTTTTATCTAGTGTAAGCCACCTCCCCTCAGATGTGGAATCTGGTCTCTTGACTGGACAACTTAAAGCAAGGGACAATCTTCTTACTGTGAATATAAGGAAAACCCTGCCCCCCTTGACAGGTTTTTCAGGTTTTTCCCTTATGCTCACTGAAGATTGTCCCTCTCTGCGATCCATCTGGATAGTCTTGCTGTTCTAAGGTGAGCAGTGTTATATCAGTAAAAGGTACGGGAGGGGGATACTTTGTCATTCAATTACTCTTGAACTAAAACTCTTGCAGTATTGAAATAACACTCTCCATGGTCCAAATACTATGAAAATTAATTGGAGCTGCTTATATTGTGAAACATTACTATCCCTTTAAAGCTTTGATAGGCAAGAAAGAGAGAAATGCACTCCATATCCTTCGGATACTCAAAATGGTTAAGAAGAGCATATTTAGCCCTCTGGGTGCTAAATACATTTCCAGTTCAGTGCTCTGCAACGTTTTGTAGCCTTCTATCACAAACAGTGGGTTAAAATAGGAATTAAAATGGTTCAATACTGTACAGGTAATTTTAAAATCCCACTGATTACAGATACCTTTTTTGTTACAGACCATAATGAATCCAAGAGAGATTGGTAGGAAAACTTTCCTCATAACCAGGGCTTAAAATCTAGCAACAAGGTTTTAATAATTCACAATCATGCTGACCCAGTCCTTTTGAGAGTACTAAAACACGCACTATGACAATACATGACAGATTGGAATGCCCTTTCACAATGGCAGCCCAATTCACCTGTGCAGCCAGTCTGCCAAATTTCCCTTTCCTTTTGCTTCTACAAGAATTGGGTGAACATCAATCAAAATGTCTGCAGAGAAAATGTACAATACCTAGGAAAAAACAGAACCGGATTTAATAAATGGAAATTGCCTATTTGAATAATCCTAATAATACTTCAGCTTTTTTATTGAGCCAATAAGATGAGCATAAAAAAATTGTAATTTTAAAAATGGAAATGTGCCCACTGCTCAGTTATGGGTGTTGAAGTTTTTTGGGATGGGAACTAAAATAGCAGAGTTTACTTTTCTGGAGGTCAAGGATTAACCCTGTAAAAACCATACATGTGTGCAGGTTGATTGTGTGTTTTAGTGCATCTGTCAAAACTGATAATGCAGTGATGAAACATACAAATAGAGAATCAATAACCAGTAAAATCTCATGTATAATACATACCTGTATATAATTCGGAGGTGTAAATTTATACACATAAGTTCATACTCACCATTGTTTTTCCGCCCTCTAGCCACCAAAAAAAAATGAGTAGATCCAATCCATAGACCTCTGCGACCTGAAACTACAGTAGTGCCGTGCGAGGACCTTCAGGTTCTCAAAGGGCACTATCATTATCTTCAAATACCACAGGTCCTCACAGGGGGATACAGGAAGAGGGAAGCAAATGCAAGCACACCACATGCTGCGCAGACATCCCAGATGCCTCCGGAGAGAGTGATTAGAGTAGTGGTTCTCAACCAGGGTGCCGTGGCACTTTGGCGTGCCTCGGACATCAAATTAGGGTGCCTCATGTTTTCTATTAAGACTTTGACAAAAATTGTAATATTGTCTTTTAAATGCAGAAATATGGAAACTGTTATGCACAATATGTTTATTTTTATTATTATGATTGCGAGACCTAATAATATCTGTATATTTATGAATTGTACCCTTTCTTATGCCCTAGAAATTTTACATTAAAAGTGTTAGGGGTGCCACGAAAGTTCCAGAATGCGTGATAGGGGTGCCTTCAACAAAAAACAGGTTGAGAACCACTGGATTAGAGGGAAATGATGGTGGCAGCATATTGAGATGGATGGAGGAAGGGAAGCAGACATATATCATTTTTTTTCTTGTTTATAATACGCACTGCCCACTTCACATAAGGTGAAAAGGGGCAAAATTGGAAGTACTATACATGAGATTTTACAGTAAATGTAAGGAAATTCATTAATGTTAGACCTATGCATTGTATGGTAATTTAAGACTGGCAATGGGGCTGATGTACTAAGAACTGAAGCAAACCAACCTAATATGGGAGGCAGAAATGTATCAAACGTTTCCACTGTCATGATCTCAACTCCCCTCCTCCTGTGTTCCACCAGTGATTCTGTTGCTGGGAGAAAGTGATTAACAGCTGGTCCACGTAAGAGTCAGTCAAAGATTACTGGCTGATGCCCACGTGGGTCAGTCATTTATAGGTAATTATGATGATAACCATAAAATCTAATGTAACTTATGTGAAAGATTATTCAACAGCTCTGATCTGCCACCTAATTAGCAGATAGGTCTTACTTTCCAGACCTGCAGGAGTTAACAGATATGCAGCCTAGCAATATTAACTCTTGCAGTCTTGAATACTAAACATTCTTCCTCCCAGTGAGCACTGTTAAGATGGAGGTCTTTCCTTCCAAACATTTAAAGGGACACTATGATCAAATATAATAACAATGATAAAAATCAACAGAACTAATGATTAATACATAATGGCAAGTACATATATATATATATGAGAGTAGTACTGTACTGATAGCTCAATATTCTTGGTCCCTGTTTATGTGTACTTGTTATTCTATATTGCTATTTTAGGCTTTTGGTCAACCTCCAGGGCCTAGAAACTGGACCATTGCTGACTGGTTTCCTTTCACATTCTGCATTGGTCCTTTCTCTGCTGCCAGGCTACAACTATAAAAGGGTATGAACTGCACACTATTGAAGTCGGGAGATACTGTTACATAATTTACAAGTTTAATTGTAGTGTGGTGTCTGTCACTTGGTATTATTGTGCGACCAACTAAAAGGAGCATTAAAGCGGAACTACCACCCAATAATAAGATAGCATCACATCATTGCCCATCTGGTGACTAGCTGCTCAGTAGTGCTAGTCGCCAGAATTCTTACCGGATTAAAGAGAAATCTCTATTCTTCATGGACTGACAGCAAGACAGAGTGCGGACATCTTGCCCTAGTGACGTCCACGCGCCTGCGCTATCAGTCCCAGCCTGGTCTAGGAGGCGTTGCAAGGAGCCATTTGGCTCCGGCTGGGACTGACAGTGCAGGCGCGTGGACATCACTAGGGCAAGATGTTCACACTCCGTCTTGCTGTCAGTCCATGAAGAATAGAGATTTCTCTTTAATCCGGTAAGAATTCTGGCGACTAGCGCTACTGAGCAGCTAGTCGCCAGATGGGCAATGATGTGATGCTATCTTATTATTGGGTGGTAGTTCTGCTTTAACTATGTTGCCGGGATGAAAAGGTAGAATGAGAATCTCATTAAAAGTGTGAGATTACCATGTTGTGGGCTTAAGCGTCACATGAACATAAATATACATTGTTTTTTTTGGGGGGGGGGGTTGTCTGCCACCACTGAGGTCTCAGGGATCCTATCTGCCACTAATGTGCTGAGAAGGAGCATTTTTAAAAACAGTGTTAGTTAGGGAGGGTGGAACTTAACCCTTTAAGGACCCATAAAGCGTGATGACAATCATGGGAAAACGTCCGTTAAGGACCCATGACGGTCCTGGCACGTCATGGAATTCGGGGGCCCCTGAATCCATTGGGCAAAAAAGAAAAAATGCCCTGTGGTCCTTAATTGCTAGCCGGTCAATAAGGGGTTAAGGGGATGAGGGTGGATTTATGTGTTTATATCTGTATATGCTGAGTGGGAGTTAATAGGGCATGTCAGTGTGCTCCCCCATTCCTTTGTCCATACCGCTCTACATTTTGTTTCCTGTACTGGTCTAAGTAATGATAGGCAGGTCTCATGTAACGGTACAGTGCACTCTAGAAGAAATGGTAAGAGAACTCTGTATAATAAATAAATCTCCCAATTCTTATATTATTCTAGGAAGGCACTTTTTCAAGAGAGAGGGGTACCTTACTGAATAAGCCCCTAAACAGGAAATGATTATTATTATTGCCATGCTGATCACATAAAAATGCTGTCTCATATAATACTGCTGGTTTCTTATGCTGGTGTATTGTCCTGCAGATCTCATGTAATGGCACATTCTCCTGCTAGATGCGTATTCTACTGTTGTTATGTGATGCTCTGCTATGTCTCATATACTGTTGTATTTCTTTCCTATCACGTTACAGTGGCCCTTTCTGAACAACCTGGAAGGACCAACTATGCAGATGGCCCAATCTCTCACTGCTCTCTAGTTCAGGGCTTTCCAAGTTCAGGCCTCAAGGGCCACCAACAGGCCATGATTTAAGGATTTCCCTGATTAATCACAGGTGTGCTACAGTCTTATATCTGTGAACCACAAAGCAACAAATACTTTACATTTCAAAAGAATAACTCCCAGTGGGTAACTCATTTTACATTGTTAGCTCTGTGGTGCCATACAGGTCAAATATTTTTAGCTCTGTAATATCACATGGGTCATAGATTGTAAGCTCTGTGGTGCCATGAGGGCACCACAGAACTTAATCCACAGTGGTAATTCCTGAAAAATGTAAAGCTCAGTGGTGTCATGAGTTATGTATTGTATATTGTATTCTCTGTGATGTCATTTAGATGAGTGACCCTCTTGGAATCACAGAGCTGTAACTGACCCACAGTTGGTAATTCCTCTTAGGTTATACCTCTTACAATATAGTTAAATGCAAAATGTATTAATAATAGAAAAGTAGAGCACACTCTATACACAAGTAGCAAGCAGAGGGTTACAAGCCAGCGAGCACTGCTATCAGGAAGAGTAGGCTGCCAAGCTTGACCACTCTGCTGGAGACTAGGTCTCAGCCACTGGTAGTCTCTGCAGGAACCAGGAGCAGGAACACTGGATCTTGATCCGACAAAGCAAGAGTACTGACTCACGCCTGCAGTCAGTAGGGAGCGATATCTGACTCACGCCTGCAGTCATTATAAGGAAAGGGATACCTGACTCACACCTGTAGTCAGTATCAGAGCTACTCTACCAGAGCCCCAGGTCCTCACTAGATTGGGTGTCTGCTAGGTACAAGGAACAAACATAAGAATAGTCAGACAGGGCCACAAGGCAGCACCAGAGTGGGTAGTAAGACAAGCCAGGTCATACACAGTTCAGGTAGTCAGCCAGAGCCACAGGTCTGCATCAGGTTGGGTGTCCACTATAGGGATAGACAAAAGAATAGTCAGACAGAGCCACAGGTCAGCACCAGGTTGGATGGAAGACTAGCCAGGTCATACACAGAGCCCAAGGTAATAAAACTGCTATTAACAACAACGCAAGGGCAATTGAGTCAGGACTCATACTGCCCTTTAAACCCCTCCTCAGGAAGTAGGTAGGAGGAGCAGCTCAGAGGAAGGAAGTCGGTAGGAGGGGACTACAGGAAGCATGGCACATAAAACAGAGGCCTGCGGCATGCTTGAAGCCTCGCACCTGCAGATGATGCTGAAAACAAGGTAAGGTGTAACAGGGAAGGAGAAGAAACTCACCACCACCACAGACTCAGTCTCTGTCCCCGGAGACCAGGTAATGCAGTCTAACATCTGAAAACCAGAGTGTCCAGGGCAGATCCAGAGAGTTCCCAGTTATGACAAGGGTGCAATGCTCTGACTGTTTTATACACTGATATAAAGATCTGTTGGCATGGTATAATGTTTTGCTGTTCTCTTCTAATTGTGTAATTATCTGCTGGTTTCATATTATGGCGCAAAGATCTACTGGGTTTTTTAATTTCTGTGGCACATAAGGACTTCCTGTCCTGTCTAAGTTTACTGTAACACTGAAGATAATTGTATTCCTAGAGTTGTGCACTCCATGATGCATAGTTACTTAAAAGTGGTGTGTGTGTGTGATTTTTAGAATTTTTGCACTGGTAGCCATATTACCTGAAAACTGCCCTAACTTTAGGCAATATGGTACTGTTTTTAAAGGGATAGTAATGTTTCACAATAAATGCAGCTCCAACTAATCTTCATAGTATTTGGGCCACGGAGAGTGTTATTTCAATACTGTCAAAGATGTAGTTCAAGAGCAATGAATGATAAGGTATCCCCCTCCCACCTCTTTTACTGTGTAGCACTGCTCACCTCAGAGTAGAAAAACTGTCCGGATGTATCTCAGAGCGGGACAATGTTCAATTAGCATAAGGGAAAAAACCTGAAAAACCTGTCAAGGGGGGGGGAGGGTTTTCCCTATGTTCACAGTAAGAAGATTGTCTCTTGCTGTGATCTGTCTGGTCAAGATACCAGATTCCACATCTGAGGGGAGGTGGCTTACAATAGGTAAAAGGGATGGAAGGAGATAGTTTATCATTCAATTACTCTTGAACGACAACTCTGACAGTACTGAAATAACACTCTCCATGGCTCAAATACTATGAAGATTAATTGGAGCTACTGTTTTTGTGAAACATTATTATCCCTTTAAGCAGAACTGAGCCCTACTTTTGCAGACCTTGCATTAAACTTCACAACTCCTCAGAGTTCTTCATGAAGCTTGGATAGAATTATGAACTATGGGGCTCACCACCAACATTTGTTTTGTAAAATCATAATGGAGGATTCATAGTATAGCTACTATAATTTTATAGATCACTGCATTTGCAGTCTTCATAGTATATTAAAATGTATGATTATAATATTAAATATATAAGAACATTGGGTCTTATTCAGCGACCTAAAGTGATGCAATTCTGGGAAAAAACAATTGCACCATAGGGAAGAGATGAAAATCCCCCAGATTCCTGTTGATTTAAATGATAATTTTAACCCTCTTCATGCTGCAGATGTCTACAACACATTGTTTTGCAATGGGGTGGAGACCTCTTTATCATACAAAGGATTTAAAGACTAATTTCATTAAATGGGGATTTTCATTTGTCCCTTATGTTGCCACTGGTAATTGCAGCTTGCTTAATACAACCCTTTATCACACTGACATTAGTAGCTGTTTGATGTTCTTCCTTCTGCTTGTCTTGGTTCCATGCAATAGGTGCTATGTATCCATGAGGGACTGCAGTGAAGAATGATTTGCTGATGTCCAGTGCAGTCTACAGGCACAATGGGTCTCATGTATTCGTGAACTCCAGCCCTGCTGGTGATTGGCAGTTGCACCTCAGTGATAAATATCTTTAAAGGAAAACTAACCTTCTAATAATAACCCCCACTTACTTGGCTTGGTTCAAGACAGTGGCATAACAATAGGTGTTGCAGGGATTGCACATGCGACCAGGCCTGCCACTCCAGGGGCCCGGTGGCCCCCTGCGACCCCCTCCCCACCCGGCGCACACAAAAGGCCGAGGTCTGTGCCTTCTTCTGCACAAACCTCTATACAGCTGGAGCCCCTGCTCTGTCCTGTCTTCAGTAATGCAGAGCGCTGGGAGATTACATAATCTCCCAGCGCTCTGCATTACTGAAGAAAGGGCCGAGTGGGAGTTCCAGCTGAAAAGAGGTCTGTAAAGGAGGCACACACCTCTCCTGCCATGCCGCTGGACCATCAGGGAGGTAGCAGATGGACACGGGGGGTCAATAGGGGCAATGTGGAGGTGGAGATTGGGAGCAATGTGGAGATTGGGGGCAATGCGGGGCAATTTGGAGATTGGGGGCAATGGGGGGCGTAATGTGGAGGTGGACAATGAGGGCGGCAATGTGAAGTTGGCCAATGGGGGGGCAATGTGCTCAGCGGGGGGGAGCCATGGCAGCTGACTGCAGAGGTTGTGTCCATGGATGCAGACATGACAGTTGCTAGCAGTGCCTGACTCTACTCACTGCACATGGTAATCTTAAGCACATAAGGACTACAGATGTGTACAACATGTTCCTTAGCAATGATTTTTAATGCACCCTCACACTCTGCTCATTGCATATGGTAATCTTAACCTTTTGAGTGCCTGAATGGTGTCCAATGCATTGCGAAGCAATGTGTTGAGCACCCCTCTGGCACTCAAAAGATTAAACCTTTAAGGACCAGAGGAGGCTCGTGTATTCTGCCTGCTTCAGTTTGAGGAAAACTGCCAGCAACTGTCATGTCCACCTCCAGGGAACGGACATGCAGGACTGAATGAACTGTTGAACAAATGCACAAAGGAAAAATTCAGAGGCCATCAGGATTTTAAGGGTATAGTAATAAAAGTGGGGTGAGTTGTTATTAGGAGGTGTTAATTCTCCTTTAATGAGCAGTAATGCAGGTCTCTCTAAATGAAAAAGAAGTGCCGAGTTGCACTTTTATAAATAAGGTAAATTATTTATAAATCTGCCAGACTCTCTCTTGCGGCTGCATGCACTGCTGTCCTATAGGCTGTGATGCGGTCAGACCACTTAGAGGACAATAGTCAGTCTAGGATACGGGGAAGCAACCTTTGACTGTCCATCTGAGAGACTACAAATCCCATCATCCACAACAACTGGTTGGGGATGATAGGAATTATGCTGAAAAGCAAACAATTACCTACTGCTTCTCTAGGGCTGGGGTACATACACTACAGTTTAAATGGCTGTGATAGGCAAAATCAATAGATATTCCCTTTAATTCATAGATCTTATTAAAATGTTAATTTTCATGGCTATCCCACATTATAGTCACAGTGAAGTTTTTCATGTACATGGAGCAATTCAGCCTCTTCCCAATTTTTACCCAGCAAAAAAGGTAAATTATTTTGCCTGGTACTAGTAAATAATAGTTAACCTTTTGGATGACAACAATGTCTCAATGCACTGCTTTCTAGGGATTAATGAATAACGTGTTTTAATACGGAGCTGAGAACTGATGACTAAGGAAGCCGTGGGCAACCTGAGGATCAATTCTCACCATCCCCATCCAGCCAACGATGAAAATTGTAGTCCTGAACAGCTGGAGGGCCTGAGGTTCCCATCCCTACTGTACGGAGAGATGGGGCAGTAAGTCCTGACACAATTACTCCATATGTCCACTCAGCAGAAACTAATGATGATGATCACAGAATGTAAATAGAGATCAACATGGTCTACATATTCTGGACATCTGTAAATCATAATGGAAGCCAAAGTAATAAATGTTATTACACATATTTCTAGCTCCGGACATATAACTCTTTGCATACTGCAGATATCTCCAGCCACATGGTATCCTATCCCTGCTGAACGACAAGTGAGTCATTTAATGGCTCCGTTATTTGGACAAGCTCAACCTCAGCTGCACCCAAACATGGAGATCATTACATTAACCTCATGACGACTACAGAGTTAACCTCTGAACTTCACTTCTCGCGAATAAATACACTGAGAAATGGAGCAAACCAACTGCATCACAGGAGCCAAAAACAATTCCCACATTGTTCATTTATTTAAATAGGTTTTTTTATCCCCTTGGATGACTGTGAGATTTCCAACACATTGCTTTGTAATGTGTTGAAAACCACTCCAGCATTTCAGTTGTTAAAAGTACCATTTAGTCAGTGGTCATTTCTATTTGTAACCTATGGTGCAGCTGGTTTGTCCCAGAGGTTCCTCTTAGTACATCAACCTGATTAAGGTGACCACATATCCCATTAACATACCTGGAAACTCTCCAGATCTGCCCCAGAGACTCTGGTTTTAGACTTAATTGCTGGGTTTCCAGGGCAAGAGGCTGTTTCTCCTGCGGTGGCGAGTGCCTACTTCTCCTCCTTCTCACACTCTTCCTCCCACTTCCCACCCACTTCTTTTACCACCCTGTTCTGCCCACTTGACATCATAGTGAAGGTAAGCCCCACCCACCAAATTACACCCCGCCCCTTTGAGATGCAAATAGAGTGACTGGCATACGATGGGTCGCAGCACGAGCCCTCACAGGGGCACAAGTGGTTGAAGTTCCCAGGTATGCCCATAAGGGATGTTTATAAAAATCATACACTGCAGGGTTGCACCGATGCATGTGTAGTCCTGCAGAATGAAGTTGCATAAGTGTCCCTGATTTAAAGGGATATATGGTCACCTTAGCCTGACTGTAGGTCAAATATATCAAGCAGAGCTATACTGGGGAAAGACAACTGCTCCCTACCATATGTAGTGATATCCCTATAATGATTCATATTGTGCAACTGCACCACATTTGTGCCGCTAAGTATTTTCTTCCTGCTCTTTAGTCCAGTGTTTCTCAACGTTAGTCCTCGGGGCACACCAACAGTGCAGGTTTTCAGGTTGTTCCTGCTTAATCACAGGTGAGTAATTAGTGGCTCAGTCATTGTGATTGATTCACCTGTGGTTAATTAGGGATATCTTGAAAACATGACCTGTTGGTGTGCCCCGAGGACTGGAGCTGAGAATCACTGCTTTAGTCAGTCTAACCAGTCATGATCATTGAAGACCTCTAGTATTAATTTCATTATGAAACACAATAAAATGAATTATAGAGAGGAATTCAGTGTAAAGAATACTAGAACACAGGGACATGTCCTAAAATTGGCAACTGGAACAATAAGAAAAAAAAGGGATAGTAATGTTTCATAATAAAAGCAGCTCTAATTAATCATCATAGTATTTGGACTTTGGAGAGTGTTATTTCAATTCTGTCAGAGTTGTAGTTCAAGAGTAATTCAATGATAAAGTGTCCCCCTCCCGCCCCTTTTACTGATGTAATACTGCTCAGCCAGATCAGAAGGGAGGTGCCCAGGTAGACTGCAGAGAGGGACAATCTTCAATTAAGATAAGGGAAAAACCTGTCAAGGGGGGCAGGGCTTTCATTGTTCTCATAGGAAGAAGATTGTCCCCTGCTGTTATCTGTCTGGTCTATAGACTGCATTCCACATTTGAGAAGAGATGGCTTACACTAGGTAAAAGGGGAGGGAGGGGAATCTAGGTTTTAGAGATACGACTTATATCGTTGTTCAATTTTTTTTTATTGCCTACAAAATAAAATAAAGATAAAACGAAGTATTACTATCCCTTTAACAATGATGTGGAGAATCATAAAACCGGAGTAATAAATAGTCTGTAAAACTGTCACAAAGCAACATAAAGATACCTATACAGTGTAGTTATATATGCAAAACAAAAATTTCACTAGCGAATTCTCTGAAAATATTCTCAGACATGTTTATAAACCTGACTTTATTTCTTTATAAATATGAACCATCATAGTACATTTTAGCAACAATTCTCAAACATATAGTAAAAATATTTTTATACATCTCCCCCAAACTTCTGTACTAGAAGGGTAATAGATACATGGAATAGTCTCCCAGTAAAAGAGGTAGAGGCGAAAATAGTAAGAACTCTTTGATAGATATAGTTATTCTAAAACTAAAATACATTAAGTCTGAGCTAAGTAGATAGGGAAATGGCATACTAGATCTGCCAGTGATTTCTTCTCTGCCATCAAATTCTATGTTTGGCTCTGGCATAAATGGGGTTAAGCCTAGTTTCTCCATGCGTGCTAGAGGGGTATCCTATGCATTGCATTTGGCACCCAAATAGTTAAAGGTCATATCAGCACAGGTGTTTGGAAACAGAAGATTTAGGGATCTCTGCACCAAATTCCAGCAGTCTGAGCCAGGCATAATGAGCTACTGCAAGCTAATTGGAGCTATAGCTATTGTGCCTCCTATATTAAATGAAATGGGAGTAAAAATGTAGGTAGAACACCCACATAATTACTCCACAAAATAGTGAGGAAATGCTTTTAACACCTTGGATGATATATCTCTATTGCATAATGCATCTAGCATCCAAAAAGCTAAACAAACATTTAAAGTTTAACCATTTGAATGCCAGTGGGGTGTCATGTCCACAAAACTGATTTTCAATGCGTTAGATAACCCTTTGACCAAGGGCTACTATTTAAAGTCAACACGAGAGGTAAAAATGAAAATGAATGTACAAGTGACAATAAAATCAATACTTTGCCCATGGTATATGGATTTAATTTACATAGCTCTTTAAAAATGTTAAATATAAGCAACTTGGTAGAAAACACATGGCAAAGATTTACAAGATGAAGAGGACTAACTACTGCCAGGTGCATCTAGATATCTTTACCATGCTATAACCAACAGCCACAAGGTTAATCAAATCTGCCAAAAGCATACTTCAAAATTCTCTGGCACAGCAGAGGTTAAAATTGTTTAGTGAGCTTGCTGCTTTTAACGCAATTGTTGGACCATATTGCACTGTTAATCCTTTGAATGCCACGGAGGTGTGCAACGCAATGCGTTGGATGCCTCTCTGGCACTCAAAGGGTTAAAGTATTTCCTGCTAATAGGCGACGGATCTTCTGTACAATAAATGCTGTGCTTCGGCGATTAAAGAAAACTTGGTGCAACATACTGGCAAGACCCAAGATGCAGCCAAAATGTATCTTAACCATTTCAGAGTCAGAGCGCTAACCAACCCCTCTGGCACTGAAATGGTTAATATTGTTGGAGAAGCATATAAAAGGTACCCACCACGACATTTTTATAATCACTTTCTCTCAATGATTGGTTTCTCCACCACAGAATTGGTTTGTTTCCTGAATTGTAAAAAAGAACATGCAACAATCCGATGTTTCCCTTTTGTGACCACGGAAGTACAGAGCATTTATACATAAAACCATTACCAGTGTAATATTATAAAATGCGGAATAAGCACGTTAATCTATACTGAAGATATAGTATGAACATTCTGCTACAATATTTGATAATGAAACAATAAACCTTGAATTTCAAGTCATCAGACGCCTAAAATCGAATATTCCTTTCAGGATAAAACCAGTTCAGAAGCTAATTGCATTCACGTTGCAAGGATTTTGGTATTCGATTCGAAATGACATAACCATCTGATAGCCCGAGGGGTGCTCAAAGTAATGCGTTGGGCATCCCAGTGGCAGTCAAAAGGTTAACCCCTTGAAATGGTTTTTTTTTCTGTTATGAAAAATGCAATGGTTTTTAACCATTCAATTGCCAGATAGGGTGTGCATGCCCGTCACTCAAAGGGTTAAACCACTGCTTTCCCCTGTGCTGAGAAATACAGTGGCTATTTTAACTAAACAAAATAATACCCACACACAGCAAGAGAGAAATCAAAATCAGCAAATCAGGCAATATTGTGTAATTCTGCTTACACTTACAGTGGTGTGCAACATTTGGCTCTCCAGCTGCTGGGGACAATTACCCCCAATATCCCCAGCCGGCGACTGGTCGTGGATGATTGGAGTTGACGTCCTCAACAGGTGGAGACCCAAAGGCTACCTACCCTTTCACTAACCCCTCTATACAAATACATTGGCATGCTAATGTAATAATGAGCCCACCAAATACATTAAAACATACAAGTGGATTTACCTTTAAATGGAGCAGCGCAATAGCAATTCTCTCTCTTGATAAAAGCCTGGGTTTGTGTCTAATACTCCTGTAGCAGGAGCCTCTGTGGAGTTGAGTGCAATGTAAAATAGAAAAGCAAGGAGAAGAGTCGAAATATAGGTAAAGAGAGTGCTTCACTACATTTCAGTCTGGATTGTCTGCAGCTGACAGCTCTCTGGGAAAGACAGCAAATGCTTGTGTTGGATGCCTTGCTGAGCAGGCAATGTGTGCGCACTCTCCGGGGCTGGGAGCACTGGGAGAATCAATACACCTCATCAGCTCACAGGCTGCCAAGCAGCCAGTGCACTGCAGAGCACGCCTGGCAATGCTATGAATGACTCTCTCACACACACTACATCAGGGTTGGGCAACATGCGGCTCTTCAGCTGCTATTGGACAACATGATGGGAATTTGAAGAGGCACACAAGTCTTCAATATAAGACCAGATGAAAATAATTGCAGTTGCAGTTGAGCCCCAACCAATCACAGTTTGCCCAGTCCTGCACCACAGCATGGTTTAGAACAGGGATGTCCAAAGTAAGGCCCCGGGGTTATTTGTGGTCCTTGAACATAGCCAGTCGCAGATTCTAATAGACCTTAAATATGTGACTGGCTGCATAACCTAATAAGAATGATTTCTTTTTAACATTTTTTTTAGCAATTAGACAACCTAAAGTAGAGCAATTTTGGAGGAAACCCTTTGCACCATTGGAGGAGGTAGTAAAAATGCCCATGGATTTTAAATGTGTGTTTTAAGTTAACCCCATTGGCATCAATGTGAATTTGGGGAATTTTCATTTGTTTCCTATGGTACAGTTGGTTTCCTCCAGAACTGCTCCACTTTAGCTTGTTGAATGAGACCCTTAAAGATTAGTATGTATGTTTATGCAGCAAAGTGTAAGGTAGTGTATTAGCGAAGTCTTGTATTATATATAGTAGTCAGTATAACCTTTAATTTTGTGCACGCTTGTTTTTAATACCATTAAATTTAGTAGCATTTGCCCCTCAATTCAGTGTTCTATTGTCCGTCAGGCCCTTGGGAAAAAAATGTTTGGACTAGAGCTGCCCTGTCAGCACCCCAGTACCTTGTGTCTGTCTGTGACACTGTACATTTTTTGGCACTGTCCACCAAGAAAGGTGAAAAGTACTTTCTTTTTGAAAATCACCCCTGTGATAGGGTCTATCTACCATACACTGGTTCCAGCACCACTCATTCCCGTTCGCATTTTTTGGTTTCAGCCCCCTTTTGGAAGCTGAGATTGATTGGCGTTGTAGTTTAACAACAGCTGGAGAGTGACAAGGTGACAATCTCTTACGAGACCTCCCATTTCATGCAATACATTAAGGAAAATATAATTGCCAATGACAAGGAAGGAATTATTGGAACAGTGGTCCAATAACAGCTGGAGAGCCCTATGTTTCCCATCTATGTGCAACAGCATGGAATAGTTCAGTATACCACACACTTGTTCCAGCATCACTGATCCCCATTAGCTCTCTGGTTTAGTTCCTTTTTCTGGCTGAGGATGATGGTAGTTGTAGCCCAGTGACACCTGGAAAGCCAGTGATTGCCCATGGCCGACTGAACAGGATGTGAGCTGCAGCACAGCAGCAACTGGACAGTCACATGCTGGTCATCCTTGCACCATAGCATATGATATGGCTGCTTACTATACACTTGTACCAACATCAGTGATACCTTTTAGCTCTTTGGTTGGAGTTGGACAACCTATGGCTATCCAGCTGTTGTTGGACCACCATTCCCATCATCCTCAGCCAACCAATAGCTAGGGGGAGAATGATAAGAACTCTTGTTCCAGCAGCTGGAAAACCACAGTTTGCCTATAGCCAGCTGAGGATGATGTGAGTTGCTGTCCACAACAGCTGGAGCAACACAGGCTGCCCATCCCTACATTACTGCATGGAACAGGTCTCCGCATCATACACATATTCCAGCACCACTGATCCCCTTTATCAGTCTTTGGTTGCAGCCCTTTTTTATGCTGTCTTAACAAATGTGATTAACAGTTTATACATTAAATCCTCATGATAGCAAATTACATGATCATCTATTTTCAGCTTTAAAGTGGAGCTGTCACCAAAGAATTAAACTGTATATATTTTGGGATAGTCTTTTGTTTGTAATAGCCTTTTGTGAGACATGCTACTATTTTATGAGCTGGGTCAATAGTATCATCCATTATGCTTTAGATGTAGGCGAGCCAGCAAGGCTGCAACACAAGCCAAGCCAGAGCCGAGCCAGACCCTGGCCTGGCTAATGGAGTCAGCACAGGGTCCCATGCACAATAAGAAAACTGCAAGGACCAGCTGTCGGGAAGAATCCCATTTTGGCTTGGCTCTGGCTTGCATTTCTCCCACTGACTCTGAGCACAGACGAAAGCCAGGAATTTGGTTCGAGCCCACACTGGCTTGCCCACCATTACTGTGCTATGGTTGCATCTAGACAGAGCACACACACTGGATGCATTTCTAATAGCACACTGAGTGATAAGGCTTTGTTCACAACTTTAGAACATGTTTGCTATTATTGCGCTTAATGGACCATTGTGAACCATGTTTCCAGCAGTGCATAGGGAATTAAAATAAAATGCCACACAGTGCCACCAAAACATATTGCTTAATTTCTCAAAAAAAGTTTTAATTTTCAAAAAAATGTTAAGTACAAATTATAAGCAGATCTGAATTAGCACAAGCTTGTCTTAGGTAGCCAGTCCACTTTATTTTAATGTGGTCCATTGTAAGCCAGATGCTGCTATTGCAAGCTGGGCGCATAATGCCATTACATAAGTGTAGCCAGACTCAAAAAATAACATGGTTGGACCTCAGAAGATTGATGTGTGCACTATGGTGTGATAAAGGCATGATAAACTCTTCAGTATGATACATTCTCCAATTCCTATATTATTCTATAGACACTATGCTCTAAGACACAGGCATCTACCATACTGACCACTAGCAAAATGTGGCCCCTCTGCTATCCCTCACTCTTGTCTCCCTGTCCCTGAGCTCCCCAGTTGTGTCTCTGAGTCCCACTCTTAACCAATGTTTTTCACTCAGGACACTATTGAGAATGATGACAGTTACTTTCTAAGTAGAGAGGAAGTTGATCCAAAGAAAATCTGACTGCCATTTGGAGTCAGGAAATATGTTTTTTTTTTACTTACTTGGGGCTTCAATGGAAATGGCTACATTAGGTGTTTTGCCTTCCTCTGGATTAACAAGGGTGATGTGACATGGGCTGACCTTGATGGATGCATGTCTTTTTTCAGCCTCATCAACTATGTTACTATGTATTTCTAGAACAAACAAAACGCAACATTAGGGGCAAATACAAAATTCCAAAATACCTATTTATTTAAATGAGGCCTTTAACCACTTGAATGCTAGTGAGGTCTCCAACGCATTTCCTTGCAATGCACTTGAGACCTTTCTAGCATTCAAGAGTTGAAAAGTCCCATTTAACTCAATGGGGATTTTTATTTGTCCCCATGGTGAAAATGGTTTTACCTCAGAATTACTTAATTTCTTCCTAGTACATCAGTCTCAGTGTATCACAGGACTGAATGTGGTGTAAAAGACAGCATCGGCCTTACAAAGGCTTTAGTACCTTAAAGATTATGTTTAATATGTACAAATCCAAAAGAGGAGCAATTCTATGGCAAACCAACTACACTACCTCTTGTATCAAAGGAGTTAAAATCACAATTAAATCAATAAGAATTTGCTTTTTGTCCCTTATGGTACAGTTGGTTTGCCCCAGATTTTCTCGAGTTCTTAATACATCAGGCTTTAGGTAACCTGATGTGACAAGACATCCCTTATAATAATGATGCATGTAAGATGCATACTGCAGGATAGCACTGGTTCCTGTATGGCCCAGCAGAAATACATGTTAATGAGCACTAAGCACTATGGGAAATATGCCTTCAGAATAAGTGGTTCTTAATGTGCTTATCAGAAAGACTTGACTAGGTAGGTGTGCTTCAGACTGTAGTCATATTTACTGTTTTATTTGCATTTGAGCTCTGATTGAGTCCAATGATTGTGGTTTCAGTGTATAATCTGATAACTTTTGTTGCTTAAGAGCGAGGTCTATTGAAGGCCATTATTTGCTGTTAGGAGATGTGACCTAAAGGCAGACGTCAATATAGATCACAATATACTGCAGGGTTGGGCAATGTGAGGTCCTCCAGCTGCTTGTAGACTACAACTCTCATCATTCCCTGCCAGGATAATGTGAGTTGTAGTCTGGTAACAACTAGAGGCCTTCATATTGTATATCAATGATCTAAAAGAACCTTCAGATATTTTGCAAAAAAGTAGACATACACCTGACTGCTGTATGAAGCAAAGTAGCAAACCTAATTAAATAAGTCAAATGAAGACCCACTTTTTCTGTGGGCCTATTCCTCCTTTAAAGGGGAGATCTGGGGGAAGATGCACTAAGGTGTGTTAAACAGGTGATAAACCGGAGATGACTTCTCCAGTGATATCGCTTTTCCAAGTCCTATTTTATTCTATGGAGCCAATGCACTAAGATTTCTCCAACTTTGGAAATCTTAGTGCATAAGCTCTATAGAATAACATAGGGACTGGAGAAGTGATATCACTGGAGAAGTAATCTCCACTTTATCACCTCTTTATCACACTCTAGTGCATAGCCCCTGGTCACCTTATGGGTACTCATGTCTTTGTACACCTCTAGGAAAAAACAAATTTCAAATCACCGTGAGACTCGGGGGGGGAGGGGTTATGCACTAAGGTGTGATAAAGTGTAAATTAATTCTCCAGTGATATCACTTCTCCAAGTTCTATGTTATTCTATGGAACCTACGCTCTAAGATCTCTAAAGTTGGAGAAATCGTAATGCGTTTACTACACAGAATGACATAGGAAATGGAGAAGTGATAATACTGGAGAAGTGATCTCCACTTTAAGAATTCTTTATTACACCTTGGTGCATAACCCCCCCTTATTAACTGCAAGATAACATTGGGGAGGCAATCAGGGCTTTGCATAATTAAATGCAAATCAAAAGAGCTCTCCACTACTACATGGGGTAGATACACTAAGGTGTGATAAAGAAATCACTTCTCCAGTGTTCTAAACTCGCCATGTCCTTTTATTTTATTCTAGGAGCCAATACACTAACATTTCTCCAACTTGAAAGAACTGAATATATGTCAAATCCACAATGTGCTGGATACTACTATCAATCAAGGGCTTAAAAGTCCCATTTAAGTCAATGGGATTTTTTTTTTTATCACCCACTATGGTGTAGTTGATTTCCTCCAGAACTGCTTAAATATTTTTTCTGGAGACAGCCCAATATAGTAATGGGAAATTTTCAGCATTACTGTGTGATCGAGGTTACAGTAAAGCAGGCTACATCGCTACATAAAATCCCCATGGTAGCCAATGGTCTGTATTTTGATTAATTGACTCTTATTGAATTCCATTATAATCTCCCCAAGCTGATACTTGTGCATCAGTGGATAACAAGTCATATTTCAGCATGGAACTTACATGGCACGATACTGTAACATAAAATATCCAAAATTTTTGTGATGAACTCAGGCTAGCAATCAGCATATGTCTAAATATACATATAAATAAAATGTTTTCTTGCAAAACAGATATTTACTGATTTCTTGGTGGGTGGATTGGCTGCATGAATCACCAGTTTAATGCGGGGCAGTTATTAACCCTTTCAGTGCCAGAGGGTCATACCCCCTCTGGCACTGAAAGGGTTAAAACACATACTGCAATGTTGCACTACTTAATTTGCCGTGCTACAGAATGAAAATTTAATAAGCGTTCCTCATTAAAATAGAGATCTGATCACATGAGGTTATATGAATTCTGGACTGTTCCCTATGGTAAACTTGATGTGCCCTAGAATTGTTCGACTCTATTTTTTTCATATCTCTTAGTATTTGCATGCAGCTAGCACACACAGTAGGACTTCCTCATGGAAAGTCATCTTTGTAATGCTCCAGAACTGCACCTTTTTAGCATACTGAATGCGGAGGTCCCCTAGGACCTTATTCATCAAACAAAAGCCCCCCCCTTAAATCAATGGGGAGTTTTAATTTTTCCCATACCATGCTCCAGTATTGAACCTCATTGGCTTACTGATGGCCCGTAGGACCTTATTTCTCAAACTAAAACGTCATTCAACCCTTTGAGTTCCAGACAGGTGTCCAGCGCATTTGCATCATAGGAGGGAAATTAAAGCTCCCATTCATTTAAAGCAGAACGTTCATCAAAATGAAAGTGCCTCCCAAATCTTTATTAACATATCGATATGCATATAAATTATTTTATTATGCTGAATAGGTCCGGCATTATTGAGAAATACAACTTGTTCAACAGGCATCAGGGGGCCACAGCACAGACATCTTGACAAAAAGGCAGTTGTGAGTCTGTGCAGTCCTTCCTGGTCTCCTCCAGGATTCATGAGGGGAGTTCCATTGTACCTGAAGGTACAGGAAGGGACTGATGGCGCAGGCGTACAGATGCTTCTACAGCAACATCCCTGCTGCTGATGCCTGCCTAGCAAGTTGTATTTCTCACTAATTCTGGAATTATTCAACATAATAAAAGTATTTATATGTGTATCGCTATGTTTATAATGATTTGGCTGGGCACTTTAATTTTGCTGAAAGTTCTGCTTTAAATAGCTTTTATCTAATACTAGTCGAACAGCCCGTTACATGGGCCACAGTGCCACTTCCACCCGGTCGCGGGGCAGTCATGCACAGTAGAGACTGCCAGCGCCATGACTGATACAGAGCTGGACGCTCCTTCGGAGCGCCCAGCTCTGTATCAGCTGCAGCGTGGGCAGTCTCTACTGCACATGACTGCAGCATGCGCAACAATGTCTACTGCGTATGTCGCAGCGTTACACACGTTTTAGCGAATTATTATATAGGATGTTTCACTGTATTAATAGATCTATTTAAAAGCAATTGAAATTTGCAAAATTTTCTTTTCTGTCACTAATAAATACACAAAGGACATTATAACAATGATTGTGGTGATCAGCTGCTGAGATGATCTTCGCAGATAGTCTGCTCCTTACACTACTTGATATATATAAACCTTTATATCTGTTTATAGTGACATGAGAGCAGCCAGATTTATATTATTATTATTTAATTATAAAGCCTCAATGTATTCAGCAACTCAGTCAGTAGTATCAAAGAATAAATAAAATATGGGAACTGCATTTTTGAAAGCATTCTGTTCTTCCATCCACCCCCTGAGATGGGGGGGGGGGTAATTAATTTATGATCATTATGAAACTGTAGTAATGATCAGAAGGATGTAGCCTATTGGGAATACATCTTTAGGGGACAGCCCAGGAAGGCAGTATCTTTCCTATCTAAATTACATTTACTGGGGCCCTCATTTAAATAAAGATAATAACAATACACATTATTATTCTAATGTTTTCATTAAAACTTTGGGTTTAACCCTTGTTTTGCCAATGAAGACTGTAGTGCATGTGCATTCTGCTGAGAGGTTGCTGGCAGGGCAATATATTGCTTATCACTAGGGTTGCCACCCAGCCGGTATTTTACCGGCAGGCCGGTAAAAAATTGGCTTCTGTCCAATGTTAAGTCTATGGAGGGAATGCCATGGCGGTTTTTTTTTTGGAGAAAAGGTGGCAACCCTACTTATCACTGACAAAGTTTGAATGAACCCTCTGAAGCTGATGTAGTAAGTGAAGCAATTCTGGAGCATGCCAACTGCACCATAGGAGACAAATACAGATTCCTCACATTTTCATTTATTTAACCTTTCAAGGAACAGAGGGATTTAACCCTATAAGAACCAGTGGGATTTTAAACATGTGTTGCAAACCCATCTGGCCCTCAGTCGCTTAAGGACCAATGACGTGCCGAGACTCTCAGGGTTGTCCTGCACTTAAGGGCCATTGACAGTCCTGGCACGTAATGAAATTCAGGGGTCCCCACGCGGCCGCTCAGGGACTACTGAATCCAATAATTGCCTGCCACTCAGCCAGTCCTTAAGGGGTAAATGGGGCTTTCAACTCTGAATACAAGAGAGGTCTCCAACACATTGCATTATGCAGTTGGTTTACTTCAGATCTGCTCCTTGGAGATAAAAGGCCAGGTTGGCTAAATGGTGGTGTATTTGCTTTGATTACATCACGACATATGCACTAAGACAGTGTTTCTCAACGTTAGTCCTCGGGGCACACCAACAGTGCGGGTTTTCACTTTATTCCTGCTTAATCACAGGTGAGTAATTAGTATCTCAGTCATTGTGATTGATTCACCTGTAATTAATTAGGGATATCTTGAAAACATGACCTGTTGGTGCGCCCCGAGGACTGGAGCTGAGAATCACTGCACTAAGATGTCTTCACCATCACATTCCTGTGAATCTGCCGCTAATACTCCAACATAGCCACAAAACCATCATGCCTTCAGGTGGTTTATGATTTTGCAGTGACTACTTCAACTAATTTGCATATCGGAATGCAGCTTAATGAGCCATTGCCTTATCCCTGTGGGTGTGTTTTTATGTTAATTTGGAATGCCACATACTCTAAGCTCCAATAGCTGCCTATGCTGTTGGCGTACACGGCCCCTGGTGAGATCTTCCTATAGCTCTCTATGGAAGTAGAGGGTAGTTTGCTGCCTTCACCGAGAGCAGAGACAGTAGACACCTTCCTTTAACCCATTCAGTGCACTGCAGTCCCCTGTGTCACTGAAACAGTAAGAGCTTTAACTTTCATTGCCAAAGTTGATTCATAAAGTAGGAGAACCAACAGCAAAGCTGTTAAATATAACAGCATCTCTGCCATTCTGTACTTACTGAAATAGCTGATCAGCATACTATCTGCCGATCAGCTGATTAATGTAAACAGAGGCCTCACAAGACACTGAAAGATTTAAGGGAGTAATGGTGATGTTTGTGTTGCTGAAGTCTGAGCACATCCATGCCTCTTCCCCACTTGTCTTCTCTAACACATTGGCAGCATCAAGACAACCCTACATGCTAATGATTAAATCCTCTCCCCATTCCCTTCCATAGCTAATTCTTAGTGCACATGGCAAAGTGTTTCATATTCTTCATGCAAAGCGATCACCACACATGGCCAAACACACTTCACCATAGCTTCAACCCTTCTCCCTTCCCTAGCAAATCAAAGGGTTAATAGCAATAAAAATGTGTGTGTGTGATAATAAAATGTAGAAATACTGACAGATCTTAATTTATTAATTCTTAAAGGTATAGTAACACTTGTGGTAAAATATATATTTTGTAGAGCGTTTCCTACAGAGTAAAACACGTCTATTTCCACTGAGAAATACCTCAATCCAAAATTATGACAGCACAGATTTGCATTTTTACTTTATAAAGAGTGCAGCATTTTTTGATGTCCATTTTATAGTGACACAGTTACCAAAATTCTCCATAGACAGCACTAATGCCACTGTAAAATGGAAATGTCAAGGAGATATTTCACCTGTCTTTTCCCCTCATCCTCTCCCCCTAAAACAATGCAATTCTTGACTGTGTCCACACAGGCAAATTAAACAGAACTACAAATCAGTGTTGTTTAAGACATCCAATTAATCTCTTCACCTCTATGGAAATCTTCTCACATAAGTGTTAAATATTATTGGCAAAAGCCCATGTGAATCAGCCAGTCATTTCAGGCTGCGAAGGGCATTGGAATATCCAGTGTCAGTTGTGTATATGATCTGCACAGAAGTGCTATAGACCTGTGTGTAGACCTGGCATGCTGCGTCTTGGATATGTTCTTCATCCAAATCACCAAAGTTGCAACATGCTGAGTTCTGGTATGCTCTTCATGGGAATAATTGCCCATTTGATCTGCACCTGAGGGTTCAATAGCACAATATAATGAATTTTGTTAAGACAGAGACTATGCCAGCAATGTGACCCTAGCCTTACCTTATAATAACTTTTGAATAAAGAATCTCCCAACAGAGTATCCTTTTTCACTCATCAGAAGTCATAGTATAGGTTCCTTAGGAATTAGTGAAGAATGTTCCCAACTCCTTTGAGTGCCAGAGGTGTGCGAAAAGCACTGCTCTGCAATGTGTTGCACATTTCTGTGGCACTTAAATCTTTGTGTGCCAGAGGCTCCACAGTGCATTGCTCGCCCCTCTGGAACTCAGTGGGTTAAAGGATTAAGTATCATTGTAACTGCAAGCAAAAAAAAAAAAGTCTTTATTAATAGGATATTTCCCAGCTCCGCTAGCTCAAAACGATTAGCATGCTAGATGTTCGTTGCCGTGTTATTAATCCCGCTGTGTCAGCCTGATGTCTCAGTAAAATCTTTTATTTCATGATGCAGCTGACAACAATGGCAGACATTGAGAGGTGGAGGGGGGTTTACTCTCTTCCATTCTTTCTTGAGATTCTGTTCATATATTGTCTGGTGCACATGCTGTTTTCTAAGCCATACACAACAATTAGGATGACACTTGGAGATGGCAGTGAACAGAAACAAGGACAGTTCATGTGTGGGAAGGGAGAACCCATATCTGATAGATCTACACCCCTGTTTTGCTAGAAACACAATACACAGCACACCTTATGCAGAAAAGAGGAACAATTCTGGAGCAAACAAACCACATTATAGGGAAGAAATAAAAATTGACAAATTTTCCAAAGACTTAAAATCACTTTTTTAAACCATGGAATGCTAGAGAGGTCTCGGGTACGTTGCTTAACAATGCATGAGGCACGTCTCTAGTATTCAAGGGGTTAAATGCCCAATTTAAATGAATGAGAATATTTATTTGACCCCTATACTGCAGCTGGTTTAATCCATTAATGTTCCTCATATCTTTTGCACATGAGGCTCAGTATAGCTGATTTACTATTATGAAAAATTCTGGGGCAAACCAACTGCACCATAGGAAAAGAATGAAAATTGTCATTGATTCAAATGGATCTTTGGTTCAAGACCTTACCAACATTCAAGGGGTTACCGTATGGTGCAGTTAGTTTGCTTCAGAATTGCTCAACTGTATGTTTTGTGCTTGTGGCCTATATTTTATAATGATGATTCTAATCCACATTCACATCTATATAGAAGTTACTGTAAAGGAGAACTAACACAGCCAGGACTAATTGAAGACATTATCTCTTGAACAAAGGTAAAAGGGCAAAATTCATAGGGCCATTAGAATTTACTGACATAGTAGGTAAGTGTGTGTGTCTGGGGATATAATTATTAGATGTTTCTTTTCCTTTGAAGTGGAAGCAAGACCTTATGAAAAATGTGGTTTATTTGGTTTACATTAGAGAAGAGATGTCTAACAGATGATATGATTACCACTTACAAATATATTCAAGGTCAATACAAAGAACTATCCAATTAATTATTTACTCAAAGAGCTGAGCAAAGAACAAGAGGTCATCCATTAAGACTAGAGGAAATGCACTTTCGACTAAAACAAAGGCAGGGATTTTTTTACAGTAAGGGCGTTAAAGTTATGGAATTTTTTGCCTCAGGATGTTGCACTTGCAGATACTGTAACTGCTTTCAATAAAAGCAATGGATACCGATCTAGCACAGAACATATTGAGAATAATGACAGATGGCTTCAATGCAGATAGGTTGTTGATCCAGGGAACTATTTGACTTCATTTGGAGTCAGGACGGAATGTGTTTACCCACTTGGAATTGGAAATGGCTTCAGTGTTTTTTTATTTTTTTTGCATTCCTCTGGATCAACAGGGATGTTTTGGCATGGGCTGGACTCGATGGACGCATGTCTTTTTTTCAGCCTCGTAATCTATTTTGCTATGTTACTATGAAAGAGCTTTCAGAACCACCTATGTTAGTTACGTTTTTACTTACAAGATAGGAGATGATAGTTTTCTTTTAACCCCTTGAGTGCTTCACAATGCACTCTAGCACTCCAAGGGTTAAATCATTTGAGGAGTTTGTGCTCTATACAGCATGCAAGGTTTGATAAAGTAGCACATGTGTAACAATCACCGTTTTGTATGATCTCACACAGAGGTGTGGTGACTGTTCAGTGGTGGCTATCCATGCAGAAACTCATTATTCCATCTCTTTTTTTTTTTTCCTGCTGATACACCTGCTGTATGTGTTGCTGCTGCTCAGATAAAACATGCAGGTGACTTTAGGTTTCTGCAACTGACAGAGAACATCTACCCATTCACAGGGCCAGATTTACAATAAGGCAGAGTAGGAATCTGCCTACAGGTGCCCCCCCACAGAGGGGCGCCTGTCATTGGGATTGCTTTTTTAATTTTTTTTTTTTTTTAATTATCCTTGCTGGCAGCGCAGTGGCAGAATAATCCCCACCCCCGGCGCCCGCTCCATGTCGCCCTCACATTGCCCCCCCCCCCCAGTTGTCCGTTTTCTACCTCCCTGGCAGGAGATCTGTCATCTGTGCCTCTTTTTGCACAGTCCTGTAGCTGCTGAGCTCCCTCGTCGGCTCTTTAGGAATGCAGAGCGCTGGGTGATGACATCATCTCCCAGCGCTCTGCATTCCTGTACAGGAGACCGCGCAGGAGCTCCAGCAGCAACAGGACTGTGCCAAAGCAGGCACAGATGACAGATCTCCTGCCAGGGAGGTAGGAAACGGACAACGGGGGGAGGTAGGAAACAGACAACGGGGGATGGGGGCAATGTGAGGGCAACATGCAGATGGTGGGGGCAAGTTGGAGCCGAAGGTGGTCAATGTGAGGGCACCATGGAGATGGTGGGGGCAATGTGGAGTTAATGGGGGGCAAGTTGGAGCTGATGGAGAGCAATATGGAGATGGTGGGGGCAATGTGGAGCTGATGGGGGCAAGTTGGAGCTGATGGGGTGGGGGGCAATGTGAGGGCAATATGGAGATGGTGGGGGCAATGTGCAGCTGATGGGGGGCAATTTGGAGATGGCGGGGACAATGTGGAGCTGATGGAGGGCAAGTTGTAGCTGATGGGGGCAATGTGAGGGTAACATGAAGCTGATGGGGGGCAAGTTGGAGCTGATGGGGGACAATGTGAGGGCAATATGGAGTTGGTGGGGGAAATGTGGAGCTGATGGGGGGCAAGTTGGAGCTGATGGGGCAATGTGAAGGCAATATGGAGATGATGGGGGCAATGTGGAGATTAGGAGCATTGTGGAGGTGTCCAGTGGAGATGGCCGGGGGGGGGGGCGCTTCAGATTTCTGTGCCTACAGGCTCCTGAGATTTAAAATCGTCCCTGCCCATTCAAAGAAAGGGTGTTAGTCAGAGCTCCCCAGATCTCACCTGACATTAGTACAAACAGAGTAGATACAGAGGGAAGGGGAGTGACACAATTTTACTAATAGGAGGAGGGGCAGTTTATGATTTTTTTCCTTTACAGTAATAGGGTTATGAATGTACATTTAACCCTTTGAGTGCCAGAAGGGTATACCCCTCTTGCACTCAAAGCGTTAAGAGTGGTATATGAAGGGTTGGCTTGTACAACCTTTTCTACTGACCTAAATTTGGGAACAGGTACAATAAATGTATTATTTTTTTTTCTCTAAACATATTGTATTACTTCCCCCACAGTGCCGGCACCCTAAAATCCCAAGTACCACACGTTAAATGATCCAAAATAAAAATAAAACAACAATGTGGAGAGACTAAGGCCCGTATTTAGTATATAAACCATTTAATTCCCAAATTCCCATTGAGTTCAATGGGGCATTTAACCCCTTGAATGCTAGAGAATTCTCCAGTGTATTTCTATGCAATGCACTGGAGACCTCTCTAGCACTGAAGCCCCATTTAGGTCATTAGGAATGAGCAGTGCAGTTGGTTTGCTCCAGAACTGCACCTCTATTACTTGGAGAAAACATACCTACATCAGCACCAGGCTAAATCCCAGTTACAGCAGTGCTTTGAAGACCATCACTGTAATATATAAGGTGACTGACTGTGATTTCCACCTCATGAGTTTAGAATGCCCTTTTATCCTTTACATACACTAATAGCACAAACTCACTTATTATATATACGCTATGAAATAGAACTCATTAATTAAGAATGCGTTAATGCATTACATGTTTTAATGCAATATCAACTTTAGTGAGGCAAATATTCCACACTAACACACACATGTAGGCACATACGCAGACATACACACAGACAGACACACAAACATAGGCACAGGCAGACAAATACACAGACATACACACACACATACATACATACAGACACACATGCACCTACATACAGATACAGGCACACATTCACACACATACAGATATATAAACACAGAGATATAGACACACCTAAACATAGATATACAGGCACCCATATACATAGAGATACATACACACACAGATACAGAAACACATAGATACACAGATACAGACACACACACACACAGATACACACACACACACACACACAGATACAGACTCACATACATACATACAGATTCAGACACACACATATACAGGCACACATACACCCAGATACAGATACACATACTGTTATAGACACACATACATGCATACATACAGATACACGGATATAGACACACAGTGACAAACACATACATACAGCTACAGACACACACACACACATATACATACAGATACAGTCACTCATAAACACATACAGAGATTTACACATACATATACAGACAAACATATACACACACAGATACAAATACACGCATATACAGACACACACACACAAACACATGTACACAGACACACAAATACATACAGACACAAATACACAGGCGCACATATACACAAATACATACAAGCACACATATAAGCACACACGTGTGTGTATATATATATATATATATATATATATACATACATACAGACACGCAAATACACAGACACACACACATACACAAAACAAAGCAATGTTGATACATACCTCCCAACTGTCCCTCTTTAGGAGGGACAGACCAACATTTAGACCCAAATCCCTCTGTCCCTCTTTCCCACCAGGATGTCCCTCTTTTTAGGAGATCACATTGCTCCACAGCAATAAAACTCACATTAATGTTTGTTTAAATGTCATTATATGTGTTTATAAATTAGTCTGTGTAAATAAAATAGTTTGGTCTTGTTATAAGTCATTTATTAGATTACACAAGGACGTATCAATAGGTCATGAAATAAACTAAAAATTATCGGTAATGCCCCGCCCACCAGCCACGCCCACAGAACACCACCTAAAACACAAGTGTCCATCTTTGGCAATTTGAAATGTTGGGAGGTATGTAGATAAGAAGTCATATAGACAAAAAATGGGAGCAATACTGGGCTAAACAAACTGCCCAAGAGAGAAAAATGAAAATCCTACAAATGTTCACCAATTTATTGCTGGCTTTTAACCCCTTGAATGCTAGAAAGGTTTCCAGCTCATTGCTTCGCAATGCATTAGAGTTCTTACTAACATTCAAAAGTTTAAAACTCCCATTTCATTCAGTAGGAATTAATCTTCCTCCCCTTTTTTACCAGTGGCTTGCCACTGAATTTCTCCTTTTTTCATTTGGAATATGACCCTAAGTTTGTGTTTTGTATTCTGCTGTTGTGTCCAGACTTTAAACTGAACAGGAAGGATCAAAATTCTCATAATACATTTGGCAAAACATATTTTGTATTACTCTTATTCTACACACATACTCCTACACAATGATAATGCAGTATAATAAAATATTTCCATCTCTGCTTCACTTCTGTGCTACCTGATAAACATTTCCTGCAGACAGATAAGTGGAACTGCACATAACAGTGGTCTGTGCTCATACAGATAAACCAATTCTACATTATTGCTACACCCTCATAATTAGCTGTGGAATTATATTCCTGCTTATAACTGGCAGGAAAAATAATTCAGTCACCAAATGGATGTGAACAATAGATGAAGGGACTACGCTGTTTTTTCCTATATTCATTTTCATGCTTTTGTAAACTGGAAAAATTAAAATAATGCACATGAAAAAAGAAGAGAATAGCAAAAAATTCTGTGGTGTTCCTAACATTGTTGATTAACTGCAGAACTAGCATGGCAGCTTTCAAAACACAGTAGAAATTACAAAATAGTATGACAGACTAGGACATATTTTCCTTTAGGTAAAATAGTCAACTGCCTAAGGTGATTTATTTTGATGAGTACTTCAGCCATGCTAAAAATGCCCAGCATGCCTAGCTGTGGAAGTGCTACAATATATATGTGAATTCAGCAGCTCTTACTTCAATCCTTAATGGACCTTGTTGTTATCAAATTCCAGTAACATCAGTCTTCAAGCCAATTTCATCCACGTATATATGGGCACTCCAGGTAGGGTAGAAAGGACCATTTGAGTGCTGGGTGCTGTGAAAGAGCCTCCCTTTAAGCTCTAATAAACATGTACAACAATAGCAGTATCACGCACTACCATCAGAAAATTTGAATGAGTCCATAAATAAAATCAATAAACTTTATTGGTAACAAAAATGCATACCTTTGCAATAATCTCAGTCAACATAAGTAGTTAATGGAGAGACTGGTGGGCTATAGATACATGCAGTCAGATGTAAAAAAGAAGCATTTCAGGCAGATCCACGTGTTTCTCGTTGATAACAAACTTTGTGTACCTTTGGTCTATCCTTATTAGTTCCTAGCTATATCTGCCCATAGGCAGGTCTCAGTCAGATGGAGGCACTACTAAACCCACTCCAACCTCTCCTACACAGGCACAGGACTCCGTGTGAACTACAGGTGAGTGCCATGCTCCACCACACTCATCACAGGGAAGAGATGTTCCATTACATATTGTATTAGAAATGTGAATTTTTGTTATTAGTGCTAATATATTTTAGAAACCGTACACATTTTTATTAACATTACTATTTTTGGAAGCAATGCCAAATTTAATAGCATGGCAATTTGTATATCCGTAATGCAATTTTTTTATTTTTTTTTATTTTTTTTTTTTTTTACAAGAAGTGTAATTTTTTTTTTTTGTTAGCACAAATTTTATATAACTATTACCTGTAACAGACACAATTGTAACTGCTATTGATTTTGCAGTTTTATGAAATAGGCCCCTATGCCATCATCTTAATTTGACCTGATATTTTTGCCCGCTAAAAACCCTCTCTAATATAACTAGGATTCTTTATCTAGCGCTAGCGTTGGGGTGAGTAACATACACACCTTTTTATAGACAACCCACACTGTGAGTCTTAGTTCTGTCTGCCTCACTCCATATTGCAGCTTCTGTCTTTTAGTTTGCCCTTTCTCTCTTTGTCTGCCCCTTCTCTCTTTCAGTCTGTCTCTCTGTGTCTGTGGATGCCTCTCTCTCTGTCTATGGATATCTATCTCTCTCTCTGTGAATGCCTTTCTCTCTCTATACATGTCACTCTCTCTGTGGAAATCTCTCTGTGGACATCACTCTAATCTCTGTCTCTCTGTTTCTCTAAATGTCCATTTGTGTGTCTCTCTTACACCCACTGTCAGTGTCTCTCTCGCGCTCTCACACACACTGTGTGCCTGTGTCCACCTATATCTCTGTCTGAGGATGATGGGGGTTCAGGTTTAACAGCTGGAGAGCAACATGCTACCATTCCTGCTTTAGTCTGAGCTCATTCTAGCAGCATGTGTTCTACTGATGATGGGAACTCTGCCAAATTGAATGATCACATATAAATGCTAGAAACAAATATTGTCAAAAAGGACAGAAATTCCCTTTTAATTTTGCTGGGTTATGGTTTTCTCTCACATGAAATCCACAAAAAGATTGTAGAATGCCCTCACATGCATTACTGTGCCCACTGCCAGCCCAGATGTTTGGGAAAGTTGACAGAGCATGTGAATTTCATGTGTGTGTGTGTGTGTGTGTGTGTGTGTGTGTGTGTGTGTGTTATCAGTGGCAGTTTGAGAGATTGAAAGAACATCTTTTCCACCACCATTTTAAATCTATGTGGAAACAGGAACCAAAGGCCCTATCACTAGAAGAACCTGAAAGCTTTCTCCAAGAACCAACATAGACTATACTATAAAAGAAGAAGTGGTCATGTGACCACAAATTCTAGGTCTGTGCTTCACACATCCCAGGTTGGCAGCTAGGAGGAGATCTGAATATCTACTCCACACTACCTGAGCCCAGCATTACACACTAAATTATAATGCACACATTCTGGGGTGGCAGCTAAAAGGAGATATGCAAATCTCCACCACACTGCCTGAGCTCAACATTTACTGAACATCTGACCTTCACAATGTATCTGAGACTTATCTGGCATACAAACAGTTACAGTTCTATTTAAATCAAAAAACAACTGGGAATATTTATTCATTCCCCTATGGTGCAGTTCATTTGCTCCAGAATTGCTCCAATGACTCCTAGTCCATCAACCTCAGAATGTTAAATGATCTGGAATAGTTATATAACAAAAAACTACATTACAGTACTAAAGGCTGTGTTTCACTTTCTAAGCGTCAGATTGGTATACAACCCATTGCACACTACTTTCATTCAAGGGTGAACCATTTGAGTGCCAGAGATGTATAAAATGCATAGCATTGAAATGTGTTGGAAATTGAAATGGTTAAAGTCTTTACCATTATAAAACATGTTAAAGGGGATCAACTCTTACTAAAGTTTGTATTCTTCGTGTAGCAGCCAGGCCTATGTTTATATTTGTGTTTTTTGTTTGTTTTTAATCATATTAATACTTTGTAGTATAGTATAGTAGTGGGCAACCTGAGGGTCATCCCTGGTCTATAAACTGACGACTTTCTGTTCACAACCTGTTCCTGTTACATAGCTGTTCAGAATCATGGGTGACATCTTCATAAGTTTTCTCCTTCATTGAATCTGAAACCCATTGTCATGAGGATGTGTGAATTCAGTGCACACTGCTTAAAGGGATAGTAATACTTGAAAATAAGTTTATTTTATATTGTAGCCCTTAAAAAAAACATGAAAAATGATATGTCTTATCTCCCAAACCTTTATGGTTTGAAAGATATTCACATGTAAAATATAGTAAAATTCTCTTTTCCTGGCTGTTTCAGCCAAGTCTGCCATCTAGTGGACAGATTTGGAATTCGGTCCACAGAGCAACCGGCAGCTCTTTAGCAGTGCCGAGACCACGATCTTTGAAAAGAACTGCTTAACTGGAACTATCTACAAAGTGTGCCTGGCTTGAAAGCACACTTTGTAGACCATTCCAATTAAGAAATTCTTTTTAAAGATGGTGATCTCAGCACTTCTGGAGAGGCACAACCTTCCCGGGACGGATTCCAAATCTGAAGGGTGGAGCAATGACGTCACTCCAGGGGAAACTTTACTTCTGAATATCTCCCAAACCATAAAGATTTGGGAGATAAGACTTATATCATTTTTCATGTTTTTTTAAGGGCTACAATATAAAATAAACTTATTTTCAAGTATTACTATCCCTTTAAGAAAGTCCTTCTGTTAAACAAATCAGGAGCTACTGTTTCCTAAAACAGGACTTCTTTATTTCTATAAATTAATGGGAACCTATGCAGGGATCAGCAGGGTGGGGCACCACCAGAAGAAGAGAAACAAGTGAATTAAATAAGCCTGGCAGAAACATTCATGATGGATTGATGCAGAGATTATCTTTGTAGATGAAAACTAAAAAGTAATAGACATATGTGGTCAAGAAGTGAATTGTAAATGTATCAATGTGTTGTGCAAGAAAAAAAACAATTTAGAAATATTTTTCAGCAAAATATAAATAAAGGTAACAAAATCCCTCATAAGCAGGAAATTGTCAAAATGCTACCTAAGAGCAAGTTGGGTATTCAGGCCATTACCATGCACCGGGGAGTCTAGATGAACCAGTAACATTGGGGTTAAAGGTTATTGTACTCTTGGGGAGTCTATACAGGAACCAGTAACATTAAAGATTATTGTGCTCTAGGAATAACTGGCTCTTAGATCCTGATTTAAACCAGATGGAGAGAACGGAAAATTCAACAGGATTCTTTTTTGTAGGATCTATGTAATCTCTATCCATATGGATAAACAGCTGGAATTTAATCTAACCCCATCAATGGGATTTGAGCTGAATCACTATGGTGATGGTTTTAAAATGTTGAGAAATGATAAGTTGAGGTTATCTTTAACTGTTTGTATAGTATGTTCTAGAACAGTGTTTCTCAATCCGTGCCCACAGACTAGAAATTGAGGATTTCATATGGTGCTGTAGGTTTTTCCAGATTTACCCCTTTATTCCATCCTGAATATGTTCTTTTATCTTTATTTTTCATATTTTTATATACACTGGGGTATATGGATAAAGGTAAAGATTTAATAAATCTGGAGCAAAACAGTCGCCCCGTAAGCATCCAAGGAAGAAAGAAACCCCCAATAATTTCACATACCTCCCAAGTGTTTCTCTTTTGGAGGGACAGTCCCTTTTTGAGACCCAAATCCCTCTGTCCCTCTATCCCACCCCAGTGTCCTTCTTTTTAGGAGATCAGGATGTGTGGGGAGTATATAAGTGTATCACATTGCTCCACAGAAATAAAATTCAAATTCATGTTTGTTTAATGTCAGTATATTGTTTACAAATGAGTCTGTGTAAATAAAATACTTTGGTCTTGCTCTAAATCATTTATTCAGTTACACAAAGTCATAGGCATCTGCAGAAATGTATCCAGCCTGTCCAGCACCTATATTTAACTGGGGGGGGGCAAGTGAACCCCCTTGAACCCATGGTGTCAATAGGTCATGAAGTAATCTAAAAATTCTTGGTAATGCCACCCACCAGCCACAACACCAGCAATACAGCCTAAAATGAAAAATGTCCCTTTTTGGCCATTTGAAATTTTGAGAGGTATGACTGCAGTAGGACTTTTTCTCTAGTACATCTGAGGGGAGATGCACTAAGTATCAATGAAATGGTCATATATGTTTAGTGATGTGTGGCGATCATGTTGCCATGGAGAATATGACATATTTCACAGTATCATTCAAGTTCTTCTTAAAGGGATAGTAATGTCAGAAAAAAAGTATTAACTTTATGGTAGATACAATTAAAAGAGAGTACTTGCACTTGTTCATTTCTCTCAAACGGTTATGGTTTTAGAGATACAGGAAAATAAAGTTGTCCGTTCCCTCCCCTTTCTGCTTGAGCTTTAAAGCTGTCAGAAGTAGATTCTGGTTCCTGGATCAGATGGCGGCTCTTCAGCAGCGCCGACATAGCAATATCTAAAAATAAATACTTAATCGAAGCGGTCTACAACGTGTGCCTGGTTTGCAAGCACTCGCTGTAGAACATTCGATGAAGTATTTATCTTTAGATATCATTATATCGGCGCTGCTGAAGAGCCACATCTGGTCAAGTGACCAGAATCTGCTTCTGACAGCTTTACAGCTCATCAAGCAGAAAGGGGAGGACGCGGAGAACTTTATTTTCCTATATCTCTCACACCATAACAGTTTGAGAGATACGAATAAGTGCAAGTACTCTTTTAATTGTATCTACCATATAGTTAATACTTTTTTTCTGACATTACTATCACTTTAATACACTTTCTTCCTCCTAGGTCTCTCTCTTTGACAGCCAGGGCTTACCCCCTTCCCATCTATCCAAGGGTCTTTCTCTCTCCATCTTTGACTCTGCCTAGGCTTTTCCTCCCTTCTCACACCAACAAGCACATTTATTTTTCATTACCATCCTCCACAGATCTTCCAGCCAAAGTACAACACAGAGGACTATACCCCAATAGATTCCTCACACACACAAGACTCTCACCCACACATAGAGAAGCCACCCCACATGTTCTCTCCCCATAGACATACAATGTGAAGTAATGTGTTGGAGACCTCCCTAGCACCATTTAAATCAAAAAGGAATTCTTATTTTTCAAATGTGGTGCAGACATTGTTCATCATTTGCTTTCTGCTTAAAGCCCATAATATATATCAGGGCAGTCAGTATCTGGACCTCCAACTGATTAGAGCTACAACTTCCATCACTCCTAAGCAGTTGCTCACTGTTGTAGTCCCAAACAGCTGATTACCTGTCCCTGGTATTGCTAAATTATATCTCACATACATTTTTTTTTTTACAGAGAACACCATAAGGTGACAGTTGTCTTTTACATGTCTCTTTAATGTGTGACAAGTCTATCATGTTTTCTTAATGAAATTAATTTGCTTATAAACAAAATCTTAAAAACGTATCTGTTTGCTTTTGAAAGAAAGCTCATCTTGGAATGGGTCTGTCTATTACTGGACAAATGCTGCAATGTTATACAAGCTGTCAATCATTGTATCTGAATAACACTGTCCAGTTTCAGAAGTAATCAAGACAACTGGACCAAATCCACCAGCTTTTCAGATCATTACCAATTTCAGAAGAGGCAATCTGCACTAACCATGATGCAGTTACAGGTCAAGCGAAGATTATAATGAATGATAATGAATGATATGCTACATTTAATTCAGGGAGAAATGGGTATAATAATTTTAGACAGAACCTTGGCATAGCACATCAGAAGAACGTAGGAAAAAGTTCACCTCAAGAGATCCAATTGGTTTCTATGGAACAAGATATTCAGATAAGATAATAGGAAAAATCTGCCTCCCAGCCGTGGTTTATGAAGTGGAAATTCTGGCCTTGAGTGAAGAAATTGAAGTGAATAATGCCACAGGAATTTTAACTTGACAAGAGGCTTAGAAAACCATGAAGCATATGTACCTGAAATAACCGTCAATAGTAGTTAAGTAAGATAAACTGAACAGAAAATAAAATAATTGACTATTGCTTAAAAAGATAAATAGAAATGCTTTAACATAAAACAAACATGTTAAAGGAATAATAATAATAATTTAGTTTAACATTTATTATTTTAGTAGTACATATACATTTATTTTACTTGTTGACTTGCTTTTAATTTTGTGTACCTACTTTGAGTCAGGTATTTAAAGGGATAGTAATACTTCGTTTTATCTTTATTTTATTTTGTTGGCATTAAAAAAACATGAAGAACGATATAGGTCTTATCTCTCAAACCTTTATGGTTTGAGAGATATTCACAAGCAAAGTTTCCCTGCCGCCCCTTTTACCTAATGTAAGCCATCTCTTCTCAGATGTGGAATCCAGTGACCAGACAGATAATAGAAGGTGACAATCTTCTTACAATGAGAATAATGAAAGCCCTGCCCCCCTTGACAAGTTTTTCAGGTTTTTTCCTTATCTTAATTGAAGATTGTCCCTCTCTGCAGTCTACCTGGGCACCTCCCTTCTGCTCTGGCTGAGCAGTGTTACATCTGGTGTTAAAAGGGGCGGGAGGGGGATTCTTTGTCATTGAATTACTCTTGAACTACAACTCTGACAGAATTGAAATAACACTCTCCAAAGTCCAAATACTATGATGATTAATTAGAGCTGCTTTTATTATGAAACATTACTATCCCTTTAATGTGTTACATGGGCTTTCAGCTATGCTAGCACCCTCTGAGAAGTTAAAATAATTACTTGATCTCTCTCATAAAGGCACATTCTATAAATTAACTATTTTTTCTTGCAAAGCTTGACATTAGCACAGAGTGCTCAACAAATGCTTTCAAAGAGAACTCTTTTTCCTCCTTATATATTTTCTGTTGAATCCAGTGCATTACCACAGTAATGTATGTGTGTATCTTTATATATCATCATACAAAACACAGTGCTTTACAGAAACTGAAGTGATAATATATTGTCAAAAATACAAAAGGGAGAAGAGAATCATACTTCTCATATGACTGTTGCACTATTAACAGGGGATGAGTGCAATCTAGTAAATCATATATTGCTAAGGGAACCCTGCCTAAATATATTACAATCAAATGAGTAATCATGACTGTACAGAGACAGAACAGGGTAAGTACAAATGCATTTATAGGCGAAGTGCAAATGAAATAAGAGTGTGGATTGGCTACCAGTGACAGGTGACTGTAAGATGTAGCCTTTACATCTGCATCTACAGTTGTATTTGTGGGTGCTAGGATTTTTCTGTTATGTAACCATGATGTTGTATGTTGTGTTATGTTTTTAATGTCAGATTAACATTTTATAAGTTCATGAATACTATTTAGAATATGCCCATAAATGACACTTAGTTGGATTTAAATGGTATTATTTGCCATTTCTCCATTTTCTATTTAAAATAAATTTTGAGTATAATGTGTGATACTGTTATCGTGGAAGAGTTGAACATGTATGTTTGTTGTTACTTCAGATTGTGTGACTTTTCACCAAAGAAGTGAAGATTTACATTGATTCATGCATTAAAAGCTCCGTACAATTCAGCACAGTAACAATCAACAGTCACAATCCAAGTTATCTAAATTGATGTGTTTCCATTTAACCCTTTCGATGCCAATATTATAATTCTCATGAGGCTGGCAAAGTATTTTTGCAGGGCCAACCTTGTGAAAATTACGAGGTGCCATTACGAAGCTTCTCCCTTTACTATTGGTGCAGGGAGAAGCTTCAAAAATTGCCATGCATGTAGGGAAGAAGATTCTCTAAACTGCAGTTCACGTTTTTACTGTTAAAAATATACATGATATCTCCCATGAGAATGGGAATAATCATGTACATAAAAAAATCAAGACAGCACAGGATCTCTGGATGCCACACTAAAGTTGGAACAATGAAACAGACCATGTAGGGGGCATTGGAACCCCTCCTGACACCCCCCGGCATTAATCATCTAACAGATCGTATAGATGATCATGCAGCAAACAGGAAGGTGATCACTGCCTTCTCTTCACCTCCTCAGTGAGGAGTTCCAAGAACTTACAACTTGAGGACCTCCAAGGCTTACACACCATCAAAAATGAGAAACTGCAGTTGGTGCAGTTTTATAGTTCAGGTACCCCCTACATCAGTTCAGCTCTTACCAATGGGGTGCTATTTTTCTTAAAGCAGATGAGAGTTGGTACCGTGTTAGCCGTAGAAATACAGGAGGCAAATATAGTTTTTGATACCTTTTATTGGCTAACTAAGCAGATTTAAATGCAAGCTTTCAAGCTTGAAAGCTTGCATTTAAATCTGCTTAGTTAGCCAATAAAAGGTATCAAAAACTATATTTGCCTCCTATTTTTCTTAAAGAGCATTAGCTAAAGAATAAGGTAGTAAATTCCATAGTTTTCAATGATTTCTGTATGTTTGAAAGGGTAAAAATTTATTTTTACCTTCTGGAAAGGAGTAGAAAGGCAGACAACCCATCATTTGATGCAGTTTTCAGGAAATGTATGCTTTTTAGCGGGTTATTTTGATGTTCTTACATAATTATGCCTTCAGACCATATTTATTACATTCTGGTTATCTGCATAAAAATGTCAATATAAATTCTGTTATGTGCTGTTACCAATTTAGAGCCCAGGACATACATTTGTATGCTACATTTATATTGGATAGCAATGTGCTACCTTGTGGTTTGTTACTCTAAGCTTGCTTGAGATACTGTACAGGTATATATGTTGCATGAGACTTGTACATTAATTTGTGACTTTGGCGTTAATTTCTGAATCCTTCTAAAAACAACATATATTTAATACAATTTATTTGCTTCATCTCTTCATATAGGAAGAAACTACATATGTAAGTATACTTGCAGGAAATATATACTTTTATTTAATTATCAAGATGTTTTGGGGTAGTTTTACCATGAAACCAATGGAATGTGCATTTTTAGTTCATAAAGTTGAAAATACCCTTTTATGCCGCTGTTAATTTGGGGTTTGTGTAGGTCATGCTTATAGTTAAACCTATACACATATATTTATTTATTTATTTAGAAAATGTTTTACCAGGAAGAATACATTGAGATTTCTCTCGTTTTCAAGTATGTCCTGGACAGTTTTCAGTAGAGGGTTGCTTATTTATACAAATTGAGAAACATTATATATTACATGTTATTAAATATACATACAAATATTCATATGGAAATGTTAAAATTATAAACCGTTACACTCTGTTTTTAGATATAGAGAAGCATTTACTTTTAAGGATTTTAGACTGGGAGCAGATCTGATTATTTCAGGCATATATTTTTGTTTTTCTTTTTTTTTTTTTTTTTTTTTTTTTTTAACTCTGGGGGGTAGAGATTTTTTAAAAATAATTGAAACTTTTACAACCAACAGACATGTTTTTGATATTGTGTATATTAGCAAAATAAATAATGTTCCACATTTTATTATATTTTTGACATCATAGCTTGTTGCACAATGTAAGTTTACTACATAAAGCACCATGAAAAAGCTGAATATGTTCTAAAAAAATACATAGTTTCCATATATAACCAGAAAGTTACCTCCAGGAATCATACCTAAACAGATAAACTGCAAAATTTGTCAAACCATCCATATTCAAAGGGTTAATATTAAGGATACTTGTAAATTCCCCATAGGTTGGTGGTCTATGTCTATACATAGGATATCAATCTTCAGATGTATTTGTGTCTGAATAGTGAAAGCATTACTATATTTCATACACGGTGAATGAGGATTGATTGTGCCATAAGGGCCATGAATCATGTTTTTGTGTATAATGTAAAATAAATGTGGGTCAGTATTAGGATTTGGGAATTCAGCTGAAATGAAGTTATTAGTTTTGTCTGAATGTATTTTGTCTTTAAGCTCAAAGTTTTTGTGTATGTGGAATCCTCATCAGAGTTCATAAAGCATGTAGTTTTACCATAATTTTATATATAGATTATGACATTGTGTGTTTTTTCATGCATGTTTCCTTGTCCACCTGCATATAATGGTGACAGGATTACAACTTGTCTGAATTATTGGGATCTGCATAGTTAATCATTGCGTCATTGTAAATTTATGTCATTTTTAGAGTATAATGTTTTTGGTTTGCATACATGATATCTCACTTTAGATTTTAGTTCAGTAATGTTGAGCAAGCTTCTAAAGTGTACAAAATTATTTTATGTTTTGTGACATCATATGGTAAGCATACAATTCCATAGCTGATACAGATTTGTCATATTTTTGTTCTACAGTTTGTGGATGAATATAAGGAATATGAAAGTGGTATCCATTCTCACCACTGCAGTGCATAAGCGGATGTAGTAAAGTATCATATACTCTATGGGGGGAGCACTAAGGTATGATAATGGAACATATAGTTGTGTTTGTAATGACTGGAAATAGTGTATAAAATGTATCAGTATTGTACTGAAAGTAAATGTAAGGAATTGTGTGTATAAGGAACAGCTGTGTGTTTTTATGAAAGTGTGTAATTTAAGTTTTATGTATTAGTATGTCAATTACATAGTGTGATATGCATTTAGAATGTTGCTAGACATGTAAATTGTGATTATTCTTTTTGTTTTGTTTTGTATTTTTAAAGGATTCATTTTTTTATAGTAGATGTATGAAATTACAGTGACGTGTACAGTAAAGTAAATGTCTAACTTTAACTTATCAATTTTCTACTGATTATACATGGTAAATGACTGGGTCATGTAACTTCTTGTGCTCTGCGTGTATTTGATATGTGTGGATTGATAGGTCACTGTAAATGTCATTTTTGTGTATTGATTATTTGGCGTATGTAGCAAAGTGTTTTTATATTGGTTGTGTATCTGAAGTTGAACTTAATGAAAATCTTGCCATGTTTTGAAACTTTTGCAAATGAAGGAGTAACATAGTAACATAGTTGATGAGGCTGATAATAGACATGTGATCATCAAGCCCAACCCATGCCAAATCACCACTGTTGATCCAGAGGAAGGCAAAAAAAAAGCACATTTTAGCCATTTCCAATTAAAGGGATAGTAATGTTTCATAATAAAAGCAACTCTAATTAATCATCATAGTATTTGGACTTTGGAGAGTGTTACTTCAATTCTGTCAGGGTTGTAGTTCCAGAGTAATTCAATGACAAAGTGTCCCCCTCCTGCCCCTTTTACTGTTGTTCAGCCACAGCAGAAGGGAGGTGCTCAGGTAGACTGCAGAGAGGGACAATCTTCAATTAAGATAAGGGAAAAACCTGAAAAGCTTGTCAAGGGGAGCAGGGATTTCATTGTTTTCATAGTAATAAGAGTGTCCCCTTCTGTTATCTGTCTGGCCTATAGACTGCATTCCACATCTGTGAAGAGATGGCTTATACTAGGTAAAAGGGACAGGAGGGGGAAACTTTGCTTATGAATATCTCATAAACCGTAAAGGTTTGAGAGATAAGACACATCATTCTTCATGTTTTTTTAATGCCTACAAAATAAAATAAAGATAAAACGAAGTATTACTATCCCTTTAAGCCCAAGTAGGTAAATAAAATTCCTTTGGCAGTCAGATCAACATCCTATCTGCTTTGAAGCAAACTGTCATAATTCTCAATATTGTTCTGTACTAGGTAGGTATCCATTACTTTTTTAAAGCAGTTACAGTATCCGCAAGCACAGCATCCTGAGGCAAAAAAAATCCTTTACTGTCCTTACTGTAAAAAATACCTGCCTTTGTTTTAGTCAAAAGCAACTTTCCTATAATCTTAACGTATGATCTCTTGTTCTTCTCTCAGCTCTTTGAGTAAGTAGTTAATTGGAGGGTTCTTTGTATTGACCTCGAATATATTTGTAAATGGTAATCATATCAATCTTTAGATATCTCTTCTCTAATGTAAACAAACCCAGTTGGCCAGTCTTCTTTAGAATCCCTTTATCAGTTTTGTTGCATGTCTCTGTACTTTCTCCAGTTCAATAATGTACTTTTTAAGAACTGGTGCCCAAAAATGTACTCCATATTGTAGATGAGGCCTTACAAAGGATTTATATAGAGATAGAATTATATTTGCATCCCATGCATCTATATTCCTGTTTATGCAGGACAGTACCCTATTTCCTCTTGCAGCAGCTGAGTGGCTCCGCACACTGCTACGAAGTCTATCATCTATCAGTACTCCTAAATCTTTATCTAATGAGGATTCCCAAAGTTGTTTCCAATTAGTGTATATGTAGCATGTTTGTTTCTACAGCCCAAATGCTCCTTTGCTCCAGATACTAAAGACCCAACATGCCTCATCAACAGATGCTTATCAGACCTCATAGAGTGGATGAATGCTAGTTGTCTTAAAGTGAACCCTGACAAAACAGAGTTACTCTTGGTGAGAGGACCCCGGGCAACAAGAATATCTCAGGATCACCCAACTGGCCTGGAACTTGGAGGCTCTGAACTCATTAGTTCAACAGAGGTACGAAGTCTCGGAGTGATGATTAAAAACAGCAGATCTCTTCTGTAATAAAATCTGCCTTCATTCATCTGAGAAACATATCCAGGATACAACACTTAATTCCACCAGAAGATGATATGCCAACATTAGTCCATGCTTTTGTGTCTTCTCGTCTAGATCACTGTAATGCACTTTACTTGGGCCTCCCAGAAAAAGAACTCCATCGCCTACAGACTATACAAAATGCAGCAGCCAGACTACTGACCAATAAAACCCGCTCATGTCATATAACACCCGTTCTCCACTCCCTGCATTGGCTTCCAATTAAATGGCGAACATATTTTAAAATTGGCCTGCTGACCTTCAAAGCCTTAAATAATCAAGGCCCACAGTACCTGAAAGAGCTCCTGACACCCTATATTCAATCCCGCTCACTACGGTCATCCAACAGATCCCTCCTGTCAGTGCCCAGAATAAAGACAGCCTCAGGTTCCCGGGCATTCAGCCACGCTGCCCCCACATTCTGGAACTCTTTACCATCCTCAATCAGAGAGGCACCATCACTACAGACTTTCAAAAAAAAGCTAAAGACCTATCTCTTTTATCAGGCATTCAGTCAACTCATGTGACAATAAGGAACCCTTAAATTTTATATCTGTTTATAGATTTGTAAAGCGCTTTGAGTCTCACGGGGAGAAAAGCGCTATAAAAATCACAAATTATTATTATTATTATAAATGCATAACCTTACATTTATCTACATGAAATGTCATCTGCCACATTTCTGTCAATTCACTCAGTTTATATATATCCTTCTGCAGAGAAAAAACATCTAGCTCTGTATGTATTTCCTTATACAGCTTACTGGCATCATCACCAACAATTGAGAAATTAATTTCAATTCCCACTTCAAGATCATTAATAAACAAATTAAAAAGCATTGGGCCCAGGACTGAACCCTGTGGCTCCCCACTTTAGACCAGCCTTATAACTTTAGGCCAACTCTTTGCCATCTATCATTTAACCGATTCTAAATCCATGTACATCCATCACCTCCCAAACCGAGGCTTTTAATTTATGTAGTAACCTGTTGTATGGCACTGTATCAAAGTCTTTTACAAAATCCAAGTATACTACATCAACAGAAATTGTCTTGTCCAAATTACTACTTACCCTTTTGTAAAATGCAAGTAAATTAGTTTGACATGATCTATTCTTCATAAAACCATGCTGACTCCTAATAATATTGTGGTCTTCACATATTTCTGAATACTGTCAGTTAGTAACCTTTCTAATATCTTACCCACTTTGGAAGTCAAGCTCAAAGGTCTATAATTTCCTGGTTTGGATATTTTAAGGTATGTGCTTGGCATGTATGATCTAAAGTGGAAATGTTTGTGTCAATAAAATTGTATGTTTGCACATAAAGGCAAATGTGAAGGTGTATAAAATGTTTTTCATGCAAGAGAAGTTTGTTTCTTGACTGTGATGTAAGTTTGTTAAGAGTGTATGAAATCATTGCTGGTATTGTATTAAAATGTAGTACATGTGTTTTTAGGAATGTATTTTACATTAGGGTTCAAATAGTAGCTTGCAGTGAACTCTGAAAAAACAAGTTGTCTGAAGATTGGGTTGGGCGAAACAACCATTGCAGTGCTTTTGTGAGACATTTGTTTCTTAGAGGGATAGTAATACTTTGATTTAAAAATATCTGCTGTTGTAGCTATTAAAGAAGTAGAATAAGCTACTTCCCATTTATTCAAAACTTTATAGTTTTTGCGTTTGAAGTATTTAAATTTCCCCCCTCCCTCCCTTTTCTCATACATAAGCACTGTAGCTGACAGAGGCAGATCCTGGTCCAGGTACCAGCAGAGGCTCTTCAATAGAGCTGAAATCGCTACATTTATGAAGAAAAAATTGGAATGGTCTACAAAGTGTGCTTGCAAACCAGGCACACTTTGTACACTGTTCCAATGAATTATTTCTTCACTAGTTACAAAGCCCATATACACAGGCTGATCCAGAGCGGGGAGCTCCGGATGGCTCACAGCCTGTCTGTGATCCCGGCTCTGGGGCAGTTTGTCACCCAGCCACCTCCGCTGCTGCCCCGGAGCCGGGAGCACAGACAGGCTGTCTTCATTATATTTTACAACCAATGATAATTGATGGCTTGTATCCTGATTTGGTCTCTTTTGTATTTTATCTTCCAATAATTTCTGTCTATCCACTGACTCTTTCCAATGCCTTATCGAAATTATTGAAATTGTTTTCTAAATATCCTTTTTCTAAGAATCTGTTCTTCAGTGCAGGGAGCTCACCCAAAAAAACTTGTGTGTCAGTGCAATTCCTTTTTAAACTCCTAATTTCCCCATAGGGAATATCATCAACCATTTGTGAAAATGACAACTATTAGATACTACTAAACTATTTGTATCTACAGGTTTATTATAATTTTTAACCTTTAAGTGATTATTTTATGTGTATATATATATATATATATATATATATATATATATATATATATATATATATTAATATCCAGAAAATTAATATTAGATGTGCTAAAAGTCTCAGTGAATTTGAAATTATATTGATTATGGTTTATATATTAAAAAAAAATTGTAAAGACGCCATATCTCCCTTCCAAATGAAGAGGATGTCGTCGATGTAGCTTCTCCATACTACCAGATTTGCGCCTAAAGGATTGCCAGTCCAAATGAATCTGTGTTCCCACAGACCCATAAAAAGGTTGGCATAATTTGGCGCAAATCTGGTACCCATTTCACATCCCAAAATTTTTCAAAAATATGCATTGCTATCCCAAAAATAATTGTGAGTTAGAATGAACTCTATGTACTGAAGCACAAATTCCACTTGTAAAGGATCATATATTCCTTGACTGGTTAAATAATATTTAACTGCTTCACAGCCTTTAGAATTGTCAGTTACTGAGTAGAGGGAAGAAACATCTAAACTTCCCAGAAAATAATCTTCCTGCCATACAAAATTCTCAATAATCTTTATAATTTGTGTAGTATCCCTATTATAAGATTTAAAATTTTTAAGTGGAATTTTTAAAAATTGAACTACATATGATGACAGGTTCGCGGTGATGGAACCAATCCCAGAAACTATCGGTCTTTCTGGAGCATTAACAATAGCCTTATGGATTTTGGGACAATAGTAGAAAACCGGTAGTCTGGGATTGTCCATCACCATGACCCATACTCTTTATCGTTTAAAATACCCATATTTTTTCCATAATCCAAAAGTTCCTTCAACTGGATCTTAAAAATGGTTGTTGGATCTTCAGTTAGTTTTTTTATACGTAGTGGAATCTCCTAATAATCTCATTGTTTCTTTCTCATAGTCTTTTTTATCCAAAATTACTATCCCTCCTGTTTTATCCGCAGAAAGAATAATGATCTCATCATTTTCTTGTAATGATTTAATTGCATTCCTTTCCTTTTTGGAAACATTTGAAAAAAATTTCTTTTGAGGATTACATTTTCTTATATGTTTTTGTACTAAATTCTGAAACATGCTCATTTTATCACTTATTTCTTCTCTAGGGAAAAGATGAGATCTTTCTTTACATTCTGTATGGATAAATGAGTCAATTGGGGGAATATGTTGCACTTTATCTTTTACAAAATATTTTGTTAAACAGAGATTTCTAACAAACTTTTTAGTATTGATATAGCATTGAATTTATTAAAATTGGTAGACAACGCAAATTTGATACCTTTTGAGATAACTTTCTCTTCTATTTCTGATAATTTATACGAACTTAAATTAAAAATACCAAACCCCATTGTATTTTTTATATTTTTTTTCTTTTTGAGAGCCCCTTCACTCTACATCCTCTAAATTTAGGGATCTTTTTCTTGATTCCTGATTGTTTGGTCTTCGAGTTATAATTTCTGGTCTCATTTCTAAAAAAGGAGATGACTTTTAGATCTAGCTGTTTATTATTAAGAAGTATTCTATTTCTTTTAATCATTTATGACATTACTTTTATATTTTATTTTATTATTTTTTTAGAGCATAAACTTTGAATTTACAATTGATATTTTCTGTCGTTGAAAAAGATCACTGGATTAGATATAAATCTAAGAGTTATACAGGTGAAGAGGGAAGAATATCCAGCGAGTGGAGGTTTGATCAATAGACTCCTGAAGAAGTGACTACTACCTATATTTAACACAGATACACTTTTCATCCCATTGACCTACAAAAACACAATAATCTGAGACTTATTTCAAGACAGGATTTATTTGGAGCCGTGACAGAGAGATACAGTGGACTTTTAGATCTAGCTCTTTATTATTACGACATTACGTTAGTCATTTACGACATTACGTTTCGATTTTATTATTTCTCTTAAGAGGATAAACTTTGAATTTACAATTGTTATTTTCTATTGTTGTTGTTGTGTATGGGTCCTGCATAACTTTACATTTGTTGCTGACTCTTTATGTTTTGCTTTATACAGACCCGCCTTTTGTTTTCTGTTGGTGGTTTCACATTTGTGTTTGCGCGACACATAGGGACTGGTGCGAGTACTGTGTAGAGCAAAATATTCAATTCCCATTTTTTGCTAATATATTTTTTCTGTTTTTTACACAGTGACTTGATCTGGACATTCATTTATTGAATTGATATATTTGATATCTAATAACAGTGCCAGGATATCTTTTTTTAATTTTAGAAATATATTACATGTTGAAGATCCCTTGCTACTTAAAGATTTTTTGTAAGTTAATTTTATATATTGGATACAAGCCTAATGCACACCTCCCATCATTTAAAGTGGCCAAAGAGGGCACTTTTGTTTTAGGTGCTGCTGGGAGTGGGCAGGTGGGTAGGACATTACCAGGAATTATTAGTTTATTTCATAATCTACTGACAGTGACTCTTTGTGAAACTGAAAAATATTTTATTTACACAGACTAATGAGGTTTAAATTAACATTAATGTGAGTTTTATTGTTGTGGACTAATTGATACACTTATATACACACTACACAGTCTGATCACCTAAACAGAGGGACACCAGGTCAGAAAAGAGAGACAGAGGGGTTTGAGTCTCAAAGAGAGACTGTCCCTCCTAAACAAGGACACTTAAGAGATTTGATAATGTTTCTTGTTCCCTTTCTTTTCATCTATCTGTATTTCCTTTGTGGTCTCCTTGGTAGCACACCAAGAGAGAGAGCCCTGACTCCAAGCAGACAGGTACCACCCCAAAATTAAAATAAACAAAATATATAACCCCCCATCCAATACCTCCTCAGTGTTGGTACCTGTGTATCAATATGTCCTAGTACTTCCCCAGTGTTTGTTTTTTTTTTAAGGGCCCAGCTGGGTTTCTTTAGGGCTCCAGCCCTTGGTACCCAAGATCAGGGTAAGACTGTTTTCTTCACACTAGTGTTAAGGGGCATATTTGTAGACCTGTTTTGGCAGCCTTTTTGTTATGGATAAAAAACAAAAATAAACCTGCTCTCACCCATATAGATTATCCAAATGTACACCCTGCATAATATATTATACCACCGTTGACAAATTTGAGGTTTTCTTTGCATAGTTTGGCCAAAATATCTTCAAAGTGGAACTACCACCCATTTGAAACTTAGCCCCAAATAATTACCCACCTGGCGACTAGCTGCTAAATAGCGCTCGTTGCCAGAATTATTACCACGTTACTGAGAATGCACACTGCTCCCAGGATTGACAGCCAGAAACCAGCGCAGACATCTTTCCATAGTGACGGCTGTGTGCCTGCACTGTCAGTCCCTTTTGGAGTGGAATGGCTTCTAGCAACACCTCCTAGAGTAGACTGGGACAGACAGCGCAGGCGTGCAGAAATCACTATGGAAATATGTCTGCACTGGTTGCTTGCTGTCAGTCCCGGGAGCAGTGTGTATTCTTAGTAATGCGGTAATAATTCTGGCGACTAGCACTATTTCGCTCCCACAGCGGTATGGTGGGGATCAAGATGGTTGCTGTGGTTTCCTAAATCAATTGGGAATATATTTCGAGTTGGTACCATATGCGTTTCCGAATGAACGCAGCAAGGTGGGCTTCCTGATTTCTCTTCTCACCTGTCGGGCATTGGCATGGGCCAAACCGTTATGGGAGACTAATAAACCCATTGTGCATAATTTTGCAGAGTTCGTGAACTCCTTTAAGCATGTCTTTGACAGGCCTAGCCGCGTGGTCTTGGCTTCCAAACACCTGATGACCCTCCGACAGGGTGCACGCACGGTGGCGGATTACACCATTGAATTTCGTACTCAGGCGGCTGAGGTAGATTGGAATAACGAAGCACTGATGGCCGTGTTTTTCCAAGAGCTCTGTGATACGATGAAAGATGAGATGCGGATCTTCCTAATGAGTTGGACCGGTTAATTGAGTTCTGTATTCTGATGGATACCAGAATAAGGGAGAGACCCTCGTTTAAAGAGTATCTGCGGAGGTTCTCTGGAAAGTTATCTTCTCGTTATGCTAACCCTCTCTATCCTCCCTCATCTCCCAGGCCTCCTAGGTTTGTCGAGGAAGATGCCGAGCCCATGCAGGTTGATGCAGTGGTCAGAGGAAGGCCGGCAGTTGTGCAGCAGGGACGCAGACAGCTTGATGAGGTCCCTGCACATGTTTCTGACCCACCCTATCCTCCCTCGCCTCCCTTACCTCCTGATCTTGACTCTGAGAGTGGTGACCCTAGAATGGTGGGGGCCACTTGTTTGTCTAGGGAGGAGAGAGCCTTTAGGGAGGAGGGAGGGACACTGTATCTATTGTGGTAAATCTGGACATCTGCTGCGATCCTGTCCAGTCCATCCTGAGTGACGCTCAAACTTTAGAACCGGAAGGGGACAAGTGATTGGTGGTATTTCACTGTCCCAAGTAAATTTTTCGGATAAACCAGTACTGAGGGCCTATATTTACTGGGCAAATAAATCTGTGTCAGCTCCAGCGTTCCTGGACACGGGGGCCGCAGGGTGCTTTATGGATGTGGAATTTACAGCCAGCAAATGTATTCCATTGGTACCACTCGAGTCTCCTTTGGCAGTAGAGGCTATTGATGGTAGATCTCTACAACCTGCACACATTACTCATGAGACCTCACTACTAACCCTGAGAGTCAGAACGCTACATACTGAGACTCTGAAGTTTCAGGTGATTAATTCACCACATCATGCCATTGTCCTGGGGTTTCCATGGGTGCAGAGACACAACCCCAGGATGGACTGGCACACGTGAAGTCTTATCCTGCTCTCCAGGTTGTACAAAGTCTTGTCTAGCTTGTCCTGTGAGTGCCACACAGGCCTCAAATCCACTCCTCCCAGAGGAGTATGCCTCCTTTGTTGACATTTTCAGTGAAAGCCAGGCTGAGGTCTTACCTCCACATAGACCTTACAATTGTGCCTTGGAGTTATTGCCTGGTTCCTCACCCCCAAGGGGTTGTGTCTATCCTTTGTCTGTAGAGGAGAACAAGGCTATGGAGGAGTATGTGCCTGATGCGCTGGCCAGGGGAATCATTAGGAAATCCACATCCCCTGCGGGTGCTGGATTCTTTTTTGTCAAAAAGAAGGATGGGGAGCTACATCCTTGTATCGATTTCCATGGTTTAAACAAGTTGCTGGTTAAAAACGTATCACTGTGCCCGTGATTGCTGCCTTGCTATGTCTGTCACCTATAGGGGGCTCCCATTGGCTGCTTGCCTTTGGCCCGCCTCATATTGCCTATTTAAACCTAGCCTGGGCACCTTTCAGTGGCCCTTTCGTGGTGTCTCTGAGTATTTTCATTTCCACCATGCTACAGACACTATTGGCCATTCTGCTGTTCCTGAGTACCTGCGTTCCTGAGTTCGTGCTGTTCCAGTACCGCTGTCTGCTGTGTTGGTTCCAGTCCTGTTCTGGTTGAGTTTCCTGTAGTGCTGCTTCCTGCTGCTGACATCCGTTATCGTTCCTGATCAGAGCGGACATTGTTGCTGGTTCCTGTTTCTTCATGAGCCTGGTTCCTACAGCGGTGGCAACATTGTTCATCGGTCACTTGGCGACATTCCAGCCAGTTGGTTCCAGCGCGCCGGCGCTGGTTGGCTCCATTGTCTCACGATACTATTCTTGAGTGTCTGTTGGTTCCCAGCGTGCGGACGCTGGTTTGCTCCAAAGCCTTGCAGCTATATTATATAAACCCTGTTGGTTCCCAGCGTGCGGACGCTGGTTCGCTCCAAAGCCTTGCGGCTACATTATACTAAACTCTGTTGGATCCCAGCGTGCGGACGCTGGTTCGCTCCAAAGCCTTGCGGCTATAGTATACATAAACACTGTTGGTTCCCAGCGTGCGGACGCTGGTTCGCTCCAAAGCCTTGCAGCTACATTATACTAAACTCTGTTGGTTCCTAGCGTGTGGACGCTGGTTCGCTCCAAAGCCTTGCGGCTACATTATACTAAACTCTGTCGGTTCCCAGCTTGCGGACGCTGGTTTGCTCCAAAGCCTTGCGGCTATAGTATACATAAACACTGTTGGTTTCCAGCATGCGGACGCTGGTTCGCTTCAAAGCCTTGCGGCTACATTATACTAAACTCTGTTGGTTCCCAGCGTGCGGACACTGGCTCGCTACCAAAGCCTTGCGGCTACATTATACAAAACACTGTTAGTTCCCAGCGTGCGGACGCTGGTTCGGTCCAAAGCCTTGCGGCTAGATTATATAAAACTCTGTTGGCTCCCAGCGTGCGGACGCTGGTTCGCTCCTGGCCCTCGTAGCTCATTACTCAGTTATATTGTTGGCACTTGTGTGCTCTCCAGTTTTTACTGCCGTTATTCCATCTACACCCTGTCATAGGGTCTCATATATTCTGTAGTATTGGGCTACGCATATTATTACATCTTAACGGTCATCTCTTCCTGACAGTATTGGGGCCACTTGGGTTGACACCTCTTCTATTAGGTTGCCCTGCCCGGTATATTGGTAAGGCCAGTAGAACCTATTACCTTCCATTTTATGGTTGCCTTTCCCGGTATTGGCAGGGCTGGTAGAACCTAGCCGGTCTGTGTTCCTTCAGGCTGCCTTGCCCGGTATATTGGCAGGGCCGGTAGAGCCTGTACCATCATGACTATTGTTTGGTTGCCTTGACCGGTATATTGGCAGAGTCGGTAGAGCCTGTACCATCCTGTTTATTGTCTGGCTGCCTTGCCCGGTATATTGGCAGGGCCGGTAGAGCCACCTTTACATTGCATGCTCAGGCTATCCTGCCCGGTATATTGGAAGGACCGGTAGAGTCTGATTTCATATTACCATTCCGCTTACTATTTATGTATTGTATGTACGTGTATGCAATCCTATGGGATTATTTTAAATTTTCCCAATAAAGTTGTGTTTTACCTAACTTTTCATCTGAGAGTCGTAACAAACCGTGACAGTATGAAAGGGCCATGACCTCAGACATTTTAGTGCTGACCTGTGGCTCTGTCTGACTATTCTTTTGCCTAACCCCTAATAGTGGACATCCAATCTGGTGCAGACTTGTGGCTCTGGATATCTACCTGAACTGTGTGTGACCTGGCTTGTCTTACTACCCCCTCTGGTGCTGACTGGTGGCTCTGTCTGACTATTCTTTCGTCTTTTCCCTTGACACCCAATATAGTGCGGGCCTGGGGCTTTGGTAGACTTGCATCTGATTGCAGGCATGAGTCAGTTCACTCCCTACTGATTGCAGGCGTGACTCAGTTCACTCGTTAGTCAGATCAAGATCATGAGTTCCAGTACCTGCTACTGCTCCTGGTTCCTGTTGAGACTGCCAGTGGCTAAGGCCTAGTCTCCAGCAGTGTGGTCTAGCTTTGCAGCCTAGTATTCCTGATAATAGTGCTTGCTGGCTGGTAACCCTCTGCTTGTTCCTGTATATGTTTGTTCTTTCTATCTAATTGTTAATAAATTGCATTTACTGTACCGTACTGACTCCTGATCTTCTCTGGGTAACCGTGACAAGAAGTTCCGGTAGGAGGAAGACTATGGCAATTTCCAAAAATCTCAGGGGGAATTTTGTTTTGTGGTGAACCTATCTTTTCTGAACAAATTCCTTCTGAAGGAGAGGCTCATGATGGAAAGGCTGTGGTCTGAAATGAGTATCCTTCAGAGGGGTGATTGGATGGCTACTATCAATCTTCAAGATGCTTATCTTCATGTTCCTGTCAATCCAGTAAGACAGCAGTACCTGAGGATGGCTATCAAGATGAATCATGTGCTCAAGCAATTACAGTTTGCATCTCTTCCTATAAGCCTCTTGTAAGCTCCAAGAGTTGTTTCCAAAGTTCTGGCTATGGTTTCGGCTTTTCTGCAGGAGAAAGAAGTACCAATAGTACCAAATCTGGATGACTGGTTGATAAAAGCCATGTTGCCAGTCCTCCTTCAGGGCCATGTGGACCTGTTCATACAAATGCTGATATACTTGGACTGGCAGATAAATTGAAAGAAGTAAGCTCTGTTCCCTGAACAGAGGAAGATATTCCTGAGCATGCTTTTGGATTCAAGGAGTACAAAAACTTTATTTGCTGCCAGGCAAGATCATCAATATTCTAAGGCAGGTTCTTTTCCTCAGATCAGTGATTTAGCTGTCCCTGAGGTGGTTGTTGATGTCTGTCAAGGGCCTCATGATGGCAGCATCAGATGCAATTCTATGGGCACGATTAAACATGAGGACTTTGCAACAACTGATGTTCTGCAATTGGAATAGGAATCAGTCCTCCCTATTAGGGATTGACAAAAGGTCCCTTTGTGTTCCCGTGAAAAAATCTGCAAAAAACACATTGTTGTCCACATGTTCATTGGAGAATCTGCTTTAAATACAGTGATTAAAATTTCACATTTTTTGCCCATTGGCTAGAATGTTTTTGCCCATTGATTAATGTGTTTTTCACCTTTTCTCTATAAAAACATGCCATTTTCCAGGAAGTGAAACATAATAGAAGCAGCTACAGACCGAGAGAGAGATGCTGTGCTGCTGTGAGTTAGTAGCAAAATGGAGGCAGGAGAGGCTCATAGTGACTGCTATCACTATGAGTAAGTTTACAAAAAATAAAAGGAGGAACTGGAAGGACTATTATGTGTCTACTGAGTATGAGGAGGAAGTGACCACTACAGACCTAATGCTGGCCAGTCCGCCTAAATCACCCCTAGGTATCTTGGGTAAATTAATCTCAAGGGAGGAAGAAGAGGGTAGTAGTTAGAGCAGGACAGGCCAGCTGTCTGTGACTGCTGTTAGATGTGCTGCAAGTTGGGTTCTTAAGTGGACAGAGTGCAATCTCTTGACTTTATCAGCGGTTCATGTTTCTGGGGAGAGTAACTTATGGGCTGCTGCTCTTGTCCACAGACCTATTAAGCAGTAAGAGCAGGCCCTTCATCCAGAGGTCTTCCTGTCACTCATGGAGAAATGGGGTATATCTCAGGTAGATCTCATGGCAACCAGAATAAAATGCCAGTTTTTCTCTTTATTCCCCTGGGACCATACTCTGGCAGTGGATGCTCTGATATAGAAGTGGGGTTTTCACTTGGCTTATCTCTTTGCCTCACTGAGGTTGGTACTGATCTCCTTGAGGAAGGTCCTCCAGGACAGGGCTACAGTTATAATCATAGTTATATTCATAGCCCCATACTAGCCGAGGAAAGCTTAGTTTGCTCTCTAGAATCAACTGACAGCAGACGATCCAATCAGGCTTCCCATACGTGCAGACCTTCCATGCCAGGGTCCAGTGTGCCATTCATTTCCTTGCAACCTCTTAGTGCTCAAGATCTCTCAGAAAGGGTCATCAACATCCTCCTGAACGCCAGGAAAAGAAGCAGTGGCCAGCATATAATCACTAATGGAAGAAATTCTGTGTCTGGCACAAATATTAAGGTCTAGACAGTCTTCATAAATAGGTTCCAAATCTGCTGGACTTCCTTTTGGAAGTTTTCAATAAGGGTTTAAGTCCTAGAACTCTTAGAGTTCAGGTAGTTGCCATGGGTATTTTTGGTAAGCCTTTGACCAACTACGTTCTAGTCAAGAGATTTCTGAAGTCTGCTTCTACATTGAGGGCAAGGTCAGTTCCTTATTTTTGAAGGACCTGCAGCATGTCTTTGAGCCCTTGGTCTTTTCATTTTTGAGGATGATTTCCTTACAAGCTAGGAGAGTGGGAGAGCTGCAAGCATTATCTATCCATGAACCATTATTATTATTTAAACCAGAGTCAGTAAGTCTGAGGATTCCTCCAGAGTTTATTCTTAAGTTTTCTTCTGCCTTTCGTAGAGATCAAGATGTGTACCTTTACCTTTTTTCCAGATCCCCAGTCAGAGATGTAAGCATTGCTACGTACTTTGGATATTAAATGCCAGCTTAAAATGTACATAGATAGAACTAAAGACTTCACAACCTCAAAATCTTTATTAATCCATTTCTTCAGAATTTTGAAATGAAAGAAAGTAACTATTGTCAGATGGATTCGACTTGCGGTGAAAGAAGCATTTAAAGCTCAAGTCTGGGATCCTCCAGCAGCCATTAGAGCCCATTCTATGATGGCAGTGTCCACATCGTGGCCAGAGAAAGCACAAGCTTTGGTGGATCAGATATGTAGAGCCGCTACTGGGCGAAGCATCACATTTTTCCTAGGCTGGATTTTCTTTTAGAACAGGAAGCAAGGTTTTGAACATAACGTTCTGAAGGTTGTTTTTTTAGTTTCCCTCCCCACTGGTTCAGCTTTGATATCTCTCTTGGTGTGCTACAAAGGAGACCCTGAAGAAATGTTTGAATTTTTTGTTACCTACCAATTCCTTTTCCTTTGGGTCCCTGCGAGTAGTACACAAACACAAATTCCCTTCCCTTATTCATGATAATAAAGTAGTGTTTTTTCCACATATGCTTGTTTGTGGGCTTTGTTCGTCCAATGAGGAGGTATTTGATGGGGGGCGGTGTTATATATGTGTTTATTTTAATTTGGGGGAGGTACCTGTCTGCTGGGAGGGAGGGCTCTCTCTTGGTGTGCTACCTGCGGCGATCCAAAGGAAAAGGAATTGACAGATTATTAAAAATACCCACAATGCATCAAGAACACAGACAGTGAGTGATGTCCCATCCTTATTGTGGACCTTTTGCCGGTTTGCTTTCTTCTGTATTGCAGACATTTAAAGAACTAGCAATTAATAACTTTAACTTATATTTATGTAGTATATAAAATTATTTCACCTTCAGGATTCATTTTCTTTAATTCTGTGCATGTATTTCAATCTACAATAGACTAAATGCACAAAGTAACTTGGAGCAATTCTGGGGCAAACCAATTACACCATAAAGGAACAAATAAGATTCCCCAAATTCCCACAGAATTAAATGGGGGTTTTAACTTCATAATGCATATTGTAAAGGTTGAACAATTTTTGCACAAACCAATTGCACCATATGCAACAAAATACACGAGTTCCCAAAAATCCCAGTTACTTAAATGGGACTTTTAATCCCTTGAATACTAGAGAGGTCTCCAAAGCATTGTAACCGCTTTACCATTCAGTGGTTTAAAAGCCCCATTTAGATCAAAGTGGCATTTTATTTGTCCCCATAGTGCCTATGGCTTGCCCAAGAATTGCCTTTGTATACATTGCCCTGTGATTCATGCAGAATTCATGTAGGTTACCCATTTCAGGACCTCAGCAGTGTACAACGCATTGCTTTTGTAATGATTTGCATACCCCTCTTGTCTATAAAGGGTTAATACGCCTCTTCATGGATTTTCCTCAGATTTATTACTATTTTAATTGAAATGGCTGTCTTGCTTGAAAATACAAAGGGTTAACTTTGTTGTTGTTGGGAGAAAAATGCAAAATTGGTTATTTGCAATGAAAGGAGATACTGGACATATTTTTACAGCTTAGCAATAGCAAGAGTCTCAGTATTCAGTCTCCTGACAGTAAATATACTGCAGTTTCATTCTCTGTGGAACCTCTAACAGGAATTATACCAGGCCTGTAATAAATTTCTGATGTGTCTGTATGGGAAGAGCTTGTACTTTGGATGGCAGATTCCACACATTTACTTTAGTGTGTGTAATATATTTTCCAAACACAGCTCAGAGTCTAGAAGTTTGTACCTCACTTCAAACTTTAGAAATCTAACCCAGAAGATTTCGGAATTGGTGTAATGGGATTTTGAAGTAGCATTTTCTGTTAATTACACGTCAGTCTAAGAATTCTTAGAACTGGGAGGGAAGCCAAGTCATGTTTAACAGAACCTTGCAGTATGGGGCTTTGTTATAGCTCTCCATAAAAAAAAAATCAATTTTTCTGCATTACTGTTTAGTTTAAGAAGTTTGATTTAAAGGAAAAGAAAGTTACTTTAATTTGAACTTATTTTATTAGTCTATATTAATAGATTTTACAAGCTCACAGTTTTCTTTAATTCTGTATTTTTTACTTTTTTTTTTTCTTAAATCCATTTTCAGATACATGAGCACCCCCTATCTCCAATTTGTAAAATTAGTCTGTGACACAACTTAATCTGTCAAGGATCATGACGCCAACTGTTCAGCTGAACAGATAATTGAAAGGGAGATCTTTTGCAGATTCTTTCTACAGACTCCATGTAAGTGGTACTCATATCACTGGTAAAAAAGAAGAGAAGAGCTAAATAGATGATATAAGGTAAATGCATTAGTATTTACATCTAACTGTACATATAATATTTTGATATCTTTAGTTGGACCAACATACCAGATTTTCATTTGTAGGTTGAAATAATATGTATACAGCTAGCTCACTTAACAGATCCAACTGTGCATTTAGGACTGTGGTCATGCAAGGCTGAATTAGAATTTAATAATTAAACTACTGCAGTTTCCTGAAGAGTAGGGCCAATAACCTCTTCCATAGGTAAAACAGATCATCTGGCTTATTAAATCCTGTTGCTCTGTGCAAGACAGGACCACAGGACCTAGAGAGGAATAGACAAAACTTGGCAAATAGAAACATTATCCCCTTGAGTAAAACAAGAGTACTCCCACTGCTGAAAGGCATTTCATTCAAAAGTTATTACTTTTCAAAGTTGAATTTTTTAGGTGCAATATCACAGTGGTCTGAAATTGTACAGTGGCGCTGTTGCTACACCATCCTATGGAGATTTATGGTCCCGGGACCAGAGCTGTCCATAGGATTGTGTAGCAACAGCTCCACTGTACAATTTCAGGCCACTGTGATACTGCACCTAAAAAAATTCATCTTTGAAAATTAATAACTTTTGAATGAAATACCTTTCAGCAGTGGGAGTACTCTTGTTTTATTCAGGGGGATAAACCCTACAACATTTTTTTTACATTTTAAGTATTACTATCCCTTTAATAACAATTACACAATAAAGCCTACCACCATCATACAATAACGATACAATACCCAAAACTGTTATAATCTACAGTAAAATCTACTTTTCCTGATTCAATAAAAATGAATCCCATGAACTAAGTGATAAATGTTATCACTAGATTTGACCTTGTATGTTTGAATTGAAGTTTTTGTGGGATTTACTGGAGAAAAACAGTGATAAAGTTATCAAAGCTTTTTGTTTTATTCAACATAAAAGTTACTACAATGTATGCTTATTTCAGATACTTATTTAATCTCATAATAAAACATTATTATTATTTAGTATAATATACAATTATTGCACCAGCTTTGGTACTTTGTTCACCCTATCAAAAAGCAATCCAGGTCTGAATTCCATTAACATAAAACCACAATATGAGAGCTAACAATAGGGAATGTTTTGCAATTTATGACAAAAAGAAAAAAAAAATGTACCTTCATAGAGTAGTATAATAGATTATAAATAAACATGAAAAATGACAAACAAATTGGAGATCTTACATAAAATAAGCAGGACTAGCATATTTAAATAAATACTAGAACAAAATAAGACAGGCCTGAGGGGATTGACTAGAGATGGAGAAGCCATGACCTCAATCAAGGTCTGCGTGCCACTGATGACATGCTATTCCATCATTTAAGAAATCCTTTATATTCTGCCGCAGTGTGGAATGATGAACTATTATGGATCCAACCACCTTACAGATGTATACCTGGTTCATATAATGAGGCTTCAATGTAATATGCCTCAGTTGTAGGATTTTTTTTTTTTTATGGTGGAGGTGGTGCAGCACCCTGTCCTGAGAGCTACACCTTTGATCTCTCCTCATGAAATTAGTTCCCCAACCTAAAGTCCTAGAATGCGTCGCTCACTGTGTGCGTAACTCGCAGAACGGGCTGATCCGGAGTGGAGAGCTCCAGAAGGCTGACAGACTGTCTGTGCTCCCGGCTCTGGGGCAGCAGCGGAGGTGGCTGGGTGACAAACTGTGAGCCATCCAGAGCTCCCCGCTCTGGATCAACCCATGTACACGGGATTTGTAACTAGTATATAATATATTTCACATATACGCTTCCATGACTTTTGACAGCCTGGAAATGTGTTCCTGGATTGGACTAAGGCAGGCATATCATCTCAGCCAGAGTCAAGGGCTCAATTTTCAATATGATGTTCTAAGGACAGCCGCAGCAATAAGGCCTATTGCCATTCAACCTAAACAAGCCATAACATATAGGCACATTTTACTTACATCACAAATAACTTTAACAAGTTGAACAGACATTAACACATATGCCCCATACAGAAAACCTCCACCCTACAGATTACATAATGCACATATCTCCCATACAGAAAGCATGCATCCCATACAGAATATCCCTGACAAACAGAACAAATAGCAATACTTAGTTTTGAATTGTATCCTTTCCAGCAAATTTATTTATATATAGGTAACATCACTACTGTTAAAGTAGCTTATGATTGTATGATAATGCTGTCAGTTGTAAGATGATTCACATAATAATTAAAAAATCTTCCTTATAGTGCACTTGGTTAAAGAGATAGTAACACTTAATATATAGTAATATTTATGTTGTAATGTTTCTTCCTGAATAAAAACAAGGGCACTTCCACTGCTGAGAGTTCTTTTATTCAAATGTTATTGCAGCTCACACTTGACATTTTTATATGCAGTATTTCAATGGCCTGACATTTTACAGTGGCGCTGTTGCTACACCATCATATGGAAATTTATGATCAATTGACCAGAGCTTTCCATAGGATGATGTAGCAACCGTGTCACTGTATCTAAAAAATTCAAGTTTAAGCTTCAATACATTTTTAATAAAACAGCTCTCAGCAGGAGTACTCTTGTTTTACTCAGGAAGATTAACCCAGCAATATATATATATATTTGCATATAAATTGTTACTATCCCTTTAAATCTAGGGATTTGGATCTAGAATCTCTGCTTTATTAATTGCATACTGCTTGTTCCTCATCTGTGACTACAAACCAGTAAGAGTGAGAAAAAGCAAAGCAATGCATTGGAGACCTCTCTAGCATTCAAGGTGATAAAGGCTTGGTTTAAATCAATTATATATTTTATTTTAACCTCTTGGTACATTTGATTTGTTTCAGAATTGCTTCTCTTTTCTTTCATGCATAAGGAGCAGTGTGTTGTAATCCTCTCTGTCATTCAGGGGATTAAAAGCCCCATTTAAATCAACGGGTATTTTAGGAATATTTTTTCCCCCCTCTGGTGTAGTTGGTTTGCCCCATAATTGCTTCCATTCTTGTTCGTACTTTAGTCTCTTTACTTTCCTTACAGGGTTGTTCAACTTTGATAAGTCCTTAAAGGGATAGTAAACCCCCCAAAAAACTGTTCGCAAATTGGTTTGAGAGATGTAAGAAAATAAAGACTTCTGTTCCCACCCCCTTGTCATGCATCTGCTGTATAGCGGACGTCATGAGATCCTGCTTCCGGGACCAGACGGCGGCTCTTCAGGAGCGCTGTCATCGAGATATCTATGATTACTTCATCGGAATGGTCTACAACGTGTGCTTGCAAGCCAGGCACACGTTGTAGACCATACTGATGAAGTAATTCTAGTTAGATATCCCGATGTCAGCGCTCCTGAAGAGCCGCCTAAAGTTGGTCGTCCGGATTCTGCCTCTGACAGCTTTACAGCTTGTCAGGCAGAAAGGGGAGGGAATGGAGGACTTTTTTTTTTATTATATCTCTCAAACCATAACTGTTTGAGAGATGGGAATAAGGGCATTACATGTTTTTATTTATTTTTCCTGTCAATTCGCAAACAGTTATTTTGGGGGTTTTACGAACCCTTTAAACTGTTAGTAATGTCTTTTTTTCAATAAAATGTAATATTGTAGATGTTACAAAAATAAACTAACTGACGCAAATCCCATCTCTCAAACCTTTATAGTTTGAGAGATATATACGATGATAAAGTCCCCCCCTCCCCTTTCACAGACATCAGCCTTTAGCTGACAGAAGGAGATCCTGGTCCCAGGACCGGCTGGCGGCTCTTCAAAAGAGTCGAAATAGCGCTATCTAAAAAGAAATACTTCACTGGAACACTCTACAAAGTGTACTTGCAAACCAGGCGCACTTTGTTGACCATTACAATGAAGTATTTCTTTTTAGATTGCACTGTTTTGGCTCTGTTGAAAAGCCACCAGCCAGTCCCTGGACCAGGATCTCCTTCTGTCAGCTAAAGGCTGATGTCCATACCTGGGAACTTTTTATTGTTGTCTCCCCGGAGGGGCGTCCTCTGCTGCCATGGGTGGTGTGAAGAATGACGCGTATCACGTCAAAAAGGGGCGGGTCTTAACGTAAGTGCCAGGGAGGGTTTACAAGAAGGCTGGGGGTTAGGAGCTACACCGGGGGAAAAAGTGGAGGACTCAGCCTCTGCCCCGGAGACCCGATAAAGCAGTGCCAAAACCGGAGTCTCCAGGGCAAATCCAGAGAGTTCCCAAGTATGCAGATGTCCATGAAAGGGGAGGGGGGGACTTTATTATTGTATATCTCTCAAACTATAAAGGTTTGAGAGATGGGACTTGCATCACTTTATTTTTGTAATATCTATAATATTACATTTTATTGAAATCAGACATTACTATCCCTTTAATATTCTAGTCCAGTGGTGGGCAACGTGAGGCCCTCCAGCTGCTGGCAGATTACACCTTCCATTGGCTTGGGGAGAAATGATGGAATTTGTAGCCTGCCAGTAGCTGGAGGTCCTCATGTTCCCTATTTCTGTTCCTTTTACTGTCAAAAAAATCTAGAGAATGAATTCTCAACTAACATACATCAAAAAATCAGTTACTAACCAGACCAAATTGTCTAAACCACTTCACACACCCTTTCATAAGAACAAATGGAGTAAATTGCCTTATTTTATATTAAATGCAGAACTGAGATGGAATGTATAATAATGGGATTATGATACATTTCCACAAGAATATTGAGGTCACCAGTTTCTAGTCTCCTACAAAGAAACATCGTTATGTATCAAGGACATGATAATTACAAAATCTGGATCATACATGCAAGATGAGAAATTCCAATTTAAAAAAGAAAGGGAATGTCACGGTATCAAACATCATATGAATGTGTACTCCTTTCTTTTCTGATAAATACAACGGGCTACATTCAGTAGGCTGAAGAGCTGCAATTCTGGATCACACCAACTCCACCAGAGGGGGAACATGACAGCTCCACTAATTTCCATTGATTTAAATGGTGTTTTTAACCCTTTTTAATCAGGGGCATAACTAGAACTGTAGGACCTGGAGAAAAAGAGCCGTTTGGGCTCACTACACTTTTCCCTGTATGTGCAATTCATAAAGTATGGACAGGATTGGCCACTGTATCTTGTAGCTCCGATTCCTATTGGCTGGGTTTCGTAGCGACATGATTAACTTTGAGTGCCAGAGGGGTACGGAATGCATTGCAAAGTAATGTGTTCTGTACCCCTCTGGCACTCAAAGAGTTAAATTATGTAAAATATGCTCTTCCATGAAAGAGCCTTTTGGTGGTGAAGGTCTGCCCAGCCATTCTATGTAAAATATGTTACACCCCTATCCTATTGTGACCTTTGTGTAATGTCCGCCCCTACCCCATTTTCCCCATTGTATAGAGTTCTGTATAGTCCTACTGTGCCACGTTTGCCACATCCATTGTCCTATTGTATCTGATCTGTACTTCCCCATTGTACTTTTGTTTCCCCAGTGTTCCCTTTGTATCCAGCTCATTGGTAAATGTTATTAAGTCTGTATAAAAGAGTTATAGTCATTTGGAACTACAAGAAGTGTCCTGTGTCTTCATTTCTGAGTGGTGTAAAGGGTCCCTTTTGACACCCATTCGGAAGAGCTAAGTTCCAGTGTTCCAGCCAGCTATCCAGATTCACCAGACCAGCTGCCCCTTTGTAGCAGCTTCAAGGAGAGAGGACCCTGTAACAACAGCTAAGGACAACCCGGCATCCTTAGCTTCCGTTACAGTTATATTTACAAAAACTGACACTGATTTTTTCCCTAACTGTATAACAATGCTGTAAAAATCTTTGTTGTTTTTTTTATTGCAAAGTTTACGTTTCCCTAGTTCTCTCTAGGTCTCACAACAAAGTTATCATATCAGTTGATTTAGCTCATAGAACACAAGAACGTCAAAAAATCATGAGGAAATTTATTCTGTCAACATTGATAAAGATGATTCCAATAATTCCTCACATCAGTCTCTTTTTAAAAACTTGCAAAATTATTAATAAAACAATAAAGAATTTGGTGGAATTTGGACTCATTTTGAAAGTTATATTAAGGAAATTATCCCACGTGGACTTACAGTTCAAATATTTCCACCTTTCACAATAGAAGATCTAAATTTCACCAGAAAATGGGAGGAAATATTGAACAATGTTCCAGGGATCTCCTGTCTTTACTGATAGATCACAATAAACTAAGACTAGAAAAAGAAATTAATGAAAAAGGTAAAAAATGTAAAAGTTTCAAGGACACAAACATTAATGAAGAAGCTTACAAACAAATGACGAATAAGGTTGACAAAATATAACAAAATATCACTTCAAAAAAGAAAGCTACATTTTTGAGGGACTTGACTACTCTAGTAAGAGAGTATTTAAATGGAGTCACATGAACTTTAAGAAAAATGAAGAGCCAGTCACCAGTTCCTCTGAAACAGAGTCCTCAGATTTAGAATCAGATTCTTCCAACTCAGCTAATTTTTTAGGGACAAAATATTTCCAAAACAGAAAAAGAAAGAAAGAAAAACCCAGGAAGGGGGGGGGGCAAAAAAATATAGCGAGAAGCATACAATACAAGTATTACATGAGAGCCAGGGGGAAACAGAATATGAACTCCCAGGAAGAAGAAATGGATGTAAACTAAGAGTTATTAATCTCTCAGACAAAGTTCTCACACAGGCCCAAACGTCTTAGAGAGAGAGGTCTTTCTTTTTCACCGTGTTCACAAATTGACAAGTTTACCTTAGTAAGGATTTGCATTTATATGTACGCAAATGACTTTTAAAAAAGTTTTTTTCTGACAAAAATAAAAACAAAACTGAACTTTATCCTGAGGACTCAGAAATACTTAACATTCTTGAGGAATTAGTTGAAGAAAATGAGGTAGACTGTAATAAATGAAAAAACTCAATTAAATTGAAATCCTCTTTTACTCCATCTATAAAAATTTCTCCTCAAATTCAGGTCTTTCTTGTTCTAGTTAAACAAGACTTCCTTACTTGTAATTTCTCATGTTCTATATCTAACTTAAATCAAGAAGAGCAAATTGCTATTAATGAGTTAAAAAGTTGGGAAGATGTACTGATTAAAGAATCAGATAAAAGGGGAAGTGTTGGAATTTGGCCCCAGAATACATATTTTCAATAAGCCCACAGACAGCTTAAAGGGATAGTATAGTCACATAAAAAGTATGTCCTAAATCGTAGCTGCAGTAAAAAAACATTCAATGTGCTTACTCCTTTCTCTCAAGCCATTATGGCTTGAGAGAAATAAGAAAATAAAGTCCTCCGTTCCCTCCTCTTTCTGCCTGACAAGCTATAAAGCTGTCAGAGGCAGAATCCAGTCGCCCGACTATAGACGGCTCTTCAGGAGCGCTGTCATCTAGATATCTAGGTATAATTACTTCATCGGTATGGTCTACAACGCGTGACTGGCTTGCAAGCACACGTTGTGGACCATTCCGATGAAGTAATTATACTTAGACATCTAGATGACTACGCTCCTGAAAAGCCACCGTCTGGTCCCAGATGCAGGATTTCATGACGTCCGCTGTAAAACGGACACATGAGAAGTGGGAGGGAGCAGAGGTCTTTATTTTCTTATTTCTCTCAAGCCATAACAGCTTGAGAGAAAGGAGTAAGGACATTGAATGTTTTTTTACTGCAGCTACGATTTAGGACGTACTTTTGATGGGACTATAGTATCCATTTAATCCCTTAACGATTGGCTGATCGGCACGGCGAGGTGAGTTAAGGACCACAGAGCATTTTTTTTTGTTCTTCCGGTTCTGTACTCCCCGAACGGCGTGCAGCCGTGGGGGGAGCCCGGAACTCCATGAGGGTCATAGTACGTCATGGGTCGTTCAGTCAGATTTGTTGCCAAAGGTACACTAGAACCCCCTGAAACCTAGTGGCAGACCAATAATCTCTGGCACTAACAGCCTTACAGAAAAAGCCAGTAGATATTTGGATTTATGACTGAGAGAGTTTGTATTAACGCTTCCTTCATATACATGTGACACTATGGATGTTCTGTCTAAATTACAAGATTTATATATCACGGAAAATACATTATCGGTCACAGCAGGTGTTGAATCATTATATACCAGCATTAAGCACGATATCGGATATGAAGTGGTCAAATTCTTCTTAAATACACAAGCCAGTCATCAGAATGATTGTAATGAGTTTCACAGTAGGTTATTGAGACTCATACTTACTCATAACTTATTTACATTTGATGACAAATTTTACTTACAACTCAGGAAGTGCCTGTGCTCTTGAGGTGGTGGGAGCACAAGCATGTTTTCTCAGATAGCTATGACATGTATACTGAATGTATTTTATTGTACCTCAGATATATTGATGATATTTTGATATTCTGGGAGGAACCTCAAGACCTATTAGAGGAGTTTATTCAAAAATTGAATAGCAATAATTTGAATTTACATCTGACTTATCAAATTGATCCTAACAGAGTTGACTTCTTGGACTTGACCATAATGAGAGAATCTAATATTAAAATTATCGCTGATTTGTATCATAAGGAAACCTCCACAAACTCCATTCTATATCATACAAATTTTCATCCGTATTGCATGAAAAACAATATCCCAACAGGAGAATTTTTAAGATTGAGTACGAATTGCAGCACTATGGTACTTTTCAAACATCGCAGCACAGATCTCGAATTGAGATTAATAAATAGAGGTTACAGTAAAATATCTATTAAAAAAGCATATCAAAGAGCACTGTACACTGATAGACAGGACTTATTAATACCTCAAAAACATAACATTCAGGAAGGACCCATCCATTTTATAACAGACTATAAGGGCAATACATCTGAAATTAGAAGGATTTTAAATAAACACATACATGTGCTCCAAAATTATCCGGATTTAAAAACTAGTGTAGGAGACAATGTCCCCATTACTTTCAGATGAAGCCCGAATCTAAGGGATAAAAAGAATTATGCAATTAAAGGATCCTTCCCCTGTCATACATGTAGTACATGTGAATTTATGTGATGTACCACGGAAGTGTTTGATCAATTTCAGAGAAAACATTCAATAAGACAATACATCAAATGTAAGACACAAGGGGCTCGATTCTATTACCAGCGCTAAAAATAAAACAGGCGTTGTTTTTTAAGTCAGTTTTTGCTATCCTATTACCCGACTTGTGAAAGCAAAATGAGCAGTAATTATACTTACCGCCAGTCTAAAAAAAGCCCATAGGAAACAACTAAAAACAATGTGCAATTAGTATCCTATTACCCACGCCCAGTATTACCGCCTGTTTTGTGGTTACATTTAAGCCAGAAATTTTGCGCCTCAGAGGTTGAGGCGTAGAAGACATAATGACAGTTTCAAAGCCATCGTTGTTCAAACAAAAGCAGTATATAATACTGTATATTAAATATAGTGTACAGCATAGAAATCCGACATAAAGTGCCCCCCTCGACATATTAACCCCCCTTTTAAAAGTCAACTTACAGTGCTTTCCTTCACCACATTAATCCGACAAATATTATTCATAGTTGACAATTAACCCTTCCCCTTCCAAATCCGACTTACAGTGCTTTCTTTCACCATATTAATTCAACGAATATTGTACATCTGACATTTTAACCCCCCCTCCCGCTTGAAAAGTCGACTACAGTGCTCCCATGAGTTTCTTTCACCATATTTATCCAACATTTTTTTTCTCCTATTATATTTGACATGCCCTCATATTTTGTATTGCAAGATTAACTCTATATAATTAAAGAGCATATAATCTATGTGAAATATAGGTTATATGCTCTTTCACATAGGTTATATGCTCTTTAATTAATAAAGAAGGCAATTGTCGCCCCCATGGTAGGGGGTGTCATGAGGGGTCATGAGGGGTCATGATACCCCTCTTTCGGTCTGAAGTACTTTTTTAATACAAATTACATATATAATTAAAAAAAATCTTTGTTACACAGAAATTAAATATTTAATTACATTTGCACACAAATTACATATATAATAAAATAAAAACACCTTTTTTATACATATACAGGTTGTCAAATGTACACCTGTTTCCTTGGACTTTGACATTTTGCACGTTTTTTGTAGGCGGTAGTTGGAAAAAAGCAGACAGCGCCAGTTTTGTTACTACTCTGAAAAGTGCTGTCTACGCCAGTTTTGTTTTACTGTGGTTCTGCAATAGAATACTGATGTAACATGTTTGCAAAATTCGTGCTACTTGTTTTTCTTGTAACGCCGGTTTTACCGCGGGTAATAGAATCAAGCCCAAGGTGTGATATACGGTATACAATGTGATTGTCCTAAAAGATATGTTGGTATGATGCAAATATCATTACACAAACAAATTTGTGAACATATCAGAGACATAAAGAATATACAAAAATAATAAAATTCTCTCCCCAGTGGCAAAACATTTCCATGATTATCATCAGGATAAACTTAAATGTTTTACCTGCTGGGGATTGGAAAAAATCTCATTGGGCATAAGAGGAAGAGATCTGGTTAAATCATTATTATGTTGCGAGTGCCAATGAATTTTTAATCTTAATACCTTATCTCCCAATGGAATGAATGAGAACTTAAATTTTGGGGTGTTCCTGTGATCCATCTTACAATAATAATTTTTGTTAAATACTCAGTTCACTTTTTTAGATATTGTGTTCATTTATTTATATATACATTTAGTTTGTTGATATTAATGACCAATGATAGACCTTACAATATTTATAGGAACTTAATTGTTCCTTTTAAATAAAATTGGAATTTATAATAGTGCATATCTTGGTTGTTAAATTGATATATTTCATACTATTAGAGTGCTAAAAAATATAACAATAACATAAATGTGACATATGTATTTATATTTTTGCTCTTTGTGGTGGTCTGACTTAGGTAACTCTATGTGATTGGATGAGTTTCAATAGTCAGCGATTTCTTATCTGACATTTGGATATCGGTGTTTGATTGAGCTATCTTGCCTTTCATTTAGAATGACATAACCAAAACATTCAAATTTGATTGGTCTATTTTTGAAGGCATAGGGTATTTAAACCTTGCTTCTTCCAACACCCAGTGATTGCCTCAGAGGAAGCTCGCACCTCGGGCAAAATGCGTTAGGCGTTTATGTGCATAGATGCCAATGGGCTGGGAAATACCAATATACTAGGCATTAGTCTTAGAATGGGAATGACAGCTAGCTTAGAATAGCAATCCTATTCTTCTATCAATGGCTAACAGCTCTCATTGACTCTGATTGCTATCTACAAATATGATACTTCCGATGCTAGCTTAGATATAAGTAATAATGATAGTTAGCTTGGAATACTGTCAATAATTAGTCAATGATATTATAGCGATAATATTGCTAATAAATGGAATTGATATTATACCCTCAATATGTTTCAGACTGTCAATAGTTTGAAAATTGGGTGGTACTGCATCTTAATGTGAGTGTGAGAATCGTCCATTTTAGATCTGACAGTGGCATGGACAATGCACATCAGAGGTTAATTCTGGTGTTACGTGGTGGAACCTGTTGAAGCTCTACAACAGCGCTTGTGATTGTAGGCACTGTACTTGTGATGACGAGACACTATGTTACTAAAATATCAGACATAATATATAACACATGAACATGAACACCATTTCGGAATCGTAGTCCAATTCTGAGGGCTCATACTAATACAGAAGATAGCAACAACCACCCAACAAATATATCAGCCATTATTGGTCATTAATGAGGGTCTCAATTCCAAAATCATACCAGCAGATATAATTAGCACTATAAATGCACCAATTAGAGCAATAACAAATGATATATGGGAATGTCCCCCTCTTTGGCATCTTAGCACGTAAAAATAATTTTTAACAATTTTTTTCTGGTGTTTTTTGTTATGTCCGGAATAATTTTAACCCACTTTTTTTTTTTAATGAAGGTTACTTTTTATGTACGCACCGAACACACAGAATGGGAAGACGTTTGATTAAAAATGCCCCACATCCGGAGAATGAGCCTTTGCCCCAAGGCCCGGTAATTAGCAACAAAAACCGGAGTCTCCGTGGCAAATCCAGAGAGTTCCAAGCTATGATTGTAGGGCAACATCAACAGAAAACCTTTATTTTATTTATTTATTTAGAAAATATTTTACCAAAACATTGAGATCTCTCTCATTTTCAAGTATGTCCTGGAGAGTTTTTACAGTAAAGCGTTACATATTTACACAAAGAGAGGAACAGTATATATACACACTAGTGTTGAGCGAGCGTGCTCGGCCGATGCTCGGATCGGCTCGAGCATCGCTCTGCTCGGCACATGGCGGTACTCGTCGAGTACCGCCATGTGCTCGCCCACCATGTTCGGGTGGCGGGGATCTGTGCCGGAAGAGGCACAGATCTGAAGACGCTCCGCTGGACCACCAGGGACTGGAGGTACGGGGGCATTGCGGAGATGAAGGGGGCATTGCGGAGATGAAGGGGGACATTGTGGAAGAGGGGCATAGCGGAGATGAAGGGGGACATTGTGGAAGAGGGGCATAGAGTCTATGCCCCTCTTCCACAATGTCCCCCTTCATCTCCGCTATGCCCCTCTTCCACAATGTCCCCCTTCATCTCCTCTATGCCCCTCTTCCACAATGTCCCCCTTCATCTCCGCTATGCCCCTCTTCCACAATGTCCCCCTTCATCTCCTCTATGGCATAGAGGAGATGAAGGGGGACATTGTGGAAGAGGGGCATAGCGGAGATGAAGGGGGACATTGTGGAAGAGGGGCATAGCGGAGATGAAGGGGGACATTGTGGAAGAGGGGCATAGCGGAGATGAAGGGGGCATAGCGGAGATGAAGGGGGACATTGCGGAGATGAAGGGGGCATTCGGAGATGAAGGGGGCATAGCGGAGATGAAGGGGGGCATTGACCAGGCACCCTCCCCTCATCAGAGCAGGGGGTGCCTGGTGTAATGCTCGTGTCGCCCCATTCATTTCAATGGGGCTCGGGTGCTCGGCCGAGCACTCGAGCCTCAGGGGGTGCTCGGTCAGAGCACCCGAGCATCGGGGTGCTCGCTCAACACTAATACACACACATAAACATATATACATACTAAAGTGTATGCACAATTACAAATTGTTACAAAAGAAGTTATTTTTAGAGATTTTAGATTGGGAGAAGATCTGAATTTTTTCAGGCAGGTTATTGCAGGCTTTCGGAGCTCTGAAGTAGAAGGCAGATCGGTCAGCTTGGTATACTCAGTGAGTTGTTAGCAGTGTAGTTATGGTTAGTATGGAGACCTGGAGTGAGCATACTGCTCAGGTAGTCTGGTAACTTTCCAGAGAAGTTGTTGTATATGAAGCAAGACAGGTGAAGGGCATGTCTAGATTTGAGTGTTAGCCAGTTTAGTTTTTTAAACCTATCACTGTAATGGGTAGTGTAATTACATTGGAGAATAAAGTGGCATAATGAGTTATACAGTGTGTCAAGTTTACCAAGATGGATTTGCAGAGTGGAAGCATATACTATGTCCCCATAGTCAATGACTGGCATTAACATCTGTTATACAATACATTTTCTTACCAGGTGACTTAAACAGGGTTTGTTTCTATCTATCCTATTTTAGGATACAGTTTAGATGTAGAGATGTTTTTGCACAGCAGACCAGACATCACGCACACCAAATACTATGAATCCTATAAATAAGCAGTACTACCACATGTTATGGCAAGCACATATTGCAAATAGATTAAGGTGTTAAAATGCAGGTTTAGAACTAGGGACAAAATCTGAGATAGTAATTTCCTAGTATAGGGAGCCAAAGCACAGGACAGTGCCTGGAAAACTGGAACACTGATTCCCCACTAATACACATACAGTCTCACACATTTACAAACACATTCAGTGCTTGTATACACGCCCATCATACTCCATTCATGCCTTCAGTACTTTTATATACATTCCCATCATACTCCAGTAATACCATCTGTACTTTTACACACCCTCAGCATAGTCCCATCATACAAACACATTTACAAACACACTCATAACATCAGTACTTTTATATATTACCAGCAACCAAATACACCCTCAATCTATGCAATAAAATTCTCAGTTACATCACTTCCAATCTGTGTATAAAATGTATCCATTCCAACCAATCTATAGCCAATTACCCTAGTATCTTAACTCTTTGAGTAGTAAGAATCTGTTTAGTGCAATATAACTCACTGCACACTCTCTCTGTGGCACTAAAAATGTTACTATTTCCTTAGTAACACTCAAAGGGATATATTATGCCATTTTAGATGGGTAAAGCAGCACTTGCCTTGTTGGAACCATGATATAATTCATATCAATCAAGAGACCTGGGGCTGGATTCTATTGCAGGTGCTAATTGTATCCCTGTTTTTATCTCCAGGTTTCCCCATAGACTTCATTAGAAAAATGTTTGATAAAACGAGTGGTAACATTTATCTCCTGCAATAGAATCCAGCCCTGTGAGCTTTTTAATCCTCTTGGTGTTTGAGAGCTAAATTTCTGTATCTATACTGTAACCTGTGCACTCACAGGGCATGATTAATAGGGCATGCTGACAAAAGGGAACATTTATAAACACAATAATAAAATTAAGAGGCTTCCTTGAAACAAGGCTTGCAGCTTGGTTGTGCAATCCCTTACCAGTTGGATGGTGGATCCATCTGTCTGGGAAGGAACCCACCCCATTCAAGCTGAAAATTGATAATTTTGATTTGCTGCTAGCTGCACAGTGCAGACTAAGGGTTCGATCCAAATGTTGGAGAAGGCTGTTTTTTCTGCCGACGGCATTTTTTCCAGCACAGTAAGCTATTCAAATGTCTGTGCTGTGGAAAAATACTGGCAAAAAAAGAGCTATCGGGTGATAGAAGAAAGAATGAAAATAGAAGGAGACAGACAGTGGATGACAGGTAAGTGTAACACAGATTAGGTAACGATCGGTGCTGAACACTATGTCAGGCACTGAACGTTAGTTTTTTTTCCTGTTAAGTTCCCAATACTGACGTTATTTAGCGGAATTTTGGCAACTTAATGCACAAAACAGACGTTTGGCCACAAGACCATTTTTGTGGCCTAACGTCCGTTGTGCTTAATGCCGACAGGACATTTGAATACCGACCAAGGCATTTTCTTTTGTCGGTTGGTAACCATTTTGCCCTACCGGCATTTTTAAAGCCAACATTTGGATCGAGCCCTAAATGTTGTACAGTTGCCAACCAGTAAGAAGGTGTAAGCAGCCAAATAGTTTTTTCTTACATAATGAGTAGATGGCCAATATGAGCACTGTGCAATCCATTTTAGAAGCATGTAGGTCCAGCCTGGAGACATGTATGTGTATAGTCATTGACCCCCTCTGAAGTTAATCCCCATTGCAAATGCACCCACTGTAATGCTATTGAAGCCTGTATTTCAAGCCTTCTTTGTTGCCTGTCATGCTTTAGAGTTGCCTGGGCTGGCCTGGGAGTCTAGGATACCCATGAAAGAGATTACTTCCCCTACCTTTCAACTAATACAGCTGCTCTTTATCTCATTCTGGGGCCAAGGCTGCGACAGTACAAAGAGGAAAGGGCTTCTGCCTTCATGACAGCTCAATGCAGTTACAGCACCCCCTTTCTGTAAGTAAGGATCATGGAAGGCTGAAGGCACCACTAAGTCAAGTCCAGCCCAGACAGTTGGAGTAGTGCTCAGCATTGGCAACAGAGCGCTCCGACTCACATACTGGATTCCTCCATCAGAGGAGGAGGAGGTAAAGGGGAACAATGGGGAGGAGAAGAGGTGAAGACTGACAGGCAGTGGTACAGAGATGTACTGCAGGCTGCCCTGAACTGACATCACTGGGCAGAATTAAAAAGATAAAATCTCTGAAAATACTGCTTTTTTTATTTTTTTTATCCGGATTCAAAATGTATTAGCATGGAAGATTTATTTAAGAAGCGGTTTACTAGAGGTGAGAGTTCCCCTTTAAGAATTGTTGCTAAACTTCACGACAGGCATATTTATGAAGAAGTAAAGTCAAGTTTATCAATATGTATATCTGAGAATATTCTGAGAAAATTTGCAGAAAATTCACATCTTCTAATATTTTCACAGTCGCAGCTGTCGCTTTATACTTACATTAAGAAAAGGTTACACCTGGCGTTCAGATTTAATCACTAAAACTGACTTTATTTTTGGCGCAATTTCTATATAAATACATTGCGACACAATTCTTATTTTGACAAGACCATTTCTACTCCGGCTGCAAAATAAGTCGACTGACGAGTTAGAACAGTGCAAATGTCACTAAACTTTTATACATATCATTGTGTCATTTTGAGATATTGTTTCTTTTGCCACACATTAACCCTTTGAGTGCCAGAGGGGTACGTAACGCATTGCTTTGCAATGCGTTACGTACCCCTCTGGCACTCACAGGGTTAAATCTGTGACTGGTCACAATGCTCTGGAGACCTCTCTAGCATCCAAGGGTTTAAGGTAAAACCAGTCACAATAAGTTTATGGTGTGTTATAAGAGAAAGGGGATGGGGGCTTTTGGGCCTGAAAATGCTAGTGTTTTCAAATTGTGTGTTTGGACTGCCTAATGTGAACACTGGCACTTCTTAATAATAACCAGCCACATATTTTACTGTAAACTATTACATCTTAATGGTAGTAAAGAGCTATGAAAATATCTTCAATCAGTCCTGGATGTCATGTCCATGGAGGTGAATATGACTTGCTGAACTCTGCTTTTTTGTTGTTATTTTTAGTTTAATTTTTTTTTTTTTTTTTTTTTTTTTTTTTTTTAAACTGAAGTAGGCAGAGTGCATGAACATGCAGAAAGGATCCGTATGAACTTGGCACAGTTTCTGGCAGGGGCGTAACTACAGGGGTTGCATAAGGTGTAGCCTTACCGGAACTCAGCATCCAAGGTCCAATAGCTTTTCATTATGCCTCTGTGAAAATATTTTGTGATAGGGACCCCAAAAATATTTATTACCGGGGGCCCACCAGTGACTATTTATGCTACTAATTTGGGGTCCATGAGTCATGCTATAAGAGTTATGTCTCATGTTCACCTCTATAGACATCACTTCTAGGATGGATTGAAAATTATATTTCTTGAACCAAGTTGCAAGGACAAAATTTATAGGGGCCATTAAGGTTTTCTGACCATAGTAGGGCAAATGGAGGTTATTATTAAGAAGTGTTAATGTGTCTTTAAAAGTAAAAGGAGTTTGTAGAATGAGTAATAGATCATTGCAATGATTTGCAATACAATGGGAACATTCAGCAAGGCCTTTACAGACACTCTGGGTCAGTTACAGTCATATAAGTCTATAAAAGACTATAAAGCCTTCAAACTTTGTCCTTTTCGTGATGACAACTGTCACATTTTCTTTCTATGCTGGTGACTTTATCAACTACCTCAGAGTGGAAAGGCTAGTCCTAATGACAAATGTGTCTCTGGGCAAGCTGCCCAGAATCCAACTGGGAACACATCTTAACACATAAATATATATTCCTGTTCTGTCAGTGATACCATTCTTAATTCTTCTATGGACATCTTTAACAGCACATCACATCCCCACCCAAGGCCTCTCTGGGAAGGCTGAATTATAAAGATTATACCATAACGACCTCATTCTAATTTTTGTACCTCAGAGATATCTACCAAGTTGAAAGATCATCACAATGGAAATCCGTTGCCTTGACATTTATGCTTGTCTGTCAGAAGATATCCATTGAGGTTGTTTTAGTAAGAATATCTGGAATAATTCTGGGGCAACTATTTATTTTAGATACTATCCTTCTATCTGAAGAGTTGAAATGAAATAAACATGTTTGTGTGTGACATATAAACTATGGATTATGCATGGGATTATATATGTCTAGAAGATGACTTATTCATCAAGCTAAACCTGTGCATTTCAGGACCAAACTAACATTACCTTTAGGGCTAGGCAATGCATTGCAAAGCAATACGTTGACTACCCCTCTGGCACTCAAAGGGTTAAAAGCAACAATGAATCCATTGACTGCTAGAGAGGTTTCCAAAGCATTGAGAAGCAATGTTTTGAAGACCACTCTAGCATTCAAGGGATTAAAAGCCTCCGTTAAATCAATTGGAATGTGCATTTCACCTCTACGGCACAGATGGTTTGCTCCTGAAGGCCCTTAACTCTTTGAGTGACAGAGAGGTATCCACGTATTGCAACGCAATGCGTTGGATATCTCCTTGGCACTCAAAGGGTTAATCCTTAACACCTCTATGCTGAAGCTGGTTTGCTGTAGAATTCATACTTGTTTATTATGTGCATAAAGCCCCAACACCGTGAACATGTGAATTTCTCTGATACAATATCTGGATTTATGTTCACCAAATCTCCAACGATATCCAAGGATTCTAGTCATAGCAGTAAACTAAGCAACAGGATACAACTCCCTGAAGTAGACAAGCCAATTAAATGAGTTCTTCTTACAGCAAATAACCTTGGGGGCATTTTCATTTCTATGACTGCTCAAAATCAAAAGGCTAGTATTAATGACACAGATAGCAGCAAAATCCTTCAGCTGTAACAGCAAGAAAGCTTAAGTACCACAAAGCTCTTATCAATCACTAAATATCTCCATCAAGCACAGTCCAACAAAAGTAACGTGTTTCTGCACATGTCAGTCTCATCTGGCTAACACAATAGCAGGAGAGACTTTGCATTAGGTCACAAAATTGCAAAACTATGGGTTAGCAACAGTGCACCCCTAAGGCAATAATAGGAAATCACCAAGGGTGACTTGATTTGGGGGAGGCAGGAGATTATTATATATAATATGAGTGGTATACATTGTTGTATATACAAAAGGGGAAAATATATGTATACAGAGAGCTGAACATGTAAGCAGAAATAGAGGGGAACCAGTGGACACAGAGAATGGAAAGAGATATAGCAAAGAATGGCTGATATTTAGCAAATAGTGACTTTCCCCTTAAAGATATAGTAACAAAGTAACATAGTTGATGCGGCTGAAAAACAACATGTGTCCATCAAGTCCAGCCCATGCCAAAATCACCCCTGTTGATCCAGAGGAAGGCAAAAAAAAGCCCTCTGGAGTTATTTATAATTTAGCTCCAAGTGGGTAAAAAAATTCCTTCCTGACTTCAAATGGCAGTCAGATATTTCCCTGGATCAACATCCTATCTGCTTTGAAGCCATCTGTCATAATTTTCAATATTGTTCTGTGCTAGATAGGCATCCATTGCTTTTTTAAAAGCAGGTGCATTATCTGCAAGTACAACATGCCAAAGAAAAGAATTCCATGGTTTTACCACCCTTACTGTAAAGAATCCCTGCCTTTGTTATATATATCTAGTTGCTTTTAGCTTATAGTTTTTAAGTTCATTGTGTATTAAAGAGTGTGAATAATACCATTCTTTACCACTCGCTAGTCTAAAATATATTAACATTTACTATTGTTTTACACATATCATCCCTCAGCCCATAACTTACAAGCACAAACATTCTAGGGTGGTCTGCAACAATGGGTGTCTTGCACCTGCTAGTCCTGGATAAACATAGGGATTGGTCTGCCTGGCCTGTGGGGCATATTATTACTTTGCTTTTCCCACCCCCCAGAAAAATTTCTATTTCTATGCCTGCAGATAGAATGATGGCATAAGAAATGAAGTCTAGAATGCCTTATACCCTGGCATCAGTCCTTTATCAGTGATATTGGGGACTCTTTTTCTATTGAAGTATATCTTGCAGGATATTAATTTACCCCTTGGATGTGAAGCAATGAGTCAGAGATGTCACTAGCATCCAAGGGGCTAAAGGGATAGTAATGTTTCACAAAAAAAAAGCATTACTTATTTGGGCCGTGGAGAGTGTTATTGCAATGCTGTCAGAGTTGTAGTTCAAGAGTAACTGAATGATAAAGTATCCCCCCTCCCATCCTCCCATCCATTTGCTGATATAACACTGCTCACCTCAGAGCAGCAAGACTGTCTGGATGGATTGCGGAGAGGGACAATCTTCAATTAGCATAAGGAAAAACCTGAAAAACCTGTCAAGGGGGAGCAGGGTTTTCCTTATGCCCACAGTAAGAAGATTGTCCACTTGTGTAACAATAGGGGTCGCACCAGGGGCCCGGACGCCCCCTGCGACCCCCTCTCCTGGCACCTGCAGCAAGTAGGCCTGTGCCTTCAACTGATCTCCCTCTCTGACATCATTTCCCAGCACTCTGCATTACTGAGAACTGAGCAGGAGCTCCAGCTCTATGGAGGTCTGTGCCAAAGGAGGCACCGACCTCTCATGTCATTCTGCTAGACCACCACGGAGGTAGGAGAGGGACACGAGGGGGGTCAGTAGGGGCAAGGTGGAGATTGGGGGCAATGTGGAGGAAGTGTGGAGATTGGGGGGCAATGTGGAGATGTGGTGGCTATGTGGAGATTTGGTGGCAATGTGGAAATTGGGGGGGGGGTAATGTGGAGACTGGGTGGGAATGTGGAGATTGGGGGAAATGGGAGGAAATGTGGAGACTGGGGGGGAATGTGGAGATTGGGGGAAATGGGAGGAAATGTGGCGACTGGGGGCAATGGGGGGGCAATGTGGTTGGGTGCAGCCGTGGCAGTTTCTGCACCAGGGCCCAGTGGCTTCTAGTTAAGCCTCTGAGATTGTCCTTTGCTGTGGTCTATCTGTTCCCAATCCCAGGACCAGATTCCACATCTGAGGTAAAAGGGGCAGGAGGGGGATGCTTTATCATTCAATTACTCTTGAACGACAACTCTGACAGTACTGAAATAATACTTTCCATGGCCCAAATACTATGAAGATTAACTGGATCTGCTTTTATTGTGAAACGTTATTATCCCTTTAAGGACAAACTGCCATTTTACAAGATAGTGTATTGTATTTTTTCAATTTCTTTTTTTACTTTTCTATTTTCCTTTTAACAAATTCTATTCATTTGTTGCAGTAGCTTCTTTCCTGTTTTTTTTTCTCTTCTCCTTTAGCCTTTTAAGGACCAGAGAGGTATGCAACTCCTTGCTAAGCAAAGCATTTTACACCGCTATGGTTCTTAAAGGGTTAAGGTTTTCCCATAATTTCAATAACACTGTTGTTAACAGGACATTTTAACTCATGCAAGATCAAGAATGGGCTCATTATACAGAAGAAGCACTTTTACATATGTAATTTACTGTACCCATTTATTGTGAAGACAGTATATCTCAATTTTTCTTTTTGTGTCTATATAAGCATAAAATGTTTACAAATAAGTAATTTAAATAGGGAAAATATGTACAGTTTTAGGAGTTTGGAAGTAGTCTAAATGAGTAGCTGTCATGTCAGGCAACAGGGTATCAGCTACCAAGCAAATAATGTGTTTTTCAGGCCCAGCTTTACATCTCAGATATTCATAAGCAAGAGAATAGTAGGCATCCTTTGCCCCATCCATGATCATTGGCGTCCAATAGGGGGGGCACTTGTTCCCTCTTACACCTGCCCCCGTCATATAAATATAGGGGCTGGCCAGGAGATCATAATATGGCTTTGCTCCCCCCCCGGAAACATTTCTATGGGCACCCCTGTCCATGATCTCACCTACAGTCATATGACCCACAGCCACACATCTATCCAGTGTTATTTTACACAAATAATCTCTTAGCCCATAACTTACAAGCACAAACATTCTAGGGTGGTCTGCAACCATTGGGGGGGCAACAGGTGCTGCCCATTCTGGATAAACATATGGGCTGGTTGGGTATCACGGTGCCCGTGCTCCCCTTGTTATTGTTTCCCTGTCAGACTACAGTGTCTGTGCTCCCATTGGCTGTCCTGTGTTTGTCCCGCCCAGTATGGCCTTTATATACTGGGCTCTAGCACCCATCCGGTGCCCTTTCGTTGTGTTCCTGTACCAGTGCTAGTTTCTGCTCAGTGATTCCCAGTGTACTGACTTGGCCTGCCTGACTACTCTGCATCTTGTCTCCTGCTCCTGTGTACTGACCCGGATTGCCTGACTAATCTTCTGCGCCTGCTCCTGTGTACCAACCCGGCTTGGCTGACGTTCCTGCTCCCATTTACCGACCCGGCTTGGCTGACTTTCCTGCTCCGTGATTCGACCCGGCTTGGTTCGCGTTCCTGATCTGACGGCCTATTGTCGCCTTGGCGACATTCTGATTCTACAGGCAAACCAGTCTCCGTTTCTGGTTCAGCAGAGTGCAAGAGTCAGTTTCCGTTACTGCTACAGCAGTGTGCCATTGGCCTAGTCTCCATTACTGCTCCTGCAGAGTGCAAGTGTCTGCCTCCTTTACTGCTACGGCAGTGTCCTCCGTTACTGCTCCTGCAGAGTGCAAGTGCCTGCCTCCTTTACTGCTACGCCAGTGTGCCATTGGCCTAGTCTCCATTACTGCTCATGCAGAGTGCACGTGTCTGCCTCCGTTACTGCTACAGCAGTGTCCTAGTTACTCAATTCCTGATAGTACTCTGGCAGTTCACGTTTGTTCTGCTAACCTGTTCCTGGGCGTTACATATCCTGAAGCTCTCTATATGGAAAGAGCTCTATCACAGAACTCTCAACACATGGGACTGTTTACACTCCTTGAAGACCATTAACCCATGTAGTACCTTTGTCCTGGGAATCCAACATATTCTGCCTGACCTGTGTCAGTATAGACTGCTATGGACTTTATGGTTATACTGGACCTGTGTAGGCATATGTATATGTAACCTGTCGTGTGTCTGTATTATACAGTCTGTATACCACAGAACCTGTGAGGGTTCTTATTTTATTGTGATTTCAATAAAACTGTGTTTTATCCTAAACCACTGTGTCTGTGTGTTGAACAAACCGTTACATTGGGCTGGCATTGGGAGGGGACATATTATGGATTTGCTTACCCCTCCGGAAAAATTTCTATGGAAGTCCATGTCTGCAACATATTGCTTCAGAAAGAGTCAGTGCCCTGTCTGACATTCAAAGGATTAAATCAGAGATAGTAAAGGGGTACTTAAACTAATAAACCGACCACCATAAACCTGAAGTTGTTGTTTAATGAAGGCACATTATGGATGCTCTTTCCACTCAAATAACGGAGGATCCCTCCAAAATGTGGTAGTTGTCTACTGCCTAATTCTGTTTTGCAGGTAAAGTTACCCAAAACCCATCTCAGTCCATCCACATACCATTACCAAGTCCTATTTTAGCCATTTTTAATGTGGTATGTTATTCTATAACAGAGCTTTGGGTGCCTGGTTCCTGGATGCCTGGTCCTTGACGACTACAAACAGATAAAGATGTAAGGGCTTCTTTACATGAACACAAGCTCATCCATTGACAAAATCTCGTGCTCATACAGTGAAAGCATTAAATACTGCCTTGATTGTAGCCCTCAAGGTTAAGGGCTTTCTATCCCTGTTTTAGAACACAGTGATATATTAACCCTTTAAGCACCAGAATAGTTATATAATATCTTCCCTCCCTCTCCTAACAGTCCTACTCCAAATATTACCCTCACTGTCAACAACACTATCATCACACCAACCCCTACAGCATGTTGCCTGGGGGTCACATTCGACTCCGCCCTATAATTTATTCCTCACATCCAGTCAATCTCCAAATCATGCCACCTCCACCTCCGCAACATCTCTAGAATCCGACCCTTCCTTACCCAAGACACTACTAAAATTCTAATCCAAACACTCATGTCCCGTCTTGACTACTGTAACTCATTACTAACTGGCCTTCCTCTTGTCCACCTAACCCCACTACAGTCCATAATGAACTCAGCAGCACGACTAATCTACCTAACCAACCGCTTCTCCAACACCAATCCCCTCTGCCAATCCCTACACTGGCTCCCATTAGCACACAGAATTAAATTCAAAATCCTGGTGCTCACCTTTAGAGCCCTTACTAACACCTCACCCCCCTATATCTCATCTCTCATTTCCAAATACACTTCCACTCGCCATCTTCGTTCAGCACATGACCTTCTCCTCTCCACATTTCTCATTACATCCTCCCACTCCTGCCTACAGGACTTCTCCCATGCTGCATCCGAGCTCTGGAATTCCCTCCCCTGCCCCATCAGACTCTCCCCTAGCCTTCAGATCTTCAGACGCTCCCTGAAAACTCACCTCTTCAGGGAAGCCTATCAACTACCTCCATAAATATTATCACCAAGAACCAACCATTCCCTGGACCACTACACTCACTAGCACTTCTCTCTCCCACCCACTGACCGGCAGCTTATGTGGCAGGAGACATATACACCCAACAGCACTTATACCTTCTGTATCCTACCCACCTTCCTCTAGACTGTAAGCTCTCATGAGCAGGGCCCTCTGATCCTGCTGTTTTCCACATATGATTTGTACTATTTAATATCTCTGTATGTCTATTAGACATGTGCGAATTCATTCGGAGACATTCGGATTTTGTCGAAAATGGGGTCATTCGGAGACATTCGGCCAATCCGAAACTCAAGGGTCATTCGGAAAAAATGATCCGACTCCGAACAGCCCAGGTCCGAAATTCGTCGAAACTTTCGGAAGTTTCGGCAATCGACACATTTCCAAAAGTTTTTACTACTTTTGACCAGGACTTTTTTGTACTTCCTGTGCGTGCTCAATTACTTTCCCTCCATAATTTTCCCTCCATGTCTCTAGTCCAATTCCATTCTCCGTTTCATGCACTACTTCCCTCTTTTGTCTGTATTCGAATAGCCTTCTTCGTTTCATGATGGGGGTTGGACTAATGACACAGTCACACAGACAGACAGCCTGCATTTCCTCATTGGGTTGTTGGAGCTCAGAGAGAGAAGAGATTAGAGAGTGTACAGTTGTTGTGTAGGCAGGCAGGTAGCATTAGGCTAGGCATAGGTAGGCAGCCAGCATTAGTTCCAGTTATTGCACTGCAAGAGCAAGTAATATTTGTTCCTGTGCAAAATATAAAAAAATATTAGGTATTTGTTCGAATACAGGGCCGGCCCTTACATGGGTCCCAGTGGGTCCATGGACCCAGGCGGCACTTTGACAGGGGCGGCAATTTACCGTCCCATAGCATGTTTATTTTGTGCTCTTCCGCCATTTCTGTGTTGCAGGGTGTCCCATCCCATCAGTGTGACTGTCAGCAGCCGGGCAGCCCTATGCTCACTCAGTGGCGATGCCTGCTGGCTGCTTCAGTGACGTGAATTATGTGATAGTTAAACATTATGCCTATTTTATATTGTTTATCGCCCACCTAAAGTCAAGACTTGAGTAAATAGGTCTACCGTCCCAGATTTGCTAGAGAGGTTTTACAAATACAGGAGGGTGCCCCCTGTACAAAGTGAGTCTAAACATTTGGGATCCCTAGTATGAGTGCACAACAGTGCATGATGTGTCCTGAACAGGATTGCTGTGAGGTGTCTCCACCCAGAAGGTGCTGGCTTCAACATTGCGACAAGTGACCAACTAAGAGCACCGTGCCGTGCAGCCATAGCATCACCCCCTCCTACTCTCCGGGTCCCGCTGACTGGCAATAACAGGTGAGTCACTAAGAGATCTGAAGCCTTTCTGGAAGTCCTTTCACTTGGAAAGGGGCTAGGTATTACTTGGGGGAGTTGCCTCGTGTGTAAATAATTTCTAGGTGGGAGATGAATGTGCATCACTTATGTGTTTCCTAACAGTAGTTAGAATACAACTCCCATCATCCCCTGATTATGACGTTGGGAAATGCCCAGCAATTATCGTAGAGCCCTGTATTGCACACTCACGGAAAACGGTGATATTGCTATACTAAGACAATGCTGTGGACCCCTCTTCAGTATAGATGTCAAGCATTTTTTTTTATTTCTCTCCTGTGTTGCAGTTTGTTCACAACAGAATGTCTCAATTTTTCTTTTTAACCCTTTGAATGCCAGAGTGGTATGCAACGCATTGCTTTGCAATGCATTGCGTACCACTCTGGCACTCAAAGGGTTAACACATTACATCTATCACATTACAATCATTGATGTTTATTCTTGATGTAGTATGAAACTCTACAATGTATATACACATAGAGTTATCTGATATGAGGGGAAATCAGGATAGGAAAACGAGAGAGAGGAATTTGGGTACTAAAGAGGGACAGTAGGGTAGGAGGCTGGTACCAGAAAATGAAACCTTAATCTTTACCCATGTACTAACATAGAATGTGACATGTAGTTTGTCCATGTTCGAGTCAACCACTTATGTTGAGTAGGATGTGAGAGGCATGGGTTTTCGATGTCGAACATATGCTAAATTGAATGACAGGCATGAGGTTTCGATGTTCAAACATATGCTAGATTGAAGGACAGGCATGGGGTTTCGATGTTCGAACATGCTAAATTGAATGACAGGCATGGGGTTTCGATGTTCGAACATGCTAAATTGAATGACAGGCATGGGTTTTCGATGTTCGACGTTTGCATTGTGACTGGCATCCCATGCTAGAGTAGAGGTGACATGCACAGACTTTCAATGTACGACAATGTCCGTTTTTGGGATGGATCTTTTTCTAAATGCACACCCTGTCTGCAAATAATGATAGCAGCGTGCACGGAGGCGCACTGCTATAATTTAACCCATGTTAAATTCGGCCGAATAATTCGGAATGGATCAGAATTTCGTCCGAATCGAATAGGCCCGGTCCGAAATTAAAATCATCCGAATTAGAAAAAAAAAAATTCGTCCGAATTCGAATTTTACCGAAAATTTTGCCCGTGCACAAGTCTAATGTCTATCCCCTATTGTAAAGGGCTGCGGAATAAGTTGGTGCTATATAAATAAAGATTATTATTATTAGTAATAGGTTCTAATATTGTTACAGTTTTACGACACTCAGACCAAGGTTAGAAATAAAACACAGTTTTATTGAGGTAAAAATAAGGAACAGTGCCCCTGGGGGCCAAAATAGGAAATAGCAGTAAGGCAAGTAATGGATAAAATACAGGCCCAATGTAGCAGGAGCAGGTAGCATAAGCAGAAACACAAGATAAAGGGTTAATACCCAATAGAAGTATTCAGTCTCTGTGGTGGTGATTAGGCCAACGCCCGGTGCTATAAACAGTCCCAGTAGTAGTGAAGAAAGCAAGCTCAAGCAGTGCGACTGAACTGAATCACAACCAGATAGCTGTATCGTAATGCCCAATAGTATAGCAAGGACCAACTGGAGCCGGAGCCAATACCCCCACTGGGGTGCGAGAATGGAGGAGAGACACTGCCAGAGCCAATGGAGCCAGGAGCACCCCTAGGTGCGATAACGGAGGAGACACTGCATATGCAAATGGAACCGGAGCCAAGAGCACCCCTTAGGTGCGGTAACGGAGGAGACACTGCACAAGCCAATATACCGTGAGCCAAAAGCACTTCCAGGTGCGATCTGATAGAACAACACTGTGAGCAATAGGAGACCAGAGCCAAGGCACCCTTCCGGTGCCAGAACGGAGCAACACACTGCTAGAGTAACGGAATGCCCAATAGCACCACGCGGTGTGACAACTCTTAGGGAACGAGCACCTAGATAGCGGTAATGCTCTGCAGTGTAAACGGGTAGGCTCGGTGAGCAATAGGAGACCAGAGCCAAGGCACCCTTCCGGTGCCAGAACACAGCAGCACACTGCTAGAGTAACGGAATGCCCAACAGCACCACGCGGTGTGACAACTCTTAGGGAACGAGCACCTAGATAGCGGTAATGCTCTGCAGTGTAAACAGGTAGGCTCGGTGATGGAGGCAACAAGCTCAACAGGTGTTAAATGGCTCAGGATCGGAGGCAGCAAGCTCGGCAAGTGTATACAGACAGGCTCGGTAACGGAGGCAGCAAGCACAGCAAGTGTTCTCTGACAGGCTCGGTAACAGAGGCAACAGACAGGCTCAATAACGGAGGCCACAGTAAACACAGGAGGCATGATCAGTCAGTTCAAGCTGCGAGCAAGCTCAGAATACTGGAAGCAACACGGAGCAGGAACGTCAGTCAGAGCCGGGTCAATCACAGAGCAGGGATGTCAGCTGGAACTGGGTCAATCACGAAGCAGGAACGTCAGCCAGAGCCGGGTCAATCACGGAGCAGGAAGTCAGCCAGAACCGGGACAATCACGGAGCAGGAACGTCAGCCAGAACCGGGTCAATCACGGAGCAGGAAGTCAGCCAGAACCGGGTCAATCACGGAGCAGGAACGTCAGCCAGAACCGGGTCAATCACGGAGCAGGAACGTCAGCCAGAACCGGGTCAATCACGGAGCAGGAACGTCAGCCAGAACCGGGTCAATCACGGAGCAGGAACATCAGAGTAGTCAGACGAGCCGAGTCGGTACACAGGAACGCAGGAACACAGCAACAAAGGCGTAGGAACAGGACCACCACGAAAGGGCACCTGACAGGTGCCATAGGCCCAGTATATAAAGGGACACCCTGGACGGGCCAATCAAGCTCCGCCAATGGAAGAGCGCCACCACAGAGAGTGACAAGGAATCACAGGGACCGTGATAGTACCCCCGTCTCAAAGACCCCCTCCCCTGGCCGAGGGTCTGGGTTTCTGAGGATATTTAGAGTGAAAATTGTGCAGTAATCTTGGAGCATGAAGGTCTCTCTGGTCGACCCAAGAACGCTCTTCAGGCCCGTAACCCTTCCAGTGGACCAAATACTGCAATTTACCTCTAAACCTCCTGGAATCAATAATGCTCTGTACTTCGTACTCCTCTTGGCCCTGAACATCCACTGGCCCAGGAACCACCGGAGTGGTAGTATAGCGGTTGCATATCAAGGGCTTCAATAGTGACACATGGAACACATTGTGAATGCTCATAGATGCCGGGAGTTCCAGTACGTAAGCCACGGGGTTAACCTTGCAGATAACTTTGAACGGACCAATGAACCGGGGAGCCAATTTGTTGGATGGCACTTGCAGATTGAGATTTCTGGAGGAGAGCCATACCCTGTCCACAACCTGCAAGGAGACCACTGGCAGCCTTCTACGATTGGCATGCCGCTGATGTCGCTGGAAGGACTGGCTGAGGGACCTCTGCACCTGTGCCCAAGTGGAGCGGAGCTGCTCAATATGCTCGTCCAGAGCTGGAATCTGCTGTGACTGAAATGAGTCCGGGAGCAAACACGGCTGGAACCCATAATTGATGAGAAATGGGGAGCTCCCAGACGATGAATTAACTGCACAGTTCCTGGCAAACTCTGCCCACGGCAACAGGTCGGCCTAATTGTCATGATGATCAGTCACAAAGCAGAGCAGAAACTGCTCCAGTCCCTGATTGGCACGCTTAGCGGCCCCGTTGGTCTGGGGATGGTAGGCAGAGGAGAAGGACAGTTGTATGCCCATTTGGCTACAGAATGCCCTCCAGAATCTCAACACGAACTGACTCCCTTGGTCCGACACTATCACTCTGGGAACCCCATGCAAGCGGAACACCTCTCTGGCAAAAACTACTGCCAATTCCTGGGCCGAGGGAAGACCAGAGAGGGGCACAAAGTGAGCCATCTTCGAAAACCTGTCTACCACCATTAGGATAAATGTATAGCCCTTAGATACCGGCAATTCTCCCTAGAAATCAATAGATATGTGGGACCATGGGTGTTCACCGTTAGGCACTGGTTGGAGTAGGCCCACTGGGAGATGTCTGGGGTTCTTAGCGCGGGCACAGGTGGCACAGGCTGCAGTAAATGCGGAGCAATCGGCCTTAAGGGAGGGCCACCAAAACACCTGTGAGAGAGACCATATCAACTGATCCCTCCCAATGTGCCCAGCTGCCTTAGATGAGTGGTAAGTCTCGAGCAGACGGGTACGGAAAGGCTCATCCACAAAGCACTTGCCATCTGGGGTTTCTGGAGGTGCCTGTGCTTGAGATGCCAAAATTTGCTCCCCCAGTGGCGAAGTGATACTGGTGCGTACTGTTGCCAGAATCCGATCTGGCTGAATAATAGGTACCTGGGCTTCATCCCTCTCAATGTCTGGGCTAAACTGTCTGGATAGGGCGTCTGCCCTAACGTTCTTAGAACCTGACAAGTAGGACACTATAAAATTAAACCGAGACAGGAATAGTGCCCACCTAGCCTGACAGGAGGACAGCCTTTTAGCCTCAGAGAGATAAATGAAATTTTTATGGTCAGTAAAAATTAACACCGGAGTTCTTGTGCCTTCCAATAAGTGTCGCCATTCCTTCAATGCCAGGATGATAGCCAACAATTCCCTATCACCAATCTCGTAATGGCTTTGGGCACTACAGAGCTTCTTGGAAAAGAACCCACAAGGTCTCTAGTTGCCACCCTCTTTGGGTCGTTGAGAAAGAACTGCCCCTACCGCCAATGTAAACGGCAGGGTGGGATTGGTGTGGGACAGTATAGGAGCGGAGGCAAAAGCAGATTTAAGTGTCTCAAAGGCCATCTCAGCTGCCTCAGACCATGGAGAGGGATTAGCACCCTTGTGTGTGAGGTCAGACAGAGGTTTCACAATGGTAGAAAAGTCTGAATACATTTTCTATAATAATTGGCAAAGCCCAAGAATAGCTTTTAACCCTTTGGGCCGTGGCCACTGTAGGACTGCTGCCAATTTCTCTTGGTCCATGGCAATGCCATCCTTAGATACCACAAAACCAAGGAAGAGTACTTTGGATCTGTGAAATTCACATTTTTCTAATTTACAGAAAAATTAGTTACAGAACAATTTGTTCTTGCGTAAACGGAGCAAAACTTCCGAAACATCCTGGATGTGTTGAGTTAGGTTGGCAGAGTGTATCAATATATCGTCAAGGTATACGACCACACAGGACTGTAGCATATCACGGAGGATATCATTGATCAACTCTTGAAATACGGCAGGTGCATTACATAATCCAAAAGGCATCACTAAGTATTCATAGTGCCCTGACCTAGTATTGAATGCCGTTTTCCACTCATCTCCGGCCCTGATCCTTATCAGGTTGTAGGTGGCCCGTAGATCGAGTTTAGTAAATATAGAAGAGCCCTTCAACTTGTCAAATAACTCTGTAATGAGCGGTATGGGATACGCATTCTTGGACATGACCTTATTCAGTCCCCGGTAATCAATACATGGTCGTAATTCACCATTTTTCTTTTTCACAATAAAAAACCCTGCACCTGCCGGAGAGGATGATTTGCAAATGATTCCCCTCTTGAGGGCATCCTCAATGTACTCCTCCATGGCCCTGTTCTCTTCACAGGACAAAGGGTACGTCCTGCCCCTAGAAGGCACCACCCCCGGGGGCAAATCAATACCGCAATCATATCGCCTATGCTGCGGCAATGCACTAGCCTCTCCTATACTGAATACATCACGGAACTTGCTATATTCAGTTGGCATGGAGGGAGAGGTACAAATAATCTTGACCGGATGTGACAAACAGTGATTAGTGCAGTATTCAGACCATGACTTAACCTCACATCTTTGCCAATCAAACTAGGGGTTGTGCAGCAATAACCATGGGAACCCCAGAATGACCGCATGATAGGGTGAGTGTATAATTTGGAAACACACCTCCTCCCTGTGGAGAGCCCCAATCGACATAGTGATAGGAGTTGTTTCCATAGTGATGAAAGCTGGTTCTAAAGGTCTGGATGGTGGGTTTTTGTGTACAGGAGTCTGGGGATGATTGTACGCCACCTAGGGCCTGTCCCCCAAGGTACCCTAGGTGCGTGCGTTTCCCGGCTGTACCGGGCAAGTGCGTAGTATGTGCCCATCTTTGCCACAATATAAACATAAACCCTGCCTTTTACGGTGTGCCCACTCCTCCTTTGAAAGTCTAGTGAACCCGAGTTGCATAGGCTCACTTGGTTCGGATACTCGATCAGGAGGATTGGGAGGCGAGGGTGGGTTTAAAGGACCCATAGTTTCTGGATTTTGCCCTTTTTGCCAGGCGCCTTTCGCGAATACGAGAGTCAATGAGCATGACATAGTCGATATACTCGTCTAAGTCACTGGGTACCTCTCTGGCCGCAATCTCAACTTTAATGTAATCAGACAACCCCTGAGCAAAGGCTGCCACCAGAGCCTCATTATTCCAGCCCACCTCTGCTGCCAGTATCCGAAATTCTATGGCATAATCGCCTACCGCACGATCGCCCATTTGTATTTCCATCAGTTTTTTGGCAGCAGAGGCGGTTCTCCCAGGCATCTCAAATACTCTCCGAAACTTCCTTACAAACTCATTGAAGTTTAGAGTACATGGATTGGCATTCTCCCATAAGGGGTTTGCCCACGCCAGGGCTTTACCCGTTAATAGAGATATCATGAACCCCACCTTGCTACGGTCATTCGGGAAGGCATGAGGTGTCAGTTCTAAGAATATCTCTAATTGGTTGATAAACCCCCTGCACAGTGTAGGTTCGCCATTGTATCTTAACGGTAACGGCACCGCCGCCGTTAGACTTATGGAAGTTGCAGCAAATTGCCCAGCATGATTATCTGGTGTCGGAACTGGGGGGACCACCGGATTTTGGTTAGGTTTATCGAGGTGTACCATACGTTCCAGTAATGTCTGCATGGCCAGTGCCAACTGGTCCAAGCATTGTTCATGGACATCAATCCTCCAATGGAGGTTCTGTGTATTACCATCACCCTTACCATCTGAGGTCATGGCCCTTTCGTACTGTTACGGTTTTACGACACTCAGACCACGATTAGAAATAAAACACAGTTTTATTGAGGTAAAAATAAGGAACAGTGCCCCTGGGGGTCAGAATAGGTAATAGCAGTAAGGAAAGTAATGGATAAAATACAGGCCCAATGTAGCAGGAACAGATAGCATAAGCAGAAACACAAGATAAAGGGTTAATACCCAATAGAAGTATTCAGTCTCTGTGGTGGTGATTAGGCCAACGCTTGGTGCTATAAACAGTCCCAGTAGTAGTGAAGAAAGCAAGCTCAAGCAGTGCGACTGAACTGAATCACAACCAGATAGCTGTATAGTAATACCCAATAGTATAGCAAGGACCAACTGGAGCTGGAGCCAATACCCCCACTGGGGTGCGAGAACGGAGGAGAGACACTGCCAGAGCCAATGGAGCCAGAGCCAGGAGCACCCCTAGGTGCGATAACGGAGGAGACACTGCATATGTAAATGGAACCGGAGCCAAGAGCACCCCTTAGGTGCGGTAACGGAGGAGACACTGCACAAGCCAATATACCGTGAGCCAACCGCACTTCCAGGTGTGATCTGATAGAACAACACTGTGAGCAATAGGAGACAAGAGCCAAGGCACCTTTCCGGTGCCAGAACAGAGCAACACATTGCTAGAGTAACGGAATGCCCAATAGCACCACGCGGTGAGACAACTCTTAGGGAACGAGCACCTAGATAGCGGTAATGCTCTGCAGTGTAAATGGGTAGGCTCGGTGATGGAGGCAACAAGCTCAACAAGTGTTAAACGGCTCAGGATCGGAGGCAGCAAGCTCGACAAGTGTATACAGACAGGCTCGGTAACGGAGGCAGCAAGCACAGCAAGTGTTCTCTGATAGACTCAGTAACAGAGGCAACAGCTCAGCAAGTACTCTCTGACAGGCTCAGTAACGGAGGCAACAGACAGGCTCAATAACGGAGGCCACAGTAAACACAGGAGGCATGGTCAGTGCAAGCTGCGAGCAAGCTCAGAATGTCGCCAGGCAAGAGCCCAGAGTTCGCAGGAATACTGAAAGCAACACGGAGCAGGAACGTCAGCCGGAACCGGGTCGATCACAGAGCAGGGATGTCAGCCGGAACCGGGTCAATCACAAAGCAAGAACATCAGCCAGAGCCGGGTCAATCACAGAGCAGGAACGTCAGCCAGAACCGGGTCAATCACAGAGCAGGAACGTCAGCCAGAACCAGGTCAATCATGGAGCAGGAACAACAAAGTAGTCAGACGAGCAGAGTCGTTACACAGGAATGCAGGAATACAGCAACAAAGGCGCAGGAACAGGAACACCACGAAAGGGCACCTGACAGGTGCCATAGGCCCAGTATATAAAGGGACACCCTGGGCGGGCCAATCAAGCTCCGCCAATGGAAGAGTGCCACCACAGAGAGTGACAAGGAATCACGGGGACCATGATAAATATACCAGTGATGCAACCAAGGATAAAAGCCATACGAGCATACAAAGTATTTTACAAAGCTATAACAGGAACAGAATGTAATTTATGTATTGTTTTTAACGGAGAAATAGCACCTTGAATTATTTTTATTGTATTATTATTATCATTTATTTTTAAAACGTAAAAAGATTCTGCAGTGCTGTACAATATATATATATATATATATATATATATATATATATATATATATATATATTTAGTGCAAAAAACTTGTCCAAAGCCTAACACACCCAGGGGCAGCAGTAAGGAGGAGATGATCATTTCTCCACCTTACTGCCAGTCTTGGAGATACAGGAGGGCGTGGTTTTGACAGGAGTGGACAGTGGCCGAAGGTCCCCTCTCACTCCTGTCAAAATATCTGCCAGGAGTTAGCCCGCCCTCAAATTCACTTTGAACAGAAAAAAAACCCATGGCCGATGCATACATCTCTCTTTCACACAGACATGGCCACCACATGAAATTCGCCTCCACAAACCACCAGTGCATACAACTCCATCTCCCAGCTCCTTCCTATCACCAGCTCCTGTCACCTCCGAACTTACGGCAACCGCATCTGTAAGTTCGGAGGTGACAGGAGCCAGTGACAGGAAGGAGCCTGGGAGATGGAGTTCATGCAGTCAGGACAGGAGCCGGTGACAGGGAGTGTGAGCTGCGGCAGTGAGAGCAGACATGGAGGTCATACACTTAAGGCTCCGTTCTTTGTGCCTCTCACTGCCGCGAGTGCATAGAACTGGGTAATTGCACTGCTGGAAATAGGATTTATAAATAACCCTCAGCATCTGATGGGAAGTATTCACTAGAATCTTCTATGCAAAACTACAGTAATCCTAGGATAGGCAGATACACCATAGGGTGTAAATTTAAAAAAAAAAAAAAAAAACTCACAACAATTTAACAGTTTGAGTGCCAGTGGCCAATACGTTGGACACCCCCTCTGCATAAACTCCATCTCCCAGGCTCCTTCCTGTCACTGGCTCCTGTCATCTCCAAACTTGTCCACAATGATGTGCGATGAGCCAGACTCTCCCGTGGCTGACAGACAACAGCAACATACCCATATAGCTCAACACATGTGAAAGAATTGTGCAGGCTGCCCCCAGGTAATCAAATAGCCAACAGCTCATGCAACCCACCAGTAATATGTACAGTGCTTGGCCAAAACATGGTAATAAGCTAACTGAAGTAAATATAGAGACAAACCGACTGCAGTTGCCACACAAATGAAGTGAAACATGGATATGTAACTGAGTAAGATGTGACTGTATCAAGTACATAAAATTAATACAAATAAATAGAAAAAAAAATTGCAGAAATAAAGGTAAGACTTAAATGCTGTACAAAAAAGATAAATAAAAACATTTAAAGGGTTAGTAATGTCTAAAAAAAATACTATTCTTCATTTTGAAGAGGTTAAAAAGTTGTCTTGAATGAAAAAAAACATATCTCTCGTACCGCTATGGTTTGAGAGATACATGCATTTAAATTTTGTGAGTTCCTGCTGTCAGCTGTAAACCTGTCAGCAGGAAATCCATGTCGGCCGACACGGAGAATCTGCAGCAGAGCAGCAATCGTGTTATTGACAACGAATGACTTCATTGGAATGGTCAAAAATGTGTGCTTGCAAACCATTTACAGCTGACAGCAGGAAATCACGGACTTTAAATGCATATATCTCTCAAACCATAGCGGTTTGAGAGATACTTTTTTTGCATTCAAGCCAACTTTTTAACCTCTTCAAAATGAAGAATAGTTTTTTTAGACATTACTAACCCTTTAAACACACATTCTGGATGACTGGAAAATTACACTGTAGTGTCACTACGCAAAAAGGGCAGAAGGGAGGACCTTCTGCATGTGAGTTTGATATTTATAATTGGGAAATGTATGTGTATGCTATTGAAAGAAAGAATTGTTGCATGTCTAATGATATGTGAGATCCCTGGCAGCATGACATTAAAACAGAAAGATCTTGCCAAGCAAACACTGTTGAATTATTTTAATTATGCTACTCATGTTATAGACCAGGGTATATTACCACATGTAGCATATTTTAATTTTAGTTTGGGATTGGACTCGGTTAACTGACTTTATAAATAAATGGCTGAAGCCTGACAGGAAACAGCGTGACATAATCAATGGTAGGTTGCCAAACTAGACTCAAAGAACTTAATATGTACAGCTTGGAAGGGGGGAGATATAAATATATTATGGGTTTTAATATAGTTAGGAGCATTTTTTTCGGCAAAAGAGGGATAATAGAACAACAAAGACATGACCTAAAGTTAGAGGGTGGAAAACAGAAAATTAATGTTTGTAAATACTACTTTACACAAAGAATGATATACTCATGGAACAGTCTCCCCCAGAGGTAGGGGAGGGGGGGCAAATACTGACAGAGAATTAAAAAATTACTGGGGTAGACATGTGTCTTCTAAGAAGTATGTACCACTCGGTACTTTAATAAGAGATGGAAACAGGCAGACTGGATGAACCAGATGGTTATTTTCTGCTGTGAAATCTATGTTTCTATGGGCCCTGACTGGGTACAGGTTAACAGGGATATCAGCTGAGGTTTCAGGGACATCAGTATGTATATAGAAGGGTGAAAGTGGAAATATCAGATGAGAGAAAGTAGGGGAATTATGCAGAGAAGTGATCAATAAACTGGAGAGGTGAACCAGGTGACTTTAAATGACAGCAATCCATAATGAGAATGGAGAGAAGAGGAGGATTGCATTGACTTCAACTAAGGGGAAAGGAGAGATGCACTGAAAGCTGCACCCTGGAGATAAGAGAAGATTATCATCTCTCTCTATCTATCACCAGGACTAGGGATGTAGCTGATTTGTAATCTGCCAATAGAGTGCTGATACAGCAGAGGCAGTATCAGAGGATCAAATCCAGGTCTCAGGAACTCATCATGAGCACATTTAAATGGTGCAGGAAAGGTAGGAATATAGGGACGGTTTATTGGGTTACTATAGGTATTAACTGTGTGGCATGGAGAGGACGAGAGCATGAAAGAGGTCCCAGGATTAGAAAAGATATCTCAAGCTGCTAGAAGAAGTAATGAAAGGTAAAGGAGATGAGGGTGCCATTTAAAAGGTGTTTGAATAGAGCTACAGAATGGAAGTAAACGGAACTAGGGATTGAAAAAAGATAGGTGTTTATGAGAGTGGAAGTAAAGAGAGGAAAAAGGGTGCAATGGAGATACAGTTTGAGTCAATGAGTAGAATTGAGGAGGAGGAAAACATGAGTAGGAAGGGGACAATCGTAAACTGAACATGGTTGGAGGAAGGTAAGAGGAAATAGAAATGGAACTACTGAGAGCAACTAAAATATTGGCTGATGTGAGAGCTATGTAGGAAGGATTGCTGTAAGGGATATAAATCCAGCACTGAATGAGATAAAAACGCCATTTGAAGAGTTTATTTAGGGCTACAAATGATGGAGGAAAGATGGTTATACTCAACTGGTGTGCAAATCAGAGTGCATTAATTTGGAAGGTACTGTAACTAGAAAATTGAATGCAAAGTAATACAATTACCAGAGGAGACAATACTTTGATCCCCTCTGTTTACCCCACATATAACTTTGGCCAGAAAATCTTAATTTCCCCCAGGAATTTTGCCCTTGTGACTTTGTTGAAGAGATTACATCTTCAGATAGTCTTGGATGCCATATCCATGGAAGTGGACATGACAGTTGCTAAAGGGACCCCAGGACTTCAGATTCTGTTCACTGTACATGGTAATATTTAGTAGGCTTACCTATTATGTCTGATTCAGTTTGAAAAAACAGACAGCAACTGTCATATTTGTCTCCATGGATTAGATATCCAGGAATGGTTGAGATGTTATCTCTTGAACAATGGAAAAATTCATAGGGGCCACTTAAATTTTCTGCCATAGATAGGTAAGTGGCGGGTTAATACTAGGACACATTGGTTCCTCTTTAATCACTTGGCCATCTCCAATGTAAATGAGATGTAGGCTTCTTTAGCATCTGTGGTGTTAATTAAAATGACAACAGGATTCAGCTTTACCTTGCAAGAAATTGTGGGCTTCCCCGTCTACAAGATAATCAAGAAGGTGTGTTCAGATCAATCAATGAGAACTATGATCACCAGCAGAAATTACAAAGTTGCTTATCCATCCATTGTTACATTGTGTCCTCACTAACTGTAATTGCAAAGTCACTCAGTATTGCTTATTGTACCGCCTGACTGTTTCATCGGTATGAGGCAGAAAAGCATGTTAAACCAGCAAATCATAAACAAACACTACAATTTGCTGAGTAGGAATAAGAATCCGGCTTTCTTTTTACCTTGAGTGGTTGGCTGAGAGAATGCTAACTCTGTATTAATGGGAGAAATGTACAAATCCACCAGTTCAGCTCATTTTCCTCATGTAGACAATGGCATAAAAATCATGCAACTGCTCTCCATTGTATGTATGTATGTACTACATCAGTGATTCTCAGCTCCGGTCCTTGAGGTACACCAGAAGACCAGGTTTGAAATCTATCCCTAATTAAGCACAGGTAGATTAATTACAATGACTAAACCATCAATTTCTCACCTGTTATCAAGCTTGGTTATCCCAAAACCTTGCACTGTTAGTGTGTCCCAAGGACTGATATTGAGAGACACTATACTAGAGCGCAGGATTGCTTAACACGAGCAGCAAAAAATGCATTAAAATATATTATAAGTATTTACCTGCTGAGTAAAACAAGTGTACTCCCACTGCTGGAAGATTTTGACAAACCATCTAAAACACAAATTCTGTTACTGGATATCATCCACATGTTATCTCTCACATGTATTTTAACTGTCTGGATCCATAAACCTTCTCCCACACTGCACTCGCTAAATTAAAAAAAAATTATACCAAACAAAAGTTCACTAGATAATAGCTCTTCAGAATAAAGAACTGGATGGAAAAAAATACAGATAGTTATGGGAACAGTTCATTATCACCCTGCATTGCACACAACAGAATTCATTCATGCTCACGGTTTGATATACAAGGCTCCTAGTGAAATTAGTCTACAACCCATGAGTTGATTGGATAGTTACTTGACCGCCATGGTGTATATATCCATGTGATTTCTTAACAAGTTGATTTAAAGCCTGTTTGATTAATGGATGGCTCATTTCTCATTACTAAATCTTATTATTAAAAATTATTACAACTCAAACTTGATTTTCTTCTGAATGCGATTTTCTGTTGTGGTCCCTAGGTGGTGCTGCTTCTATCATTTACTTTGGAGTAAGAAAGAAGAAGGTGCTACCGGAACATAATAGTTACCCAAAATAAGTTATACCTAGTGGGATAGAGAGGAATTCAGGGCAATGTATGGCATGATGGTGGGTTATTAAGAGGGTTAAAAATTAATGTGTATTTGACATGTAATGAGTGTCTAGGAGAAAGTCCAATGGTAGTTAGGAATGTATTCTTATTCCTCAGTATAGCTTGTAACAAGTTATCTCTGATCCTCTAAATGTAGATCCTCCATTTAAAAAATTGGATAAAGTATATGCTAATTCTCAGTTGAGATCAAGGAGGAGTCCTTTAAAGTGGCCTTCAGTATTTATGTATTTTATATATATTTTTTTATATGAAGTGTACAGTAGTAAAGTTTGAAAGAAATTCATTAAACTTTTGTCCGAGGTCAAATTTTCCCCTTGAAGTTGTTTGATTCACTGGAGAAAGGCATTGTCAGGTAATCGGTATCACATCCCCATCAGTCCGACAAAAATCTGCCCACATCAACATCAATACGACATGCCTTCGACAGGTTTACGAATTTTCACTCATAACATCAACAACGGCCTATTTCCATATACAAATTAAGCATAATGACTCATTTCCATATGAGAATGCAGGATAATGAGCCATTATCATATTAATGGGGGGTATTAATGTGGCACTTCACCACATGCACTAAACTCCAATTGCAGCCACTGAAGTCGGAGTTCACAGTCTCAACTTTGCCTATCTGAGGCTGGTGAAGTTGAGATCGTCTTCTACTTTCCTATGCAGTAACAGCCCTCAATCAGAAGCAGGCAGGGTTGTAAACGGCTGTGGATGAAGAAGGGATGTTTTCCATCACAAATCACCAGCAGCAGATAACCCTGAAGTTGGAGAGGATATTTTCAGCACCATGGACAGTATCACTCCCTTATCCATTTGAGTGCCATAGTGATGTGCATTGCTCATACCTCTGGCACTCAAAGGGTTAAAAGCGTACATCAAGCACTACACAATTATCCCCTTAGCTCTGTATCATATTTACTTCATACATGTTGTGCACTCCCAAAGTTACCTTGGCCACTGGTAGCCACAGAACCCCATGTACACTCTTTGTACCCACCGACTTGTTCTCTTGCCTACAGGTAGCCACAAATCCCCATGGGCACTGCCTGAGCAAGGGAACAAGCTTGGGGGGCTGTCAGGCAGTGTATGTGGGGCTAAAATACAATGGTGATGTTCCCGATGCTGCCCCACAGTACTTACATTCAACATGCTGCCCCACAGTTATTATTTGACATATGCTGACCCCCCCAACAGTTACACATATACTGCCCTGCCACATAGTCTGATATCGAAAAATGCTGCCCCACAGTTCAACTTCAACATATACTGCCCCCCACACACAGTTCCCTATCGACAAATTCTGCCCCACAGTTCTACTTCGACATATACTGCCCCCACACACAGTTTGATAACAAATGTTGCCCCACAGTTCTACTTCAACATATACTGCCCCACACATACACATTCCCCATCAACAAAGGCTGCCCTATATTTCTACTTCGACATATACTGCCCCACACACAGTTCCCTATCGACAAATGCTGCCCCACAGTTCTACTTCGACATATAGTGCCCCCACACAGAGTGAGATATCAACAAATGCTGTCACGCAGTTCTACTTCAAAATATACTACCCCACACACAGTTCCCTATCGACAAATGTTACCTCACAGTACTACTTTGACATATACTGCCCCCCCCACACAGTTCCTATCGACAATTGTTGCCCCACAGTTTTACTTCGACATATACTGCCCCCCACAAACAGTTCCCTATAGACAAATGCTGCCCCACAGTTCTACTTTGACATATACTGCCACCCACGCACAGTTCCTATCGACAAATGCTGCCCCACAGTTCTACTTCAACATATACTGCCCCCCACACACAGTTCCCTATCGACAAATGTTACCTCACAGTACTACTTCGACATATACTGCCCCCCCCCACACACAGTTCCTATCGACAAATGTTGCCCCACAGTTTTACTTCGACATATACTGCCCCCCACTCACAGTTCCCTATCGACAAATGTTACCTCACAGTTCTACTTCGACATATACTGCCCCCCCGCAGTTTGATATCGACAAATGCTGCCGCACAGTTCTACTTCGACATATAGTGCCCCCACACTGAGTGAGATATCAACAAATGCTGTCACGCAGTTCTACTTCAAAATATACTACCCCACACACAGTTCCTATCTACAAATGCTGCCCCACAGTTCTACTTCGACATATACTGCCCCCACACACAGTTCCCTAATGACAAATGCTGCCCCACAGTTCTACTTCGACATATACTGCCCCCACACACAGTTCCCTATTGACAAATCCTGCCCCACAGTTCTACTTCAACATATACTGCCCCCACACACAGTTTGATATCGACAAATGCTGCCCCACAGTTTTACTTTGACATATACTGCCCCCACACAGAGTGAGATATCAACAAATGCTGCCCCACAGTTCTACTTCGACATATACTGCCCCCACACACAGTTCCCTAATGACAAATGCTGCCCCACAGTTCTACTTCGACATATACTGCCCCCCACACACAGTTCCCTCTTGACAAATGCTGCCCCACAGTTCTACTTCGACATATACTGCCCCCACACACAGTTCCCTAATGACAAATGCTGCCCCACAGTTCTACTTCGACATATACTGCCCCCACACACAGTTCCCTAATGACAAATGCTGCCCCACAGTTCTACTTCGACATATACTGCCCCCCACACACAGTTCCCTCTTGACAAATGCTGCCCCACAGTTCTACTTTGACATATACTGCCTCCCACACACAGTTCCCTCTTGACAAATGCTGCCCCAAAGTTCTACTTTGACATATACTGCCTCCCCACACACAGTCGGATATCAACAAATGTTACCCCACAGTTCTACTTCAAAATATACTGCCCCCACATATAGTTCCCTGTCGACAAATGCTGCCCACAGCTCCATTTGACATATACTGGCCCCCTACACACACTGTTCCCTATCAACAAATCTTGCCCATACACAGTCAACCCTTGGAGTGCCAGAGGGGTATGAAATGCATTGCTTTGTAATGTGTAGCGGAACATCCTCTGACACTCAAAGGGTTAATATCATGTATATGCTGCAACATAATTTGTATATTAACCCTATGAGTGCCAGGGGAGTGCACAAAGCATTGCTGTGAAATGCATTGTGTACCCTTATGGCACTCAAAGGGTTAATGTAAAAAATATGTTTTATATGCAAAGTTTAAATTCATCACACTTTTGTCTGTGGTCCACTTTGCCACATTTTTTCAGTGCTTTGGATGTACTGATATGGGGCTTAGGGCCTCATATCAATTTATCCACTGGGAACTAGGTTTTTTTTTTTACTTTAAAAATTGATGTGTCGGCTTTTTTGAGATACATTAACCCCTTAAGGACCAGCGGTCCCAGGGGTGTGTGGTCCTTTAAGGACCAGATAGGGAAGTTCAACATGCCACCCCACGTGACTGATCATGTGTGCCGGCACGCCGAACGAGGGGCTGAAAGAGATTGCTCCGGTCTTGGGGCGATCAACTTCAGTCCCCGGTATTACTCCCCATGATGTACCAGGACCGTCACTGGTCCTTAATTGCCGGACCAGCGTGATGGTCCAGGTATGTCACCGGACGCGAAGTGGTTAACGGACTCTGGGCCCAAAAAAACTAGGTGCAGATTTTCCCACAATAAAGGGGGTCCCTTAACAGATCTTAGGGCTAATGCAGTCAACTGAATTGCATCTTGCGGTGCTTTTTTATTTTCAATGGGTGAAAACGCTGCTACATTTATCACCCGACATGTTTTTTGTTTTTTTTAACCAGTATTTTTTCATAGCACAAGTAATTGAAAAGCTTACCGCTTGAAAAAGTGTCATCGCCCATTTTTTTTTTTTTTGAAGTTGGACCCAATCGAATTGAGGCCCTACTCTCTAGTGTAGAAGCAATCAGATCTGTCCTCAGGCCTATTCAGCACTGCATGTTTTCAAGATCTCCTTAATCCTTAATTAAATAAAATTGAAAGTCGTTAATTCAGACAGATCCTTCAGAATGATTGATTCACCTGTGTTCATGTGAGGAGATTCAGAAAACCTGCACTGTTGGGGGGACATTAGGGTTGCCACCCAGCCGGTATTTTACCGGCAGGCTGGTAAAAAATTGGCTTCTGTCCAATGTTAAGTCTATGGAGGGAATGCCATGGCCGGTATTTTTTTTAAGAAAAGGTGGCAACCCTAGGGGACATTAAGACAGGTTTGTGCACCCCTGCTCTAGTGCATACCAGTAAAGTTGGGCCATATGTTCAAAAGAAAAATGAATGAGATCTGGGGCAAAGCACTATAGGGTAGAACTAAACATTCCCATTAGTTTGACTGTGGATTTTAACACTTCGAATGCTAGACAGGTCTTCAACACATGGCAAAGTGATGCGTTAGGGACCTCTCTAGCATTCAAGGGGGAAAAATCCCCATTTAAACCAATTGGAATTGTAGGAATTCTTTTGTTCTCCCTATAATGCAAATGCTTTGGAGCTACAATGGTAGATTCATACATTCACCTCACTATCTCAAAGTGAACAGTATAATCACTGTTGAAATCTGGAGATAAAACCAGTGATAAACATTAGAACAGGCAGATAAAAGTGAGTGATATATCACTTTGGGCTCAATTCTATTAACTGGAAATAAGTTATTTACTGGTTTTATCTCCAGATTTCCCCCTAGATATATAATGGGAATTTCTGAAATAAAGACCCATTGATAGCTTTTTCACAGGTAATAAAATCCAGCATTTAATCAATTGTGTTTTAAATTGGATTGTAAAGTGTGTTTATTGAAGGAGAAGCTTTCATCAGTGATGCTATACAGGCTGCTCCTCAACTACCAATCATGGTTGAGTGAAGCAATCTGCTGGACATCTGTCTGACATTCAAAGCGTTACATTTTAGGTTCTGGAATACTGCTATAGCTATAACATAGATCTTCTTTTCAGTTCATGTTTTCATCCCTTTTTTGTGTGCAATATGTATTTTATAAAAACAACTGTTACATGTTTTCTCTCGCATTGCGTTCATTCTCACTTTAACCCCCTTTAGGACACATGACATGCCAGGAGCATCAATGGAAAACTTCCCTAAAGGACCCATGATGGTCCTGGCACTGGCATGGATTTCAGGGCTCTCCGTGTGCCTGCGCACCATTCGGGGTGCTCTGAATCGGATTGGAAAAAAAAAAACAAATGCTCCGTGGTCCTTCACCTTTTGAGTGCCAGAGGGGTACGGAACGAATTGCAAGGCAATGCGTTCCGTACCCCTCTGGCACTTAAAGGGTTAAGTGCTGGCCTCTTGTGCACGGCCGGTCCTTAAGGGGTTAATCAAACAGACCAGACCACATTTTAAACAGCACTATTGTGCAGGTGCCATTCTTAGGCCGGAGACGTTTTTGATGCGCTGTACATGCAGTATGTAGGTGGTGTCATTCACATAGGATACCCTCATTGATTCACCTCAGAATGACTCCAGTCAATGGCGTAACAATAGGCCACCCCCTGCAACTAGCTGAGGTCTGTGCCTTCTTCGCACTCCCAGCACTCTGCATTACTGGACAGAGGACCGCACGAGAGCTACAGCTTCTAATAGAGGTCTGTACAGAAAGAGGCACAGACTTCTCCTGCCATGTCGCTGGACCACCAGGGAGGTAGGAGATGGACATTGGGAGCAATGTGTGGAGAGGTGGACATTGAGGGCAATGTGGAGAGATGGACATTGAGGGCAATGTGGAGAGATGGACATTGAGGGCAATATGGAGAGATGGACTTTGGGGGCAATTTGGTCGGGGGGCCATGGCAATTTTTGCACCAGGGCCTGATGACTTCTAGTTATGCCTCTGACTCCAGTTTTCTTTTGAACATATGGCCTCTTCAGGGGTTCCTTTTTTTGTTTGTTTTTTGGGTGGTGGGGTTTGTTTTTTTAAATTGCATGTTTGTGTTCTCGCTGATGTGTTTGTCTAGAAATGGCTCCACAATGTAATTGCAGACAACAAACTGTAATTTAGCTGAAAAGCACATGCCTAATTTCAAATCCTGCCTTGTAACCCTATTTTGGTAATTTTGCTTAGCAAAATCAATAGACACATAAACAGGACAGAGGTGGCAACAACTAAAATACCCCCCCCCACACACACACACACTGCAATACAGTGGGCAATGCATTGCACACCCCTCTGTTCTTAACCCTTTGAGTACCAGAGGGGTATGAAACGCACTGCGTTGCATACCCCACTGGCACTCAAAGGGTTAAAACTGACAATTAAACTTATTTTTGGCTTTACACACTTGCAGAATGTGAAGTCAAATTGTATATACTTTTTCCATCTTCTCCTAATGTTTACACTTATGTCTCAGACAGATTTGTTTTTTCCAGTGAGCTTTTTGTCAGGGCCTGTGAATGACAGGGTAGTAGTAAAATGTTGCAGTATCCCTGCAGCACTGATTGATATGTGTGCTTTTGTAGAAGCAGGCTTTTTTTTATCACCAGTTCTGTTTTCACAGTACCTGTCAGAAAGCTCGCTGTAAACAGAAATCCAGGCAGATCCCTGTCAGGGACATAAAAAAACATTAAAAATAGGTGAAGATAAAAATCAAAAAAGATACTATACTATAGGGATTTAAAAAAATCCTAATGTGCTGGAGACCATTTTACGAATGAATGTCTTAACTGCCTGATGTAACCCTTTGAGTGCCAGAGCAGTGTAAAAAGCATTGTTTTGCAATGCAATGGACACCCCCAGGCAATCAAAGGGATACATTCATGTAAATCATGATTTTTTCTCTATGATGCAGATAGTTTTCAGAAATGCCCCTTAATATGCCCAATGTCCACAAAGGACACAAGATCAGTATCATGTCTCCTCTAACAATTGTGTGCAAAAATGGCTTGTAATACCTTGGCATAGAAAGCAGAAACCTGACTTGGGTCCCAGTTCAATTAATTCACCTGGAGATACTTTCTCACATGACAGCAAGAATATTGTACAGCTGCCAGGCCAAGTTGTGGCAATGATTTGAGCTGCAGAGTGATCAGGTCATGTGACCAGGAAACAACAATTAGGTTAGCAGGATATCCAGAGTAATGAATCAATAAATAAAGCACTAAATAAATCAAATATAAAATCAATGGGCAAAGAATAACCCAAGATTTCCAGTGAAGCGGCTACAAAGAAATATAAGAAGTATGCAATAAGAATTCCAGGAAAAGTGCGGCGGTTCTGGGAGAAACTAACTGCACCATAGCATAGGGGACAATTAAAAATTCCTGTTTCTATAAATGGGACTTTTAACCCCTGTAATGCTAAAGAGGTCTATGGTGTATGGCAAATAAATGGGAGAAATAGTATTGTGGTAAAGTTACTGAGACTGAAAAGCGGAGCCGTTCTGTGACAAATAATATCCCATTCGGTTAAAAAGTAATTTTAACCCCTTAGATGCTAAGGGTGTCTCCATTTCTGCACAATGTTTTGGAAGCCTCTCTAGCACTCAAGGAGTTAAAAGCACCATATTGACTTTTAATTTGTTCCCATGATGCAGCTGGTCTGCCACCGAAATTCCTGCAGTTTTTTCTTTTCTACACATGACCCTCATCATTTGTTTTATGGATAATGTCTAGCAGAGGATGGTGAGAATTGTAGTTCAACAACTGCTGGAAGGCTACAGGTTGCCCAGTATATTGCATAAATAAACGCACAACAGCACCAAATGTTTCCATACTGGGGGTGCTGTATCTGTGGGCCATATGAGCATACCTGGGAACTTAACCCTTTAAGTGCCAGAAGGGCATGCAAAGTATTGCACTGGCACTAGCACTGAAAGGGTTAACAATAATTAAAAAAGTACCCTGTGATCTTTTAAGCATCAACCCTTTGAGTGCCAGAGAGGTAACCAAAGCATTCCGTTGCAATGCCTTGGATACTTCTCTGGCACTCAATAGGTTAAGAGATAAAGGTCCATATGTATAAAAGAAGAGCAGCGCAGTTCTGGAACAAACAAACTAAACCCTAGGGAAGACATGAACATTTCCTAGATTACTGTTGATTTCAATGGGACTTTTTTAACCCCTTGAATACCAGAGGTCTTCATCGCATTGTTATAATATTAGAGGGGTTACAAGTACCATTTAAATCAGTTGGATGTTTTATTTGTCACTTATACTGAAGTTGGTTTGTCCCAGAATTGCACTGCTCCAATTTTATACATGTGGCCCAAAGGTCACCAATACATAGATTCTGAGTGATATATTCCTACTAACCCAGTGGTGCACCAATGAGTCCTCAATGCTCCATTAGAGGGAGCTCTCACGAGCAGGGCCCTCTGATCCTTTTGTTTTCCATGTTCTATTTGTACTATTTAATATCTTTGTATGTCTATTGCATATTGTACAGCGCAGCAGAATAATTTGGTGCTATATAAATAAAGAATAATAATAACTTAAAATGTATAAATAAATATGTTGTGGGGTTTATTCCCATGAGTAAAACAAGGCTACTCATACTGCTGAAAGGTGTTTTATTCAAAAGTTATTACAGCTCAAACTTGAATTTTTAGTGGCAATATCACAGTGGCCTTAAATTGTACAATGGAGATGTTGCTATACCATCCTGTGGGGCTTTAACCCCTTAACGACCGGCCGATCGGCGCGGCACGGTCAGTTAAGGACCACGGAGCATTTTTTTTTTCTTTCTTCCGCTTCCGGACTCCCCGAACGGAGTGCAACTGCGGGGGGAGCCTGGAATTCCATGACGGTCATAGTACTTCATGGGTCATTCAGTCAGATCGACCCTTGATGTACTATGACCGTCAAGGGTCGTTAAGGGGTTAAGGTTTGAACTGTAAACACCTTTCAGCAGTAGGAGTTCCCATGTTTTACTCAGGGGGATAAACCCTACAATATATATATATATATATATATATGTGTATATATATATATATATTTATTTATATTTCATTTTAAGTATTAATATCCCTTTAATATGCATAGTAGATAGTGAGATTTCACTGCCAGAACACACACAACTTCTCTCTCTCTGCCTTCCTGGTAGAAATGGAACCAGAGTAGAAACTAAAACATAGTTGACAGTGTAGGTGATGATAGAAGGATAGCATTAATTATTGCTGCCGCACAGTTAGATGATAAAAGAGATCGGATTGAGTTGTGCAACTTATTATCTAGTTGTCAGGCTTGCCTCTGGATCCTAAAAGAATCAGGCATTTTATTATTTAAACACAATATAGATTCAGAGTTGTATAAATAAAAATGTTCTGTTCCAGAGCTGTCAAGTATTTTTCTGTTCACATTACTCTCTGCGGTTAAGTGATCCCACAGAGCTTACAATTGAAATAGAGCTACACAAGGAATACCACACTGCTTACAACTGAAATGTAACCATACGAGTGGTACCACAGAGCTTGTAATTGAAATGGAGCTGCAGTACTAGTATGTAACTAGGTGATATCACTTGTGTAGCTCCAATTCAATTGTAAGCTCTATTGTATCACTTATGTAGCCCTATTTAAATACTAAGCTGTGGTATAATTTACTAAAGTATGTGGCATCACACACCACACTCCCCCCGATTCCCCCTACCTCCAGAACATGCAGCATACTTAATTTGGCTCCTGCTTCATGACTTCATAGGTTATTTTTCAGGACCTGCAAGTTGAGCGTTCAGAATCTATTGTACCAATGGATGTCACATCTGAGTGCATAATTAGAAAACGGGATCTGACAGGTCCTGAAAACCAGTACATCAAGCGGGTGGCAAATTCACACATCGATGCTTGGTAGATCTATAGACTTTGTTGATCTTCCAGCAAAGTGTCACATTCCTATCCCTCTACAAGCCAGTTCTTCACTCAAAGGTGTCCACAGAGCCCCTCCACAAACACACAAAAAGGTCTTTCCACTATTTTTCCCTACCACACCCACTCAGATTACCACCCCTCCAAAATGTATCCCTCCAGACATACAGTGATCACCCCAGCTTGCACACAAAAGCTCCAACCTACTTCATCCTCCCGCACCCAATTACTTCCTCCATTATTCCACCAGTTCCTCACATATTTTGATGCAGGTGTGAGGAGTCGTTCTGTGTAGAGAACTCTGTGCATTGAAGCAGAAGTTAGGCATTCTAGCCAATTATGGTGACAGTCATGGGTGTAGGTGCCCCAAAAACTCTGGGGTATAGAGTTTATGGATATAGTCACATAGGGACTTGAATGGCTCTGGATGAAGTGCTGTTCAGCTGCACATGTTTAACTACCTCTGAGGTCCTGCATTCCTTCGGCTCCTAATAAAATGACCCACATCTTTCTATCTCTTATATTATCTTGCAAGTATGCTGCCTAGTTTGTCTACTGCTTGTACTGGTTCCAGTTCCAGGGTTGAGTTGGAACAGCAGATGCCAAGTACAGCTTGTAGTATGGATTATTCAGTAATACAATTCTAACTGTGGCCTGATTTTGTTTGTTTTTGCTAAAGTGTAGCGGTGGCAACCAGTGGCTCATTAGATGTTTTTGTACTACAGTGTTTGGATATATAATGTATTGTAGTCTAACTTTACGTGTCCAGTGCACTGCAAGAAGATCAGGATACAGAGGGAGCACTCTGTGACCTTTTTGCACCATGAGGGCAACCCCAAGGGGAGGAGGGAAAGGAACACTGGAGCTGCTACTCCAGTCCATGGCTTCATGACTTGAAGCTGGGTCCTGCCAAGCAGAGGACAAATAGAAGGATGTGTTAGTACTAGAGAAGGACAACACTGTAATGGAGGAGTTCCACAATGCTTTTCTGCACCGAAAGATCTGCTATTTTCAAGCAACTGGAATCTGCTTTGCTGGAAAGAGGGATATTCTCAGACTCCAAGGGAAAAGGCCTTGAAGGACAAACTGGTTATGTATAGTGTAAAGTTACAACTCTCCAGAGCCTGTTGGCTAGCTATGGTAGACACTGCAACAAGGCTGAGGTTCAGTGAATCCTCTGACTCTGAGAAGGCAGACACAGAAATTGAGCTACATCAGGGTAAGCTCCCAGAGGAAGCCTCAATAAAGTTAAAGCAGCATCTGAGGATGGCAGAGGCAGACCTAGCTATAATGAAAGAACAAGTACTAAGAAAGGAGATCAAAATGCTGCAGACTGCCTACAAAAAGGCTCTCAGTTAGAAGAGCTCCCAAACCTAGGTAAAGATGGAAGAGACCCAAGAAGCCCTAAATGAACTAGAGGCAAAAGAAGGTCCTTGCAGACAAGATGGCCCTCCTTTAGCAACAGAAAGCAAGGAGGACAAGCAAATGTCTTGACCCTGGGGTAAGAAGGAGATCGACAAAAGAGAAGCACAAGGTAGAGCTGGATTAAATACCACCCTAAAGAAGCATCTGCTCCCTCTGACCCTGTTCCTTTGGATGCCTCGGGGGTACCACCAGGAAACACTTCAACAGGATCTAAAAGTACTCTCTCTGTATTTTCTAGTTCAACTGGGGGTCAAGGGTTAAGTGGAATGCAAGTCTCCTTACTATATCATGTACTTTAATTAAAGCAGCACTATTATAAATGAACAAGGACATGGGCAATCCATTAAGGTTTGTGATAACATATTTTGCTGAGGACACAGGGAATGTTGTCCATGATCAGGTAATGACAGGGACCAAGCTCTCAGGATTCTCTGAACAGAAGAGACCACTGCAGGACACTGGGAAGCTAGAATTGTTGCAAAAACTGTAATATCTGTCCCAGGGGCTATACTTTTATCTGTTCCAGAAACTTTCCAAGTGCCCACTCCCTCTTCTGATATAGCTCCTTCTGAAACTATCTCATCAGCTGTAGTGGGCCCCAGGGAACCATCTGCCCTTGTTTTGCACTCTATTATTGCACCTGGTGTGGCTGCTGTCACAGCCTCTGCTTTGGTCCCTTCCGCATCCCCCATTCTAATCTCATCCCCTGTCTCAAATGTAGCCTGTGTTACTGTCCTTGTCACTGTTGTAACTAATGTAAATAAAGTTGACTGTGTTGTGGGGCAGATGATTACTTCTCTTGATCCTCCTATGTCATCCATATTTGGTGCTTGGGAGTCAGGTTGTCTCAAAATAGCTAGGGGTGGGCAACCTGTGATTGGAATGTGGTAATACTTCTAAGTCCCCACCACCTGAAAGTTGCAATCCTTGTGAGAAATAAGTCCATCCCTCTTGCTGATATATCTATCTGGGCAAATGGCATGGTGAATTTCCAGGTTAGGTTGAAAGTGGTTGGCAAATGTACATGTCATGTGCCAACTTTATTTTTATCTGGTGGTATAAGCTGTCCTGTTTTGATGCAGGGCAGCCAAAAGTGTGTCATAAATGCGAATCCCACAGGCATCTTAGTATTGCATGTGATATTGTCAAGTTCTTTCTTCGTGGGGAGACTGACACATCAGAATTCTGTGCGTGACAAGGTCAGGAGCAACCTCTGTGGCACCTTATGTCATGAATACAGAGCATGCCCAGAGACAGTGCAGTTATCGAAAGTATATAGTTTTAGCAGAATTCTGGATGATCAGGTCGCCCTTTCAGGGCTCTGTGAATGATAGTGAATCTGGGGACCCAGGACCTGTACCAGTGGACAGTGGAGCAGAACAAGGCTGGGGTGTCTCAGTGTACATTTGGTTCTATAACTATCCCCCTCCCCAGCGCAAACAATCGCATATTTATTGAGTATGCAGCCCTTGGCTGTATTATTGTTTGACATGTCTGTTTTAAAGGGTTAATTAGTGCATATCTGGAAGTAAACACATTTAAAAAAATGGCAATGATGAAATATTAAAATAGGAACTAAATATTTACTTTTCTGTGAAGTGCTGTATTAATATTTACAGAACAGCTGCATTATATTTAATGACTGCAGAGGTGGAAGTGGACCTGCCATCAGTTTATTCTGTCAGTCATTCTAATGAATAAATGTCATAATTTAATACAGCCAGCAGAACAGCTGCATGATTTCATTATAGCAGAGAGAAAAAATATAAATTTACTGTAAAGGGGAGATATCTTGTTCATTAATTTCTTAACACTGCAGTTGAATACTCACATCTAATTATATGAAAAAGATCACTGAAGTATCGTATGCTTACTTTCTAGTTGATAAATATTTCTGCTGTGCCTGATTCATAAAATGTAACTGCTTACCTTAATCGCTATGCATTTATTATGTAAAGGGCTACAGACATAAAGAGAAAGATGAGCAATTATGGTGCAAATCAACTGCACCATAGGGAAAAGCTAAACATTCCCATGCTTCATATTGACTGAAGTGACATGTTTAACCCTTTGAGTGCCAGAGGGGTTTCCAAGGCCTTGTAAGTGTTAATCCTTTGAGTGCCAGAGAGGTGTTCAACAAACTCTTCAAGGTGGTGTATACTCCTATGGCACTCAGTGGGTTAATCCTTTGAATGCTAAAATGGTTTCCAGTGAATTGCTTCATAATGCGTTGAAGACCTCTCTAGCATTCAAAGTGCCATTTAAAGATATAGTAAAATTTCACAATAAAAACAGCTCCAATTAATCTTCATTGTAGAGAGTGTTATTTCAATACTGTCAGAGTTGTAGTTCCAAAGTAATTAAATGATAGATTATCCCCCTCCAGCCCCTTTTACTGATGTAACACTGCTTACCTCAGAGCAGCAAGACTGTCCGGATGCATTCCCCACAAGCCTAGAATACTGACAACCTTTACCTGTGTCATTGTCATCCAGTGCTAGAGTCCACGGCCATGATACTACTAATATCCCTGTAGCCTCTGGGTCCTCCTCCTCAGCACTGTCACTCAGAAATTTACCGCCAATACCATCAGCAAACAATAAATCTATTGATGTAAAGAGCTAGTAATAAATCTTCACATTGCACATTGCCTGGTGCTGTGACCATGCATGGTAATGTGGTGGAGACCAGTAGAATGCAGGAAATAAGGGAACATCTGAAGGCTTTCTACCATGCAGAATACACCAGCATCATATCAGGGAGGGTTAATTATTTTTGAGTCATAATAACCCATTGGAAGTGTCAGTCATCCACCACCATGAGCCCACCACCACCACCAGCAGCAGTCATTTGTTGTATTTTGTGGGATGGACAAAAGGCACAGCGATTGATGCCACACTTGATTTCTTTGAGAATGGATTCACATTGTCAACATGCAATTAGAGCAGACAAGGTGTGTGCTTCCAGTTCTCCCACCTCTTCACATTGTTAACTGCACATTACCTCCCTGCATCAAGGAATAATATTGCAACACCCATGATTTTATGGGAAGTTGAGATGGAGAAAGATTGTGGTGATTGGAAATCCTCTACCTAAATGCACCTGAAGTTGTGGTGGCTTTCTGTGGTGTTGCTGCTGCCTCAGCACTTGGGTCAGTAGGAATCCACCTCCTGCTGCTCCAAGTCACCACTGATGCTGGTTCTGCCGCCATAGTCTGTGGGTATGATGATCCAAGCCCCACTCTCACAACAACCAACATCACTACTACCCATGGGCATAGTGGATACACAAGCCTGATAATGTGATTTGACATTTGATGCTCAGATGACTGGGCAGCAGCAGGAACTAAAATAACAAACCATTTAATGCCACTGGTGGGTGGTATATAATAATAATAATAATCCTTTTGTTTATATAGCGCACACAGATTCCGCAGCGCTTTACACTCATATCGGTTCCTGTCCCCATCGGGGCTCACAATCTAAATTCACCTATCAGTATGTTTTTGGAGTGTGGGAGGAAACCGGAGTACCCGGAGGAAACCCACGCAAACACAGTGAGAACATACAAACTCATTGCAGATGTTGTATACCTTGCTGTATACCTGCAAGCAATTTTCATCAAGGCATGCCATGCAGTAAGCCTGCTAACAGTTCTTTCAAGGCTTGTATTGTTGTAAGCCTTCTAACATATTTTTCCAAGGGTTACCTTGCAGTGGTAGGCTGTGCTATCAACTTCTCTAAAGGTTTAACACATGATTATAATTATCTTCCAAAGGATAACCAATGCGTAAGACAACATTATCACTTTTGGCTTTGTTTACTTAGCCTTAATCCAGCTGTGAAAACATGTTTTGAAAGGCCTGCTGGAGTGGTTAAACCTTCTGTAACTGCCTTTCATAAGTTACAATTTTGTATGATGATGATGTTGTACAACTGTTCTCCATCCACCATCATGCTCATGTAAGGCTATTAATATTTTTTGGCAAGGCATACCAGATCTGTATGTAACATAAGTGTGAATAGTCTATATTGATATCTGAATTAAAATACTTTACACTGTTACCCATGATATTGTTAATTTGAAATGGAAATAAAGAACACAAATGAATATAATAAATTAAAATAATAAAGAGAAAGTGGAAGGATCTCCCAGTCCCTCCTCCAAATTAAAGCCTTATATAACAGAAATTGTGTGCATTTATCCTGAATAGTATTCTGTATGCATGTGCATCCACAGAGATTTTTCCAGAGGGGAGCAAAGCCATAATATGACTCCAGCGTGCCCAGCCCTTATGTTTATATGGATAGAGCAAGTACCCCTCCTTGCCCCCTTCTCTGGAAACCCATGTCTGTATGCTGTCTGTGTACTCCAAATGAAAATACCAGAGCAATTTTAAAATTATACTCATAAAAACATAAATGGTGATGCATTAAATTATGATCATCATTCAACAACCTAAAGATAATTAAAAATAAGAGGTTAATTTTAACATGGTTGATATAGATGACGTCACTGGGTATATGATGATGCATATGATGTATATAAATATATGGTAGACAAATTATTTGCATTATCCTGTACAATTCCAATATAACCTAGCATTATTACTTGTCAGTCATTCATCACAGCACTGGTCCCAACTGTCATAAATGGAGGAAACTGTGAAAATCTCTCCTCCTATGCAGTGTTGTTACTACTATTATATATTCTATTATTATTACACTGTCTTATCCTTCTCCGTTATTTTTTTTTCTACTTCTGCTACAAAGAAAAAGTCTACTACACTGCTGCTGGATTGACACGCCCTATGGTCATTATTGATATAACCAACTGTACTGAATACCCAGTCTGAGTGCATACTTGCTGATGGGCAATTAAGGGTTTCCACAGTAGTACACACTCTTGCTGGCCACACATAAGCCTCGATTAAATTCAGTCCGATTGGCAAAAAAACACCCATCAGCAGGGGAAAAAAGGCCCCAAAAACGAAGTCACCAGTGGCTGTCTTGATATGGGCCCTAAGTGTCAAATGTTAGCAGAATTAACTTGACAAGTGTCAGTGGGTTATGCATACCCCACTGTAACTCACAGGGTTAATCCAACTAAGTTTAAAAACATCCCCTGAAAAGAAACACCTACCTGTAATCCTAATGTCCAGAGGGGTCTTCAGCACCCTGGTCATCTACTGTTCATCGTCTTCTGTCATCTTCTATCTTCTCTCTTCTATCTTCTTTTCATACGTCTTCTTCTCTTCTGTCTTCTACTCTTCAACTGTTATAAAAGATGTACCTGCAGAAAGAAAGAAAGTCTACATGAAAATTATTTTTTAAACGTGTTCAAGTAATGTGTTCGTTAACCCTTTGAGTGCTGGAGGGGTACACAACACATTGCCGAGTAATATGTTTCATACCTCCCCAGCACTCAAAGGGTCTAAACTGTGCTGGCATTACAATCGTCAGAAATAAATTATGGCCCGATATTTGCCAAATATACATAACACTTTTACTGCTGGGGGAAATGTAATATTTTGACTGGCTCAACTGATATTTTCATTGGGGATGAAATATAATTATTCTAAGGGTGAGATGTTCAGAAAGTGGTGGTAACTGAAATTGTCTGTAATCAGAATAAAAAAGTACTTACACCATGATCCATCAATTCTCAGACATGTTTCTGTCATTTTTTGCATCCAATTCCGCCATCTCCGTCAAAGGGAAAAAGCTGTCTTAAAAGTGGGTGTGGTTTAACCCCTTAAGGACCAGCGGTCCCTGGGTGTGTGGTCCTTTAAGGACCAGATAGGGAAGTTCGACATGCCGCCCCACGTGACTGATCAAGTGTGCTGGCACACCGAACGAGGGACTGAAAGAGATTGCTCTGGTCTTGGAGCGATCAACTTCAGTCCCCAGTATTACTCACCGCGCTCCTGCAGGAGCGAGGTGAGTAAAAGTACGTGACATACCAGGACCGTCACTGGTCCTTAAGTGCCGGACCAGCATGACGGTCCGGGTACGTCAATGGTCCTTAAGGGGTTAATCTTCCGTCATAATGTAAGGTATTTTCAGAAAAAAATATTCGTTAGAAAGTCATTTTTTTGACTGATTAATGTCATTTTTTCCCGACATAATAAGAAAAGTATAAACTTGGAGAAGAAAAATTAAAGTTCTGAGAAGCAATTTTTCATTTCAAAGACAAAAAAAGTCTTTGTTTCTTTGCAAATTTTCATTTCAAAGACAAAAGAAAGTCTTTGTTTCTTTGAAAAGTTTTGTTTTAAAGATGAAAATTTTTAAGATCAGAATTTTTAACGGCAATGTTCAATGAGATCTTCTTACCGTCATTTTTAATTCTTTAGATAAATTTTCAAATGTGACGGATTTACTTTTGAAAATACGGTCCTTCTTTTACCAGCAACTCATGATCCGACAAGTTTTTCATTATGGTAACTTTTTTAACATCTAGCCCTAAATGTATTTGCTATGTATTTGTTCCGCATAAGGGCCACAATTTATTTTTGATGATTGGAATGCTGGCACAATTTAGCCGTTTGAACAACTTAAAGGTACGCAACACATTGCTCTGTAGTAAATATATAAGTGGGAGTATCTCAATTATTCCTGCACTGGCACAACATGGTGAGATGGCCTCCACAAAAGTCTTCAGCAGCTCACATAGCTGTTGATATATGATGTTTCTACCCCCCTCCTGCTTGCTTAACTCTGGCACAGCCATCCTTAAAAAATAACTACAGCTTGGAATATGCCTGAGGGATGAAACACAAGACATCAGTTCTTTAAAACCTCTGTTTTCAACACAAAATAGGGTAGTGTCACGGATTGTTTTGACTCTCAGACACAGAGTTAAGATAAAAACACAACTTTATTGAAAGTTTAAAGAGAACCCTCACGGGTTTGACATTACACATATATCTCAACACGTGATTAGTACAATGCAATGGTGAATAATAGAGAGGCTCTACCGGCCTTGCCAATACCGGGTAAGGCAGCCTTAGGACTGGCACAATATGGAAATAGGCTCTACCGGCCTTACCAATATACTGGGCAAGGCAGCCTTGAGACTGGCACAACGAGAGAGGAGGCTCTACCGGCCCTGCCAATATACCGGGCAAGGCAGCCTGGAGACTGGCACAACGAAAGAGAAGACTCTACCGGCCCTGCCAATATACCGGGCAAGGCAGCCTTGAGACTGGCACAACAAGAGAGGAGGCTCTACCTGCACTGCCAATATACCGGGCAAGGCAGCCTTGAGACTGCCACAACAAGAGAGGAGGCTCTACCGGCCCTGCCAATATACCGGGCAAGGCAGCCTTGAGCCCAGAGGCGGCAAGTACTGGTACAGTAGCATAAGTGGCCTCAGCGACCGGGATAGTGGTGGCGCAAACCAGTCACACATTCTGGACTACACAGAGGCCTACTGGTGCTGTATAGGTGTCAGAGAGCAGCTAGGCCGGGACAGGAAGCTGGAACAGTAACGGCAGACGACCGGATCAGGAACGGAAGCAGGAACGTCAGCCCAAACCGGATCAGAAACGGAGGCAGGAACCACTTCAGCAGAGGAGGCTGTCAGGCAGGTAAGCAGGCGGACTCTGGAAAGTAGAGTATGCAGCCAAGGCCCAGGGAACTCAGAAAAACAATGCAGGTGGCTATAGACATAGAGACACCACGAAAGGGCCATCAAAGGGTGCCAGAACCCAGTCTATGTAGGCAATACTGGGCGGACTAAAGACAGGCAGCCAATGGAGAGCCTTCACAGATAACTGACAGGAAAAGGCAGCAATCACGGGCACCGTGATAGGTAGTAAGTCAGTCACCAACATTTTGGCAAGCTTTCCACTCCATGGATATATTTTTAGATTATTTTTGGATAGTTTTTGACTTCTTTCAAAGTACTCAGTAAGTGAGATTGGCAGAACATAGAAGAAGAAATGTAATTTTAACAACATGACTTGTTCTAGTGGTGGAAGCAGGTGTGGGGTCTCTATGGGTGGAATGCAAGAAAGTGGAGCATTAGCTATTTTTTCAATGCCATACATGTATGTGCTATTTGAGACTGCTCATGGTTTGATTCAAGAAGCATACTAATACCTAGATGCTGAATAGCACATGCTCTTAAATTAACAGCACAGTTAGCCAGACATACAAAAATGTGTGCTAATTGCTTTGCTGAATTAGATACAACCAATAATCCTCTCTTAAAACTGCAGACATTTTAGCCATTGCCAATTTTTGAAATACATTCACTAACAAAATCACAGTCTTTGCTAAGTTACAAAAGACAGAAGCAATTCATAGCTTAGGTTGTGAATATAGATGACCTGTGTTACAGCTTAGTCAACAGTTGTGAGTGTGACTGGATGGGGGCTGGACCTTGAAGTGCTGATGCTGATGCCGATGACTGAGATGATGATTGCATATTTTTAAACATGTTTATTTGTCTAGACTCAGAGATTCCAGTTGATCTCTTTATAAACAGGTATATCTTATCTTCTGGAGCACTAGGACCATGCACTACCTTTCGCCAAAGCCAGGACTTGTAACCTCAGCACTTGACACCCTCTTACCCTGTTACCCTCCTATTACCCATTTGGACTGTAAGCTCCTTGGGGCAGGGACCTCTCTCCTAATGTTTCTGTGAATGTGGCACTTATTTTATCCCCTCTTATTTAATATAACTTACTTCAATTGTAAGGTTCTGCGTACACTGTGTGGCGCCATATAAATAAAGATATACATATAGCTCTTTTTCAGCAGTGGATAGATATGGATGAAAACTTTCTCCTAATAAGAAAAAGTACAAAAAAAGGTACTTTTCGCCCTATGCAGGAATTCCAATGAAAAGTGTTGTTTCTGCCATGCACATACTGACCCCAAGCCTTGTTCTAATTTTAAGAACGTTTTTAAAGGGAAATGAATCTAGGCAGAGGAAAAGGAAGGGTAAGTATACATGAAGAACATGTCTTAGGAAAGTGTAGAAATTCCAGCTTCATTTATAATTGATTTTATATATGCAAAGGGATTTATTGCTACATATTTATCATTAAAGAGAAAAGCGAAGACTAGGATATCATCTTTTTAATTAATCTCATGGTGAGTTAAAACTGTATGAGGCTGGAAGGGGCAGTAAGGCATTACCAAATCTTAATGAGAGCTTTAATCAGACTAGGGGTGATAGCTCATTTTAGACCTAAATGTCAATGATCCCCATGGGGTAATTTATATCAAAGTAATTAGAGCTCTCTGTTCATTAGCATGGGAAGACTTTACAGAGCGGAGATCTGTATGTTCTTCCCTATGCAGAAAGGCACACAAAAAGAACATTCTAGTTGTTCTCTGATCCCTTCCCCATTTATAAGAAAGAACTTGCAAACATGTAGACTGAGGCCTGGATTGGGACCACTTTATATATATATATATATATATATATATATATATATATATAAATTAGCTATCACATAAGTAGGGCAGGGGTAGGGAGCTTTGCATCTCCAGCTGTTGGAGACCACAGCTCCCTTGATGATCAGAGTCGCAGGGCCCAGTAGTTGCAAAGCCAGAGGTTACCTGCACCTGGTCTAGGAAGTGAATGTAGTGGACATGGGATAAATGGGTATTATTATTTACTGGTCTGCTTAGTCGTGCGTCCCTCTATTTCCCATCTGTCAAATGGCAGGCTTATACACTAATTTTAATTAGGGTAATCAGATAAATCATTGGATTCTAGAAAAGTCTGCAGAACATTGTAGGGCATTAGACTGGAGACATCACTGGCATAGGAGGGGTTACTTTTCCTTTTGTATGTTAGTTAAGGATGCATTAGGTGCAATTTTTTTTAGGCCAATTTAACTTATTTAATGTATGTTATTTTTTGGGCCGGTTTTCAGATTTGAATCCTTTATATGCCAGAGAAGTATCCAATGCATTGCAAACTAATGCAATGGATATCTTTCTGGCACTTAAAGGGTTAAAAGAAAACTAGTTCAAGGTTCAGGCCAAGGGGCCCTCAGAAAACCTTTAGCACAAAAATGGGCAAAATACAGGTTGTTTGATGAATTCACCCTGTGGGAAAGTTTTATGTGGCTCTTGATCTATTTGGATGAATTACAGTAGACTTGTTATACTGAAAAAAATATCAGCTCTGGTGTTTTCTGCAGACGAGGGTTGATACATTTTATCACACAGCACACAGCACACTACCCAACATCCACTGAAACATACAGGAGTATATGCAACATTGTGGCTAAGAACTGGTCCCGACAGGAAGACGAAGGAAACACATTGTCGAATGAGGGCTCAAGTCCAGGTGGATGACACTGATAGTGGTTTCACACATGTGTATATGCTGTATTGCATTATTTGTACTTCATTCCAGTAAGGAGACATCTATTATTATACCACTTGGATTGGTGCAGTTTTCTGAGCTCAAATGTTTTGATTACTGGATCTATACCTATGTTGTGACATTTTTCCTTTACCTAATAATTTGTGGACTTCGATCTATTGGTCACTTTTGGCGGAATGCAGGAAACATTCACAATCCCTATTTCTCATGTGAAAACCACTAGCAAATCGGTTTGCACATGATTTTGTTGAATTGCACATGAAAAATCAAGATTAGTGAACAACTGCGCATATTTATTTTTTGTGGACATGGTCAGGATTAACTAATCTGTGTGAGTGAAATAGCGAATGTGTCTAATGCAGGAAGTGCTAATGCAAATAAATTTATAAGTCTGTGTAGTGTTGTTGTAAAAAATAATTTTTTATGTGCAATTCAAGAAGCGGTCGGTATTCAGCTTCCTGGATTAGAACATGTGCAAAATCTATCTGCGCACAAAAATGCCTTTATCAGATGCGCACATTTCTTGCATCGCGCCATTTGTCCTATATTTAAAGTGATAGTAATGTTTCACAAGAAAAGCGGCCCCGATTAATCTACATAGTATGAGAGCCATGGAGAGTGTTATTTCAATACTGTACGAGTTGTAGTTCAAAAGTAATTGAATGATAAACTACTCCCCTCCTGCCCCTTTTACCTAGTGTAAGCCACCTCCCCTCAAATGTGGATTCTGGTCACTTTATTGGACAGCTCACAGCAAGGGACAATCTTCTTACTGTGAGCATAAGGGAAATCTGCCCCTCTGACAGGTTTTTCCTTATGCTCACTGAACATTGCCCCTTGCTGTGATCCATCTGGACAGTCTTGCTGCTCTGAGGTGAATAGTGTTACATCATTAAAAGGGGCAGGAGGGGGATACTTTATCATTCAGTTACTCTTGAACTACAACTCTGACAGTATTGAAATAACACTTTCCATGGCCCAAATACTATGAAGATTAATTGAAGCTGCTTCTTTGTGAAACATTACTATCCCTTTAAGATTCTAATCTATTTTAACCCTTTGAGTGCCAGAGGGGTACGGAACACATTGCCAAGCAATGAATTCTGTACCCCTCTGGCACTTAAAGGGTTAACTAGTCTTTCATTGGGACTGTTTTCTATAAACAGATTTTGTGTAGCAAATTTGTTTAGGCACTGTAAGGTCTCATTCAATATATATATATATATATATATATATATATATATATATATATATATATATATATATATGTATTTTATTGGTGATTTTTTCCTTATATGGTACTTCTATATTTAGACCTTATTTACTTATGTTTATTTTATTTTAAAGTGATTAAACATATATAGTGTATGCCATTTGCCTATTTATTATTTATATACTACATGTAGTGGTTTCTTTGTTGCGCTCACTCCCCTTTCTTCTGTTTCACTTCTATATATTCATTTCCCACTAGATCTGAGGCTACTTGGGGAAATAGAGGCACCAAAAGACTACAAGTGTTGGGGTGCCAGCCAAATTTGCTATTAAAACTCAATATTGGACTATTAAATATATTTGAAACTATTAAACAAACTATATTAAGTTCACTCTCCTTCATTCACATGAAAGGACCCTAAGCGCCAGTATTTTCTGTTGGTTTCCAGACTAGAAAATGCTTAGTCACAAATCACTATTTTCTCTCCTCCACACATGTTCAAGCACAAATTCCAGCTGGAATCAGTTGGTCTATAACACAAATTGCAACCCTTATCCATTAAATGTTCTCTAATTTTTCTGGCCTATGTGCTTTTAAAAAGGAATGTTGATTTAGATGCAACATTAGATCATGAGCTGGATTTTATTGCCTATGCTAAATGTGTCACTTTTTCTTATCTCCAGTTACCTAATATACTAGATAGGAATGTTTAATGTTTTATATGATAGTTATACAATGTTCACACTTTATAGACTCCAGTTTTTAGACATGTCCTGAAATCTCTTTCTAACTGAGGAGGGGGTAAATGTATTATGGCTGTGTGGTAGAACAGTCATAGTTAAAGATCAAATCACTGCTTTATGCTAATTTGAATGAATGAATTGAATGAAAGAATTTGGCTGAAATGTCGTAATTCCAGTTACATTGTCAGTAATTACAAACTCAGTAAATTTGGTACAGAGGTCTAGTAAAAAATAGTAGTTTCTTGTTATATTTAGATGCTAGCTGATGGAGCTCCAGTCTTCTTGGCCTGCTGCTCACTCTCTGTAAGTCACTAAAGGTGAGTCTTAACATGCAGATGTCAGAAATTGGTTTTAAATGTGTTAAATGGTTTTAAAATATGCCCAGCGTGTTATCTACAAGAAATCTCAGCTCACCAATCGTCAGGGGTGTTTTTAATCTAGATAGGAATGACTGAGTGAATGGTTACTCACCTTATATTGGGGTTCCTTGACTCGGTGGGCAGGCTTAAACATATTTTGGCCAAACTATGCAACAAAGACCCAAATTTATTAAAGGAGATGTATCACCCCTACACCCCAAAGCAAAACAAATCCGCGCTTCTCCATACAGACTATCCAAATGTGAACCCTGTGTAAAGCATACATTATACCACTTTAAAGGTGATGTATCACCCCATACAAGTTAGCATGAATCGTTAGCTTATACAGCGAATATAAGTAAATATGTATTAATTATTTTTTTTAAAGCTCCTGTTTGTCTAAATTGAAGTTATAATATATATAATAAAATAATATATAATATATATATAATATATATTCAGGACAGACTGCCGTTACCAGCTCTGTACCGCAGTCCGTCTGCCTTTGCTCCCCTCACTCTATCCAGCCTCCTCCGATGACAGAGTCTTTCTGCCAGTGAGCAATAAGACCACTCCAGCTTAAAGGCAGAAAGCCTCCATCATCAGAGGAGGCTGGATAGAGGGAGGGGAGCAGAGGCAGAGTGATGGACTGCAGAACAGAGCAGGTAACCGCAGTCTATGCAGAAGTAGGTGCAGGGCAGATATTATAACTTCAATTTAGATGAACAGGAGCTTTAAAAAATTAATAATAATACACATGTAATTATATTTGCTGTATAAGCTATTTTAATTCAGGTTCAACCTACCTACCACTAGACTGTAAGTTCTTATGATTAAAGGGATAGTAATGTCCCCAAAAAATATATGCCATTTTGTAGAGATTAAAAAGATTAACTGAATGCAAAAAAAGTATCTCCCAAACCGCTATGGTTTGAGAGATATCTGCATTCAAAGTTTGATGTTTCCTGCTGTCAACTGTAAAGCTGTGTCAGCAGACACAGAGGCTCTGCAGCAGAGCCGCAATCAGGTTTTTAAAAAAGAATTACTTTACAGCTGACAGCAGGAAACATCAAACTTTGAATGCAGATATCTCTCAAACCAGTTACAACCAAAAATATCATTCTATATCTCTAAATCACTGTCGATTTAATATAGGCATACTAGAGTTTTTATTATTAGTTATAACTTTGGAGTTAATTGAAACCAATTCACTCACTCCCTTATTTAAGATTTATTATGCCCACATCATGTTCCAATTTTAGTCTCATTCATTATAAACATGGAATTACTCATACACATATGTGTCTATATTAAAACTTTCACATTTTGAATGGAGGAGAGGAATTAGTATCCTCTTTTGGAAATATGGTAATTTCATTAATTCGATTGGCCGTTAAAAACAGGTGACCTTTAGCCCGGTGCCCCCATACTCCAGAGGAACATGCAATGTTTATTGTCCAAACACATAGAGCTATTCCTTATCTTCATCAACGAGTTACATACAATCTTCATCCATGAGAACACTGTCATCAACTAGACAACATCCACTGAAACATACAGGAGTATATGCAACATTGTGGTTAAGAACTGGTCCCGACAGGAAGACGAAGGAAACACTGTGTTGAATGAATGTTGAATGAAGTCCAGACGGAAGACACTGATAGTGGTTTCACACATGTGTATATGCTGTATTGCATTATTTGTACTTCATTCCAGTAAGGGGCCATCTATTATTATACCACTTGGATTGTTGCAGTTTTCTGTGCTCAAATGTTTGATCTCTGGAACTATACCTATGTTGTATCTTTTGGACAATTTGTCCTGTATTTAAGACTTAATATATTTTAACTAGTCTTTGATTGGGACTGTTTTCTATAAACAGATTTTGTGTACTGTAAGGTCTCATTCAATATATTTATATATATATATATATATATTTATATATATATTTATTTATTTATTTATTTATTTATTTATTTATATATAAATTAATATTGTATCAGTGATTTCTTTTTTACTTTTATGGTATATGTTGTAGGCCATTTAACTAGTTATTATTTTTAATACTATTGCGTTCCCTCCCCTTTCTTCTGTTTTATTTACTAGTCTGACCCAGACTGGGGAACTTGGAGTAGTGACACAAGTCAATTGGGCTGTTCTGTAATAGAACCAATCGTTGGAAACTGATAGTCACTGTGCATTTGCGTATAAGCATTATCATTCTAATCATTTGTACTGTTCATGAGAGATCTCTAACAGTATATGCAAATTAATAAATAAGAACAGAATTTTAGATTAAATTATCATCATTTTTATATGAGATTGAGTCTTTATTATATAGAAGGTAAGTTAAGCTAGTCATACCTATACCTATTGCACTTAATTTATTGTATTTTATAAGATTGTAGCAAACATTTGTTTTTATTCAATTTTAAAACTCCCACTTGATCTCAAATAATATAATACAGAACTCAATATTGTCTTAAAGGAACACTAACACACAAAAAAAATGAAATAGGTTGATAAAACTTTAAAGATCATGCACCTGGAAAGAGGCAAGAAAGTCTGCTCCCACAGAACAATGCAAGTTTAGATATTACACCTTGAAAACAAATATAGAATTCTTGCAGATGTTAGCACAAAGAACAGGGTAAGTGTATATAACCCCAGTTCATTTTATGTGTTAGTGTTCCTTTAATTATAATTTTATGATTTTTCTGTGATAAAGTAGACATGCCAAATGGGAACTGTCAATTAACAATTAATTAAATGTCACTTTAAACCCCTATTTGTTTAGAGTTAGAGTCAAACTGAATCATAAATGTAATCATCTTTATATTTGATATAGTTCTCTGGTCAATGATATGTAAAGTAGATGTCGTCTATGCCTTCACCACGAAAGACGAAGGTGGCAGTGAGTGGGAGAGAGGAACGTCGACCCAAGGTGGAGACCGGCGGAGTGGGGATCATCCGAAACATGCTGACATCCTGCTAGAGCTCCACAGCACCTAAGGTCAAGCAATCAAAAGAGCTACAGTAAGGGTACATTCACTCTTATGTCTGTTGGCGTAGACAGATAATTGGCCATATGTATAACACTATTGTTCAGAATATTTATTAGTACTGTAACAGATTGTGTGGAAGGATATGTTTTTTTGTCCCCTTCCATCCTAGGTATATTCCTTACCATATACAGATAACTACATGAGTTTTACCACATACACACACCTTTGTCTGAGGTGCACACCAATGTATATGCCTGGGTGGGTGTTAGCTTTGCACACGGCACCAACTGGATATATTTAGACACATCTATCTTAGGTGAAGCTCACCTGGAGCATGATTGAATTGATTCCATGTCCAGTTTTGTACTCTTATCTATGGACACTGGTTTGCAGAACCACGGTTCTTTCCCATAAGCAATGAAATCAGCCGACGTATATTAATTGTTTCTAAATGATTTAGTAACAATACAATAGTAACAATACAATGTATTGTAACTGTGTGTGTATGCTATTTTATTTTTGAAATGTTAAAACTGTGATACACAGCTGTTTCAATGTGCTAACACTTTTTCTGTCATAGGGGTTTGCAATGCACATCCCTATAACACTGAATAGGTTACAGGAGAACATCTACTGTCTCTGAACTTAGCAGACAACACTGTCCTCTGGCTCCATAGGGATCTATAGGAAGATCTTAATATTGGCATCCTCTAGTTAGCGATATTGGGACTGCTATCAGAGCTTAGTATTTGTGGAGATATGCCAACCACATATACACTACAATGGCTCATTAAACTGCTTTTCCATGTGCAAATCAGCCATTGTCAAAGTAGTCAGTGGAATATTGTAAACCTGTTGAAAGCAAGGTATGTTCATGGCTATGTAGGCATATTTGTGCCATAGTAACAGGTATATGTTGGTGAAGATATCTCAGCGCAGACTGTTAACGTGACATTAAAACAAATAGGATACAAGATCACCAAGATCACTATGAATGCCTGCTTCATATTATCAGTGAATACGGTATGTGATAATCTGCTTTCCTTGCACATTGGTACATAAATTCCTTATCATTAAAGAAACAGTAACAGCAGTATATCCTAATGGCCCCTGTGATGTACTTATGATCACCTTATTGACCTTTAGTGCATTCCCCCCAGGACTTAGTGAAGGCTATTTCTTGAACCAAATACACAAAGGCAAAATTCATAGGGGCCTTTAGGATGTACTGGTGTTACTTTTTCTATAATGATAAATTATTTATTGATCAATGTGCAAGGAAAGCAGATTATCTCATACTCTATTCACTGATAATATGAAGCAGGAATTCATAATTACCCTTCTGATATTAATGAATGATCAATAATATTCCCCTGTATGGTGTATATGACAGAAAGGGAAATACACTACACAATCAGTGGAGCTCATTCAACTCTGTGAGTGCCAAATAAGTATCCAATGCATTGCTTCACAATGCATTGGATACCCCTCTGGCATTCAAAGGGTTAAATATCCTGTGAGCACTTGTCTATGCATATTCTGTAGGCAAGTGAATAGGATAAATATCCATTGAGTTCAATGAGCCTTATGTATGAAGGTTAAATGAAGCCATTCTGGGGAGAATTAGCTGTACTATAGGGGAGAATGGAAATCACTGTTCAGCTTTTAGCCTTTGAATGCTTTAGAGGTTTCCAGTGCCTTTGCTGGGCAATGTGTTGTAGACCTCTCTAGAACTCTAAGGTTAAAAAGCCCCCTATACATCAATGTGAATATTGAGAATGTCCATGTCTCCCCTATATTGCAATTGGTTACACCCAAATCGCTCCAGTTTGCATATACAAAATGCAATTCCTGCAAGGCAACTTTGTTCTCACTTATTGATAAAGTAGTGAGTACAACCCCATGTATAAATATTTACATGTAACTCAAGATGAAATATAAGGTTATTAGTCTGTCATTTACATATTGATAAATCTTAGCCTCCGTCTTCAGCATTGTTATGAATGTGCTGTTTAAATCAAAGTGTAGAAAGACCACCTGTAGATAATCCCAGTGTAAACTGTTGAAATATATTTCCAATAGAGAGGCAAAAGGCATAGTCGATCATAGTCAATCACATTTAATATTTAAATTAGGATCATTGTCTTGCATATGTCTATGGAAAATACAACCGACTTGAGTGTTGATTCTGTTAGGGTCGATAAAACCATTGATATTGCAAATAGAGACCTTCAGATATACCCATTCCCTGGAGGCTCAGTTACAAGTACAGGTCACAAACAATCCATTTTGTAGTCTATCGATCTTCACAGCTTTTTGTTCCCAGACCAGTGATATAAAACACACAAAGTACCAAGAGAAGCAGTAAGATTAAATGAAGTCTTCATGTTTCTCACAGTGCTGGAGTGTCAAACTTCAACCGCAATTTTCTTGACACAGTCGCACAACCTTCTTCCAATGAAAGCCACAACATTATGTATGCAGTGCCCTCTTCCCCCCACCATATCGATGTGTGGCCCCTTCCCCTCCCCTGTGTATAGACGTCCACAAGAGACCAGCGCCCACCCCATGTGTTTTCCGTGTTGGGGTATCCAGAGGTTTCCGCGAAGCTTTGGCTCGCCACTCTTGTTCCCTCCCCAGTTGAAGCAAAACAAAATAAAGACCCTAACAACCTGCCTCCACCATCACAGAAATTTAAGAATAAAAAAGAAACCTCCCTTTCCCCCGTTCCCCCAGTTTTGCTCTGGACATCACCCGAGCAGTCGCACAAGCCTTTATGAGGACAAAAAGAACAGGGATTGGATTTTATATGGTCAATCCCTGTTCAAATTGGCCATATAAAAGCAAACAGGAATTGAACAGGGATTGGTGATATAAAAGCCAGTCTCTCCTTTTTTTACACACTGGATTGTGCAATAGCCCAAGCAGGACTAGTGGTGTTTCAGCGCTAGGGGTGTCAGGTTGTTAGGGTCTTTATTTTATTTTGATTTAACTATGTAGGGGACTACAGCAGAGGACCAGGGAGTAGTGGACACTGCAGAACCTCCAAAATCAAGCTAAGTGTTTCACATGGAAAACACATGGGGTGGGGGTGTACACTCTTGTGGATGCCTATACAATGGAAGAAGTGGGTACAGGGACACCTATTGATACAAAGTGGGGAAGGGTGCATGCATTGATACAAAGGGGGAAATGGGGGCATGCATTCATACAAATGGGGGAAGGTGGCACTGTATGTGTGATTCTGTGGTTGTCATTGTGACAAGATAAGGGGAGGTCATACTGGACCCTTTGCTTATGTTTCTGGTGAACTGATATTGGGGCTAGCTCCATATTAATTCCTTTTGTGGTTTCTGTTGTTGTGATACCTTCAAGTGTATGCTAGGTGTGTTTTACTGCAGATTTTAACATGTATTGGCAGAACATGCATCACCTCAAGGTGTGTTACCACTCCCCTCATATAATAAAACAGCTAATGGCTTGCCCTGTTACATTGTTTTCTATGGGAGCAAATCTAACAGCTATCATGCATATTAAAGAGATAGTAATGTTTCACAGTAAAAGCAGCTTCAATTAATCTTCATAGTATTTGGGCCATGGAGAGTGTTATTTCAATACTGTCAGAGTTGTAGTTCAAGAGTAATTGGATGATAAAGTATCCCCCTCCTGCCCCTTTTACTGATGTAACATTGCTCACCTCAGAGCAGCAAGGTGGTGTCCAAGTGGATCGCAGAAAGGGACAATCTTCAATTAGCTTAAGGGAAAAACATGAAAAACCTGTCGAGGGGGGGGGCAGGATTTTCATTGTTCTCACAGTAAGAAGATTGTCCCTTGCTGTGAGCTGTCTGGTCTCAAGACAAGATTCCACATCTGAGGGGAGGCGGCTTATACTAGGTAAAAGGGGCGGGAGGGGGAAACTTTATCATTCAATTGCTGTTGAACTACAACTCTGACAGTACTGAATGGCTCAAATAATATGAAGATTAATTTGATCTGATGTTTTTGTGAAACACTACTATCCCTTTAAACTCTCTTTGGCTGGTCATAGCACAAATAATAGAATACCAAACTCTGACTTCACAGTTGATCATTAAGGATTATGCTTTCTATTAGATAACAATTCTATCAGTTAAAATATGTATAATGTATAAAGGAGAGGTAAACTTTTATTATGGAAGGCTCATCTGACTGAGAACAATGGTACTCCTAATGCTGGAAGATGCATATTTCTAGAGTTATTACAGCTTAAACTTTTATTTTTGTATATTTAAACTATTAGCAGCAATGAATGTCACCCAGTACCAGATAGTTTTCTTTTCAATTTGGGGAGAGAAATTTTAGACTAAAGTTCTTCATAGTCATTGTAACAGCTCCACAATGCTGTCACAGTTTGAAACATAGTAACCTTTGAATTAAACAAGTCCCAGTAGCGGGAGAACGCTAAATTATGCAGTGAAAGACATTAAAAAAGATTATCCTACAATGCATGTTTTATTTTGTTTCTTTGTTGCTGTTTCTGTTTTTGTTTGTTTTTTTTCTTTTAATAAAGGCTTACTGATTATTTGAAGAAGTCAAATCACAGTGTTTTCGGCCTTTTGACATTTATTGGCTGTTTAGGATGCTATCTGCATTAATTGAAAAACATATTTAAATTTTATGTTTATTGTTATGAGTATTCAAAAACATTACTGAAGTAACTGGAGACTTGTTGTGGCATTACTTTTTATATACAAAATCGAATATCTTAGTTTTGTAACATAGTAACATAGTAAATTAGGTTGAATAAAGACACAAGTCCATCAAGTTCAACCTTCTCCTCATACCCCAGTAACTGAGAATTTTATAGCTTTCCTGCTACCAATTAAGTTTGTCTTTATCAGACCTTCCTGATCTGGCTACTGTTAAACAGTATATCTCTGTATATTCCCTTTTGAAATAAATGTATCTAATCTTCTCTTAAATGTATCCATTGTATCTGCCATAGCCACCTCCTTGGGCAATGAATTCCACAATTTAACAGACCTTACTGTAAAAAAACCCTTCCTCTGCTGAAGTCTAAACCTCCTTTCCGCTGATCTCCAGGGGTGTCCCCTGGTCACCTGATCATGCCTTGGAATAAACAGCTCATCGCTGAGATCCTTGTATTGACCTCTCATATATTTGTACAATGTGATAAGGTCTTCTCTTAGTCGTCTGTTCTCTAGATTAAATAAACCAAGTTTGTCTAGTTGTTCCTTATACGTCAAGTCCTCCATTCCCTTAATTAATTTTGTTGCTCTTCACTGTACCCTCTCTAGTTCTAGTATTTCCTTTTTCAGAACCGGTGCCCAAAATTGCACTGCATACTCAAGGTGAGGTCGTACCAATGATTTGTATAATGGCAAAATAATGTTATCCACTCTTGCTTCGATACCTTTTTTTATGCAAGACAGGATTTTGTTTGCTCTTGCTACTGCTGTTTGACACTGGTCACTGTTTCCAAGTTTGTAGTTGAAAAGGATACCCAATTCTTTCTCTAGCAATGAGCCCCTAAAATGATTTGTGATTTTGGCTTGGGTGAATTACTTGTTCAAGTGATTTATAGCCGCTGTAAATTATAAAATGGTTTTGCAGTGTCAAATGCTAAACTCTAGTCTTCCCAAACTCAATTGGTTAGAAATCGTTGTGCTTCTTTGTGATTAGTTGTTTTTCACCAGCTTGTTAAATTTAGATTTTAATGCCAATATTTGTACATTTCACTTTTCCCTGCTAAAATATTATTATGACATTTAGAAAATGGCTTTAATGGTTGCCCATACCTGGAGTGTTTCTGGAGGTTTAATGAATATTCTTAGCTTATATGTTAGAAACGAATTTTAAGCATCCATCTTTTGAAAAGGTGTGCAGTAGCAAGTCTGTAAAGTTAAGTTCTGCTGTGCCATGATCTGATCAAGCAAATTATATTAAATCTCATGTGTACACATTTTAGCAGTAACGTTCTCTAGATCAGGGCTGTCCAAGTTTGGTCCTCAAGGGCCAACAACAGGCCAGGATTTAAGGATTTCCCTGATTAAGCACAGGTGAGTTAATCAGTAGCTTGTTCATGTTGAATGACTAATTTGTGCATAATCAGGCGAATCCTTAAATCCTGGCCATTGGTGGCCCTTGAGGACTGAACTTGGACAGCCCTGCTCTAGACAGTCATCTGTTTTAAGAAAGAACAACAATAATGGATGTGTCATAGTCCAGGCCAGAGATTACTGACTGCCCTACCAGTGGCCTGATTCAGTGTTCCGTCCAGCTGTTGTGATCACCAGGGGGGGGGGATGCATTAAAAGGTCAATAAGGGTCCAGTTTGGTGATCTTTTGTTGCATTTGTGCCAATTTGTCTTCATCATCATCATATCCCTATGAATATGACAAAAAATATGGTAACCTCTCCATGACTCTGCCATGCCTTTGATAGTTTTACAATTTTGCACTGGCTACTTTGACAGTGGCTCATTTGCATACTGAAATGCAGTTTAATGTGTGTTTATATGTTAATGTGGCACATAACCACATAAACTAAGATCCAATAGCTGCTTATGTTGTCAGTGTTCACAGTTCCAACATTGCCAACCTGAGGCTGGTGAAGTTAAGATATCCCTGTAGTGGCCTATGCAGCTACAAACATGATCACAAGTCCTTTAATGTAGTGATGGAACAAAAAGGACCTCTTCGTGTATTTTAAAAAATTATTACAAATAAAATCAAAATGTTTAATTTCACACACATAAACACATGCCTCACCTAGCAGCCTGAATTCTAATGTTTTTCTCATTGTTGTGCTTTTTGTTTTGTTTTTTGAGATTATCAACACACATTGTCAGACACTGCTAGTGTCACATCCACTCACATTGCCCGACACTGCAGTTTTAAGCACCGCTTGCGGCTTCCTAGTCTTCCTATTGGTAAATATGGCCATGCTCAAGGTCAACGGTGCTTAGCAGTGCAGTGTTTGGTGATGTGAGCAGATGTGACTTCACCAAGCATCCCCACTGGCATCCGTGCACATCGCCAGACATTGTTTGCTCCATAAGAAGAAAATTATTTACAGGCAGAGGTCAGGATGATCACAGTATTATTAATTACCATGGTATCCAGGCTAATGCATGCAAAATCCCCCCTTGTGACTGAATGATCAGATGTGTCAGTTTGAAACTATGACAACAAACACAAAAAGGCTTTAGAGTGACTGAAGGCACAGCCAGTAACTGCGAGGGGACATCAGTACCATCCCCTACTGGACAAGGCCAAAAGCAGGCTAAGGTTGGAGTGAAAAGGGTGTCAGTTTCCAGTGATGGACAATTCACCCTGCCCCTTCATCTTCCAGTGATAGAAGCAATTCTAGAGGATGGGAGTCAAAACTAGAATTTGCATATAAACCCTTAAACTGCTTAAGATTACACTGCATTGTGCTGCAGCCTCTTGGCAGCAAATAGGTCTGTTGAAGTTTTTGTTGGACACTCTCCAGCAATATTAGCTTGCAGATAAAATAACATCACAATAGTAGTGGTAACATGAAACAGGGCTGGGCAACTTGTGGCTCTCCAGTTCTTGCACAGCATTATTTACTGCTTGTTCCTGTATTGATCTGCAGTTAATGAACTGAACCTGTTCCTGTCTTTGCTGCCTCACTGTGCTTGTTGCATTTTTGCCTATTGCTACTGAACTATACCTCTTGCAGTTTGACTCTTCTTGTCAAAGCCTGCTCATTGTCTCTGATGTGCTTCACTTTTTGACTTGTGCAGGATGTTTATATTTTCCCCTGCTTGTCAGTTGCTGTTGTCCCTTGGGTATTGTGGATCTCTGTACATTGAAGCACTCACTGCACTGAGTACTATTGTAGGGTGACCAGCCCTCACCTTAAACCGGGGACACATATAAAAAATGCATACTGGGCTGCTTTGATTTCAGTGCAGTCCTGAAATATGCTTATTTCTTAAGTGTCCCCATTTAAAGGGAAGGTCTGGTCAGCTTACCTATTCAGGTGCCTCTCCAGTTGTGCTTTTCTTGCTGATTTACTCTACATTGACACCAGTGTTCAGTGCCTACTACAGTCTGTCTTGATTCCACCGTGTGTCCTGTCTCATTTATCCTGTGCATTGTCTGGCTCAACTAGTCTGTGCTATCCAGCCTCAGGGTTGGTACCTTTACCTGCCTTAGGTGCAGTGGTCTGTTCCCAAGCACTGCATTCCAGAGCCTGTACCCTATTATCTTGTGGCCCACAGTGGCAACTCCAAGTAGAGTCCATGGTCATCATAGCCAGGAATCATGACAGATTGTTGGAGAAAAAAGTATACTGTGAAGTTTACACCAATAATAATAAAGAGTGATGTTGTTTTACAGATCGTGAGCGGTATACCATTACACTCAATCTGGAGTTAGACAGCAAAAGAGACAAAATAGCTCTGCAATGCTTTAAACTGTCTGGCATCGGAGGGGTTAACTCTCCAAAAAAATAAATAAATAAATGTCCACTACTCCTCCATGCCCAGTAGCCAAACCAGGCTCAACATTAACCCCTCCATGCGGATTGGCTGAGAATAGGAACACATTGAAATTGATAATGTGCAATTAACCTTATTAAAATTAATAATTAAATATAATGACACATTGTCCTTAAATAATATTTTCAGGGGAAAAGATTATTCCCCGCATCTCTCCATTGTGATCAGATCAAGATGGAAAGTGTTCAGAAATAAAAGCGTGTCCTAGGACCCCAAATCACCTTTTTTTTTCATTAAAAGATGGGCACATTTGTTCTCTGCTTTAACAAATCAAATGGAAAACAAATGGGATATATTCACCCAGACTGTTTTGTAAATAAAAAATAAATAAATCCAATCCTTGGTGACCAGGGTTTTTTACACTAGAGGACAAGAGCAATTTTGGGCTTTATAATTTTCCTTTGTTCAACCGTATTTTTCCTACAATTTATTTAGTTCACCAACACAAATGATATACCGTTTTTCAGCATAAGAATGACTTTTGTTTGATACCACCCTTATATGGATAACCCACCATTTAATTTAAGGATGATAATAATATTTAAAAAAAAACACATTTCTAGAGATTTTTCTGTGAAAAAAATGAACCAATTGTGCACAAATTAACAGGGACTAGATAAAAGGTATGAAGGTTCTTCCATACCTCCCAAGTGCCCTTCTTTAATGAAGTACTGTCCCACTGAGAAGAAAATCCCTATGTCCCTCTTTACTTCCTTGGCGTCCCTCTTTTAGGCAATCAGACTATGTGGTGTGTTTATAGAACTGTATCACATTGCTCCACAGCAATACAACTCACATTCTTATTAGTTTAACCCCTTAAGGACCATTGCAGTGCCAGGACCGTCACGGCTGTCCGGCACTTAAAGACCAATGACGGCCCTGGCACGGCATGGAGTTCAGGGCTCCCGTCGCGGCTGCACACCGCTCTGGAAGTCCTGAACCAGAAGCACTAATAAAAAAAATGCCCTGTGGTTCGCAAGTGCCGGCCGCGAATGCTCGCTCCGGTCCTTAAGGGGTTAAATTACTATATGTGTTCATAAAGCAGGCTGTGTAAATAAAATGGTTTGCTCTTTCTTTATACCATTTATTCAGTGACACAAAGAGGCGGCAGTAAGTCATTAAGTGACCAAACCTACTCTGCCTCTAGTCCTGCCCTCAGAACCATCAATTAAAATAAAAATGGCCATTTTCCTCTTCCTTCCTGTATTTCGCTCACACCCTTTCACAAAAAAGCATCAGAATAGCCACAGAACGAGACACTCATGGTCCTTTAGAAAAATGTAAACAATCTCAATATTTTAAAATATCTAGATATAGAATACAATAGCAACAAAACTGAACACAAACAGACATACATGACTGCTATGTATGAATGACACTTACATAGACAAATAATTTTTTTCTAATCACTTATTCCAAAGGATATTTGATACAAGATTTTTTTTAATGCAAGAACAAGTTGTATTTGGATATTCATTTGTATATTAGCTTCTTCAACCCTTGACTGACAATATATTGATGACTGATATTAGCAGCATCTTTAGGACAAATTTTTTAGGACAACTGGTTAAATGGCTTATCTTACCTGTACAACTTCATAGTCCATGTATTTGTCAACAACTATGGACTTCATAGAATCAATATCTTTATGTTTGCTGTCAATGAGTTCCATGGCACACTCCTCTGGTCCTCAATGGGTTAAGAGAAAGTAAATTTACTAGTCTAATGGGTTAAAGCCTAAACCCAACAGCATTTACAAATAAGCATAAAGCAATGTAATATGCCTTTTATCGCAATGAGATGGATACCTCCTTGGCACTCAAAAGGTTAAAGCCATTTGCTGACATACAACACATAAACCACTAAAAGGGTATTGGGAGTGGGTCAGGCTTTTTTTGTGGTTTGTAATGTAATTCCAATATGTTCAAAGGCCATTCAAAACCACTACATGAGGTTCTTTTTACCACAGGAATAATGGCTATCACACAGATTTTATTAACCCTTTGGCTGCCAGATAGGTGTACAGATTTAATTTAGGTAGTAATGTAACTGAAAAATCATAATAAACAATGAAGAGGAATGCCTTTTCAGTGAACGTCAGTTGCAAAAAACCTAATCAGCCTACTGCTGACCTATCATGCAACAGCCTAGAACAGAGGTGTACAGCCTGGAGAACCACAACCCCCATCAGCCTCCTCAGTCATAGAATCATAGATTTTTACAGCAGATAAGAACCCACCTAATCTGCAGCTTTCCATAGTTCTCAGAATAGGCATGTCTATACCAGGCATTTTTTAATTTATTTTTACTATATTTGCTTCTACCACTTCCAGTGAGAGGTTTTCTATTAATTTATCCGCTCTTCATGGGCGTCTGGAGGGGGGGAAAGGGGGGCACTTGCCCCCCCTACAATTACCCCCTCCATATAAACAAAGGGGCTGGGGGTCATATTATGGCTACGGACACCCCTGCCCCCTTCCATAAACAACAGCCAGCTGATGATGATGGAACTGTAGTCCAACGACAGCTGGAGACTACAATTAGCATGCTGCTGGATCATTGGCTCTGAACTGGTAATAAATTTAGTGGGTCCCAAGTGATTTGCTCTTTCTTCTGCCTACAAACTGATTTACTCAAAACTCACATTATCCTGTATTTAGCTTGCTGTTACAGTTACTTGTCTGCAGTTGTTACTAACCACTGAAAGGTGCATCCTCATAAACTATAATCTCAAATGAGGTTCTGAGTGGTTGGTGTTATTCTTCCTTTTGTGTGCATTTTATCACTGCTCACAACATAACCACTAAAAACATAATTATAAGCCACTGGGTACTACAGAAGCAATGCACTGGTGACCTCATTAGCAATAGCTATAACTATAGCAATAGTGGCATAGTGATGTCCATGCGCATACCTGCCAATATTTCAAATGGCTAAAAATGGACACTTTTATTTTAGGTGTTTTTGCTGGGACGTGACTGTTGGATGAAGCATCATCAAAAATGTTAAGTTATTTCATGACCTTGGTCTGGAAGAACCTCAAAAACAGCGCATATGACAAAGACAGACAGGAAAAATAGTTCTAAGTGTAGAATTTATTATATCTGGAAAATATTTAACAAATGATTGCACTTACAGGAGCCCTTCTTGGGCTTAGGGCATATAACAGGTCCTTTCCCGTATAGCCGACGAACTGTGTCCAAATGGCTCAGGTGTAGATCTATTATATAAATATTAGGAAGGGTGATTTCTTCTGAGAAATCTTTAGATGAAAAGGCGTTAGCGTTTCACTGGTAGAAACGGTGAAACGGTGAAACGCTAACGCCTTTTCATCTAAAGATTTCTCAGAAGAAATCACCCTTCCTAATATTTATATAATAGATCTACACCTGAGCCATTTGGACACAGTTCGTCGGCTATACGGGAAAGGACCTGTTATATGCCCTAAGCCCAAGAAGGGCTCCTGTAAGTGCAATCATTTGTTTTAAATGTTTTCCAGATATAATAAATTCTACACTTAGAACTATTTTTCCTGTCTGTCTTTGTCATATGCGCTGTTTTTGAGGTTCTTCCAGACCAAGTGTTTCCTACAGTGGACAAGGCTACTCTGTACCTCATCCTGCAGCATTTTCCAAGACAGTTTAAGGATAACATCATCATTCATCATCTCATCTTGATTCCATCCTGATCTCCATACCTATTTGTTCATTTCATTTCATCTCCATCCTATTACTAACAAGAACTCATTCCATCTTCATTTCATTTTATATTGGAACTGTCTACAAGAACTGGTAACTTTATCTGTATTTTTACTCTCATCAACTATAATATCATTTTTATTTTTTCTATGAGCTATACTTATATTTAGCAATATTTTAATATTTTTAGACTATTGACAAGTATTTTTTATCTACTATCCATTGCCCCTTTTTTCCTCTCTGCTTGAATACACTCGTTTTATATAATTGAATTCAGGTACTTTTTGAATTAGAGCGCTCACATTGCAGGAAATTTTGTTCATCTATTATTTCATGACCTATTGATACCTCTTTATGAATATGAATAAATGATTTAGAGCAAGACCAATGTATTCTATTTAAACGGACTAATGTATAAACACATATACTGAAGTTCTAAACAAACATTAATGTGAGTTTTTTTGCTCTGGAACAATGTGATACACTTACCTACACACCACACAGTCTGATCTAGAAGAGGGACAGTAGTGTGGGAAAGAGGGAGAGAGACTCTTCAATTGCATTTAGTTCAAGCTCATGAATATTTGCAGGATTCCTTTTCACAATGGCAGATTTCAGCTCCTTCCAAAGGTTTTCAATTGGTTCCAGATCAGGACTCATTGATGGCCAGTCTAAAACAGCCCAGTTTTTCCTTTTCAACCATTCTTTTGCAATTCTGGATGTGAGCTTTGGATCATTGTCCTGCTGAAGGACCCATGATTTTCGACCCAAACATAGTTTTCTGACACTGGGTAGCAGATTTCGCTATAAAATGCCTTGGTAATCCTCTGATTTCATAATTACCTTAATACGTTTAAGGCCTCCAGTACCGGAGGCAGCAGGCAGCAAAGCAGCCCAACACAACATTACGGATCCTCCATCATATTCTTTTCCTTATACGCTTAATTTCATCACCTATAAACATTCACTGGACTACATTGCCAAAGAGCTCTTCTTTGATTTCATCTGTGCATAGAATATTTTCCCAGAATGATTGTGGTTTCACTAGGTAGGTTTTGGCAAAGATCAGTGTTACATTTTTCTGTTCTGATTTCAGCAGTGCTGTCCTCCTTGGCATTCACCCCTAAAACCCGTCTTGTTTTAGTTTGTTGTGCAATCACGCCAGCTTGCTCCAGGTCAGCCTTAAAGGGATAGTAATACTTCGTTTTAACTTTATTTTTTTTTGTAGGCATTAAAAAAACATGAAGAACGATATGAGTCTTATCTCTCAAACCTTTACGGTTTATGAGATATTCACAAGCAAAGTTTCCCCCTCCCGCCCCTTTTACCTAGTGTAAGCAATCTCTTCTCAGATGTGGAATGCAGTCTATAGACCAGACAGATAACAGAAGGGGACACTCTTATTCCTATGAAAACAATAAAATCCCTGCCCCCCTTGACAAGCTTTTCAGGTTTTTCCCTTATCTTAATTGAAGATTGTCCGTCTCTGCAGTCTACCTGGGCACCTCCCTTCTGCTCTGGCTGAAAAGTGTTACATCAGTAAAAGGGGCGGGAGGGGGACACTTTGTCATTGAATTACTCTGGAACTACAACTCTGACAGAATTGAAATAACACTCTCCAAAGTCCAAATACTATGATGATTAATTACAGCTGCTTTTATTATGAAACATTACTATCCCTTTAAGCTGTGTTGATGTCTTATGTGGTGTTTTTTCCACAGTTTTCACCAACTTTTGAAGACTTCCACTTGCCACCACGTCCTGGGAGGTTCTTGACGGTTCCATGAGCAGCAAACTTATTAATAACATTGTGAACTGTTGAAACAGGGATGCCAAGGTCTTTGGAGATGATGGCGGAATAAAACACTGCACATTGCTATTGACCAGGAGTGGCCAGGGGCTTTGTCTGTCAAAAACACCATCCAGCCAACTCTCTGCATTTTTTTTGTTAGGGGTGGCCAGGTCAACTTTGCCCCCCTGGCCACTCATGTCAAAGTTACTGCTTCCTGGCAATTTGCTGCAGTGATTTTCTCATGATTGGACAGAGGGACCTCGCCCTCTTGTCAGTTTACTATTAAAGTGTCGGCCTTTATTGGGCGATCAACCAAACAGCACATTAAATATGTTGTCTGGTTGAAAAGGGCAATATCAGATTGTTGGGAGCATGAAAAGGACGACAATCAGATATCGCAGGTACACGTCAACTACACATGATCCCTAAGTGGGGGACTGGCAACATCTACTGCTCATGGTGAAAGCTTCCCACCCCTTCCACTGCTGTAGTACAGAAGCAAAGCATTCAGGGAAAACAGTCAAACAATATACACGCAGTTTGATGTCCGGCATTTCCATTACTTTAATCTTTGCTCGGCCAAACGGGGGGGGGGGGCACTATCTTAAACTGTATATACAGGAAAACAATGACTTTTCTGTGTGTCACCATCCCCCAGGCACACCCTAGAAATTTAATCACATGTCCGCTGTAAACTTGCTTGTATGGGTGTGGCAGCCAATTGTAACTTAATGTTTGCTTGGTCTAGTTGACTATAGTCATGACAGAAACTGCCATTTATGCAGACATCTACTTGCATGTTGTCTCATGCGATGTGTATATTATGCACAGTTAAATGAGCCAGCCCAGCCCCTTTCTTCAAATGGCTCCTCTATATCTTGTTGCTAATCTACATAATTTAATGAAAATCTTCTGTATACTCAGGCAGTTCCTCTTTGTGCATGTGCACCACTGCAAACTTTGCTTGAATTACCCCATTTTGTACAGTTAAAGCTAATTTCTTCTTTAAATCTACACTGGAGTGACTTTTGAATGTTGGATCTGCAATGGTGGCACTTTCTGGTTGGTATTCCATCTTTTGTCTGTGGCATTCTATTGTGTGTTGATTTGAAAATAGGTATTGCTTCCCCAGTGTTTGGATTATTAGAGTTATGGTTTGCATATATTTGGGTGGTGTCTTTCTCCACCATTTCCATCGCCAGTGCAATAGCTACGACTTTTCTGTAAGTATTTTCCCAGATAGCAGGGGTTTTTGATTGCCTTTGCTAGTGAGGCCCCACACAAATTGGTCATGTAAATCCTGTGTAAGATGTGTTGTGAAATTGCAGGTGGCAGCTAATTGCTGTAATTGTACCATATAACTTTGTACATTTTCTCTTTGTGTAAGCTTTACATGAGTAAAACTAAAATATTCTGCAGTCTCTAAAGGCTGTGTCTGATAGTAGTTGGTCAAGGTTTCTATCAGCTCCTGAAATGGAATTTTCCCGTTTTAGAGGATGCAAGTAAATTCTGAAGAACAGCACAGGATATCCTCCCTACTACAGTAAGGAAAACAAAGGTGCGCTTTTCCTCTGCCATCTCATTGGCCACCATGAACTGTTCAAAGTGCTCTGTGTATGAAGACCATGTATCCACCTCTTCATTAAATACTTCTAACAAGCCAAATAAGGTTGCCATGATGTCTTGTACATGATATTCTTGGTAGTACATAATAGGCAGATGTCAGTCTCTCAATGTCTGTCCACACTCCCTAGTGCTTTGTCATCTCTGATGGATTGTGGTGGGGGGAGTTGTTGTTTATTTATTTATTTTTATAATGTTGAACAGGTCGTCAGGTAGGACTCTTAGCTGCTAGGGGAAAGACTTTGCTAGATATGTGCCTGTCTCACTACAGGTTACTGTTGGAGGAGAGTTGGTGGTATATTCACATGTCAGAGGGAAGTAGAATGTCAGGTAGAGCAAGATCTGTTCAGTCCACTGTGCAATATTAAAAAAAGGAGGAGAGTTTTAGAGTGCCTAATTGCCACTGTTGTGTCTGTACCTCAATACTCCTACATGCCAACAAGTGTCTCCAAGGACTGTAGTCCACATAGAGTAGCAGGATCTCTGGCTCATTTTATTAATATTTATCAAGGATAGTGCAGATGTAAATAGCGCAGAGGACTCCAAATAGCATTGCCTGTTCATGCAGTATTAAGAACTGCCTCTGCTGGCTCACTGCTTTGTTGGCACAGCTCTGCCTTGTGGGGCAGACAGAGAGAGTGACAACACACCACACCCTGTGTGGTATGTAAGTCACCATATTACTTCCTGACTGGGAGGCAGTCTGCTGCCTCGGAGCTTGCCTTGAATACTGGTGGTTGGTAAGCAACCACCATCCGCTGCCAGTCACCACTCAGCATCCTCTGCTACACTCCAGTACGTGTATATTTTGTGTGTATAGTGTGCGTAAGTTGTCTGTGTATTGCGTATTTGCGTGTATTGTTTGTGTGTATTGTGTTTATTGTTTGTGTGTATTGTATGTAATGTGTGTGTTTTATGTCTGTGTTTATAATGTGTATGTGTGTGTCTGTGTTTTCTTGTTTGGTATATCAGTATTCTTTGTTATATACACTGATGGTTTTGCTTTAGTCTATCTTTTTATTGCACTTTTGCAAGGCACTATATATGAGATTTTTCTGCTGAGAACAACAAAGGGACTACACACAAAAACAGACTTTTCATAACATTTCTTTGTGTGACTGTTAAAACCAAGAGGAAAAGCAATTGGTTTTCAGCCATGGAGTAGCTACATCTTGATTCATGACCCACATGCTAACAATTTTTATTGCAGTGGAGGTGTAAAAGGAGTTCCTCTTCAATGTACTAGACACCTCTCTGGTGCTCAAAGTTTTAATGAAGAAAAAGAAATGGGCTCACCAATTATATTCCTATTTACTAGCTGAGCATGGCAACCTCCAGTGAAAGATCTGCAGAAGGCATGAATACAGCAAAGATGCTACAAGCTGGACCTTGGTGCACTTGTGAGAGGCAACAGTAATCCATATGATAGGCACCCTTGATCACCAGCATTTCTTCCTGCATCAGGGACATCATTAACACACGAGTGCTGCATTGATGTTACCCATGTGTAAAGGACCCAGGCACATGCACACATAGACACCAAGGGAGGCTTGGGCACCTGCCCTTTTTGTCCAAAGTGCCCTTGTGCCCTTTTAACAAAAAAAAAAGAATAATAATAATTATGAGAAGTGCCCTTTTTTCATTTGAGCCCCTGCGCCCCAAAATGTCTGTGCACGTGCCTGAAGGGACCAAATGCAGTACAGACCATTTAAGGATTCAGACTGTCTGTCTTTGTGTTGTAACTTACTACATCCTATATAATAATTTGCTAAAATGTGCGTAACGCCTCAGTCATGCGCAGTAGAGACTCCTGCGCGTGCTACAGTGATGTGCAGTAGACTGCCACTGCTGCGGCTGATACAGGGCAGGGCGCTCCGAAGGAGCGCCCCGCTCTGTATCAGCCCCGGCGCGGGAAGTCTCTACTGCACATGACTGCCCTTCGACTGGCTGCCACTGGCACTGTGGCCCGTGTAATGGGGTCTTCAACTAGTATAGTATATAACAGTATGTCTTTGAAACTGAAAATTAAAATAATCTGTTTTAGGCTGAGCCGAAGAAAGCTTGATACAACTGTATCGATCATGCAAAGCCTGAACACTCCGTCCTTTTCTACTCTGAATAGTCTAGTAATATGAAATTGTGGGAGCTCTGAAAACTTGCCAAAAGGGGATAAGTAAGCATAGAACACCATCTATACATGTCTACTTATAAGGGAGAGTGAGCATTGATAATTATAAAGGAGCCCATGCGTGGGGAGGGTGGCTATAGATTACTAAAATCAATATTATCTGTATTTCCCACACAGCACATGATATAATATGGTTAATGTCCTCTGTGCTTCCATTTTCATCTTTCTGTGTACCTCTTCATGGGATGGATTCTATTGCAGGTGATAAATGTTAACACCCTTTTTATCAAACATTTTCCTACTGAAGTCTATGAGGAAAACTGGAGATAAAAGAAGTGATAAAATTAGCACCTGTAATAGAATCCAGCCCCATATCTGCAGTGTTTGTTCCAATCTGTATCTATACTGACTGCAGCCTCCACTCCTTCTGTATAGAGAAGAAAATATTGATAAATACAGTCGTATGCATTTTATACATAGGAGCTGTTAGTACATACTGGTACACTTTCTATCAGAATACAGACAAATATTTAATTTTCTAAAAAGAAACAATGCATTGGAGATCTCTCCAGCATCAACTTGGTTAAAACCCTCATTTAACCCTTTGAGTGCCAGAGGGGTAAGCAACGCATTGCTTTGCAATGCATTGCATACACATCTGGCACTCAAAGGGTTAAATCAAAGGATATTTTAATTTCCCCCCTGTGATGCAGAATTGCTGCTCTTGTTGAATAGGGGCCTTTTTTACTATGTTACATGTAAAATACTAGATAATTCAATTTGCCACAAAAATATACGTTCAAACACTTTGATTCTGATAATTACTGATATGTGGCAAAATAATCCATCAGTGCAATTGGGGCAGCTATGTTCAACAGTAATTTTTTTTTAATATTACACCACTAGCCTAACCTGTAGCAGGGAAGCGATTAATACTGGCTGTGAGCACTGAACGTTTTTTTCTCAAGTAGGATGGATCTGCTTGGCAATAGCATACTGTTTTTCTGACCCCTGTAGGTGTAAGTTCTTTCATCTATTTATGCTTTCTGCCGAGATGTAGTGAAACATCATATTACGTTCCAATGCAATAGTTTTTGTGACACTGGAAAATGATTTATTCAGATTTGAAGAGAAGAGAAAGAACTGTAGTAGAAAAGCAAAAACAAATTATTGTAAAGGATTCTCTTGGAAAACAGCTATGAGAAATAAATTACTGTAGGATCAGTATCAGTGGTTTACAACCCATGGCTTACCAGCTATTGGACTACAATTCCCATCCAATCCACTGTGGATGATGGGGGCTATATTGAACACATCCCTCCCAACATTTCAAATTGCCAAAGAGGGACACTTGTGTTTCAGGGGGTGTTTCTGGTGGGCGTGGCTGGTGGGCGGGGCATTATCAAGAATTTTTAGGCTATTTCTTGACCTACTGAAACCTCTTTGTGTAACCTAACAAATGACATAACAAGACCAATGTATTTTATTTACACAGACTAATGTATAAACACACATACTGACCTTTAAACAAACAATAATGTGAGTTTTATTTCTGTGGAGCAATGTGATACACTTATATACATACCATACAGTCTGATCTCCTAAAAAGAGGGACATCAGGGTGGGAGGGACAGAGGGATTTGGGTCTAAAAGAGGGACTGTCCCTCCTAAAGAGGGACACTTCGTAGGCATGGTTGAACAGATGGGGGGCTACAACTACACCAATTCTAATCATATGTAGGCCTCTATCTCCAAGTATCTGCAAATCCACCATAGCTAATACCAAACCCAAGAAAAAGTTGTGGGAGAGATAATAGGGAGTAAGATAAGCAATATCGCAAACAATGCTACAAACCATTACAACAAAGAAATTCTATGCAAAATTATAAAAAGATATTAACCATTATTTGAGCATGTTTAAAAACAAAATTATAAAATGGGGGAGGTCCTCCTATCGTTCTAATGTAATTCATAGAAGTTGTCTGCTTATTCAGAAGGAATGGAGACACATACACAGAAGCATGCATACACACACATGTACAAACTGATACCTAAAGCAATCTGTGACTCTCTATAAATCTGAAACTGTAAGTAAGGGCAAGCTCTGATACCAGGAAAATGTAAAAACACAGGTGCACATAGCTCTTAATAGTGATATGAACCAAAATGGATATAGGTAAAAGGTGGTACCATGTTGGCCACAGAAAAAGCAGGAGACTGGTAAAGTAAAAGTGATACATTTATTGGGATGCAAACTTTAAAGACAACTTAGGTCTCTTCTTCAGGCATACTTAGAATGAAGGCTGAATACAAAATTCATGACAGGTTATACACTCATGAAAATTGTTTTTACAACTAAATTACACTGGAACTGAATTTCTTGTCACCATTATCTATGTAAATCATTCTCTATACTCCAGTAAAGGCATCTCTTTGTAGCTGGCTAAGTGGGTCAAGATACATTTCCATTTTGCTGCTTCAATAAATTTAGTGTGACTGCAGCCAAACATGGCTAAGTCAATGGAAATTATGGATTAACCCTCCGAGCGCCAGAGGGATTCACAACTCATCTCCTAAATAAAGGAGAAAAAAAAGATAATTTAAACTATAAAACAAGAAAAATCGCATTCAACATTTACCCACTGACTATTCTAGTACAAAGTGTAAAAATAAAGAAAATGTTTCGTCTTTGTCCTCTCCTAGCAGAAGCTGAAACCTTTTCAATACCTTGAAATCTGAAAAACATCAAAATAAAATTATGTTCCTTTATAATATGATTGCACATCTACGATTTACCATCTTTTGTAGTGACAGAACATAATTGTGTACTTATCCTTTCTTGTAAGAAATGTACAATAATCCTTGTGTACTGCTTTCCACATCACAGCTACAAGTAAGTATACCGGATTTTTAGAATTACTGTTTACAAAGTTTTGCAAGGATCGGGGGTGTCAGACTCAAACAGACAGACTGAATTCTGGTGCACTTCGTGAGGGCCAAGCAGAGAAATATAATAACACAAACATCCACATACAGGGTCATGCATTCAGGCACACACATACATGCACTTATGCATACGGACAAATTCGTGTGAGCACATGCACACACACTCATGCACAGACACACATATACACACATGGATGCACTGAGACAAACACGACGTCATTCACAAAAATGCACAGATACACATTCTCATGCACATATTCTGTGTGTGTCTCTCTCTCTCGCTCTCTCTCTGCCTGCACATTGCTATATTTTTTTCTTCTTAATATAGTATAAGTAGTGTTTGGTCACCAGAGCTGCCTCTACATCTGTTTGGGGGCAGAAATGTTGCACCTTTGCATCTTCTGTAGCTTCTACTCTGTGCTTCCCATTGTTATCAAACAGAAAAGAAAGTAGATTCATTAAGTAAAAAACTGAACTAATAAATAAAACAAAACCAGAAAAAGAGAAAGGGGTGCCTCATAGAGTAGTATGTCTCTGTAACTTCAGGTTTCTAACCCACTCCTTCAAATTCCCTAAAAGATGGGTACTCACAGATTAAGGTGGTCTATCAGGTAAATGTATACAAGATAGACGTAACTCGCAGGTGGAAGATATTTGTTGAATCCACTTCCAGTTGGATTTAATCCCAGGCTGTTCAGCTGCTATCACAAATTCAATTGGTGTCCCACTGCGTGTTACATCCGATGAACCGAAAATAGAGAAACAAACAAAGTGCCAGTACAATCCATACTGGATAGAGAGAAAGCACTTGAATCAGCTGTATAACAGGAACAATTAAAAGCTATACTCACACAGTGTGTAACACCGGTGTATCATTACCACCGGCGTTCGAAACAGCTTGCAGGGATATTTAAATTCCTTGTCCTTGCTCAAGTATATATATGTTGGCAATAGTGAATATTGTTTTTAAATATACATATGTTTTATAAATTTTTGGGTGCTATGTACCAAACATATGCTTTTTTAAAGTGAGTAATAAATGTTTGATACTTTGATGCTACACTCTCTTATTGTATTTTTGGGCTTTTATAAGCCCTTACATCTATATTGAAGGGATTTGTACCTTTTTGCACATTAATTGAGCATGGAGAAGGAGATTTCCTATATTCACCCCGGAATTTATTGGAGGACCAACACGCAGTGTTACTTGAGCAGGGACAAGGAATTTAAATATCCCTGCATGCTGTTTCGAACGCCGGTGGTAATGATACACCGGTGTTACACACTGTGTGAGTATAGCTTTTAATTGTTCCCGTTATACAGCTGATTCAAGCGCTTTCTCTCTATCCAGTAAGGATTGTACTGGCACTTTGTTTGTTTCTCTGAACTAATAAATGTCTCAGTCCAGTTATACCTATACCCTTGGAAGACCAGTTCAGTGTGAAACCCTTGCATTGCTAGATGGCGATCATAATACATAACCTTTATTAATTTCAGTTAAAAGAAAAGTCAACCTATTATTAAGTAAGGTATAATACATAAAAAGCCAGAGACACGCAACACATACCTCAGGTCCTGAATATGTAAAAACATTTCTGCTGTTACTTATTCAAATAGATTGATCACAGACCCATTTGATGTGTATAAGTGAGATTTCCATAAAATAACCCAGTCAGCTTATATACCAGTATGCTCTACAATGAAGATTACTTGAGGTATCCTAGCCTAATCTATGGCTAAAAACACCTAACCTAGTACTGATCAAAATAGCTTACTTATGTATACAGACACGTGTTATAAATGTTGTGTCTTTGATATTAAATGAGCTTCCTGAACTTATTAATTATACAGGGACCAGGGACTGTGATCCTTATATTAATAATCACAGTCATACCAAAGCTACCAAATAACTTGTTTACAAAACTGATAAAACAGACATATTTGTTAATTTCACTGAGCAACTCTGTGTGCGATTTTTGGCTATGTGCTTGCCAAGCAGTCTGTTATAATGTTCAGTGCCCTGAATTAATGAATTATACAGAGGCCAGGGACAGTATAGTCCTTGTGTTAAGCCCTAAATATGTATATATAACTAGCAGAGTGGAGATTATAGCTGTATTAGTCCAGTGATGCAGATGTAAAATAACAAACAAATTGAGTATCTTGTAATACCTTTTTTATTGGAATAACAGAATTTTGGATTGACAAGCTTTCGGGAGAACCTCCCTTTCTCAAGTCTAAAGCATTTCAGAGTAAAAGGACACAGAATTCACAGTGATACATACAATTCAAAGTTTAGCTGTGTGTTGGGTTAAGAAAACATAACTACAGATAAGACAAGGGAATCTACACTCTTCTTGCAGAGGGTCGTAAATACCTTTTGTAAGGATTGTGGGGGGGAGAGGGAAAAACATTCAGGAGATGGTAATGGAGTGGGGAAAATTAAAAAAAGTTTGCACATGTTAAGTGTGCTAGAATTGCCATCCAACAATCCAGCATGTGCATGCAGGCCTATATACAACATGCACCCATATGTGTACATACATACACACACACACACATACAAATATATATACATATACACGCACACACACACACACACATACATACACACACACACACACAAAAATATATATATACATATACACACACACATATATACATACACACACACACACACATATACATATACACACACAGATATACACACACACACACATATACATATATACATAAACATGCATACAAATACACACATATACACAATCACACACATATACACATACATATGTATATATACACACATAAATATATACATACATACACATACACATACATACACATATATACATATACATACATACACCCACACACACGCATACATATACACACACACATATACATATACACGCACAGATATACACACACACATATATACGCACACACACATATACACATATATATATATATATATATATACATACATACATATATATATATATATATATATACATAAACATGCATACATATACACACACATACACACATATACACATACATACATACACACACACATATACATATACATACATACACATACATGTACATATACATACATACATACATACACACACACACACATATACATAAACACAAATACACATATACATAAATACAAATACACATATATAAATATATACATACATTTACACATACACACACACATATATATATATATATATATATATATATATATATATATATGTATATACATATATATACATACATACCTACACACACATTCATCTATACATACACATACAATGTGTCTATATACCCACCCACAAATATATATGCATAAAGTACATATACATATGTACATAAACACATACATATGAACACACACATATACACAAATGCATACACCCAAATATGTAGGAATACATACTAAAACATACGTCCAAACACAAGAGCCTATATATATACTAGTACAGATACACATACACAAACACATTCATACATGCATACCTACATGTACATATATGCACATAACCCCATATACACATATAGAATAGCACACCCACATATATACCTACATGTATTGGAGCATGGGGAAGCATCTGTCAGTACACCATGCTGATATACTAATAATAATACAGAACCTGTAATTAGAATTAATTTTAACATGTGGATATATATGAGGAGTAAGATACTGATAGAGGGGTCATGTGAAACTTTGATAGTAGGACAGGAAACCCAAATCAACATTTAGTCATCTGTTCTTGCTGTTAAAAAATATGATCATTCTGGCTTCAAAAGTTTTTCTTTCTTGGGTGTTTCTAAAGTTCCCTTTGAGTACTTTGATTTTTAGGTCCTTAACTGAGTGGTCGGGCTGGGTAAAATGGTGTCCCACAGGGGTGCAGTAGGATCCTTCTTTGTGATGTTTGATGGAGTGTCTGTGCATGTTCATTCTGCCATTTAATTGCTGTGTGGTTTCTTCAATGTAGCACCCTAGGTGGCATTTGGTGCAGTGTATCATATATACCACATTGCTAGATGTGCAGGAGTATGATCCTTTAATGCTGTAGGTTTTGTTGTTTTGGGTGGCTTTGTTGTCTGGGCATATGTGCTGGCACAGTTTGCAGCAAGGTTTCTTGCATTGTCTGGTACCTTTTTCTGTATTCTTCTCATCAGTGTGTAATTTCCTGTTGATTAATTTTTGCTGAAGGTTTGGTGGTTGTCTAAAGGGCAAAATGGAGTTTTCAAAGAAGATATTTTTCAGAGTCTCATCTTCTGTTAGAATTGGTTGTAGATCTTTAATAATTTTCCATATTTCTTCCAGAGTTGGGTTGTAGGTGACAATGAGTGGTACCCGTGTAGAGATTTTTTTCTCTCTGTACTGTAGCAGGTGTGTGCGTGGTGTTTTTAAAGCAGTTTGGATCAAGGTAATAATCCTTGATTTGTAGCATTTCTGTCTCATAGACTGGGAGAGTACATTTAGATGTGCATTATGGTCATTAGGGTCAGAGCAAATTCTATGGTACCTAGTGGCTTGGCTGTAGACGATGCCCTGTTTAGTATGGGAGGGGTGGAAGCTGGTGATGTGAAGGTAACTGTATCTGTCTGTGGGCTTTTTGTAGAGTGAGGTGTGGATTGTGCCATTGGTACATGCCACCGTTGAGTCCAGAAAGTTTACAGATTTTGTACAGTATTCCATTTTTAGTTTGATTGAAGGGTGGTATGAATTAAAAGAATCATGGAATTGTATAAGTTTTTCCTCGTTTTCGGTCCAAATGATGAAAATATCATTGATGTATCTGTAATACTTGTATGGTTTGTTATGTTGTGTGTCTAGGAATTTCTGTTCTAGGTCTGCCATAAACAGGTTAGCATATTGGGGTGCCATCTCAGTGCCCATGGCAGTGCCCATGGTTTGTAGGTAGACCTCATTGTTGAAACTGAAATAATTATGTGTGAGGATGAATAGTGTCAGTTCTGCGATAATTTGGGGGGTATATTTTGGTTGTCAGTTTAGTAGAGAAAATTGAGGCAAGCGTTGATGCCATCTTTATGTAGAATGTTGCTGTACAGAGATTCCACGTCCATAGTTACTAGGATGGTGTTGGCAGGGAGGTTCGTGATTGGGCTGAGTTTGTTGAGGAAGTCGGTGGTGTCTTTTATGAAGCTGTTGGTATTGGTGACAAGAGGTTTTAGGATATTTTCTACGAGTCCTGAGATTTGTTCTGTAAGTGTTCCCATTCCTGTAAATATGGGTCTGCCAGGATTATCCTTCTTGTGGATTTTGGGAAGCATATAGAAGTTGCCCATGTCCACACTGGTAGGTATGAGTGATTCCAATTCTGGTTGTAGCTTCTTAGGAAAGGATTTGATGAGCTCCCTAAGTTGCAATGTATATTCCTTGGTGGGGTCTTCATTTAGTTTTCTGTAGTATTTGCCATCTGACACTTGCCTGTCCCCATCTTTTATGTAGTCTGGGGTGTTCATTATCCCCACTGCTCCTCCCTTGTCTGCTGGTTTGATGGTGATAGCATGTAGTTTGTTCCCGTACTGTGAGATTATGAAAAATGTCCTTTTTGTTTTGTTTGGTCGCCAAAGATGCAATTCTTAGACGGAAATTTTCAATGTAGCTGTTCAATTTGGCATTTCGTCCTGGTGCTGGAGTGAAGTGGATGTTCTTTTTGCTGTTGTTGTAATCCATTGTTGTTTCAGTGTTCTCTTTATCATGGAAGTATTCCTTAAGTCGCATCCTTCTGAAAAATTCTTCCAAGTCAGAGTACAGTTGGATGTGTTCAAGTTTTGTGCTAGGACAAAATGATAGTCCTTTAGAGAGGACTGATACTTCTGACTCTGATAGTTCATAATCGGAAATATTAACAATCCCTGATTTCTCTTGCAATTTCTCTTGTACTGCCAGATGTTTGTGGTAATCTTGTTGAAGTCTGGTGAGTTTATTATTTTTCTTTTTAAGAAGGTCCTGTTTGAGCTTTTTGTAAGAACAGTGTAAATCATTTTCTAGTTGTTCAGCAATATATATATTATCATCACGCAGTTTTTTGAAGTAAGCATTGTTTTTCATATTGTATGTTATGTTTCTTGTTGTAGAGCTGGTGGATAAGATGGTTTCTTAGCTTCTTACTAGTGCGTTTACACAGCTTATTGGCATACTGTGAATTGTGTGTAGTAGCGAGTGGATTTTTGATTTTTAGTCCTTTCGGAATCAGCTGTCTTTTCTTGCAGACGGATAGAAAGTATATGTCACTGTTGAGCTGTATTTCTTTTCTGGTCATCTTGTAGATTTGCTTTATTAAGCGGCTGTATGCGGTATCTTCCATAATAGTAGAGTGGAGATTGTAGCCCGTATTAGTCCAGTGATGCAGATGTAAAATAACAAACAAATTGATTATCTTGTAATACCTTTTTATTGGAATAACAGAATTTTGGATTGACAAGCTTTCGGGAGAACCTTCCTTTCTCAAGTCTAAAGCATTTGTGAGTAAAAGGACACAGAATTCACAGTGATACATACAATTCAAAGTTTAGCTGTGTGTTGGGTTAAGAAAACATAACTACAGATAAGACAAGAGAATCTACACTCTTCTTGCAGAGGGTCGTAAATACCTTTTGTAAGTGTCACCGCCGTGCCGACTCCTGGCAGTGCTTCCGTCGCTCCGGTTAGCTTCGGCTTCCGGGTTTTGACGCGCGCATGCGCAGTCCTCCTCATGAAGCCGGTTGGGCTTCACTATTTAGGGCGCCCTCTCCCTGCAACGGACGCGGTGTCTGAGCGTCCATTCGGGTGAACAGGTCTAGTAGAGCCTCATTCACCTTCTTCTGCTTGAGTCCGGTTTTCCTGTGTCCTGCTCCTGTTCCCAGTGCCCAGTTCCTGCTGTCTGTGTTCCGGTTGCCTGCTGCCAGTGTCCTGTCTCCAGTCCTGCTCTGGTCAATCCATGCACTGTTGTATCCTGCTCTGGTCAGTCCTGTGTCCTGTATCCTGTATCCTGCTCTGGTCAGTCCTGTGTATCCTGCTCTGGACAGTCCTGTGTCCTGTATCCTGTATCCTGCTCTGGTCAGTCCTGTGTATCCTGCTCTGGTCAGTCCTGTGTCCTGTATCCTGCTCTGGTCAGTCCTGAGTCCTGTGTATCCTGCTCTGGTCAGTCCTGTGTCCTGTATCCTGTATCCTGCTCTGGTCAGTCCTGTGTATCCTGCTCTGGTCAGTCCTGTGTCCTGTATCCTGCTCTGGTCAGTCCTGTGTATCCTGCTCTGGTCAGTCCTGTGTCCTGTATCCTGCTCTGGTCAGTCCTGTGTCCTGTATCCTGTATCCTGCTCTGGTCAGTCCTGTGTATCCTGCTCTGGTCAGTCCTGTGTCCTGTATCCTGCTCTGGTCAGTCCTGTGTATCCTGCTCTGGTCAGTCCTGTGTCCTGTATCCTGCTCTGGTCAGTCCTGTGTCCTGCTCTGGTCAGTCCTGTGTCCTGTATCCTGTGATGAGTCCTGCTTGTGTCCTACTATTCCATCTTCTTGGAGGCAGTTTCTCCCTGAGGTGATAGTCCAACCGTAGTGGGGTATCCTGAGTCCCCGGAGGCTCAACCGAAGGGGGCTATCTAGCCTTGCGGCTAGCACCTTTAGACGGCTTGGGCCTCAGCACACCCCCCTACGGTTGGCCTACGTACTCCAGCGTCGCCCTCTAGCGACGCTCTCTAGCCTCTAGCCCCAATCACCTTTGTTGGAGGAGTATCTTTTCCTACTTCTAAGCTTCTGTGTTAGGCTAGTCGTGACAGTAAGGATGTGTATGTATGTATATATGTATGTGTGTATATATACATATGTATGTGTATGTATGTATGTATGTGTATATGTGTATATGTGTGTGTATGTGTATATGTGTGTATTTGTATGCATGTTTATGTATATATGTGTATATATATATGTGTGTGTGTGTGTGTATGTATATATTTGTGTGTGTATATGTATATATATTGTATATGTGTGTGTGTATATATGTATGTGTGTGTGCGTGTATATGTATATATATATTTGTATGTGTGTCTGTGTGTGTGTGTGTGTGTGTATGTACACATATGGGCGCATGTTGTATATAGGCCTGCATGCACATGCTGGATGGCAATTTTAGCACTCTTAACATGTGCAAACTTTTTTAATTCTCCCCACTCCATTACCATCTCCTGCATGTTTTTCCCTCTCCCCCCCCACAACCCTTACAAAAGGTATTTACGACCCTCTGCAAGAAGAGTGTAGATTCTCTTGTGTTATCTGTAGTTATGTTTTCTTAACCCAACACACAGCTAAACTTTGAATTGTATGTATCACTGTGAATTCTGTGTCCTTTTACTCACAAATGCTTTAGACTTGAGAAAGGGAGGTTCTCCTGAAAGCTTGTCAATCCAAAATTCTGTTAGTCCAATAAAAAAGGCATTACAAAACACTCAATTTGTTTGTTATTTTACATCTATATATAACTAAGCATTCTAAGAAGACGTATTGAAATTCTGATAGGTGTCTTTGTTACTTTAACTACAATGCCATTTATTAATTAAAACTGGGTTTTTTTTCTCTCTGGAGATATCAGGATCATTGTAGAAGCTATTGTATTTTGACACAGACCAGAGACGTTGTCACATTTAAAGTGTCCGAATCAATGTTGCAAGATATACACAAGATTGGAATCAATGTATCTCTTTCAAACAATCCAAGTAACAGGTATTTTCCCTCCTCTGCCTTGGTAATTACAGAAGTACTGGACTTACCAGATAACACATTTAGGGAACTATTAAATATATATCAGTGAGCTAGCCAATATACAAATGATAGGCTGATTGTTTTGATTCCCTCGCAGTAAACTACAGAGAGTGAATCACATTCTAAGGCTAACAAAATATTCAAACCATTTATTCATCAATACTGGGGTATTGTATTGTATTGTATATTTTTATTTATATAGCACCAGCCAGTGTACTTAGCACTTTACAGTTTACATTTAGTATAGAAGGGGTACAATAAGTGTGGTGATTAAGTGGTTATATAGACAATCATAAGGGGAACATCAGGTGAGTATATATTAGGATAGAAGGTCCTTGCCCAGTACAGCTTACAATCTGTGTGTCATCAGATCTCAAATATATACTGGAATAGCCAGGCTCAACATGTTTCCCCATGCAATATAGCTTTGTCAGGGGCTTATAGTAAAAATGATCATCAATTTAGCACCTTTTATAACCCTGAAAGTGTGAGTATAAAAATGACACACACAGTTAGTCATGTTGCATAGTAATTCTCCATGATAGTTGTACAATGCCTCAGAGTGTCCAGTGAATACTCCCATCTCATATTTCATTCAAATTGCTACAATAGACTGGCAATATCCAATCGTATGCAAAACAATAAAGAAGATCATTATATAAACAGTCCTGCCTCAATGAGTACTGCACATAACATGCAGAATTCTTTGCCTACATTGTTGTAGAAGCAAACCAGGACACCTCCAAACAATGTTCCTATGCTATAATTTGTAATATAGCTTCTAATATGGGTTACTTTTCCCTTTGAATACTGGACTCGGAGGCAGAATGGGGAGCAACAAAAATAATTTTTAAACTAGAGTGTGCTTTATCGAAAACTATACCAGAAGGCAAACTTTTTAGTTCAAACTCTCGTACTGAGTCAATAATTGAGGGATCTCAGTTTAGTATTACATTTCAACGGATGTTGGTTAGAGATAGGAGAATTGACACAGTAATAGATAGTTTGGAATTTTTATCACATGTCCGTAACAGCAGCCATGTGATAAAGTAGGGAATATTTCACCTTCTGGTTTCCTTATATAGAAGGGGTAATCTGGAATTTATTTTGATTCCAGTTACCTGTGTATTATTTAGAGAGTAGAGCGATATCCTACTATTCTATAACTATTTTTGACAACTAAACTAGTCCTTTTGTTAGGACTAATAGATAGACTTGTATAAGTTTAGTTGTTCTAACTCTTGTACAGCGTCAAGAATTGAGGAGTCTCAGTTTAATATTTTTTTGAAAATAGGAGCATTGTCGCAGTAATAGAGGGATTTGATACTCTTCATTGCATGTTCTCAAAAAAACATGTGATGAAATAGGGAACAGTGCACCTATAGGCTCTTTAATAGGTAATACACACTGCAAGTCAATCCAATATACAAGGGGTTAACTGTTAAATCATATTGAGTTAGAGATCATTACTAAAGACACGGCTAGTGTTTAAGAACAGATATCGCTAACGGCTCTAACAGCCCCACCAGAGATGGTTATCTAGTGACATGAGACACATAGGAGTTCAACATATATTGACACAAGTCTTTACATTTGTTCTGGTATAGTAAGAATACAGCCATTCTGGAATATTTATATATATATATATATTTATATATAATATCATCTCATTAGCATATTCAGCCATTTTCGATCCACTGCAGTATGAAGGCCTCCTCAGCAAGATATTAACAACTTTGGTCTTGTGCTTTTTGTTGCCACTGTGTACCAACAAGTTTGGTAATTTCATCAACCCATCCTGTCTTTGGCCTTCTTCCCTCCTGACTATGTCTCCCAGCTTCTGACTTGGCACCTTAGCTGTGTTATCTGGCAGTTGACCTCATCAGTTTATCTCATCTGACAAGAATGTCTGGTGTGTTCTTGTTCACCTCTTTGCCTCCTTCCAGAGCGTTGACTCAGAGTGCACTTGTCAGACTTCCCCATACCCTTCCTCACATCCTGCAATTCATCTCCTCTTACTCTCTAGGGCATTCACCTCTACCTTTTCCCCTTCGCCTTAGCCTTAACATGCTCTCTCCTCTTACTTCTCCACTTCACCTTTGTCTTACCCTGCTCTCTGCTTTTGTCTGCCCTCTAGTGGTCCGCTGCTACTCTACAACTCGTCTCCTCTCAGATCCATCTATGCCATTCGCCTCGTCCACTTCACCTTCTCCTTACCCTGATTTCTTATATGGTGCACTGTCTAGTGCTCTGCCTGTACTCTGATATTCACCTCTTCCTTCTCCACCTTGCTTTTGCCTAATCTTGCCTATGATCATTTCTCTTTCCTTCCTCCTCCTCGGGAGTTAGAGTGTCTCTGGGCCATCGACCTGTGCAGGGGATAGGAAGTAAAGAATTCCTATACCTTGCTCAGTCCTCAACAGTAACTGGTTCTCCCATCCTGGTTGCTCCCTGGCCCAACTAGGGAGGAACAATTTGGTTTTACAACCAACACCTTTATTCAGCCTCACTGGCAGCAAGGGAGGTCCAGTTGACTGTCTCTGTGCTCAAGCCTCACTCTCCATCTTTGCCCCACAACTACAGTTTCTGAGCAGTGAAATTTGACACTGATTATGACATTGCTTGATATTGTCTGCAAAACGTAAGTGATATAGGTAGTCTTCAGTGATCTTAAATCCTTTTTTGTCCCAATTTAGTTTGTGGAAAATTTCTTCTAAATAAGCAGAAACAAGCAGAAAATAGTTTTGGAGAAAGTGTGTCTATCTGGACTTTATCATTGTTGATCTGTATTGATACAGTTACACTTTCGAATATCGATTGGAGGATATTGATGTAAGTTCTATATATTCCTTGGTTTATCCGGGCATCTATTATTGCTTGTTTTTTCACTGAGTCAAAGGCCTTTTTGTTGTCAATGAAGGCTATACATAATGAGAGCTTATATTTATTATGCTGCTCTATAACTTGTTGCAGTGTCTGGATATAGTCCATTGTACTGAAATCGCTACTGATTGTCAGATTAGGAGATGAACACTGTCTCTCTCTCTCTTTCTCTAGATATATACTTGATTTAGGATAGCCCTGTTAGTCCAGGGTATAGATACCAAATTAATGCATATCGCAGTATATAAGAATATTTTTTTATTGGACTAATATTACATTTTTAGGACAAGCTTTCCAGAGCAACAAGTTCCCCTTTTTCAAGTCAAAGGCACACTACAATAAAAATTAAACCACCAAATTAAATGCCTAGCGAAGGCAAACGCAAGTTATAAATCCCATCAGTTTCATAGCAAGAGGAATGCAGAGAGGGGGTGGCAGGCAAGGAGAGGGAGAGAGAGAGACAGAGATCCATAATACATTGAAATAAAGAAGGAAAAAAATCATATGGAGAAGATGGGTAAACATAAACTTAAATATAATAAATTGAAGGAAATGTTATATAAAATGTTGTTAATGGGAGAGGAATCCCAAGTCCTTATTTATTCCAGTGTGTTTGGTGTTGAAAAAACGGATCATCTTTATTTTCTTTATTTTCTCTCCTGCATATTTTGAAGTTATTTCCATGTATTTTGATTTTAAGGTTATGGATGCAGTGTGTTTTTGGGGTGACATGATGGCCAGCTGGGGTGTGGTTAGTTTTTTTTTAATAGCATTTCTCAATAGATTGTCTCTGTGGATTTATTCTTAGAGTAAGTTGCAGGCTTGTCTAACCAATGTAACATCCTGGTTCACATTCAGTGAATTTTGTTGTTGTGTTGTGCAGTATGATACCATTATCAGTGTTTGTCTGTTCATTGATCAGTTTCTATTAATCAAGTTTTTGTTTCAGATCAGTGGTTGCATGAAATAGGAGGTTGGGGGAATATACATCTTCTGTTAGAAGAGGTTGTAGATGTTTGATGATGATGCGTGTTTCTGCTAGTGCAGGGTTGTATGTAATCAATAGAAGTATGTGTAGTGCCTCAATGTAGATGTTATTTTCTTTGTGATTGTCCTAGTTGTGTAGCCTGTTTGAATGATTCAGACACTGTTTTAGATGATTATTGCAGTAATTGATATCTGAGCATTTATGGAGGTATGTGATAGCTTGTTTAGTGTGAGATGGGTAAAGCTGGAGTCGTGAAGATAACTGCACCTGGGTTTTCTGTATAAGGATGAGAATACCTTGCCCTTGGTGAAAGTTATGGTTGTGTTCATGAAATGTACACTCTCTGTAGATGAATCCATTTTAAGTTTAATAGATGGATGAAATGCATTAAAGGATTTATGAAAGTCTTTGAGTTCTCCTTCTGTCCATATAATGAATAAACAAACCGTTGATTATAGTGATAATGTCTATAAGGTTTGTATCGGTATGTACCAAGAAATCTTGGTTCCAGTTTGGTCATAAAAAGACTTTCATATTGTGGTGCCATCTTTGTGCCCATGGCACATCCCATTATTTGTAAGTAGAAGTTCTGGTTAAAGGTGAAATAATTGTGTATGAAGATAAATTGTGTTAATTTAGTGACAATTTGGGGGCTATATTTCTGGCTGTGGGCATGTGATGATAGGAACTGGTAGCATGCATTAATTTCATCCTTGTGGGGTATGTTGCTATAGAATTAGTCTACATCCATGGTAGCTAGAATTGTCTTAGTAGATAAAACTTTATTCTCGTTGAGTTTGTTAAGAAAGTGTCACAATCCTAGCTAGTATCTGGTAGTTAGGTAGTCTGACACCTTACCATTAGTACTCCTGAGCGCTATAGGCCTTATTAGACAGGTTGCTTCCCTCTGTCCTTGCCCGATTATTGAGCTGTCTGACGTAGATAGTGTGCTGTTGCTTGTTTTTGCTCTCAATCTCATTTGGTTTCTCTGACACTCTGGCTAGTGTTGTGACTATTAATTGTCTCCTCTCCTATACAGTACTTGTCCTGGTGACCTTGGCTTGTGCATTGGACTACAAATTTGAATTACCCTACCGTACACCTGATGCTCCCAATTGACCTGGCCCGACCGACCTTGCCTCCGGTGTTCTGCTGTGTTGAGCGCTCCTCCTCCTTTCTGGTTCCTGGTTTCTCCATGAAGCTCTGTTCGGCACCCTGCTTTGTTGTCATGTTGGCAAGGGGTATTGAGGGCTAGGGGATAGTGAGGAGCAGCGAACAGGGGATTGAGATCACAGAGCCAGCTTGCCCTCTGTCACTGTGGGTTCGGCTCCAGACCCAATTGTTCCCACTCCCCGCTAACAGTGTGGAGGCCTTCCCTCTGTTTGCTGGCAGATATCTCCCGGGGAGGGGAACTCAGCTGTAGGCCTAGGTGGCTGTGGCTCGGTGTCCTTCCCTTCCATGCGGCCTCAAGTTCTGTGTAAGGCCTATTACTTGGTGCAGCTTGCTCCCTGTGAGGTCCAGGTGGCAGTCCCAGTGGGAGAGGGACTTAGTCAGCTTCTGGGTTCCGATTTGGCTATGGTCAGTAGATCCCAAGGGAAGCTAACTGTGATTCTGTTCTGGCCTACAATATTTGGGACTTCCAGCCCCAGCCTTGCGGTGGCAGCCTTGTCCTGCTAGTCTCCATTTCTAATTGGTGGTGGTGGCAGTCCTGACCTGCCCGTATCTCCGATATTCGGGACATCCAGTCCCAGCCTTATTGTGGGCAGCTTTCTGTCCCTCCGTGTTGCAGCCTCTACCTGCAAGTGAGCTTATTGTGGGCAGCTTTCTGTCCCTCTGTGTTGCAGCCTCTACCTGCAAGTGAGTTATTGTGGGCAACATTCTGTCCCTCTGTATTGCAGCCTCTACCTGCAAGTGACTTATTGTGGGCAGCATTCTGTCCTTCTGTGTTGCAGCCTCTACCTACAAGTGAGTTATTGTGGGCAGCATTCTGTCCCTCCGTGTTGCAGCCTCTACCTGCAAGTGAGGTTATGGTGGGCAGCATTCGGTCCCTCCGGATTGCAGTCTTACCCTAAGAAGGGAAACAGGCTATATCTGATAGCCTGTTCCCTTGCTGTACAAATGGACTGGAGTGTACAATCACTTTGCAGTGCACTTTGTCAATGCAGTCTTACAGATGACAATAAGTTACTAACAAAAAAAAAAAAAGCAAGAAAAAAAAAGTGCAGGGAGAGGACTGGTGACAATACTCCCTGTCTGTTTAAAGGCCTTTTACCATTGAAAGCCAAAAAAGGGGTATCTTTTTTAACTAGCAATAGAGTCATTAATGGGTTAAAGGGCATGATGTAATTTAATGTCCTTACTTAACATCATCTAATTTTTAACATTTTATTAACATTCCCAAGTGATATAATTGATCCACAATTTCCATCTCTCTCACAAATCTTCTCTGGGTTACCATGATCATGAAAACTACATTCGGACAATCTGGAAGTGAAACATGAATCATTTATGATTTTCTTTCCACATAACAATTTAAGAGCTATGAACTACTGCACTGCAGAGCTATGATTATTTGCACTTAAAGTTAAATATTAAGGGGCTGTGATGTGTTTGTGTAGTTTCTAAAATTCATTCTGAAAATCATCAACCTGATTTTTGGAACATGTGAGTAAATACAAGCGGGGCAATCCTGGGGAAAACCAACCACAATATAGGAAACAAATACAATTAGCCGTTGATTTAAATGTGGTTTTAACCACACACGTATATATATAAAATTCTAAGTAGTTTCAGGTTCACTGTCTGCCCGGGGTGTGGCATGGGGGGAGAAAACCACCCACATGCAGCAAATCAGGGGTGCTGTTTTTAACTGGTCTTCTTGCCCACTCGTGTGAAAATCGATGCAGCTAGATTCACCACTGCAGGGGTCCACCATGTTCCTGATGTCCCATGTGCCCAATCACATTGGCAATACTGTGCACCATTTGCTAGTGTATGGGTGTGTATATATCTATATATCTCTATTTATATATATATATATCTATATATATAGACCAGTTGGGAAGCATTCTCAATTTTCAACATCTAACCTGGATGCAAATACTCATAGGGATCAATAGATAAAAGTCAGAAAAACAAGCAAGCAAGCATTCACAGGAATTTTTTAAAATTATTTTTACTTGAAAAATGTCAACGTTTCAATGTGCAAACCACATTTCATCAAGATCAAAATTTGGTCCTGATGAAAATGTGGTTTGCACATTGAAACGTTGACATTTTTCAAGTAAAAAGAATTTAAAAAATTCCTGTGGCTCAAAATTTCCACTCGCCACTAGCCAATGGCAAGTGAAAATTTAGCCCTGGCGAGTAGAAATTCAGCCCTGGTGGGTATGTTTTGGCTTGCAGTGGTGAGTAACTTTTCAGGTCTGACTAATAGCAAAGGACTTCAAATTATAAGCCCTGTGTATATATATATATATATATATATATATATATATATATATATATATATATATATATATATATAGTGTGTGCGTATATTGATATTAGTAAATAATAACATGTCGACCTCTCTTAAATATATGTTTGTAAACTTTACAGGTAATTTTTCTGTAGAATGTAAGCACTGTCTATTTCAGTGTGTGTTAGCTCTGTGACTTCTCCTCCCTAAGGCCTGTTTCCATTCTTTCTCAAACAGAGGTGAAAAGTTCTGCTTGGCTCATGTAATGGTGCAATTCTATGCTGGCCCCCATGTAATAGGGCAAACTTCTGCTGGTTTCATACATGGTAATATGTAGTTCAGCTCTGTGCTCTGCCTCACCTCCACACTCATTTGTTAAATGTTAACTTTTTATGCCTGCGCCATTCTACATGCAGTGTATTAATAGCATAAACATCTGTTTATTGCTAGTGTAACCCATTGTATTGATGGGCACTGTCTGCAATTCAGTCCTGGATACATGACTCATGTTCATTTCTCCTGATCCTCTATATTCTTGTTGTGAGAATGACTGTGGCAATGTATTGCAGTTCTCTAGGAGGCAATTCCAACAGTGAATAAACTTTTATTCACATAAATAAAATTTGCACCATTGATCTATGCACTACATGGCATAGATCAATTATGTATCTTGTTACATCTTATATTGTTATCACCATGACACCAGATGTACAAGCACCTGAATTGGAAGTTTAAGGTACTGTCATTCTATCGCTCATCCAAGCATCTGAATTGGAAGTTTAAGATACTGTCATTCTATCGCTCATCCAAGCATCTGAAATGGAAGTTTGGATGCTGTAGTAACTCATTCATAGCGGCATAAATGGTAGCGATGGGCAATCCTTTCAACCGTGCAACATTTTGAACTATGCAACATTGGTAATGCACCAGTTTCAATGCTCCCTTTTGAACAATGTGGCATTTTAATGGGCCCTTTTGTTTGACTCCCAATAGTGTTCGACAACTGAAAAGGATACCCCAAAGGTTCACCTTTTAATTGTTGCACACTGTTGGGTCCTTTTCAATGTAACCTTTTGAACAATGCAATATTTTGAACCAAGCAACATTTGTAATGCACAATTTTCAATGCGTCCTTTTGAACAATGCAACATTTTTAATTTGCCTATTTGTTTGACTCCCAATAATATACAACAATTCAAAACCTGTGAAAATCACCTCTTATATATTGTCTTGGCACAAGACTGTTCGTGCTGGACCCTTGAAACAGCTCATAAGGAAAAAGGACCTGGCAACTGAATCAAAAGGGCTAGTAGAAAACAATACAAGTATAAACTGGCTGCCATGTATATATTAGAATGTGTAATACATATATTAACATATAATTTGATATTCTCATTTTCTCGTCCCATCTCACTTCAACTTCTGTCTTATATATTGTCCCTGTAATAAAATTAATTTCAGTCCATGGAAGCTCTTGTTCGTATCTAGGTAATTTATGTTCAAATGATGCAGTACAAGAGTAATGGAGAGGGGGGTCTGTGGCTCTGCAACTGTTCTTGGACTACAGCTTCCATCATCATTGATTTATCATTAGCCAGCTGAGAATGAGTTGTAGTCTGAGAACATGTGCAGTGCAGGATACCCACCTCTACATTGGAACAACACCTGGGAAATCTTATAATGTATGTGACTCTTCTGTAGAAGCAATAATGGATATTATATCTGCAGTTAATAGCAGGGAAGGGCATGAGAAATATGCGGATAATGCATTCTGAAGCAGTGAGATGCTTCCTTCCATTACAGACTGTTTAATATAATAATCCGCAGTAGAGATGCAAACTGGGACATGCTAGGCTCTGAATACTAATTATTCAGTTAGGGTGGACTTTTCAGCCATGCATTATACTCCAGCATTTTAGCACCTCACCAGTTAATGCAGCTCAAAGACAGAACTGATGTAGGAGAACCTTAGATTATTCCCATCCACTGCTTTTGAGATGAAGCAGGGAGGGAAAAAACTCTGAAGCATGTCACTTTCAATCTTCCTCCAGCAGCCTAATGCTGCATTGCAGTTTTGGCTTAAAGGAACAGCCCCTCATCAGAATGTATTAGAGGAAAGAAAGAAGAAGCATCTGCTCAGTACAAATCATTATCAGGATTTTCCTTTCATGTAGAATTTTTTTTACTCCTGGGTAGTCAATTTTAGTAATCTCTACAATCTCTATAATGAGTCTTAAATTTGCAAACAAAACCTTAACAATCAAATACTTCAAACGCTGAATGCTAGAGGCATCTCCAATGCTTTGCTTAGCAATACTTAGCAATACAGTGTAGACCTCTCTACATCATTTTCAAATAAAAAAGGTAATTCCCACCCCTCCCCCCCCAAGAAAAAAAAATACTTGGTGAAGTTTCAGATGGGAGAATTGTCCATCATATTCAGTCATTACCAAATAAACTTTTTGACCCAAATGTTAGTATACAAGATTCAAATCTTTCAGTGCAGCAGCAAGCACACATGGTTCTAAAAAAGGTTTTGAGGCAATGAGCACCCAGTGGGCTTCGGTCCAACCCTCCTTTGGCCAATTTCTAGTGCAGGGATGGGCAAACCTTTCTGTCTGAGGGCAACACACATTCACACACACATTTGACCATTCACACACACTGACCTTGTATATTTTATTTTTTTACAACTGAACCCAAATAGTTTACCCACATCCTAATCCGGCTTCTTTTTTTAACCTTCTGAACTGTAACCTAGATGGGATTGGCACAACATGATGAAGTCATCGCTTCACCATGACCCTGTTGAGGTCTTGACTGGACAGTGAAGAATAGACAAGATGGATCAGGATGTAGGTGAACACCACTGGCTTCAAATGCTAGAGGAAAGCTTTCACTATGTAAAAGAAGTGCCATCCAGATGAAGGCAAATATCCCATTACAGACGATTAGCGTTTTGAGATTACCAGTAGCTGTTTAATCCTTTTTTTGCCAATACTGCTGTCATTTTGCAGTTGATACATATCTATTTTTTTCAAACTCTGGCCAAATCGTGGAACCTGAAGAAAATGTGGTAATCTTCAAATCAAATGCTCCATATCTGAATAAAACACTTTGAGGTTGCCATCACAGGCAGTTTGGAGGCTCTGTGTCCCCAGGCTGGTCAGAGTGGTGAGGTGCAGCACCTGCAGGAGCAGACGTGGAGGAGGTTGACTGGTGGGCATCAGGTGGAGGTGCAGATGTGTCCACTGCTGGTGGCTGTGTAGCAAATGGTGGGGTGGATGTACGTGCAGGGCAGTTGGTCTTATGGTGTGGGTGCAGGGCTTTGCCTGGTCTAGTAGTCTAGTAGTTGCAGAACCTGATGCTGCTGCAACAGCTGGGTGAACTGTACCACTGCTTTTAGAAGTTCCCAGGGGAAATGTTATGCTCTGTATTGTTGCATGAAGTGCAGGCTTCTTTGTACCAATGCTGGAGTCTGCACTGCTGTCTGCATTGGTGTTACACAGAAGCCAGATGGAGTACCCTATCCCAAGACTGATACTGCTTGGAGCTCAGCTGGAATTGTCGAATGCAGCAGATTGTTGTGGCGTTGCAAGTACATCGCCATCTGCCTGAGGGTCTGGCTGACTATGTAGAGAGTCTGACACATGCCTTGGAGCTCCACATTTTCATGCTCATTAGTCTGCAACAGCTTACTCCTAATGCTATATTGGGTTTGAGCCCGCTTCCCCCCCCTCTCCACTATAAAATCCCCCATCTGTCACTTCAATTCTTTACCCACCCCCGGCATAGTGGACCTTTCTCCCACTGGCCTCTCAGTTGCTGGTTCCAGGGGCTGTTGGGCTGGAGGCTGGATGGAAGCTGATGGGTCCTTGCTTGTTGTTGGCCATGGTAATGCCAAAACTAGAGGCTATTCTGGCCTTGGTGCCAAGGTGAGTGGCTGTGGTGCCAGGAGGTGGAGCAGTCTTCAGGGCTCATGTCTGTAGTGGTGGCAGGGTCACAGCTGGTGGTACAGCAGGGGGGCTGCTACAATCCCTACCATCACTGGAGGAGAAATAGATGGGAGATATTTCAGAAAAAAGGCAAGCATGGGGGAGGCTGAAGCATGCATTTTTCTCTCTTGTGTATATGGAGAGAGCATTGTCTCTGTGGCTCCCAGTTTTTTTTTAAGGGACAGTAATATTTAAATGTAAAAAAAAATATGTTGCAGGGTTTATTCCCATGAGTAAAACAAGGGTACTCTCACTGCTGAAAGGTGTTTTATTTAAAGGTTATAACAGCTCAAACATTATTTTTTTTATGTGCAGTATCTCAGTGGCCTGAAATTGACCAGTGGCACTACTGCTACAACATCCTATGGAGATTTATGGTCAACTGACCAAAGCTCAATATGCTTACTACATTGACCAGCAATAGCTCAACATAAATCTCGAGCAAATGCACATTAAAATAATCTGGTGCACTCTAGGGCAATAATAGACTAAAGAAAACAAACGTAAACAGGTAAAGGAAAAGAAAGAAAAACATCCCCTGCCTACCTAAAGCAAAACCCTATAAATTGAGGCACACAAACCCAGAGATAACAAAATACAAAAAAATATATTTATTTATTGAGGCAATATATGTCTCGAAGCCGTTGAGGCGAAATGCGTTGGGCGAGTGTGGAGTATGATAGGGGTTTCCTCCTCACCTTATCTCTTTTCCTGCAGCGATAAGTCATTTATGGTCTTAGCACTGGTGATTAGTGTTTTTCACACTATAGATTGTCTTTGATGTATTGGTTGCACTTGTGTTTAAAACATAGACTTTATATATTTTTTTGTCACTTTAATATTGTGTATGTGATTTCACATTGTTACACAATTGCTGCTGTGAATAATTACTATATGAGATTTTGTTATTTTTGTACTAGGCTTTAAGTGATGATTTGATTAATGACTTTGTGTTATTTATTACTTTTTTAGCCTGTACATATGGAGGTTTCCCCTATCTAATTTGTTTTATATGTTTTTATGAGTCTATTTGTATTTGACATATATTGCCTCAATAAATATATTTTTTTGTATTTTGTTATCTCTGGGTTTGTGTGCCTCAATTTACAGGGTTTTTCTTTAAGTAGGCAGGGGAGGTTTTTCTTTCTTTTCCTTTTCCTGTTTACTTTTGTTTTCTTCAACTGACCAAAGCTGTCCATAGCATGGTGTACAACAGCACCACTGTCTAATTTCAGGCCACTGAGTTATTGCACCTAAAAAATTCAAGCATGAGCCTTAACTACTTTTGAATAAAATACCTTTCAGCAGTGTGATTACCCTTGTTTTACTCATGGGAATAAACCCTAAAACATATGTTATTTATATTTTAAGTATTACTATCCCTTTAAGTACTGTGATTGGCTGATGGGTAGCCAATAACAGGATTGTATGCTCACAAGCCAGAACATATACTCGGGACTTAAAGCGGAATTACCATCCAATATAAAGTCACCCCCCAATAATTAGGTATATGGCAACATGCTTTGTAATAATGTTATTATCTGCTACAAGTACCGCAATCTGAAGTAATCCTGTTTCTGCAGAGACCGATGTCCAGGCTTGCACGCAGACATCTTAGCTTAGAGAAGTCTGCTTGTCTATGCTGTCCATCCCAGTCTCCTCTAGGAGGCATTGCATGGAGCTGAAAGCCACCGGAAGGGACTGACGGCACAGACGGCTCTACAGCAAGAAGCCTGACCATCAGTCTCTGAAGAAACAGGATTACTGCAGATCGTGGTTCTTGTGGCAGATAATAACAATATTAAGAAGCTAGTCGCCATATGCCTAATTATTGGGGGGTGACTTAATTTTGGGTGGTAGTTCCTCTTTAAAAAACATAAAGAGAGTGTATTCTAACAACAGGATCTTTATTCAAAGATACAGTGAAATGTAATCACACAGGAGGGCAGAGAGACATACTCCACAGCGTCTACTGAGTTTCACACCAGACAGTGCTTAATCATAGACAGATTTTGGAGGAGTGAACCAGCTCTCTCAGGTACCTACCTTTGTGGAAATGTTAACCGTGAGCATGGCATTTAATCCCTTTTACCCCTAATACAACAGTGCTGATTACATGTTGGGGTTTTGAGCTACTTACTGGATTCTATGTAGCACCATTTCTTCTGTTGGACTTATGAGAAACCTACTCCAGCATCGAAGGGGTTAACATACCACGAATAACAAATGCATTGGAATAATTTCTGGTAATTTAAGATGATATTATTAGGCTGAAACATATCAGGTAACAGTTGCCAGGTAATTGTATCTGATAATTATCTTTATCTTAGAGGACTTAATTAATTCTCTATTATAATAGAAATCTGACAAACACACTGAGGATGATATTTGGGGCAAACCAACAAATTCGGGAACAAATAAAAATACCATTGATTTAAATGGGTATTCCCTATGGGGTATTTGTGCCAAGATTCCATTCCAGACAAAAATATTTGCTGAAAGGATATTTTCTGATTCAACAGAAATTTCCAGCTAGTCATTTCTACATTCACATTCTGAACGGACACGACATGGACAGCTGATCTTTGGCCTCTTGGTTCTTGCCCTAGCCTCACTTTGAGGTCATTTTGAAACATTTTTCAGCTCTCCAAAAGCATTCCAAAAAATAGGATTTTAGTGTTCTTACCTGTTAAATCTTTTTCTCTATAGTCCATATGGAACAAAGGTACAAAGGGTTGAGTCCCTCCTTCTGGAGGGCAGGACAAATATCAAAAGACACCTACAGTATGAACGTGACCGAAGCTACACTAACTTGACAGACTTAGCCCTTGGAGCTGAGAGCTTGGGCTACCATTGCTGATTTGGCAGAGAAGCGTGTGGGTTTGAGGCCTGAGAAGGCTTTTTCACCTCTGTTTAGCAGGGACGAAAAAGACACATTTTCCTCGGCATAGTCAGACGTTTCGAGTACATCTGAGGCAACAAGGTGCTCTTGCCCCCAGTAGCATCAATAAGGATCTGCTTCAGTTATGGTCCAAACAGGGAATTACCCTGAAAAGGCAAAGAAACCTGTGACTTTTTAGAAGATTGATCCACAGACCAAATCTTAAGCCACAAAGTGCATTGCGCTGCAAAAAAAAAAAGGCAGTGGCCTCGGTGGATAATCTGACTGCCTCAAAAAGAGCCTCAGACACATAAGTGTTGGCCTCTTTAATGCTGGCCAAAAGAAAACAGGTCATTCATAGAAACCTTGGCATTTACAGCCTCCATAAGCTGTTCACCTCCAAACAGCAACAACCCTATTAACCAAGTCAGAGGCAAAGATAGGCCTAAAATCTGCAAAAGTGGCTGCAAAGTTGGCCCTGACGATAGAATCCAGTTTCTTATCTGCTGGATTCTTGAGTCCAGCTGCATCTGCCAAATGCAAAGCAGTAGTTTTAGCCAACCTGAAGACAGGAGGATGCACTGTTGGAAGAGACGCCTACTGTGCCAAAGCTTCCCCTGAAAAAGGGAACAAGAGGGTCAAGAGTGGCATTCGGGGGAAAAAAAGATGGAGATTTCTTATGCTTCTGGAAGACATCCATAGAAGGAGACCCCTCATCAGAGGTGTCAGAGACCTGAAGCATCTCCAAAACAGCTCTAATGAGACCCTCATAAGAGTCCCCATAGGAATAAGAAGAGTCTGAGAAATAGGGGCCACTTATTTAAAGGTAGTGGGGGGGTTTCTAGGATTGGGGAACCCCCTGAAGGGATTTGAGCTACAGAGGACAAAAGTGTTTTTACCCAAGCTGGCTCTTGTTCAGTGCTGTAGGGCCTTGGTGGAGTAGTAGGGGTCACAGTACATGAAGGGCAGAGAGATTTGGAATGCTCTCTAGGAAGCATTGTTTGACAGGAGGAACAGTAAGCAAGGGGGTAAGGGATGCCTCTGAGTCCTTAGTCTTGGATTTACTCCCATGACCCTTAGAATCTGACATACTGACAGTAAAATTGTCTTACACCAGTACAAGACTAGTAAAAGCACCCTCAGATTAACAATTGACCTTAGAAAGCCCAGGGGTTAATCAAGAGAAGGAGACTCAACCTCTGTGTAGGACAGGGGTTGGCTGGCCCAGGGGGCAGGGGGGCAATTGCCCCCCGGGCCAGTCATATATCTGGGCTGCTGGGCTACAGTGATGTAGGCCCTATGTCATCCTGACTCCTGCCAGCCTGACCCCAAGCCTCCTAGGCGGCTGTGCCCCAGTGCCTGTCTCTTATCTTGAATTGTATTTCTGTAGGTAGTGGTTATACTGGGTCCTGCGCGGTCTTCTGTTTCATCGTGGAGCTGATGGCTCCACACTGCCTCCACATGTATTTCCGGGCATACTGAGCTGACCTTAGTGAACCCGGAAGTATATGTGAAGGCAGTGCAGAGCCATCAGCTCCACAATGAAATGGAAGACTGTGCGGGACCCAGCATAACCAATACTTACAGAAATAGAACTCAAGCTAAGACACAGGCACTGGGGCACAGCCGGTATCTACAAAAAACAGAAGTCAAGGTAACTACCTACAAAAAATATTTCAAGCTAAACTTTACTTAACCCTTTGAATGCTAGAGGGGCACTCAAAGGGTAAACTCTTCACCAGGAATGACAATGTGTACTGGAATTAAAGGCTTGCAAATTGACTGTAACATGACTAGATATTCCATTAACAAACATACACTGGCAGGTACAAAGGAAGGCTGAACCTTGTACTCAACATGAATGCAACTAGAACATCCCTACTGCTATAACTGTTGGTTTCCTCACAACTGGTGTTCAAGTCTGGGGATATTTTTTTTTCTCCACACCCTGTCCTCACCCTGTCCACCCTCACACCCTGCCCACATACTGTCTACCCCAACATTTCCCACCTTCACACTGCCCACCTCCACAGTGGCCACATTGCCCACCTCCGCAGTGGCCACATTGCCCAATTAACACTGTCCACCCTCACACACACACACTGCCCACCCCCACACACTGCACAACTCAACATTAACCACATCCACACTTTCCACATTGTCCACATCCACACTGCCAACCCCACACACACTGTCTACCCTTATACACTTTCCTACCCCACATTGTGCACCTCAACACTGTCCACCGTCACACACACTGCCCAACTCCACGTTGCCCACCTCCAAACTGCCCACATTGTCCACATTTGGTTTGTGTAATGCTCCGGCAGTACTCCAAGAATTTATTAACGATGTACTGAGAGATTTGCTACAAAGTTGTGTAGTAGTAGTCTATTTGGACAATATCGTAATCCATTCCCCGAATTTAGCAACACATGGGAAGGATGTGGCAACTGTACTATAGCTTCTGAGAGAGAACAAGCTGTTCTGTAAGTTGGAGAAATGTGTGTTCCACAACACACAGGTGACATTCTTGGGCTATGTAATCTCCTCAGATGGTATAGCAATGGACCCTCAAAAGCTCTCGGCTGTTCTGCAGTGGCCCTGGCCGGTGGTCTTAACAGCTATACAGAGATTTTTGTGGTTTACTAATTATTATAGGAGATTTATATGGAACTTCTCCACAGTGGTAAAGCCTCTAACTGACTTGACACATAAAGGGGCTAGCCCATCTGAATGGTCCCCCAGTTCACTCCGGGCTTTCAAGGATTTGAAGTCTGCCTTCGCTAGGGCTCCGATTTTGTCGCATCCCAACCCCTCCCTACCCTTTACTTTGGAGGTGGATGCATCCAAATCAGGAGTGGGAGCCCTCCTGTCCCAGCGATCAGGGCTTGGTAAAACCCTTCTTCTCTGTGGGTTTTTTTCTAAAAAATTGTCTAATGCCCAAAGCCTGTATGATACTGGTGATTGCAAAATCCTGGCTATTATCCTCGCTCTCCAAGAGTGGCGTCACCTTCTTGAGGGGACGAGTTTCCCAATCCTGATTTTGACGGATCATAAGAATCTGACATATCTGTCTGAGGCCAAAAGGCTGTCTCCTTGACAGGCCAGGTGGGCGCTATTTCTGTCCAGATTCAATTTTGTGGTCTCTTATCTTCCTGGCTGTAAGAATGTCAGAGCAGATGCTCTGTCCAGGAAGTTCAGGTCTGAACGTGTGGCTGAGAATACACCAGTGCCTATCATTCCATCTGTATTCTAGCTTCTATACGCACTAGCATCACGTCTTCTCTGGGCGAGGAGATTTTGGCCTCCTAAGCTGCTGCTCCTGCTGACAAACCCAGAGGTAAATGTTTCGTACCCGAGCCCCTTCGTACCAGACTGCTGGAGACTTATCAATCCTCGAAGGCCGCTGGACATATTGGCCGTGACCAATTGACTTGGTCAGTCTCCCAGCTCTTTTGGTGGCCCGACTGCTCAGCCTTTGTGGCAGCATGCTCCATTTGTTCTTGTGCTAAGATCCCAAGACACCTTCCGGTGGGTCTACTCCAAACAGTTCATAATGGCGAGCGTTCCTGGTCTCACATATCCATCGATTTAATTGTTGATTTGCCGGCATCCAAAGGTTTCACGGTTATCCTGATGATAGTTGACCAATTTTCAAAAATGGCACACTTTGTCTCTCTTCAGGGACTCCCTTCCTCCAGGGAATTGGCCGAGGTATTTTCTAGAGAGGTGTTTCGACTCCACGGAGTGCCAAAAGTGTTGGTTTCTGATCAAGGGAGTCGATTTGTGTCCCAGTTTTGGAGGTCGTTCTGTAATCAGATGGATATCCACCTCTCGTTCTCCTCTGCCTACTACCCCCAGTCCAACAGTGGTGCCAAGAGAGACAACCAAAGGTTGGAATAGTTTTTGCGTTGCTTCATCTTGGACCATCACGATAATTGGGTGACCTTGTTACTATGGGCTAAGTTTGCCAGGAACTGTGCCATCATCTCTTCCTCACAGAGTTCTCCTTTTCTGATCAACTATGGATTCCAGCCAGCAGTGCTTCCTGACTCCTTTTGGCACAAGACATTCTGGCTCTGGATGAGTACTTTAGGCAGCTCAGCTCCACTTGGGTACGGGTCCAGAGAGCCCTACAAAGGTCCAGTCAGCACAATCAGAAACATGCATACCGTAGGAGACATCTAGCTCCTGTGTTTCAAGTTGGGGACAGGGTATGGTTATCCTCCCGTAATCTGAACCTCCAAGTACCTTGTAAAAAGTTGGCCACTCGCTTTGTGAGTCCATACTGGGTGCTTCGTAGAGTGAACCCTGTCACATATGCTCTGGGCCTTCCTGCTGGGATGCGCATTCTCAATGTGTTTCATGTATCCTTACTCAAGCCACTGATCTGCAACTGCTACATTTCGGTACCGGTGGTGCCAGGGCCTGTGCAGGTGGAGGACCACAAGGAGTATGAGATACAGAGCATTCTGGATTCTCGCAGAGTCAGAGGTCACCTCCAATATTTGGTATACTGAAAAGGTTATGGTCCTGAGGAACGCTCTTGGGTGACTAGTGACAATATCCATGCTCCTGCTCTGCTTTGCAAGTCCACTCTCGATTTCCAGATAAACCTGGTCCTCTTCCACGGGGGAGATGTCATTGAAGGGGGGGTACTATCACAGTGCCCATGATTCAGGTCTATGGCTTTACCTGTCCTTTCCCTTGTGTGTGCTGGGCGGCAGCATAACATGTCAGTGACTTCCTGGTTACTCGTGCGTCATTCTGTGTGCTCGCTATTTTTATAGCTTGTACTTGATTGACCTAGCTTGACCCCACTTCTCCAGTAGGCCTTATATGCTGCTTCCTGTCCTAGCCTCAGTGCCTTTTTGTGGTGTACCTGATCGCTTCGAGTCTTCCGTTGTGATCCATTTCTGGCTGCTGATTCTGATTTGTGTATGACCCTTGGCTCCGTCTGACTACCCGATTTGTGCCTGAACCTCTGGACTTGCCTGACTATTCACTCTGTGCTTGATTCCTGACTACGTCCGACTACCCACTCCATGTATAACCTTTGGCTTGGCTGACTACCCGCTCCGTGTATGACCTTTGGCTTGGCTGACTACCCCCTCCGTGATAAGTACTGTGACTTGTCTGACTACCCACTCCATGCTAAATACTTTGGCTTTGTCTGACTACCCGATCTGTGTATGACCTTGGCTCTGTCTGTCTTTGCTGGCTCTCCCTATGGTCTGGCTCCCTCCGTGCAGGTTGCTAGTCCTGGTCCTTGGTCAGGGTAGGTTCAGTTCGTAGTCCAGCAGCATCTGGTCCTACCGTTGCTCGCGGACCCTAGCGTTCTACAGTGTGCGGTAGTTTCAGTGACCATAGCGTTCTCTGGTGTGTATCTAGGACCCTAGGGTATTGGGCCTCCAGTATTCTGCACCTCAGTACCGTGTCGCTTACCACTGCACACTAACTCTAGTGGTTCTGCTGACCTTACTGATTCACTTTCTGTCTGCCCAAGTTCAGTGTCAGCTCCTGGTAGTGGACTGCAGCACTGTCCTCATGCCTGACCCCGGGGAGGTTGGTAATAGGCACTTCCCCATTCTCCTGTATTTGATCTTAATAAAGTGATGTTGATTTTACTTGTACCTGTTAGAGTTGTTATTTCTCTAAGTCTCTAGTGACATCCCCCCCACACGTCCAGTTACCCTTTCCACATCCCCTCCACCCGTGGTTAACCCCTCTCTTCCTTGTTCGCAGTGATCTTGCTGCTCTTCAGTGACAGTAACTTCCAAGACATTGTCTGGCTTTGGCTGTACTTATCTCCAGGGCGTGGATCCAGCTGGATATGTGTGTGTGTGTGTGTAGTGTGGGTGTGTGTGTGCATTATGAATACAAAATGGCCACCAAAGGTTTTCCTATGAACTGAAGCTTCGTTTTGAAGCTCTTTTTCCTTGGTTTTTGCTTGTTGAGAAATTAAAACATTCCCCTTTCCACAAGGATTTATTCAGTAGTGCTGTTTAGGTCATAAACCCAGGTCACTTGAGGGTGGCCTGGTCATTTATCTCTTGTTGTACCTTGTGGTAGATTCAAATCTTGCACTTCCTAGGAACCATGAGTTGCCTCTCATGAAGTTTATTCTTCCCAAGCTTCCAGAACAAAGTGGGGCAACCTCCAGTACATGGTTTCCTATATATGATTTCATAACCGCCAAGGTACTGGTATATATAAACCTCCTATACACCCCTTCTCCCAATATAGTAATAAATAGGATATCCCAATAACAATGGGAAACTCATACAGGACAAAACCACAACGTTAGAGGAGACAGATTTTTCACCACCACAGAGGGGCACCCTGTTACACTTGATTGGTCCACCCTTGTTCCCTTATCATAAACATGTCTGCTATTGTTCTAATAGAATTATATTATGCCGGTGAGATGGCTCAGCTGGTTAAGGCACCAGCTGTAGAATCTGTTGAAACCGCAAGGTCACAGGTTCTAGTCCCGGCAAGGTCGACTCAGCCTTTCATCCTTCCGAGGTAGATAAAATGAGTACCATTAAATTGGGTAATAATATCTATACCCCCAGGACATACTTGAAAACGAGAGACAATCTCAATGTATCCTTCCTGGTAAAATACTTTGATATTATTATTATAACAAAGTCACTTTTTATCCATGTTTCTTGTTTTGTTTGTTCTATGCTTCCCCAGAAAAGTCAGCTCAGGCAATGTCCTTGGGCCTTTGCCATTTTCATTGAGATAAAAGAGCAATAAAACATATTGCAGGTATTTTCCTGCTAAGTAAAAGAAGAGTACACCCACTTTTGCAAGATGCATCTTTCCATATTTATTACAGTTCAAAATGATGATTTTTACATTAGCACTGCCCTCTAGTGGCCATATTTCAGACCGTTATTCTATTAGAGAGGTGAGTCATTGACAAAAAGTTCTGCATATAATGTGACAGTAACTGCTAACTCACTTCCTGTCATTTTGAACTTCCAGGAAACAAGCTCCCTACATTTCTGCCAGCAGTGGAAGTACTTTTGTTGTAATCGAGAAGAAAACCACTATACCATGAAGGTTTTCATAAAAAAAAATTGCTCCTTTAGTAAACTGTGCTGCAGTTTTCAGCAACTCTCTGGTGTGATGTTTCTTAATGATAACCAAGGCTGTATTGATTCTATAATTAAAACTCTGATGTATATTTCATATCAAATTAAAGTAATATAGGAGTTCAGGCATCATAACAATAAACTAATATTGCATGGCATTAACTGCATAGATGATAGCAATGTCCAATCCATTGAGTCATAATGCATCTGAGACCTTATCAGCATCTAAGGCAGGGTTTGGCAATGTGATTCCCACCAGCTATTGCCATACTACAACTACAACTCCCATTATCTCTCGCCAGCCAACCAGGACCAGATTAACACTCCACAGTGCTCTAAGCAAGTTACCAACTTGATTTCACACCCTCACCCTTAGAAATGCCCCCTTGTCACCCCACTCCTATAACACACTCATCCATACTTGTCACACAATTACAACAGCAGCCTACACTAATAAATGCTTCCAGGCCACTTCTGTAAAAACCCATAATGCTGCTCATGTCCCTCATCCACAACCCTCAGCCTTATATACCCAAGGGTTGTCCTTCAAGCCCCATTTCAGTAGCTGCCCTGTCAAACCACCTGAACATCTTCTGTAATGTTTCCATTTCCAGTGACTACCCCAAGCCTCTCACCCACCTCTGCAGCTCCCACAGCCATGGTAAAACCATCTCCATGCTGGTGGGTTCTGGATTGTGATACAGGGCCTGCATGACCTGGTAGATAGTAGAAGTTCAGGCTCCTCTTTCATCTCAAGGCTAACTGATCTATTAAGAGTGTCTCACTCCCCAAGTTTCATCCTTTTCCTCAACCATAACAGTGCAAGGGTACCCATAAACCAGCCCATTGGGGAATACAGAGATTGTGTCACCTCATTCAGTCTCTTGCCCAGAAGTAACATGGGGCAAAGGCAGTGGGAGCAGGGGAGGGCTGGCAACTTGTGGCCTGGGGGGCAAATACAATCAAGTGGTCCATTTCAACTATCGTTCCAGCCCACTGTCCCAGCCCATCTCCTTTTGTTCATTTTAAACTTGTTATTAATGCTGTGAAGGAAGACAAATGATACCACAGAGCTTACAACTGGAATGGGGTTACACTAGTGATAATACAGAGCATACAGTTCAAATGGAGTTACACTAGAGATAACATAGAGCTTACAATTGAATGGAAGCTAGACTAGTGATACCACAGAGCTTAAAAATTTAAAGCTACACTAGTGATACCATAGAGCTTACAAAAGAAATGGGTTATGCTACTAGAGGTACCACTAGCTCAGTGGTATCACTAGTGCAGCTCCGTTTAAGTTGTAAGCTTTGTGATATCACTAGTGCAGCTCCATTTCAACTGTAAGCTCTGTGGTATCACTAGTGTAGCTAGCAGCAAGAAGGAGATTGAGTGAGGCAGTGGCCCACCAGCCCAGACCTATGACCAGCCCTGGGGGCAATTGCCCCTCTTCCCCCAGGGCCAGCCCTCCCCTGAGTGGGAGTCTGACCATGCTTTTGTGTTCGCACATTATCTACTTCTCGTGCAATGGTTCAGTTTATCCAGCCCCCCCCCCCCCATTAGCTGGATGCTAGGTAATTGCCTAGCGTGTTTTGTCCATGATCTGGCTCTGCAGGCAATAGCTGGTGGGGGATGATGGGAATTATAGTACGGCAAAAGCTCAAGTGCCTCAGTTGCCCATCCCTGATCTAAGGGGATAAATAATTATTTGGTTTCTAGAGACACCTCGAATGCATCTCACTTCCAGCTCAAGCATATTATGTTCCTTTAATATATGGTAAATAGATGAAGTGGTGACATCTGAGGCTGAAATAACATGGGGCAAACCCAAGCTTTTCAGTGCAGAGTTTCAAAACAAAAAATACACATACAATAACTTATATTTTGTTGGTATGATTCTGCATCCAAAAAGAATTACAGCTGCCTAGGGGCCCACATATTGCAGCCGCCAACATTATCCACCTAAGGTCTTATGAACAACAACAACAAAAAATTCAGAGCAATTTTGAGGAAAACTAACAACACCATAAGGAAGAAATAAAATTCCTCAAATTTCTTTTGATGTAAATGTGACTTTTAATCCCTTGAGTACTAGAGAAGGCTTCAACACATTGCTAGGATTCAAGGGGTTAAAAGATCTATTTAAATCAATAAGAATATTTATATGTAAAGTTGGCTTGCTCCAGAATAACTCCATTTTATGTTCTGCATAGGATTCTTAGGGTTATGTTTATAAGGGCAATTGTGTTATGGTGATGAAGCCATACATTGAGTTGATTAGTTCACAAAGGGCTCGATTCTATTACCCACGCTAAACCGGCGTTACAAGAAAAACAAGTAGTGCGAATTTTGCAAACATGTGTTACGTCGGTATTCTATTGCACAACCACAGTAAAACAAAACTGGCGTAGACAGCACTTTTCAGAGTAGTAACAAAACTGGCGCTGTCTGCTTTTTTACGACTACCGCCTACAAAAAACGTGCAAAATGTCAAAGTCCAAGGAAATAGGCGTACATCTGACGACAGAAAGATCAAGTGTTAGATGTGTTCTCCACATAACAAAATCTGACAGAGTGCCCCCCCTCGACGTATTAACCCCCCCTTTTAAAAGTCAACTTGCAGTGCTTTCTTTCACCACACTAATCCGACAAATATTGTTCATAGTCGACAATTAACCCTTCCCCTTCCAAATCCGACTTACAGTGCTTAATTAAAGAGCATATAATCTATTTGAAACATAGGTTATATGCTCTTTCACATAGGTTATATGCTCTTTAATTAATAAAGGGGGCAATTGTCCTCACCATGCTAGGGGGGAGTCATGAGGGGTCATGATATCCCTCTTGAGGTCTGAAGTACTTTTTTAATGCAAATTACATATGTAATTAAAAAAAGAAAATCATAGTTACACATAAATTAAATAATTAAATTTTCACACAAATTACATATATAATAAAAACAAACATCTTTGTTACACATATACAGGTTGCCTATTAACCCTATGAGTACCAGAGGGGTAGCAAACACATTACAATACCTCTCTGGTACTCATAGGGTTAATCTTGCAATACAAAATATGAGGGCATGTCGAATATAATGGGAGAAGAAAAATGTCAGGTAAAAATGGTGAAAGAAACTGTACTGTAGTCGACTTTTCAAAGGGGAGAGTGGGTTAAAATGTCGGATGTACAATATTCGTCGAATTAATATGGTGAAAGAAAGCACTTTGGAAGGGGAAGGGTTAATTGTCGACTATGAACAATATTTGTCGGATTAAAGTGGTGAAAAAAAGCACTGTAAGTCCGATTTGGAAGGGGAAGGGTTAATTGTCGACTATGAACAATATTTGTCGAATTTATGTAGTGAAAGAAAGCACTGTAAGTCGACTTTTAAAAGGGGGGTTAATACGTCGAGGGGGGCACTTTATGTCGGATTTCTATGCTGTATACTCTACTTATACACTGCTTTTGTTCGAACAACGTGAGTAATAGGATACTAATTGCACATTGTTTTTAGTTGTTTCCTATGGGCTTTTTTTAGACTGGCGGTAAGTGTAATTACCGCTGATTTTGTTTTCACAAGTCGGGTAATAGGATAGCAAAAACTGACTTAAAAAAACAACGCCTGTTTTATTTTTAGCTCTGGTAATAGAATCAAGCCCCTAGTGCCCTATGAAGGTTGCAAGTGATGGGTCACAGACAGTGGTCCTCTTGTTGCTGCACTAACATCACATGTCTTTATGTTGAAAGAGACCAGCATCATGCAGTTGCACCTACTACCATGAGAGACACAATGCCAGTACCTGCTAGCAGCATTCTGTGTCAGAAGCACTGGATCAGCACATGTGGGGCCCCAAGTTGGTACCTTGGCTAGGGCCCTATGGAGCCTTAATCTGTCTCTGTCTGTCCCTGCAACCACTTAGTTGGTAAACTGAGTGGCAAGGTAGCACATTAAGAAACTGCAGGGCAATAATTGGGTGACTGTATTGTCCATGTGAACCTTATCATATTGATATAATAGCTGCAGAAGTGTACAAATCTGGTTTCTGGAAACCTAGAAACCCCCTTGTGGTTTGCCCTTGTAAGTTTAAAGAAAATGTAAATCTAGGAAGGTCAAGTATATCTTGTCTGAATTCATATTTAATATGTATAAAACAAGAGTTGAGCAGTTATGGGAAAAAACAGCTACCCCATATGGATCAAATACACATTATGTATTAATGGCTTTATTTCCATTTGATGCTAGATAGGTAATGCATTGACCTCTCTAGCATCTAAGTCACTTGTTTTAGAAACATTGTTCCATTTTGTCCATCAGTTGCCCTACTTTTGCTTCAGTTCATGTCCATAAGTATTATTGTACAGCCTTGAAAGCTCCTATACATGCTCCATGTTTACTCAAGCATAGATCAATCAGTATTAAAGGGCCAAAAGTAAGCAGTGTCAGATATACAGTATTCCTGAAACCAATATATTAGCGACTACAGCTGCTGAGTCAGACAGTATTTCTTGCATGATTGATTTAGCCCGAACAGGCAAAGGTACATTTTTCTAATTTAATATGGATTTTGGGGAAATAGTTGCAGTGGTTAAATTTTGCTGAATAATGTCTTGTTCTCGAAAAATAACTGCATGGCTTTCTAGCTTCAGAATGAGCAGTTATTGATTGTGGCACTTGTTAACACTCCTACAGATTGCTTGGAGCACGAATTACTTTAGTGGATAGTTGTGTGATTGCCTTCCTCATAACAATGCAGTCCTGGTTTTAACCCCTTTGTTTTCAGAGGCGCAATCCTCCGGCACTATAGATATTATAGTATCAGATGAGAATTGTTTTTCCTCTAACAAAGCATATCAGGTAAGTATGTACATATCAATATTATATGCACATTACACTGCAATCAAAGCATTACATCTCATTGATACTTATCCAGATGCCTTTGGGGAAAAAGTGGAGTTGCAATAAAAGGTACACTGTCATATCATTTTTTTTGGTAATTATTCTATATTCTAAGAATTTTAAAACACATGTCAAAATGTGCAATACTTATTTCATATTACCCTTTAAGGGCCAGAGAGGTGTGCAACACATGGATCTGCAAATACCTCTCAGTTTTTAACCCCCAGAGTATCCATTATCTGAAATGGCCTTGGGCATGTGTATCTGTATTGCCAAGTTTGTATCAGATACAGGACTAGTAATCTCCCCCTGGGGGTTATGCATTAAGGTGTGATAAAGAAGTGATGAAAAGATGATAACATCTCCAGTGAGATCGGGGGATGGGGGGAGATGCACTAAAGGATGATAAAGTGGGGATGACTTCTCCAGTGATATTACTTCTCCAATGTCTATGTTATTCTACGGAGCTTATGTACTAACATCTCTCCCACTTGAGAAATCTTAGTGCATAGGCTCCATAGAATAACATAGAAGCTGGAGAAGAGGCATCACTGGAGAAGTCATCTACATTTTTCACCTATTAGTGCATCTCCCCCCAATTTTCTAGTTCCTATATTATTCTTTTGAACCTATGCACTAAGATTTCTCAAGTTGGACATATCTTAGTGCTTAAGCCCCGTAGAATAACATAGGAACTAGAGGACTGATCTCCCTGGAGAAAAGATCTCCCCTCTGAACTTGTAGTGGTTTGTTTTATTTTTGCTATTTTTATTCAGACCTCAGTTGGGGAGATATCAGGATCCTCCTAATGCCTCTGGTATTTGATTACAATAGAAGGTCAGTACTGGCAACTGGAATTCACTCACAGCCTTCCTTTCCTCACTTCTCAGCCTGATGTTCCCGAATGAGTAGGAGTTCCAGGTTGTGTGGGAGAACTGAGAAGGCCCATTCACATCATCACTAACATAAGTGATGGTGCAGTGGCTTCTCTGATCTTTCCACTCAGGCCAGAACATTTGGCAATGCCAATTGAGTGGAAGAGAGAGAAGGAAAGTAGTGAGTGCTTTTCGGTCTCCAGTACTGATAGCTTACAATAGTGTATAGTTGTGAACCAAAAAAACATCCCCCCCAATAGTGGGGACACAGTTCTGACTGTACCAAACGGGGTGTCCAGTGCATTACTTTGCACCCCTCTGTCATTGTAAGTTTTCTTCTTACATTATAATGGGGCAGTAATCCCAGCCCACAAGACTCTGAACACTGCTTCCATTAATAAAGGAATGCAAACAGCTTTATGTATAACATACACATTCACCAGTCATCTCCATAAATAACAGGTGGTGTTAATAATGTCATTAACTAGGAAGGATACATTGAGATCTCTCATTTTCAAGTGTACCCTTGGGTATTGATTGCCTAACTTAATGGTAGCTTTTCATTCTACTGAGGCAGATAAAATTACTAAGTTGACCCCACCAGGGCTAGAACCTGAATTAGTGAGGTCTGAAGAGTTTCCACAACTAGTGCATTAACCAGCTGAGCTACCTTACTGCTGTGGTAAGTGATAGCACTTTGACTTTCTGTGCTTTTGAAGTCTCCTTGGAGGCATGTGCTTTAACTTCCTCACATCCTTATTATTAACCTAGATTAACCTTGATTTTCTTTTATAATTATTGAGATTTACTTACAATTACATATTGAGATATATTTTGGACCAGTGGAGGACAGTAATTTTATTAATGCCTTGAGAACTAGAGTAGTCTGCAGCTCATTGCTTATCAATGTGTTGTTCACCCCTCTGATCCTCAACAAGCTAACTGGTCCATTAAATTAATGTAATCCAAGAATTAAACCTGTAAGTTATCCAGAACATTATTTCTGGCAAATCACCTGGAAACATTTCTCATAATGAGATAAGAGACATTTTCTTTGGCATCTGCCCATCCAATTAAATACAACTGTCCAGGTCAGCACTTTCTTCATGTTTAATAATTAAAATAAAAAGTAGTTTCACTTGAAATCTGACCCTGGTCTTTAAACCATGTAAAGTTGTCAGTATTTTGAGTTTAACTTAAAAAAGTAGTCCTGCATTTAATATTGTATATATTACACACACATACACATCTGTCAATAAATTGTATATGCAATTAGTATTTTATATTGAACTTAAAGGAACAGTAACTTTTTAAATAAAGCAGTAGGCAAAAAAGCCTGAGACACCTGTCAGAAAAAAGACAGAATTTTACCCTCCTGATAAAGCGTAGATTCTCATGCCAAGAAAGACCTGGAATGGAACCAGAGAAGATTTCTGGAAATTGAGTACCTAGCTGCACTGTTCCAAAATAGACACACAAGTCAGAATCTGAAGGAGCAACGCCTCAGCTGAAGGAACCTTTAGCAATAGGTTGCCAGGACCTGTGTAAAGGTCTCGGGAAGCAGACATCAGCCTAAAAGGAAGGCAGTGAACTGCAAATGATTATCTGGAAGTCAAGCCAAAGAAAGTGCTGATGATCTGCATGGATAGAAATGTGCTTATACACATCCTTTATATCTAGGGAGGATAAAAACAGCTCCTCTGGCATATAGCTGAGATGGTGGCACACAAAAAACTCCCTCTTGAAACCAGGATATAAGAACAAAGGGTTGAAAAGCTTGAAGTCCAGAGCAGGACAGCATCCACTATCTATATTGGGAACTACAAGAAAGATGGAATAGGGTCCCATTAATCACTCCACAGGAGGAAAAGGTACCAATACCTACATGTCCACCAGACTGCATCTAACAAAAGATGATCTCTCATCAGATCACAAGGGACTTTGGACATGAAAGAGGGGCATGGAAGAAGGGATATGAAATCTATGCCATACCCATTCTGTGATCACCCTCAAAACCCACTGGTCCTCCTTGGAGAAAATCCACATATTAAGAATGAAACATAGATGAACTGATTGCCTGAGGTGGAACAGATCCCTGTGAGTCATGCAGTGGTAGACTTAAAGGTTAGGGGCCTTCGGTTAGTCTTCCTGCCTGCCCGAGCTTGCATGGGTGTTGGGGTAGGGCTTATCTGGGCCACTGTAGGAGTAGACACTCTAGGCGCAAATCCATACTGGTGGGGGGTGTAAAGAAAAAAAAACTGTTTGTCTTGTGTTGAAAAATGGAACACTTGGGGGTAACCTGAAGTACTAGTACACCCATACCCCAGCAGAATAGCTTCTTTCAATCTGAGACAAACAACTGCCTGTCCATGAATAGGAGAGAAACCAATGACTTCTTGGAAGAGTGGTCTGCTGACCATAGGTTTAGCCAAATGGTACGGCATGCAGCAACAGAGAGTGCTAAGGCATTTCTAGTAAGCCTAACAGAATCAAAAAGCCGCTACAGTAAAATTTTCATTAGCCACAAGGATCTCAGAAACAGCCAGAACAACATTCTCTCCTGGCAAGTTCTGACTCTAGACAATCATGGCTCTAGACACCCAAGAAACAGTGAGGGTGGGATGTAGAGTGGCAACAGAGGTTAGAAAAGCTCACTATGAGAAGATAATCTAGGCACTGTTTTGTTTGAGCCATAAGTTCCACCGCATCTGCAAGCAGCAATTCCTTAAGCATAGAAAAGTCAAGAAACTGGAAAGGCCATTGTTGAGGAGGGGAGGGGAGCTTATTGCAGTAGGGCATCGGTAAAGAGGAATATAAGAGAGAGAAAATCATGTAGGAATAAGTGACATCATAAAACACAGTTTTCCTTCAGAACCAATGTTGAAGGAATGAAGAGGAAAGAGGAGCACAGCATCGCTCAGGAGAAATTCCAGAATATATCTGTGAAAATGAATTTGAGTCAAACACTGCATAGCAGTAAATATCTTCAAAAATGCCAAGACCATCAACCGGTTATGTAGCGCCATCCCCAGGAGTAAATGAGGTATCAAAAATCATCTTCATCCATATTTCACTGCTCATCAGAAGAACACCCCCCCATCCAGAGTGGGAGAGAATGGAACGGTCCAGGAGCCAGAACTCAAGGATCTCCTTAATAAAGGAAAGGATATTATCCATATAAGTAATAAGGGCTGTAACTCATGCAGGATCCTGTTCAGGAGAAGAAAGGAAGGGGAACTGCTGTGTAGGGGCCACAGACCAAAAGGGACAGACTGAAGCAGCAACATTCCTAAGACCATACCAATTTGATGGGTTAATATGGAAACCCCTATTGCCCAGGTGGTCTAAGGGGCAATATGTAGCAAGGTCCCATAGAAGGCAAATCTGACATGAGGACAAAGGATTTATTAGGGAAAGCTCTGATATCCTAGTGGTCTAAGACTTGCCCCTATCCCCCTTGCACTCAGATGTAGCCAGGAGACCCCCAAAGAATACAGGACAGAAAAAAACAGTTGTCTGCCTGAAGGAATTAAAGCAGAATGCCAGGAGAGAGAATTCAGAAGAATAGAGAATTCAGTAAGTATAGAACAGCCCCTTCCCATTCCATCTGATCACCACCTCGCAGAGAAGTGGGGGGGCTCCCCAATGGCATCCTTTAACTGTAGTAAGAAAGAATAGAAGAATAAGACCCATTTTGCCCACTGGAATCCACCTGATACAGTAGAAATCACAACTGTAGAGACCATGTCCCATCCAATATGATGTGTAGGTCCTTTCTTAAAGACACAGCAGATTAAAAAAAAGACAGAATGAACTAACCTAAGGCAAATTATAGTAAAAATCCCCACCGGAAAGCACAGTTTTTTTTTAAATATTCCAGATTATGCACAGGTGTTACAGATCCGGAGTGTAACTATAAGGGGTACAGATCTAATCTAAGGGGTTAAATCAACTGCCTCCTACTGCAGAAATATGGACCTTAAGTATAAAAGTAATTGTGGAGATGAAGGGGCAATGTGGAAGGGGCATTGTGGAGAATGAGGGGCATTGTGGAGATGAAGGGGCAATGTGAAAGGGGCATTGTGGAGATGAAGGGGCATTGTGGAGACGTGGGCATTGTTGAAGGGGCAATGTGGAAGGGGCAATGTGGAGGTGGCCAATGTGGTTGAGGGGGGCCAATGTGGTCGGGGGGGCCATGGCAATTCTTGCACCAGAGCCCGGTGGCTTCTAGTTACACCTCTGTTTCTGGGGCAAACCATTTTCACTAAAGGGGAGAACTAAGAATTCCCAATGATTTTAATGGGCATTTTAACCTCTTGAATACTAGCGAGGTCTTCACAATGCGTTAGAGACCTCTCTAGCATTCAAAGGGTTAAAATACCCATTTAAATCAATCATATTTTGGGGGAATTTTTAGTTTGCCCCTGTAAATGCATTTGGGGTGTGCCAGAAATTCTCTACTTTTCTTTTGAACATACGGCCCTAAGTATTCCCTTCCAGTTTCAGCGTGCTGCTGGCACAAGTCGTTTCTTGCACTGAGATATCCATAAAATACTCCCTTAAAGTAGCTGAGTGCAGCACGTCACAATTTATTGTCTCATCAAGTTAAAGAAAAGCAAAATTATTGCTCAGCTGTCAAAGGGTAGATTTATTTAAGGTGATTACAGAGATGGGTTTTTTTTAGTCCCCCACACAGGGAAACAAGATGATACATCACTTCTTTTTATTTAAATGCAACTGAGCCTTATGTATAAAGGCAATGTTATGCAATTGTGGAATAAACAACCACATCACAGGGGAGCAATAAAAATCCCCATTGATTCCAATAGGGCATTTAACCCCTTGAACACTACAGAGGTTTCCAACTCATTGTAAATCATTCAAGGGGTAAAGGCCCCGTTTGAATCAATGAGAATTTAAATTTGTCCCCTATGATGCATCCGATTTGCTCTAGACTTTAAATATTATATCTAAAATACATGGTTTCCGAACAGCTCAAAATGTGGATAATAGCCAAGGACATCCAGACCAACATACCTCACCCTAGAACTGGTCAGCCATTTTGAAGGGCTTTAAAGGAACTCAAATATCTCCTAATATCAGAGCAGAATATTCCATTGATCACTAGAATCCATTCCACATAAATTGGATGTGCAAAAATTAATCTTAATTAGTTCTTGAAATCATGTCCACTGAGGCACAGACAGAAATTATTCTTTCTGCAGGACTCCTGAGGCAAAAAGTCTTTTCACCGAAGTCTTCTTAGGATACATGAGGTCTGAAAAAAAACATCATGTCTGCCTCCATGGACATGTACCATGGTGTACACCAGTTGGCCCTGGTGTATAGAACAAATTAAAAATATTCTGATGGTCGCAATGTAATCTGCCAGTCCAGTTTTCCTTTCTTTGTGATGACTCCTTGACCCCAAACTCTCCCTAATAAAGACTTCTTAATAGTGATCCACTCTAAACAGTTTGAACATGTCATAGTCCGGTCCTGAATTGACCTTTTGCCTTACCTGTGGTCTGATTTAGTGTTTCAGTCCAGCTTTTGTGATTACCTGGTCTCCTTTATAGAGCCTTTCCTTGAAATGGTGCTTGCTCAAAGCTTCCTGCAGCTGTGAACCAGACCTTGGGCTCGATCCTATAGCTACCAGTAAAAGTAAAAGGTCACAGTCACGGTCAGGTAGTCTATAACCTGTGCTATCACAAACTACTGACAGTTAAAAGGCACAACAGGAGCTGAATTTGCTCCCATTGTACACAGTGTAAAAGTAGATGAATTTGGTATTCATTGACATGTTGTGCCTTATAATTCAAAAAATGTATATGGTCAGCATTAGCTCAGTGTAAAAAAAGTGGGAAAATAAAGAATAAATAGTCTGGTGCACTCAGGGGAGAAGAGAGATCCACAATTTAGCCAGAAGGAAAAAGAGATAAAATCCCTAGGCAAAAGGACCTAATAATGAGGCACTCAGAGATAACAAAAATACATAAATATAATTTTATTGGTATACAATACAGCAAGAGACTCATAAATAAAACATAGTTAAAAACATAGAGGGGGGGCGAGGTTATCAAGGTTCTAAAAACATCACATAACTTCAAATGGCAAAAGTCAAATATCAAACAATTAATTGACAGAAATAAATATAAAGAAACATCATAAATCTAATATCCTTTTAATAACACACCAAATAAAGTGCAAATGCTATGTGCATACTGAAAACCCTATAACTAAACATCAGTGCATAGTCAAGGAAATAATGATGTTTTGATAACATTGTCCCCCTCTATATGTTTTTAACTATGTTTTATTTATGAGTCTCTTGTATTGTGTATCAATAAAATTATATTTTTGCATTTTTGTTATCTCTGGGTTGAGTGCCACATTATCGGGTTCTTTTTGCATAGGGATTTTCTCTCTTTTTCCCTATGGCTAGAATGTGGTGGCTTGTAACACAAGTTAAGGGACTCTATTTTTGATTTAAATTAGTGGTTAGCAATCCTTGACGTTAAAAACCACCAATGTACTTGAACAGTGGATTATAATACACATGCATGCACAACAAGGGATCCCTGCACAAGTGACCCATGGATGTATTGATATTGGACCCTAAGCCCCACATCAATACATCCAAGAAACTAAAAACATGAGTGGAAAAGAAAAGAAAATTAACCCTATGAGTGACAGTGGGCTATGCAACGTATTTCTGAGAGTTGCATACCCCACTGGCACTCACAGGGTTAATCCCACTAAAGCTTACAACATTTCATTAAAATAAACACTCACCTGTAAGTCTGATGTCCAGCAGTGTCTTCAGCACCCTGGTCATCCACTGTAAGTCTTCTTCTGTAATCTTCTATCTTCTGTCATCTTCATCTTGACACTATAACAAAAAAAAATACATGCTCAAATGAATGATGCCACCAATCAGCATATAGTGGGAGGTATGATGAAACCCACTAGAAGCTGATTGGCTGGGTGGTATGTAACCCCACATTCCAGCCAATGAAAGCTTGGGAACCATTCTGAACAGGGACTGGCCATATATAAGCCTGTCTCTGTTAAAATGTCCCTCTGTATGGCTCAGGCAACGGCCTGAGAAGTATCTGAGGAGGGAGATTTTTGCTCTGCCTTCCTGCTGCCACCACCAGTGGCAGTAGCATTTTTAAAGGCGAGCACATCTTTGGGGGCATTATTACTTTAAGCATGTGTGTTTTTTTTTATAGTGATATGATTTTACAGAAGAAGAATGATGAAGATAAGACAGAAGATAGAAGATTACTGAAGAAGACTTACAGTGGATCACAGGTAAGTGTTAAACCTATGGAGTATGGGTGGTAAGATAGTGTTAGGGATAGTATTGTTTCATTTCCTTGATATAGTTAGGGGTAGTGTAGGGTTTCTGTTAGGGAGGATGACTGAGTTTTTAGCTCATTCTCATTGATTGACTCTGTTTCAAACATTGCGAGTTAGCTAGCTTCTTTTGATATTCCCTGCAACACACGCTATTTAGCATGCATTGTGGAACAAAAAGCTGCGACCAGTGTGTTGACCACAACATGGGTTTTGGCAACCAACACTCGTTGCAGTGGATGCTGGCCATGCCATAGGATTCTGACCAGGATTCAGCCTGGAGCTATTGTTTCTGGTGAGCTGAACCCTTGAACTTGTTCCAGTCATTTATATCTGCCCCTGCTTCTCATGTTCTGCTATATGCTTAGGTAGTCTGAACCTATGTACTGTTAAACATGTGCAACACTCTGTCCTGTTCAGGTGGCTTTCCAGCTCTCTGCTCTTGCTGGTTTCCTCTACACCGCCAGCAGAATTATGTGCCTTTACTGCAGCCTTTCTCTAGCGACTCCACCTTGCATCCTGTCTCTGTATAACACCCTGTCTCCAACAAACTCCACCTAGTTTCAGTTCTTGTTTTTGTGGACAGTCACCTGTATCTTCTCCTGGTGCTCAGACTTGTCTGTAGTATTGAATCTTTTCCCTAGCCCTGTTAGTCGCTGCCTAGCAATAGGGTCCAGTAATTATGACTATTTCCACAGTCTCTGATGAGTATAGTCCAGCTCAACCTTGTAGTTGGCACCTTTAACATGATTAGACTCTTCATTCCCCACAGTCATGTGACTCACAGTGGCAGTTCTGTGGGAGTCCTAGGTCATCATTGCAGTGCAGAGTGACAGAACACTTACCTTACAAGAACAGTAAACCATTATTATGAAAAAATGTAATTGAGTTTTAAAGTTTAATAAAACAACAACTTTGGGGGGATATTTTGTAAAAATTCATGACAATTCAAACTGATATTTTTGTTTTTTATATTAAACAGTTGGCAAAAATGCCTCCTCATATCCAGACAGTTCACATGGTGTCAAGACAGTGATTCTATTGGATTCTGTGGAAGAGGAAGTGGGTACAGTTTTCCATAGAACTTTTGAATAAGGCAACCGAAAGCCATTTGGGTGACTTAACATCATAGATGTGGCTTCCATCACTGTCCATTGTCTCAAATGTTTAACTTTAAAATACACAGGTCACCAATGAGACATATTATCAGCCATCCATAATGTGGTTATGCTGTTTGTATTAACGATGTATTTGCTGCAGTTACATTAATGCTTCTTAACTTCAAGAAGTGAGTCGAACCCCACAAATCTGTGATAAAATAAGATTTTTCAATCCATATTAAAAGTAGCAAATTTTTATTATGAAATACTTATATATGCCATGGTCATCTAACATGTGGCCCTGGTGCAAATGGAGCCGGCCTGATCCAAGGGTAAAGCCCACCTGAGATTTTTAACAAAAACATATGTTTATCTAATGACATAATACAGATGATTTAGGAGGCCCGTAGGGTCTAACCACCTGCATTCCTCTACTGCACAGTTTGTGAACAGTTATCTGTCTAAACAGATGTCAGTATTTTCATTGATTTCTTTAATGACTAGCACTAGACCTATAACTGCACACTTTTTACAAATAAAGTTTATTAAACATTATTATACCTCTTCGTATATTTCTAAAAATCCATATTAGGCTGACATTATAGTTCACTGTTGTTATTAATAACAAAAGGTAATGAGGCCCTAACACGTATGGAATTTTAATCATGTGGCCCCCAACTGAAAAAAACTTGAATGCCCCTGATACATGTTAAATGCTTTTCATGCTGATTAATAGAAGGGTTCTTCCAATGCTGTGATATATAATCCTTTATTTATATAGCGCACACAGATTCCGCAGCGCTTTACACTCATATTGGTTCCTGTCCCCATTGGGGCTCACAATCTAAATTCACCTATCAGTATGTTTTTGGAGTGTGGGAGGAAACCGGAGGAAACCCACGCAAACACAGTGAGAACATACAAACTCATTGCAGATGTTGTCCTTGGTGGGATTTGAACCCAGGACCCCAGAGCTGCAAGGCAACAGTGCTAACCACTGAGCCACTATAATTCATTTAAAAGCTATAACAGCTTAGATGTCTTTGATTTCCTTTTAATCAAAACAAGAGACTACTAAGTGGTTCTCTCTCATCAGCCCTTCTGGAGAATTTATGTCATTAACCATAAGCTCTCCTTATACTGAAACAGAGAGTCATTATCTTGAGCTGTTAATAATGTTTTAATAAGGAATACATCAGCAGTGAGGGTACTTTTGTGTTTCTCAGCTGGAATATTCCAACACTATATATTTTTCATAAAAAAAAATTACTATCATACCAGGGAGCTCACTGGGTCTGCCCTGGTTTTCAGACCAAGTTATCGGTTCTGCTGGGACAAGGACTGATTCTCTGGTTTGGTGAGTTGAGTTATATTCCCACCTATTCACCAGCCTGTTCTGCCCACTTCCATCCCTTTCCATTTCCCACCCATTTCATGGCATTCTCCTCTTTTCAACTATCTGCCTACATCCACCCGATTAAGTCCTATCTACAATATTATGTGAAATGCATCATTAGACACTCCCATCCTCAGCCCTAAAGCCATTCTCCTGGGACATAGGATAAGAATGTTCCCAGGTATGATTAATGTGTATTACTGCATAGTAAGTATTAGGCATAAATATATAAAGAACTAAGGGTCATATTCAACAAGTCAATTCTAAAGCAGAACAACTGCACCACAGGGGTCAAATGAAAACTGCCAAATTTCCCATTAATTTAATTGGGACTTACCTTTTAAATGATAGAGATGTGTCATGTATGTAAATAATGCATTGGAGACATCACTATCATTCAAGAGGTTAACCCTTGGAGTGCCAGGGGCTTGGGCCATTTCTAAGACCCTGGAGGCTGGGCACATTTTCCTATTGTACTCATTAGCTACTGCTCTTACAAGAAAAATGGTGCCCATTGGTATAAGCTGATATACTGTAGTGGGTACCAGAAGCACAAACCTACACCAATTACAATTTCTTACAATCTTACAAATAAGACTTGCCTGTACTAAAATGGTTGTGACAACTACAGAAATGAAGAAAAGGTAGACAAAGCATATCATTTTGGAAATAAGATAACTCACTGCATTAAACGAGTGTGTAACTTGCCTTTCTTCCCCTAGCCTGACATGCGCAAATTATTGCATAACGTGGTGCTAAAGGACAAAATTGACATTGGAATGAGTTGACGCACTGTGGGAGTTCCAGAAGCACAAACTTACACCGACTTTTCTTTTTTGAAAATGGCTCACTATATTAAAATGGTCATAACTACAAGAAATAAGAAGGAAAGGTGTGAAAGGTATACCATTTTGAATAGTAGACATTCACTTACATCAAATGAGGGGGTTATTTATCTTTTTACCCATAGGCTGGTGTGCACAAATGTTTCCAAAAAGTGGTGATATAGGAAAAAATAGATATTTTACATTCTACCCCTTCAAAGATACATATACTTTCTGACTGTTATCAATAGCTATTACTCTTTCAAGAATAATTACACCTAGTTGGTATGAGTTGACATACTTTAGGGGGTGCTTCTATGGGCAGATGCACAAATCTATACCTACTACAATTTACTATATTTCAAATATGACTTGCCTGAACTACAATGGTTATAACAATGAGAGAAATGAAGAAAAGGTAAACAAAGTATACCACTGTGGAAAGTAGACAACCAACTGTCAAATGAGGTATCATGTGTCTTCCTATCCCTAGGTTAGTGTGCACAACCATTTCCAGAAAGTGGCGCTATAGGAAAAACCATATACTTTTTTTACACATCACTTCAAAGATAATTAAATGGTTCAACTCCATGGGATGTCATAGTGTATTCTTTACCTACCAGTCTAAGGAAAACAGTACATAATTGGTATGGGTTGACATACCATGGCGGGTGCCAGGAGTGTGGCTGGTGGTATCAGACACTGTGTGTGGGAATCTGTGATTAGCAGAGGGCAGTGAAACAAGGCTGGGGGCTCAGGCATTGTATGTGAGGATCTTTGACTGCCAGTGGACAGTGTAAACAGGCTGGGGCATCATTCAGTTTATATATAGAGCTGAGATTTCCAAAAGGAACAAGTCTGAGGGGTCACACAGTGTATATGGGGGATCTGAGACTACCAGTGCAGAGTGAAATCAGTTTGGGTGTCAAACAGTGCATGTGGGAGAGGGGTGTCTGTATCTACCAGTGGGTACTGGAACCCAGTTGAGGGGTCAGAGATCATGTGGGGATGTGACTACCCGTGAGCTGTGGAACCAAGCTGGTGGTAGCAGGGTATGTGGGTATCTGTGACTTCTAGGGGATATTGGAACCAGGCTGGGGAAGCCAAAATTATACAGACATCCCCAATGACATGACGCATGTCACCGGTAACATGGAAGGCTTTCCCGCATCCTGTCCACTCCTACATGGAAGTTCGAGTAGAGTGGAGGCAGTGCGGCCATGCTGCTCTCTGTGTCAACTCTATTGAATTCCTAGCATTATCAGCTGGGAGATCAATAGGCAGAAGACATCAGAAGGGGTCCTGATGTCCCACCCAACTAGATCTGATAAAAAAAAATTTTGTAACAGGGCAGGGGGAGAGAGGGGAGGGTCCAAGCCCATGTGGGGCACGACTTGGCTGTGTAGGTACACATGGCTAAGCCCATGTCCCATATGTGCTTAGCACTCTAAAAGTTAAAAGCCACATTTAACGCAATGTAAATCTTATTTTTTTCCCTATGATGCCGCTGGGTTGCTCCAGAATTTCACTCTTTAGCTTATTTAATATGTCCATAATCTAACAATCTGTTATTAAGAATAGAATTACAGCATTGTAAATAAGATACAGATTTTTTGTGTATTCATAATAATAAAAGCAAACTGAATCTCCTGTTTGCTTTTGCTAATCTACAGAGCTTTATGTTGCCACTACTTCCAATGTCTAAATCATTACTCATGGAGACCGCTCTGAGGTAATGAGAAACATGATAAATATCGGGATGATCATTACAAATTTTCTGCTGGGATCAACACAAAATATGCTTCTTCAGAAATCAACAGCTAGAGAGTAGGGCAAGAGGAAGTGTTGTACAGTAATTTCTGCAGCAAAGAAATCAGTATTTTGGTACATGGTATCAATTTTTCATCTTTCTGAGAGTATGTTTAAATACAGTTTTTCTAAGCTGAATACAAATTATTTTCTTTACTTTCAAAAAGACATACAGAACTTCCACATTACTATAGCTTTCAGAATACTTCTTAAAGGACCCTACAACCCAAAAAAAACAATTATATATATACTAGAGTAAAAGCCCGTGTACACAGGCTTAGGTCTGGGTGATGTTAACCCTTTGAGTGCCCTTTGGCACTCTAAGGGTTAAGAGGCCGGTCCTGCTCTGTGTACTGCCACTTCACTGGCAGCGCATGTGATGCAGTCATGCGACGTAAAGACTGCCCGAACGCACAGAATACTCCCAGCATTAGGGCAGTCTCTACTGTGCATGACTGCATCGCACACAGGGAGCTTTGCATTCTACCACTTTATATAAAGAAGATATATATTACCAGTCCAGGTTTGGGTAAGCACACCCAAAGAAAAAACAACACATTTAAAATTGCTGTAGTGCAACCAATTTTGGCCAAAATAGCTAAAAGCAAATACACAAAGTATTGGTGCACATCCAAATTTTTATCACCATTAACCCTTTACTCTGAGGCATTATGCCTGCATATCACTACTATATTAAAGATGATGATTTATCACATCATATGGCCATAGAATGCTAAGCTTGCCACCAACGCCAAGGTACCTCATTTTGGCAAATACCTAATCTTAATATGCTTTGTCTTATTAGCTGAATCTCTCCTACTTTAGGCATTTACTAACCTTAATTTACTTTATCCTGAGAGCTGAGCCTTGGTCAGCTTTACTCATTAATGGAGAGAGACTCTCTGACAGGCTTTATATAGTGTCCTAGAGACAATGAACATTGCACATGGGGTGGGAGGGGTGCTTAACCCAATAGAAGCTGGTCAAAACTTCCAAAAGTACAATTCCAGTCCAGGTTTTGGTAAGCACACCCAAAGAAAAAGACACATTTAAAATTGCTAGAGTGCAACTAGTTTTGACCAAAATAGCTAAAAGCAAATACCATTAACTCTTTACTGCAATGAATTCTACACATATGTACCACACAACACACAATAAACACACATCCCCACAACACATGCAAGATACACTCACAACACACATACATGCATAACACACACATGTACAACACACACAATACACACACACAAAATGTGCAAGATACACGCACAACACACACATGCATGCACAATACACACACACAACATGCACAACACACACACAATACACACAGACCCAATACACATAACATACACACATACACAACATACACATAATACACATGCATACAATATACAGTATACACACACATGTAATATGTACAACACACAAACACACACTCACATGCATGATAAACAGTATACAGGTAAAGGAACATTTAGACAGCAGTGACCACAGTATGCTATCCTTTTAAATTTGTTATGAGAAACCCAATGGCAATGGTTTAACCAAAACATTCAGTTTTAAAAAGGCTAATTCTGCAAAGCTAAAATCAGTATTAAAGGATATGCAGTTGGATGTAATTTTACAGCAGTGTGCAGAGTCACTCAGCTGCTGCAAGAGCAAATAGAGTGCTATCCTGCATAAAAAGAGTCACAGATGCACGGGATGCTAATATAATTGTATCTCTAAATAAATCCTTGGGAAGGCCTTATCTAGGATATGGAGTACAATTTTGGGCACCAGTTCTTAAAAAGTACATTACTGAACTGGAGAAAGTGAAGAGACATGCAAAAAAAACTGATAAAGGGATTGTATGATCTGAATTATAAAGAGAGAGACTAGTCAAACTGGATTTGTTTACATTAGAGAAGAGACGTGTAAAGGGTAATTACCATTTACAGGGAACTATCTGACTGCCATATGAAGTTATGAAGGAATTGTTTTACCCACTTGGTGCTTTATTTGAAATGGCTTCAGTGGGGTGTTTTTTTGCCTTCCACTGGATCAACAGGAATGATCTGGCATGGGCTGAACTGGATGGACGCATGTCTTTTTTCAGCCTCATCAACTATGTTACTATCCACATGAGCAAAACACACACAACACACCACAACACACGCACAACACGCATTGCACACACACAAAATACACACATGCACAACATACACACACAATATACACATGCACAACACACACAAAACATACATGCAGAACACACACAAAACATGCATGCAGAACACACACAACACACACTCAATACACATGCAAGCAGTACACACACACTCAAACATAATACACACACGCGCAATACACATACACACACACAGTATATATACACAAACACAATACATGCAGCTCATACAATGAACACAAAACACCAAGAGACAATGCATAAACACACAATGTACACAAAACACACACATAATATACACTATACACACACAATACACAAAATGCTATGCGCAATACGGTATGCTCAAAACACAAATTGCCATATGTGAACCGCTATATGCAAAATGAAAACCACTATACGCAGTGCACTATATGCAAAATGCAATATGCAAATGTCTATACACTATAAGTAAAAATCTATATGTAAAATGCAGTAATATTTTTATTAAGTTCATGTTCAAAGCTGTGCCAACATTACTAGTTGTACATAATTGGAAGAAATGGAAACACTGGATTATTACTTAAAGTGGACCTATCACCTTGAATTATTTTTACATAGTTGACAACTTCATTCAAAACTGCCTATGTATCATGTTAACCAAAAGTCCAGCAGATGTATAGTTTATGATATAGTCACACTTTTATTTCAGGGAAAAGTGAAAGTAAAAATGTCCTGGTACAGACCATAGCTTCATTAGCATATGACACATCTCTGGAAAGGCTTCATTAGCATATGAAATGTCACTGAAAAGTTGATTTGGCATGTGAAATTTCTCTGGTACCACAATTAGCATACATTAGCATACAATAAAAAGTATGAATATCAGCTTAATTGTACATTTGCTGGTGTTTTGGCTAACATGACACAGCTTTTAATGAAGTTTTCAAATATGCAAACATGAATCAAGGTAGAAAGTTTCACTTTATCCTCTTACGGTCCAGACGGGTGATCAACGCATTGCTTTGCAAGGAGTTAAGGTTAAAGAAATTAGCAAGACAAACTTTTTAGTTCCCCACTAGAAGCATGGTTAACCCTATGAGTGCCAGAGAGGTATCCAATGCATTGTGATGCAATTCGATGGATACCTCTCTGGCACTCAAAGGGTTAAGAGATAATGGTAAACAAATGTAATTATCCCAAACAGAAGCACACACATTTTTTACACTCAAAAATGAATGTGAAGAAAATAGTATATTATTTGAGGCCCCAGCACCAGTGGTGTAACAATAGAGGTTGCAGGGGTTGCACCTGTTACCGGGCCGTCACTCCAGGGGCCCGGACGCCCCTGCAGCCCCCCGCCTTGCACCTGCAATGTGCTCATTGCTGAGGTCTGTGCCTTCTTAGGCACAAACCTCTAGCAGCTGATCTCCCTCCGGCACTCTAGTAACGCAGAGCGCTGGGAGATGACATTAAGCGGGAGCTCAACCTGTATAGAGGTCTGTGCAGAAGGAGGCACAAACCTCTCCTGCCATGCCACTAGACCACCAGGGAGGTAGGAGATGGCCATTGTGGAGATTGGGGGCAATGTGGAGATGGGGCATTGTGGAGACTGTTGGGGGGCATTGTGGAGATTGGGGTCAATGTGGGGGCAATGTGGAGATGGGGGCAACGTGGAGACTGGGGGACAATGTGGAGATGGGGGGCAATGTGAAGATGGGGGGCAATGTGGAGGTGGCCAGTGAAGATGGCCAATGTGGTTGAGGGGGGACCAGTGTGGTGCAATTTTTGCACAAGGGCCCGGTGACTTCTAGTTATGCCAAGCACTGAAGAATTATGGGACACTACTTAACCCTCTGCAATATGTTGCATACCCCTCTGGCACTCAGAGGGTTAATTACAGGTAATGGTGTGTTAGCTGCTGATAATGAGAACTGAAGTCCAACAACAGTTAGAGACCACAGGCTGAACACCTCTTCATTAAACACTACACTGGTGAATGGGTCAAAAAGTTGCAATACACATGTAGAATTTCTTATTCACTTGTTAGTCAACTAGAGAATTGCATGCAGCTGTTTCTGCAAGTAGAACTGCAAAAGTAACTGTGAGATGATTACTTTGAAAGTTACTGACGTTCTGACTGTGATAAAGTGATGTTTGTGCTGTAATAAATTTGGGATTAAGTATCTCCCAGCAGAAAGAGAACAATCGGTTTACTCAGCAGGAAAAGCCCCACGACATATGTTTTTTTCTATATCTACCACTGAACTGCAGCACAGTCAAGGAGATTGAATTTTTTTGGGGGGTTAATATATGCTGAGTGGTTTAACCCTTAAAGGACCAGGGTGATGTACACGGTAAGCTTTGCAATACGTTGTGCTCCCCTCTGGTGCTTAACAGGTTATTTATTATAAAAGAGTTTATTGTAAATTATCTTCAAAATTCCCATTGAGCTAAATTAGGATTTTAACCCTCTGAATGCTAGAAAAGTCTCTAACACAATGCCTCTAGCAGTCAAAAGGCCCCATTTATGTCAATGGAAATTTGTATTTGCCCCCTATGGCACAGCTGGCTTGCCCCAGAATTTATCCACTCTCTCTGTGTATACAGTCCATAGTTGCAAAAAGTATCAAACACTCCCTTCATTACCTGTATTCCTTCAGTGTCCAGCTCATGTAGCCTACATATACTTACCTTTTCTAACCAAGAGATTACCAAAATTCTAATCCAAACACTCATCATGTTCTGTCTAGACTACTGCAACACGCTCCTAATTGGCCTTCCTCTCACCCTACTAACCCCTCTACAGTCCATAATGAACACACCTGGGAACTCTCTGGATTTGCCCCGGAGGCTCCAGGTTTGACAGTGCATTTCTGGGTCTCCGGAGACAATGGCTGATTCTCCGGATGTGGACAGTTTCCTCTGAAACGCTGCCCACTTCTACTCATTCCCACCTTATTCCTCCCACTCCTCCTCCTTCCCCACCCAGTTCCTTCTACTTCCAGCCCACTTTTATGATGCACAGTAAGCCCCACCCCCACTCACGAGTAAGCCCCACCCTCTTTACCAAAATTCGTGTCAATTATATCCCCCAACGGCACCAGAGGAGGCCCCAGAAGAGAAAGTTCCCAGGTATGATAATGAACACTGCTGTTAGGCTAATCTACCTGACACATTGCTCCTCTAATACTGCTCCTCTCTGCCAATCCCTACACTGACTCCCTTATCCTTTAGAATTAAATTCAGAATACTGGTGTTACTTTACAGAGCCCTTACTAACACTGCCCCACTCATACATTTCATCTGTTTCTAAATACACTCCCACTCACCATCTTCATTTTCAAAGGATAGTCTTCTCTCTGCATTTCTCATTACATCCTACCTCCCATGCTGCTCCTGACTGGAATTCTCTAGGCACACTAAATAGAGGGACCAAAACCTCCTGTTGATTTTCATTGGGACTTTTAACCCCTTAAATGCTAAAGAGGTCTCCAATGCATTGCAAAGCAATGCATTTGAGACATTTCTATCATCTGAGGGGTTAAAAAATAATTTTAATTCAATGGAAATGTTGGAATTTTTTTGTTCTCCCCTGTGATTCAAGTGATTTGCTCCACAATTATGCAATTTTTCTTTTGAAAATGCAGCCCTGAAGTGTCAAATGGATTTCTGGAGATAAATGATATGTGAGAGAGCCCAGTCTGTGGGATTCACATCTGCACAAGCTGAAAGCTGCAGTTCTCTGCATTTCGTTGATGAAATGCCTGTAGGTTGTTAAGCGTGTTCCAGGCAAAGCTGAAAGGGCTTGTAATGATTTCTAGTGTATCCCATCATGGTTCAATGAGTCTAAAATAATATATAAACAGCCTTGGTGTACTAGGAGTCAGCAGGATTAAATCTTTGCTAGGAGAGACATTATCAGCTAATCAACCTGAGTGGCCAAATTAAATAGCATTGGCAATGATGGGAGGTGAAATGGGGATAAGGTGTATTCCACTGAACCTTCTACTATAAACGTTAACCTTTTGAATGCTATATTGGTATGCAATACACTGGGAAGCAATGTGCTGGGAAGCAATGTGCTTCATGCCTTATTGATACTCAGAAGGTTAAGCCTTTTGTATACCCCTAACATTACTTGTGTCTAATTTCAGAGTTACATTTCCCAATAGGCAAAGTAGGTAACTTCCTAGAGTGCCAAATGCAAGATACATAGGCAACAATAGATAAGGCCACGACTAGTTCTAGGGGAACAGAGGTGGGACATGGGTGTAGCTCTTCACCTGTTCCTGGACTTCAATTCCCATCATCTTCAAACAACTGTTGACTGGTTGAGGATGATGGTTGTTGTAGTCAAACAGCAGCTAGAAGTAGCACATTGATCACCCTGGCAAAGACATATGTATGACAGCAGCAGCTATTTCTCATCATTAGGGAGCTTTTGTCACTGATCTAATCTTTGAAAATGGGCTGATCCCTGGATCTTAACTAATAATCCTTAACATTTTCCACAACATAGATGCTGGTCAATTTATTCCTTCTTGAACAAATATAAAGGAGCACCAGTCAGTCCCACAGAACCCTTAATATGCTAGAACTTCAAGCTCTCACTGCTTGAACACACACACTAAAAAGCAGACTCCCTCAGCCATCTTGGTTGAAATGGAATAAATTTAGATACTAAAGAAGTAGATCATATCATAGATAACATTAGACTCTAGCCGCCCTGAGATTTTGGCCTTTCCACATGGGACACTGAGATTTGAATTAAAACCCTGAGCCTCTGGATCAAACGCTTAGAGTTCCCAGACATGAAAGAATGTTTCTGGGTAACAGGAAATACCCTCCCATGCTTTGTTCATCTGTATACTTTTGTTAAAACCAAATAACTATGTTGTTGTGTCTGAGCCCTTGACAAATGACTGATGGATTCCACACTGTGAGTTTTGAGTGCCTTAAGACAGAACATCACTGCTTTTATGAATGAATGAATGGATGAATGATTGTAGTCATTAAATGCAATGTTATTTGATGATAAACACATGCTTCAGTTATTGTTAAATGATAACATAACTGTCATTAAAACTGGTACAAAAAGTAGCACTCCTCTTTAAACCCTCTTGGTCAAATGGAAATGAATCCTTAGAGTGCTGTACACTACTCCATCATTCAAAGAGTTAAATGTAGTGGAATCTCCATCAGGTGGGAATATTCATGTTTCATCCTTTTAATTAGACTGTAACCTTGCAGGGTCCCTTTCCCAGTGTATGTTTCCCTTGCTGCACTTTCCCCACAAATAATGCAATGATCGCACTTTAGCTTAATGCTCGTAACCCAGTTCTGTATTTTTGTATTGTATTATTTCAACTTATGTTATGCGTTGTATACATGTATAGCGCTATATAAATAAAGATACATACACACATACATAAATACATACATACATCCTCTTGAAAGTATTTAAATCCTCCTAGTGGGGAATGACTCTGGTGATCCTGATAATTATAAGCTCTGGTGTGACAATGACAACCTTGTGTCTGTAGCGATGTCTGCCCTCTCTTTCATGTTGGCGTGTTTGTGTGGGCTTGAGGGGGCCTGGGTGGCAGGAGGGTTGGTAGATGTGCAGCTCATGAACAGTGAGAGAAAGGCACCTGATGATCTGACTGCCCACAAACTAGAAAAAGGGCACAGCATTTGTTGGGCTGTGCTAGCGTAGGAGGACAGTTGTCTCCAGAGACCCTGCTGTTTGGTTATGAATCAACAAGTCATCAGCAGAGGAATCCTACTAATTATCATAGGGGAAAGCAGGAATTATGTGTGGGGACATTGTTAACCCCTTTGTATACAACAAAATGTATCCATACTGATTCAATTACCTCCCCAGTTGAAAACAGCATTATTCTACCCACAGCGAAGCATTAATATGATTCACCTAGAGAATCAACTGGTGAGACAACAGTTAACCCTTTAAGTAAATGTAGGAATGTAACACTGCTTTGCGATGTAGTGAAAGTATCCCCCCTCCAAAAAAAAAATAAGAAGAACATAATAATGATAATTTAATAACTGGTTGAGAATAATATGAACGTATTACATGAAATTTCCAAACCCTGTTGTTTTTGAGATTCTTGGAATCAGATTCTTGAAACCTAGTCTAAGCCCTGACAGTCCTTGCTGGTAATTAGGGACATATCAAAAGTCTTATTTTCTTTCCACAGGGATTTTCAGAAGAAAAAAACATTTATCTGTTTTCATTAAATTTCCAGAGAAAAAAGTCCATTAAAAGTTAAACATTTTCACTACAGCCAATGAAATTCCTACCAGATCTTTGACAATTTCCACCCAATTTCCACTTGTGCTTTCTGTGGGGATGAGAATTTCCACTGCAATACTGATGCTGCTGAGTGCTAAAGTGGAACAATCCACAGTTCATAGAAAATGTTGTAAACAAGCAGAGGCTTATAGCAATAGAGTATATGTCTTGAAAATGTTGTTAATGTGCTGAGGCCTATAGCAACATACAAAATCCTTGAGGAAATCATACAGCAAAATAAGCCTTATATAAATGGTTAGTAGGTGGCCAGGACCTCCATTGTAAGCAGGAAATGGGGCTAGTGGTTACACCGGTGTGAGGAATATAATGCATTGTTAGTAGAATAAGTCCAACCGCAACATAAGCTATGAAAGCACTGCTAGCAGGCATAGTCTTATAGACATAAAATGTCCTATTTTCCCACCTACTTCTCCTTCCCACTTTCCACCCACTTTATGACAAAATTATAATAAACCCTGATTAAGAACCACCCATTTTTGTGAGATGAATCACATTATTTTCAAACCTCTGGTCCCAGCACATGAACCCTTTCTGGGGCCTCAAGACAATGAAGCTCCCAGGTATGGTGGCAACATGGATCATGATGACTGAGATGATGAAAGTGTATTTTTAGGTATGTTTACTTGTATAGACTTTCCAGGTGATCTTTCAAAGAGGTTATAAATAAGCATATTGCTCTTTTTCAGTGGTGGAAGACTGAATCTTTTCCTTTCAAGTAATTCTTGGGCCATATAATAATTGCTCTCGGTCTCTACTTTAGAAAGGGAGGAGAATGAAGGTATATTTTCTAAATCAACACCATCATCATCATCAATAATTAGGTAATCAGCATCAGCAGCTTCCTTCACACCACTTTCAGATGCTTGTAGACTTTTTAATAGTCTGAATAAGCTTCTTTTTACTTTTCCCCCATAGAGGGGATTTATAGAACATGGACCATTAATTTGCAGCAAGGCGTCACTGTGGCTTTGCTATCATTAACATATCCATGCACTCCTCTTTTCCCCTTAGCTCTGTCACTACTGGTGTCATAATGACAGTAGTGTAATGTTGATTTTTTTTTTTGCACGACATTGCATGTTTTGTCTGCCTGGAAATAATGTAAAATCTCTATTATCTGTCACTGTCAGCCCTAACCTAGGTATCTTCCTGTCTTACACCTATCATTCAAATCTTGTTTACTTGGTTTTTTTTAACTGTCTCTGTGTATCACTATCAATATCAGTCTTCAAATCACACTCATAATTCAGCTCACCCTTTTGCCTGTTTCTACACTAGCAGCTAGTGTCAAAATGGCATCATCTTTCTCCTTTGTTCCCAAACACTGCAGTGTTTTTTTAGACCTGTTACCTCAGCCCAGGCTGGAAGGATCATCTGCCTGTCTGTCCCGGCCACTTTTCATTGAAAAATGATATTATTTATTTTGAACTCTTCTTTCTAACTAAAAGCAATGCATTGCATACTCCTCTGACTCTGAAAGGGTTCAATGCAGGATTCTAATAATAAAAAAAACATTGCAAGGTTAAACTGCTTCCTGTGCAGCCTTGCAGAATGAAAATGTCCACATTACCCATACAGCTATCTTATCCAGGCCTGATACATCTGCAGTGTGTTATAATGCATATTCATTATTCTCTGATGTCCTTGGACAAGCCTCACCACAATCTATGCTTATTTTCAGCTGAACAGTATGTAAACATCAAGAAAATGACTAAAAGGATGGATAAGACAATAATTGCAAACATCAGAAAAAGAAAGTGATTTCTGGTTCAAGTATTTCTCTATAATGTGGCATTTCAAATATCTTATTTAAATCCTAGGCAAGTTAACTCTTAGCCCCATCCATGGCCATGCCCCCACTTTTCACATGATCCCATCTTTATCCTCTCTGGTCCTCAAGTGGTTAATTGGCACTGATTGATGCTCTTTGCTGCTGACAGTTAAACCAAGAAATGGATGAAGCCTTTAGTAGTGCGAGGCAATGAACACACATCATTACTGTCATTAGTGCCTCTGAGGTAGCATATGTGATCTGGTTGTCAGATCATTAATTACATTCAGCTCTTAAGTGAAGAGTCGGCAGAATGTTACTTTACACCTAACCACAAAAAAGCATGTTAGTATTACAAGGGTGGTCTCCTGCCTACATGAAATCATATTGTCACTATTAACACATCAGATCCCAGAGATCTCTTGCACACAAGGGGATCAAGAGAAACAATCAACTTTTTTATTTCCTGCAGCCTTTAAACCTCTGAGTGCCAGAGGGTTTTGCAGTGCACTGAGAGGATTAAAGTGGACCTGTTGTATGAAAAAAAAATGTTTGCATTAAAAAGTTAACTATACATTGAGGCTGTTGGACTAAGAAGAATTGAGGTAATTTTGGAGCAAACCAATTCCACAGTAGAGGACAAATGAAAATTCTCCAAATCCCCATTGATGTAAGTGGTATGCTACAGAAGTCTCCAATGTATTGCAAAGTAATGTGTTGAAGACCTCAGTAACATCTAAAGAATTAAATGAGAAGTAACTCCTCCAAATCACACCCCAACATACCTTACTATGGCCAAAAAACCTAATGGCCCCTCTGAATTGTTTACTTGCTCTTTAATTCAAGGGAAAACATTTTCAATCAGTCCAGTGGCTTGATACTATTAGGTTAAGTTCTGCAGCTACTCAATAACCAATCCAGCTGATGAAACACTGAGCATAGGCCACGCAAATCCACGTAAGCGTCCAATGTGCATCACAACATTTATCCTCACCATACATTGATTTTGACCACAAAATACCTTGAGAACCATGAAATTCAAAGTAAGGTAGCTAAAGCTCAATGTTTGACTGTGATGTTAGATGTCAAAACAAGTTAAAATCCCCAGCCAATCAACACTCAACAAAGTATCCATTTAATTCATAATACTTTATATAAACCCCAGAATAACTGGCATATCCTGTCTATGTTTGGATGTTCTGTGAGCTATAGCACAGGGCCTAGGAGAGGAGGAGAAAGATAGTATGAGAGAGAAAGAGAGAAAGACATTAGCATACATTTGAGAAAGGTAGAGTGTTATTGGGGAGAGTAATGGTGCAGAGTGACTTGCATTAAAAAACACTTACCGTACTTTGTCACATACTGCATACATCACATCCACACACAATCACAAATACACACCTTTTTTCCTTACTACACATTTTTTATATTTTATTTAATACAGTGTGACTGAGTGAGTGTAAGGGAGTGCCTATGTTGAAGGGATTAGTCTACGTATTCTGAAAGTTTGTGAGGGAGTTGATGCTTGACATGATTGGTCGCCCAGGAGGGTCATCCTTAGCGTTGTGTAATGTGAGCAAGTGGTACAATATAGGTATACTGGGAAACTTGTTAAAAGGAAACTTTAGCTCATCTTTACTAATAATATTATCATTTAAAGCTGTTAGGAATAGTGTTGTAATATCATTAATGAAGCTTCTTGTCTGGTCACATGCTAGTTTAGTGTATATGTTGTGATTTTCCAGGAGTGTACGTGCAATTTGTAAGTAGTCAGTCATATTTTGGATGCAGATGCCCCTACTCTTGTCCACTTGGACTGTAACTATATCTTTGATTTCCTGTCATTTTTTCATGACACATGGCATGGCACATGAAAAGTAAGATTGAATCTGTTGATCTTATAGGTTGTCTGTAATTGTTCAAAATTCATTGTAATTAGTTAATTAAAAACTTTTACATGTTCATTTATGCAGGCTGGGGTGTTAAAACCTATTTGCTTAGTAGGTGGGATAGCTCAGTGGTAAAGTCTCTGACTATGGAGCCTGTTCAAACCACAAGGTTGTGGGTTTGAATCCCAGCAAGCTCAACTTATCCCTTCATCCTTCTGAGGTCGATAAATTGATACCATTGATTGGGTAATAATGACTTGTATTATTTCAGCTGCCTATTTGGTTAATTCCAAGAGCGTGCTCTGAAAGCGCTTTGAGTCCCACTGGGAGAAAGGCGCTATATAAATACTAGTTATTATTATTAGTAGCAAATAGCTTTTTAAGGTGATTGATCTAATGTTTTTGTGTGTCTATATATAAATCAAATTTATTGACTTACTGTTATATGCAAAGTATAAACCTCTGATTAGTAGTTGGCATTCCTGATATGTCATTGGATAACTCTTTAAGTTATAGATACCTTTTTGTTCTGCATTATGTGGTATACACTGTATTCAAGAAGCAAAGCAACTAAAAGGAATAGAAACTAATCTCCAGCAAATGGAGCCAGAGGACACAACTACATGGTAGTCAAGGGGAAGGGAGCCCAGAGAGACCAGGGAAGGCATTCTGGCTTCATTCATGACCACCCCCATCCTCATATGACCCCGCCCCCTGTACCATCCATTATTTCCTGGCACAGGAAATAGCCTTGGCTTATAACAAACAAGGGCAAAAAAAAAGCTTTAACCCCCTTCCTTAAGCAACTGCAATAAGCTCTCAATTATTTTATATGGCATTGCCTAGGCTCTAGGGCTATTACAAGACATGTGCTCCCCTTTCCTCTGCAAGGGTTACCTAGGCTACCCTCTAAAGATAGACCAAGGTATATTGTTGCCTGGTGCTACACAACACACTTAGGACGTGGGACCTCCTTCCTGTTTCCCCGTCACTGTTGGGCTACTTTTCCAAATTGACTCCCTTAAATGTGTTTGGACAAGCAGATACGCAAAATTGAATGCTCTTGGTCCATGAATTCACTGAAAAGGGTAAACTCAAAACCTTCTACTCCCTCAGGGAGGATTTGGATCTATGTTCTGCAGAGCATTTACTATATACACAAATACATTCCTTCCTCACATCCCACCCTAACGAAGTGTACACTGTGATGGGAAAGAGAGATGCAGTGCCCATTAACAGAATTATTGAAAACAATTTTACGCATCTCACTCATAGGTACAGAACCTCTGTTAACCTACATAAATTTTATCCTTCGGTGTCTCCTCTCCATCCGGGCTCCCTCAAGCATATTTTCTAGGACTGCACTGTGCATGTGCCCTTTTGAACACAAGTCTTGGCAGTAGTGAGAGGCATGTTAGCTCACAAAGCCACGCCTGACTTCCTACAAACTATTTTAAATCTATACCCAAAGATGACTGCAGAGATGCGTGTATATTGACCTTTTTTAAACATACATACTGCAAAAATTTATGTCCCAGCTAGGTGGAAGCAACAACTGGCCACCATGTTTGGTGAGTGACTATGTGCCTTACCTTATGACAAAGAAAGGTTGACATACATCAAGAACCAGAGAGGACCATCGTTCTGGGAGGTTTGGAGTCCTTGTTTTTCATATTGGGGTGATACCACTTGAGAGATTCTGATTAGGACCCTGAAGGGGGGGTTACCCTGACTGTGCTCCTTTCATTCGTGGGACACAGACCACCACCAGACATGGATACTTGCAACACCTGCACTCTCCACTTTTTCTTCCTTCCTCCTCTTTCTCTCCTTCTTTCTTCTTCTTGGCTCCATTTCTGCTCCCCTGTTGTGTCTTGCTTGCTCTCTAGACATTATGGTGCCTCAACTATAAGATCAATTGTAAGATTAAGTATTCTATTTTTTATACAAAGGGCATATAAAACTGGTGCAGGGACTTTGATATTGCCTTGGCCACACTCACAATATAGAATGTGGGTTTGGGCAGCATAGCTGAGGTGCCCTTCAAAATTTCGTGCTCTAGGAAGTTGGCTACTCTGCTTATAGGGAATTCCAGACCTGCCTGATGGCCAACAGGGCTTCTGTGAGTACAATGCCGATGGGGGGATATTTATTTTATTGCTAATTTTTACACTTATATATTAAAGGGATAGTAATGTTTCACAAAAAAGCAGCTCCAATAAATCATCATAGTATTTGGGCCATGGAGAGTGTTATTTCAAAACTGTCAGAGTTGTAGTTCAAGAGTAATTGGATGATAAAGTATCCTCCTCTCGTCCCTTTTACTGATGTAACACTGGTCACCTCAGAGCAGCAAGACTGTCCAGATGGATCCCAGAGAGGTACAATCTTCAGTGCGCATAAGGAAAAACCTAAAAAATACTGTCAAGGGGGGCAGGGTTTTCCTTATGCTCATAGTAAGAAGATTGTCCTTTGCTGTGACCTGTCCGGTCAAGAGAACAGATTCCACATCTATGGGGGTACGGGAGGGGGATACTTTATCATTTAATTACTCTTGGACTACAACTCTGACAGTATTGAAATAACACTCTCTATGGCCCATATACTATGAAGATTAATCAGAATTAATCGGAGCTGCTTTTTTGTGAAACATTACTATACTTTAAATCCTACTGCACAGTGCCAACTGATGTCCATGAGGAAATGTTTGCACAATGCAATCCATGGGAAGCTTGAGTCGCAGACCACAGTTCTGTATAGAAATAATAAGACACCACCACATGGTGACCACAATAGAAAATTCCAGTTCAATGTAAAAAAAAAAAGTTTGATCTGTATTAAAATTTCACTGAATAATTTTCCTGCAGTGGCAGTACCTTTTGTTTATTCAGCATGAAAAGTTATGACATATATTTACTTGTCCATTTAGAATGGTTTTCACCAGATGGATGCTAGTTCTAAAATGTATTGCTTCACACTGTTAGAACCTCACTAGCATTCAAGGGATTAAAGGGATAGTAATACTTTGTTTTAACTTTATTTTATTTTGTAGGCAATAAAAAAACATGAAGAATGATATGTCTTATCTCTCAAACCTTTATGGTTTATGAGATATTCACAAGCAAAGTAAGCCATCTCTTCTCAGATGTGGAATGCAGTCCATAGACCAGACAGATAACAGAAGGGGACAATCTTCTTCCTATGAAAACAATGAAATCCCTTACCCCCCTTGACACGTTTTTCAGGTTTTTCCCTTATCTTAATTGAAGATTGTCCCTCTCTGCAATCTACCTGGGCATCTCCCTTCTGATCTGGCTGAACAGTGTGACATCAGTAAAAGGGGCAGGAGGGGGACACTTTGTCATTGAATTACTCTGGAACTACAACTCTGACAGAATTAAAATAACACTCTCCAAAGTCCAAATACTATGATGATTAATTAGGGCTGCTTTTATTATGAAACATTACTATCCCTTTAAAGTAAAATAAATGTATATAAAATATGTAATAATAATTGTTATTCAGTATGTTGTTTTGTAAATCCGCTCTATAAACAGGCAGTGGCCAAATTATTATTAAACAAATAATTTTAGAACAGTTCATCTGACCGCAGACGAGAAGCAAATTAGTTTGATTCCTATTTCACTGCCGCATTCTACCATCTTCTGTGGTCCAGAACAATCCTGACTCATATCTTCTTTCACAGTCTTGGTAAACAAGCATGTTAAAATACCAATTATGCTGCACTCCACAGTGCTCTTAGGGACATCATTTAATCCATTAATATGAAGCAAAATGAAGTGAGGCAGCACAACCTAACCTAACACTGTCACATCCAACTTAAGCATGTGTAGAAAAATTGGGTTTGTGGAAATAGTGCAGCATAAATTTGCATTTACAAGGTGTATATTTAGAATAAAGTAAATAACTGACACAGGGCCATATGTATTAAGTGAAAATTAGAGCACACCAACTGCACGATAGGGAACAAAGTCAAATTGATTTAACTGGGTCTTTTAAGCCCTTAAAGGAAAGGAAACTTTTGTTATGAATATATATATATATATATATATATATATATATATATATATATATATATATACTAGTTGAACAGCCCGTTACACAGGCCACAGTGCCACTGTCACCCGGTCGCGGAACAGTCATGTGCAGTAGAGACTGCCCGCGCCACGGGTGATACAGAGCTGGAGGCTCCTTCGGAGCGCCCAGCTCTGTTTCAGCCTCGGCGTGGGCAGTCTCTACTGCGCATGACTGCAGCACACGTATGTCGCGGCATTACACACGATTTAGCAAATTATTATATAGGATATATATATATTATATGGCTTTTCACATTGATTAAAATAATGGTACTGAGAGGTGCATATTTCCATAGTTATTACAGTTTAAACTTGTGTTGTTTGTTATTGTATTTTCATTAACAGTGCCCTCTAGTGGCCATATTCCAATCCAAATAGATATTCTGTTACATTGTATTTGAGATGAAAGTCAATGACAAACAGTTCTCCACAGAATGTGATACAAACTGCTATGTTGTCAGTTAGAACTTTCAGTAAGTAAATGTACTGTAAATTAATTTTATTGTTATACTATTTTATTAAAACCGCTGAAAGCAGTGAGAGTATCCTTGTTTTACTCAGCAGGAAAAGTTTTAGAAAATATAAATTTTCACTAAAAAAAAAAGTTTACTGCTCCTTTAAATTTTAGAGAGGTCTTCATAAGTTAGATCTTTATCGTTATAGTAAAACATCCCTGTAGTATGAGTTAGATGCAGAATGGTTAATCAGCAACAAATATTACATCCAAGTGTAATGTTGTTATGCAGATAGGAAGGTATGCAACAGGAGTGTAATATATCCAATAGATAGTATTCAGGAGTCAGTAGTAATGGAAAATGGAGACTTATATGGGCATAAAATAGTTAATCCACTAACCATTCAGGAGTCTTCTCTAGTATTTAAAGGGTTAAAAGACATTTAAATCTACAGATACTGGTAACATAATTGCTCTTAGTGACAGTCACAAAAAAGACATAATGTAGCAGTCAATAAAATATTCTTTTCTCTCCCAAGTGCAATGATGATTATTATATTTTTCCTGCAGCCTCTATTGTGGCATCCCGCAAATGATTGGCTCCACACACATCTCCGGGTAATGGAATGGCAACGGGCTAACTTTATTTAAATTGTCAGGGTAGGGCTTGGAGTCACTTGTAATGCCAGTATGGCTCTTACTAACCAGCAGCTCTTTACAGTGCTCCCGCACTCTCGGCACCTCTACTCCACTCCTGCTCGCCAACAATAACAATTTCAGGGCAGCTCACTTATATCTCCCCACTTATGGCCCGTTAGCCTCTCTGTGCCACCCAACATCCAGCTCACTCAAACTCTGTTATAGAGGTTACTAGAGTACTACTCCATGCCACTGCATTGCACTTCTCCCTTTCCTGAAACGACAGAACAGAAAACATATAGACACACAAAAGAAAACAGGAGAAGGGACAGAAAGATATGGAGAATCATTATGGTTGCCTCCAACTGTGGAGAACTTCATCTGGCTCTCATCTCACTGGTAGGCATGTTGTTCTGACTGGTCTTGAACTGCCAGAAGGGTTTGGGACCCCGTCAAGAGTTTTTGAGGGTGGCACTGTGGTAGGTGGTATCACAGAAAGATTTCAAATAGAGAAAGACCAGTGGAATCTCTGGGTTTGATCAAGTCGGTTAGCTGTGTAGAGGGCCAGGCGTCATCAGGGGTTATGCAGTAAGGTATGATAAAGTGATATCACTTCTCCAGTTCCTATGTTATTCTATGGAGCCAATGCACTACGATCTTTCCCTCTTGAAAAATCTTAGTGCATAGGCTCCTTAAAATATTACAGGAACTGGAGATGTTACCTCCCCTATATCTTCTCTTTATCGCATGTTAGTGCATTTCCCCCAAGACATTCTTGTGTTGAGCCTCATGGGGTAAGTGAAGACAAAGTAGGAGAACAAGGGAGCAGTTGATCTATATATATTTTCCATAGAGAGCCTTGATCAGCCTTAACCAAATATGTGTGAGATCCTAGTGCTCATACCATCAAGCCAGCAACCCATCGCTGATCTCCTTGATAACAGCCAGCCCAAACCCTTTCTTGTCTAAAGAAAGAGCGGCCAATGACATGATTGAACATCTAAGATTGGTGATGCCGGACTGTCAGGGAGATATCTAGCTTCAAAGCATCCAGTTTCTTGTGATGAGGAGGACAGCCAAACAGAAGCAAGAGCCAAAGAGAGCCCAGTGGTGGCATGCAGTGTTGAGTGGTAAGCAGTGAGGAACTCTTGGAGGGTCGTGGTGACGTTGTCAGATGATGATGCAGCCAATAGAACAGATTTAAGTGTTTGGACCAAACATTACGCTTGGCTGTTGGTCTCTGGCTGATATGGAGCAGACGTATGATGCCTGACACTGATGGAAGCAAGATAGGCCTGAAAACTGTGAGCTGTAAATCGAGGGCCATTATTGGTCACAAAGTGCCGTGTAAGGCCGCAGATAGCAAAATAGTTTTTCAAGACCTGTTTGGCTGCTGCTGTGACAGAGTGTCACGGGGTGACTCTGGAATAACAGCACTGACAAGTACAAATACAGTAAAATTATCTTTATTGAGAAATAGAACAACATAAAATATATAGCACTTCTCCAACCCTCACAGGGCCAGGTGTAAGGACAGTGACTGGGCACCTCCTCAACCCTCACAGGGCAGGTTAGGATAAGGCACAGGATCACCTGACTGAAAGGAGGCAAGTAGACTCTGACAGAATATATTTACTAGCAGCAAGGATGGTAATAGCTACTAGTACAGGAGCAGCTGTCAAGCTCCTGGGAACAGCAGGAACTTCCCCTAGTACGCTAGGGTGTATCAGAGCAGAGACAGATCTCCCTAGAACGCTAGGGTAACCCAACAGGCAGCGAGAATTAAGGATCCCTAGAATGCTAGGGTAACCAAATAGGCAATGGTAACAGAAGCTCCCTAGAATGCTAGTGTAACCAGACAGGCAGTGGTAACTGAAACTCCCTAGAATGCTAGGGTAGCTGTACAGGCAGTGATGACTGAGACTCCCTAGAACGCTAGGGTAGCCGGACAGGCAGTGGTGACTGAGGCTCCCTAGAAAGCTAGAGTAACCAGACAGGCAGTGGTAACTGAGACTCCCTAGAACTTTAGGGTAGCCATACAGGCAGTGATGACTGAGACTCCCTAGAACGCTAGGGTGAACCAACATGCAACAGTGACTAATAACCCTAGCACACTAGGGTACCCAATGGCACAGAGCGGACTTGTAAGCAGCAGGAAGGCCAGTAGCACAGACTGACCCAAACTGAGTACCACTCGGATGGAGGAAATACCAGAGCACGGAGAATGCGGGCGGAAACAGTAGGCCAAGGGTATAGAGGATCGATAGTCAGCCAGATCCGGGTAGTATGGAGAGGATAGTCAGCTAAAAGCCAAGAGTCAGAGCGGGTAGTCAGCCAGAGACAGGAGTCAAACCGGAGCGGGTAGTCAGCCAGAGCCAGGAGTCAAACCGGAGCGAAGAACTAGTCAGGGATCAAAGGAGCCGAAGTCAAACGTTGCCAGGGGTCATACACAGGAATCGAGCATCGGAATCACAAGAGCTATAGAGCACAAGTACACCACGAAAGGGCAAATGAGTAAAGGCAGGCTGAGGCCTATATGGCCTAGCAAGTAGGTGGAGACTCAATCTGGCAATTACTGGTGACCAATAAGAATAGCGAATGTGCTTCTGCGCGACAACCAGGAAGTATAGGAATGTCGCCTGCAAACACAGCGTCGCTAAAGGCAATCACGGGCACCATGATAGTACCCCACCTTAATGATCTCTCCCCCGCGGAAGAGAACCAACTTTATTAGGAAATTTAGCATGGAATCTGCATAGCAGAACAGAAGCGTGAATATCAGACTGATTCACCCAGGAACGCTCTTCAGGGTCATAGCCTTTCCAATGTACAAAATACTGAATGCACCCACAGACTCTACGGGAGTCCAGAATGCTTTGGATTTCATACTCCTCGTGGTCTTGAATGCGCACAGGACCTGGCACCACTGGAGTAGAAGTGTAGCGATTATAGACCAAAGGCTTCAACAGGGAAACATGGAATACATTGTGAATGCGCATACCCACAGGAAGATCCAAGGCATAAGTGACAGGGTTCACTCTGCGAAGTACCCGGTATGGACCTACAAAATATGGAGCCAGCTTATTGCAAGGTACTTGGAGATTCAGGTTTCTGGAGGACAGCCAACTCTATCCCCAACTTGGAAAACAGGAGCAGGACGCCTCCTGCAGTCTGCACGCCTCTGATAGCACTCTGAGGACCTTCTCAGGGTATTCTGAATCTGTGCCCATGTGGAGCGGAGCTGCCCAATATGCTCATCCAGAGCCGGAATGTCTTGCGCCAGAAAGGAGTCCGGGAGCAGCAATGGTTGGAACCCATAGTTGATCAGAAAGGGAGAGCTCCCAGAGGAGGAGTTTATGGCACAATTCCTGGCAAACTCAGCCCACGGCAACAGGTCAGCCTAGTTATCATGATGGTCAGAGATAAAACAGCACAAGAATTGTTCCAACTCCTGGTTGGATCTTTCAGCAGCACTATTTGTCTGGGGGTGGTAGGCCGAGGAAAATGACAGTTAAATGCCCATCTGGTCACAGAAGGCCTCCAGAACCTAGACACGAACTACTCCCACAGTCAGAGCCCAATACCTTGGGTACTCCGTGGAGTCAGAATACCTCCCTAGCAAACACCACAGCCAATTCTTTGGAGGAAGGTAGTCCCTGGAGAGGGACAAAATGAGCCATTTTGGAGAAATGGTCCATTATCATTAGTATGACTGTACACCCCTTGTCAATACTAATATTACTGTGTTGAATGTTCCACCAGCGAGCATGTCTTCATTTAAGCAGGACAAACATAAAGGAGATCCAAAGTGCTAGAGCTGCAATCCGGTCCCCTAAAAATAGGAGCCTTAAAAATGAGGCACTCATACAGATTACCAATATATAACAAACTTTATTATCACCATATGTCATAATAGAGATAACATAAAAACATTTAAAAACTGTGGACAGGCTGTGCAAATAAGTCTAAGAATAGACTTCCCTATATTGTTGTGTATAGATAAACATACTATGTGCCTACTTTATAAGTGCTACAATCCTGTGTTTCAAACATCAAAAACAAAGTGCAAGGTGCAAACTCCACTATAAGAATAAATAAATGGAAAAATATGCAGGAATATAATTATCCATAATTATAAGTACAAATGTACAGGTCACAAGGTACAGCCGGTCATCACATCCACAACTCAACGCGTATCGCCTTTCACATGGCTTTGTCAGTGGTAATGACACTATGGGTGTGATGACCGGCTGTGCCTTATGACCTGTATGAATGTAAGGTTAGGCACTTGGGCTGCAGAAACAAACATGCTACATCTATATATATAAAAGAAGACTTCTGTGTGCCTGGCAAACACACCCAGGGGTGGTATTAAGGAGGAGTTACTGTTCCCATTGGGTGATTCAGTCATGCAGGGAGTTGGCCCGCCCCCACTATGCAGCCCGCCCACCACTATCAAAGTCAGAAAAAAACAATATGGCTGCCATTTGCTCCTACACCACAGACAAACACACATGCCCCACTCACACACACACACCACCACACACACACATATGCCCCACTCACACAGCACCAAACAGACATGCTCCCACTTACACACACAGCACCACATACACACACAAAGCCAGAAATAAATATGGCTGACACACACACACAGTCACTCACCCTGACTCCCAGTGGCCTCAGCAGGACCTGTAGTGCAGCACCAGGGGAACAAAATGGCACTCAAAGGGTTAAGGTAGGCCCTCTGCTGAATTATTTCTTCACTGTCATCATTTGCTATGCAAGACACAGGACAGACAGCCATCAGGTACACACTTAACCCACTGACTGCCACAGGGTTGTGTATCAAGTTTTACCCCTCAGGGAGTGTGTTCAAACCCCTTACACTGTAAACTTGCATTTCCCTCCCACTTCTCCTCCTTCCACAGCCTATTACTAACACTTTTCCACATTTATCTTAAGCCCCGCCCCCTACTCATGATTAAGCCCCGCCCACTGTTAACCCAAATTGCTCCATTGCTCTCTCCACATCAGCAGCACATGAGGGACTCCACAATTAAAAGTTCCAAGGTATAACACACACATGCCCCACTCACACAGCACCAAACACCCATACACACACACACAAAGCCAGAAAGAAAGATGGCTGACACACAGTCACTCACACTGACTCCCAGTGGCCTCAGCAGGACCTGTACTACAGCCACTGAGGAACAAAATGGCACTCAAAGGGTTAAGGTAGGCCCTCATTGCTCAGTTATTTCTTCACTGTCATCATTTGCCATGCAAGACACAGGACAGACAGCCATCAGGTACACACTTAACTCAATGACTGCCACAGAGTTGTGTATCAAGTTTTACCCCTCAGGGAGTGTGTTCAAACCCCTCACACTGTAAACTTGCATTTCCCTCCCACTTCTCCTCCTTCCCCAGCCTATTACTAACACTTTTTCACATGTATGTTAAGCCCCGCCCCCTACTCGCGATTAAGCCCCGCCCCCTTTTACACCACATTGCCCCATTTGTCTCTACACATCAGCACCACATCAGTCCCCTCTAGGGACTCCACAAGTCCGTTTTCCCAGGTATGAATACATTTTCCACTGCTATTTAACTCTAACATGCCTCTCTATATCTTAACACTTTGACTGCCAGAGGGGTGCACAACTCATGAGTGCATGTGTTTCTGCTCATATATATTGCGTGTGTCTGTGTGTGTGTGTGTGTGTGTACATCTATGTTACATATGTGTGTCTATGTGTGCATCTCCAGTGTGTCTGTGTGTACATGTCTTTTGCATGTCTCTGCAGCTCACTGTGTGTATGTGCATACCTCCCAACATTTCACATGGCCAAAGAGGGACACTGTAGTTTTAGGTGATATTGTTGGGGGTGTGGCTGGTGGGCGGGGCATTCGTAAGAATTTTTAGGTTATTTCATTACCTATTACTGACTATTTATGTAACTGAATAAATGATTTAGTGCGAGACTAAAGTATTTTCTTTGCACAGACTAATGTATAAGCACATATACTGACGTTTATTGCTTTATTGCTGTAGAGCAAAGTAATACACGCCACACAGTCAGGGCTGGTGCAAGGATTTTTGCCACCCTAGGCAAAACCTAATTTTGCCGCCCATTTCGCTCGCCCCTTGTGTCCCACCCCTTTATACCCTGCCTACTTATACCCCACCTCTTTTCATGATTATCCTCTCTCTGCCCCCTGAGCCACTCTGCCCCTGGTCTGGAGATGCCTGTAAGAGATGCCCCCCACCAGCTCCAACTTGCCCCTTATCAGCTTCACTTTGGCCCACCAGCTCCACTTTGCCACCATCAGATCCAACTTGCCACCATCAGCTCCACTTTGCCCCCCATCCACTCCAACTTGCCCCCATCAGCTCCACTTTGCCCCCCATCCGCTCTAACGTGCCCCCACCAGCTCCACTTTGCCCCCCATCTGCTCTAACGTGCCCCCACCAGCTCCACTTTGCCCCCTCAGCTCCACTTTGCCCCCATCAGCTCCACTCTGACCCCCATCCTCTTCAACTTACCCCCATCAGCTCCACCTTGCCCCCCATCCGCTCTAACTTGCCCCCCATTCCCCCCAACTTGCCCCCCATCCGCTCCAACTTGCCCCCACCAGCTCCAACTTGCCCCCACCAGCTCCACTATGCCCCCCATCCGCTCCAACTTGCCCCCCCATCCGCTCCACTTTGCCCCCCCTTCAGCTCCACTTTGCCCCCCTCAGCTCCAACTTGCCCACCCTCAGCTCCACTTTGACCCTCATCCGCTCCACTTTGCCCCCATCAGCTCCAACTTGCCCCCACCAGCTCCACTATGCCCCCTCAGCTCCAGCTTTCCCCTAACAGCTCCAACTTGCCCCCATCATCTCCACTTTGCCCCACATCCGCTCCAACTTGCGCCCTCAGCTCCACTATGCCCCTTCAGTTCCAACTTGCCCCCCATCACGTACCTGTAGCTCCCGCGCAGTCTTCTCTTCAGTAACGCAGAGCTCGGCGGGAGATCATGACTCCCAGCGCGCTCTGCATTACTAAAGATCCGACCAGATGAGGGAGCGCTGTAGCAACACAGACCTGACTGTGTTGTGCTTCCCTGCGTGGTGTGTGCGGGCGCAGCTCTTCTCCGTTACATGCCCGCACCCCCAGTACGTGTGCGCCCTAGGCCGGCGCCTACCTTGCCTATAGGTGGAGCCGGCCCTGCACACAGTCTGACCTCCTAAAAAGAGGGACAACAGGGTGGGAAAGAGGGACAGAGGGATTTGGCCCTGAAAGAGGGACTGTCCCTCCTAAAGAGGGACACTTGGGATGTATGGTATGTGCCTGCCTGTATGTTGCATATGTCTGTGTTTATCAGTGTGTCTGCATTTCACACACGTGCGCCCAATGGTCATAACATGACGGGCAACGCCGTCCCACGTTGCTAGTATACACTAAAGGGAAAAATACTTGGGGAATACTTGTTAGAGAAAGATTTGGGACTGATAGACAACAGACTTCACAGCAGTGTGCGTTGCCAATAAAGAACTATCCTGTAAAAAAAGGGGTATAGATACATGGGATGGGAATATAATTCTGTCTCTGTATAAATCCTTTGTAAAGCCACATCTGGAATATGGAGTACAGTTTTGGGCACCAGTTCTTAAACAACATTATTGATCTGGAAAAAGCACAGAGACATGAAACAGAACTGATAAATTGATTGGAGGATCTAAAGGAAGACCAGCCCAAATGAGTTTGTTTACATTAGAGAAGTGACATCTATGGGGTGATATGATTGTCCTTTACAAATATATTCAAGGTCAGTATAGAGAACTCTCTAAGGGGTTGAGCAAAAACAGGAGGTCATCCATTAAGACTAGTACATAAGTAAAGTAAAACTGCCTAGAATCATCATTTTTTCATGTTTACATTTTTTGTACATTTATGTCCTTGACATAGAGCTCACTGGATCAGTTTGCAGAGATCTTTCTGTCAGGGAACATACAAGCAGGTTTACGGATACAACATAAAATGAATACACAGTAAATAAGAGAGTATACAGAGCATTCAGTGCTGCTGGAAGAATTCAAAATTGTCTTACATCCTGCCTTGATGGCCTATTGACCAAAAAACCTGTGCACACTGAAATACAGGTAGCTCAATGTCAAGGACATATAATTGAAAACAAATTAGGGGAAGATGGAAAAGCTAATATGTATAGGCAAACTGACTGTACAAATTAAGTAAATCCAGAAAATGTAAAGTAAAAAAAAGGGTTACTAATCATTATTCTCTACTAATCTGACAGCTAAGGTAACCCCTTGAGAACCAGATATGTGTGCAATCCATTGCGATGTGTTGCATACCCCTCTGGTCCTATTTGGGTTAAAGACATGAAGAAATTGTAATGGGAAATTGCTAACAATGCCCTATTTATTTTTTTATGGCAACAGTCAGCGGGTATCAGTCAGGATGATAAGGTAGGGTAATTTATTCTAATAGATTCAGAAGGCCATCGTTTCATGACATTTTACACTTTAAATTGTGGCCTGTATGAAGTTTCTTGAGGACTGCTTTGAGAAACACTAGAGTAGACCACTTAGCAATTAAACATATATATTAAACTAGTGTAAAAGCCCGTATACATGGGCCAAGGTCCATGCGATGTTAAGAGGCCGGTCCTGCTCTGCGTCCTGCCTCCAATGCAGTCATACACTGTAGAGACTGCCCGAAAGCACAGAATGCTCCCAGCACAGAACTCCCAGCATTCCTACACCTCCCAGCATTCTGTGCGTTCGGGCAGTCTTTACTGCGCATGACGGCTTCTGACAAACATTCTAGCAAATTATTATATAGGATAACTTATCAGTGCCCTTGGCTTTCTTAAACAGATTTAATCATGCTTCAAGTGATCATTTTAATTCATCCTTGTTAATTTTTAATATAAGCATTAATTGTACTTATTCCTCCAGTGCTTTTTTGGAAATTTAGCTTTAACCCTTTGAGTGCCAGAGGGTACGCAATGTGTTGCGTACCTCTCTGGCTCTCAAAGGGATAAGAGAAACAGAAGTGAAAACAAGGCCAAGCATTTTGCCTTGGTAAGCGACGGATGTTGAAACACATGCAATAATATAATTTAGAGAAATAATTTAAAATATATTAAAAGCATTTTAAAATGTAATGCATCATTCATATTCCATTAACCCTCTGAGTGGCTGAGACATATCCAACGCTTTGCTCTGCTCTGGCACTCAAAATTATGTCACCCAAATGAATCATATCTGAGAGTGTGTTAAAATGGCTACATCTTATTATCAGACTAGCTTTAAAGCCCATGTACACTGGCCAACACTAGTGGCACTGCAGTCATGCGCAGTACTGACTGTCCGAACGCGCCGCGGCTGATACGGAGGGGGGTGCTCAAAATTCAGACCGCAGTCCGCTCTGCGCAGAGAGGACTCCGGACATGGTGCGCAGAGAGGACTCCGGTCTGAATTTGGAGCACCCCGCTCCATATCAGCCACAGTGCGGGTAGTCTGTACTGTGCATGACTGCAGGGCGCGCAGCCCTCTCTACTGCACATGATGGCTTCTGACAAACATCCTTAGTGAATTATAATATAGGATGAAGTCCAGGCCACACCTATATAAGCTGATAACATGACTCGATTACAGATCTGTGATTCATTTCTTAAAAAGACAAAACAAACAGTAAATCTATTTTCAGTGTTATTGATTATGTAATTTAACCCTTTGATTGTAAAGCAATGCTTTGTGTGCCCATCTGGCATGCACAGGGATAAATGTTACCAATTAAATCACATAGTTTGGAATCAAAAATTATTAACCTCTTGAATACTAGAGTGGTCTCCATTTCAATGCACTGAAAAGATCCATTAAAGGGATAACAGTATTTATCCCTTTAATTACTTAATGCATAGACTGTTCTCCCCATACCTCTGAGTATAGAAAAATAATATTATTCGCTTTGGATGGATTCAGAATTCATGTTCTGTTGCATGCTTGGATACTTTGGAACTGGTTTGGTACCCTACAATCCTCATCATCCCACATGGGAACTGTAGTCCTCAACAGCTGGAGAGCCTCAGGTTGCTAAGTCCTGCTCTATATATTTAAATTCAATGAGACGTTTAATCAATTCAGTCCACAATATTTTTTTCATATAAGAAGCTTCCTTAAGTGCCTTTAGGAGTATCACTTTACACAAGAAATCTATAGGACAAATCTATCACACCGTCCTTTTTTGCTCAGTCAGTTCCTTGAAGATGAGGCGCAGAGGGCCTGAATTATATTCATACAGGGAAGCCCTTGCCTGGGTGGTGGATATTGCAGATCAAACTATTGTCCTGTCCTTTTGTTCATTCAGTCCCTTGGGGGCTGAGGGGCAGAGGACCTAAATCTTCATCAAGACAATCTACAGGAGTGGGACGTTCATCAGGACTCCGTGTCATAGTGACATAGTTACAGCTGTTGAGGCTGAAGACATGACTCCAAATGGCAGTCAGATATTTCCCTGGATCAACAAACCTATCTGCTTTGGTGCCAACTGTCATAATATATTTGTAAATGGTAAACATATCACCCCTTAGAGTGATGTGTCTTTTCTAAAGTAAACAACCTCAGTTTGGCTAGTCACACTTTATAAAGCAGATCATCCAATCCCTCTATAAGTTGTTTTGCATATCTAGGCACATTTTGCCCAAAACTGTACGCCATATTCTAGATGAGGCTTTACCAAGGATTTATATAGAGGTATAATTATATTTTCATCCCATGTATCTTTACCTCTTTTTATACAGAATAGTACCCTATTTGCTATTGCAGAAGCTCAGTGACCCTTCATATGCATTTGTGCTTCTCACTCCTTTGGGGTAAGAGGACAAAGTATTCATTGCAGGTCACAATGAGTACAGGCATTAACATTATGTATTATTTAGCTTTTGTGTAATCTATACATGTATTTGTATGTGTGTACCTTTAAGACAAGTGATTTCCTTGGGAAACACTGTTTACTGTGCTTCATCCTCTTAGGGAGGGGGATAATCTGATAACATGACTATTTGGTTGATTCCTGGTAAGACTGTGTATGATCACAATAATAATGCATGCTTTTGTGTACAGGCACTTACTTTTATTCAGATCAGAGTGGCTATGATCTTGGAGCAGGGTTTTGAATGCCATTCCATTGCCTCCATAGGATCTCCCCGGTGTATTGCTTAAGGTAGTTTTGTGCCTTTTTGAACTCATCTTGTAAGAAGTCGAAAATCTCATAAGATGATGCAACGAATATCCCCCAGTGACTTTCCTGTTAACCTCTTATGGAATCCTGAATTCTGTAAGACAAGCCATATCATCAAGTACTTTCAAATAAGAAGCAGGCTTTTATTTGACAGTGATTTTTGATCATTCCTTTTAGCTTCTGGGAAGAGAATCTATTTTCTTCAGTCTTCCTTCCTTATTTTTCTTTCAACTTGCATCAAGTCAGAGTACAGATAGGAGTATAAGCCTAGAGGCAGCATAGCTTCTTCTACTGACTCTGCTTGTAACACTTGAGGGGTTAAACTGTCTGAGACCCAGTTCATCTCCTGTGATGTGCTTGCTACAGCTTTTCCTGGTGCCTCAGCCATTAGAAATGGAAAAATTGCCCCACCTATGCAAGAACCTGAGTGGGCCAGAGCTCTTCCGGGTTCTATTGCCAACTTTTAGGATACAATTTGGAGTAAATGTCCAGCTGATCTTCCTCAGGCTTCCAGGAAAAGAATGGTTTCAGTAGCCAATAGCGATCCTTCTCTATGTATATCAGACTTTTCTTCCAGAACAGATGATGAAGGGTCTATGTAAACCTCGATTTCAGCCATTTTGGAGGTTTTATGGGTATCTGAATTCAGCTAACAGATTGAACCAACAAAAACTGTTTAAGAGAGCAAAAATATCTTCCTTCTTCTTTCTTACCTATGAACAGTTGGATCAAATTATTTTGGAGGAGTAGCAACCCCCTGATTGGGTGTTATCCATTTCTAAGAATTTTGCTTTTCCTGAGGAGAGGGTTGGCTTGGGATCCGCACCCCAAATATGAATTCATCAGTATTCTGTCTACCCAAACTCAATACTATTCCAATGCAAAATGCAGTAGCACTCAAAGACCCTGTAAATAAAAATAAAAATGATTAAATTCTTAAACATGTGTTCTCTGGAGCAGGATCAATTATCCATCTGGCATTTGCTACAGCATGGGCTTGCTGAGCTATGGAAGCATGGCAGGACCATACAGGAAAATGTCCCTAGAACAGAACTTAATACTTACAGGATCCCACAGTCTACAGTGAGGAAGCAGCCCTGGAAATTGCCAAAATGGCAACCAAGTGCTCTGCCATAGCCATAGCTTCCTAACATACATTATTACCATCTCAACAACTGGCGTTCCTTGACCTTGTCTTCAATACATCCCTTCAGAAAGTGTTTTTGCCATCATGCAACACAGTGTCCTTCCAAGCCAAAGTCCCCAACATGCTAGCCCATCATTATTCATCTGTAAGGAATTTTATGAAATTGAGAGGAATGATACTTTCTACCATAGAAGCAGTTCTATATGCTCAGTTCTATCTAAGACCATTGCTACAGAATATACTCTAACATTGGAACAAGTATTCTCATCATCTTCACCAGAAGGTGATCTTGTCAGAAGTCACTCCACTGGTGGCTGAGGACTCCAGCTGTGACAAGCGGATATGCCATTTCCAATCATGGATGGGAAGGTGGTAACAACCAATGCCAGTCGACTAGGCTAGACAGCAATGTTCGCTCGCCACTCTGCTCAAGGTCTTTGGTCCCCAGCAGAAGTATCTCTTCAGATCAACATTTGGGAACTGAGCCACATTCAACAGTCTTGCAACCTGGATGACCCTTTTAAAGGAACTTCCAGTTTGAATACAATCAAACAATGCTTCATCGCTAACCTGCATCAACTATCAAGGTGGCACCAGGAGCCAAGCCACCTGATCAGAAGTGACAAAAAATCTACCATGGGTAGAAGAAAACATTCCAGTACTATCAGTTGTTTACATCCCAGGAGTAGACAACTGATAGGTGGATTATCTCAGAAGACAGACCCTGTATCTGGGAGAATGGGAAATGAATCAGAAAATATCAATCACAGATTGCTGAGAAATACTTAAAGGGACAGTATTACTTCAAAATTACTATCCCTCATATTGTAGCCCTTAATAAACTGAGTTAAATGACACCAGCGGCATCTCTCAAACCTTTATGGTTTAAGAGATAGCCGCTTTCAAAGTTTCCTCTCCCCTGCTGTCAGCGTTCTGCTGCCAGCAGGAGAATCTGGTCTCTGAATCAAGTGGAGGCTCTTCAGCAGAGCCGATATCTCGTTATGGAAGGAAAAATGATTGATTGAAGGATTCTCGTCTGACACAGCTTATTCCTGAGTTATAGCCCACTCTTCATGTTCAGTGAGTACTTCATGGATGCTGAAAAATCAGACATCTATGGATCCACTCTGTAAGACTACCTTGTCAATTGTTCATACCTTTACAAAAAGCACACGTAGAAGACTGTTTCGATGAATCATTTTTCCTTCCATAACGAGATATCGGCTCTGTTTAAGAGCCTCCGCCTGTCCCGGGACCGGATTCCCCTGCTGGCAGCAGAACGCTGACAGCAGGAAAGAGGAAACTTTGAAAGCGGCTATCTCTTAAACCATAAAGGTTTGAGAGATGCCGCTGGTGTCATTTAACTCAGTTTATTAAGGGCTACAATATGAGGGATAGTAATTCTGAAGTAATACTATCCCTTTAATGGCCGTCCAACCCAACTCAAAACATCCAAACGTTTTTGCAAAAACAAGAGATCCAAAGGCAGTGGCAGTGGATGTCATGGCGACCATGGTAACAAACCTTAGTATTTGTATTTCCTCCAGTTGTCATGATTCTTCCAGTTGTCCTGATTACCACAATTCTCTCAAAAATCAAGAAAGAACAGACCCTCACTCTATTTGCCCCATTTTGGCCAAAAAGGGCATGGTTTAATAATCTTCAAGCAGTGTCCATAGAAGATCCTTGGTGTCCCATTCAGCACCCCAATCTAATTTGTTTTTTTGTGATCAACTTGAACTTGATCCTATAAAACGTAACCCTTTGAGTGCCAGAGGGGTACGGAACGCATTGCTTTGCAATGCTTCCGTACCTCTCTGGCACTCAAAGGGTTAAACTTACCTATATTCTTGACTTTTTACAAGCTGGTCTTGATAAGGGCTTAAAAATAAGATCTTGCTCATTTTGTTTCAAACGAAAATTGACAAGATTCCTGAAGTTCAGACATTTGTACAAGAATTGTTTTACATCATCTCCCATTTAAGGGCACTTGTGGGATTTGAATTTGGTCTAGGAAGTCATCACCCTTCGATCCACTATCTTCAGTCTCCATCAAACACCTGACGTGTAAGACTTTTTTTTCACATTGTTATTTCTTCAACAAGACAAGTTTCAGAACTTGGAGCTTTGTCCTCTTCATACACTGTCTTCCATCAGGTTAAAGTGGTTTTATGGACTGTTCCTGAATTTCAGCCTGAAGAAGTTTACTCCTTTCAGATCAATCAAGAATCAGTCCACCCCTCCTTATGCCCTAAAGCATGCAATCATAAGGAGTCTTTCCTTCATGCAGAAGTTAGATGCTTTAAATACTATTTAGGAGCAACAGACTCTCTTAGGCAAACTGATTTCTTGTTTACTATCCCAGAAGGATTCTCGTCTGACACAGCTTATTCCTGAGTTATAGCCCACTCTTCATGTTCAGTGAGTACTTCATGGATGCTGAAAAATCAGACATCTATGGATCCACTCTGTAAGACTACCTTGTCAATTGTTCATACCTTTACAAAAATTCACAGTGTAATGTTTTTGCATCCCAAGATGCTAGTTTTACAGACCGCAGTTCTCCAGTTTTCTCTCTCTCCCTGTATTATTGGGACTGCTTTGGGACATCCCAACTGGTCCCTGCATCTCTCACTTGACTCTAGAGTCCGATTGATGGATGCAGGGCATACTACACTAAGAATTTTTTTCCAACTATTTTTGGGTTGTGATGCCCTGCTGTTTATTGGCGCCTCTGTCTATGATGTCCTTACCGCTCATCAGCTTTGTGTCATGGTTCCCAGGAATTAACCAGTAAGGTAAAAGTCAGTAAGGTAAAATAAAACAATCTTTTATTAGAAAAATCACAGTAATGCACGTAAACAGATAACACACCCAGGGTGATCAAAGAGGCCAGCACTGTATCAGAAATAGTAGTCTGCCAATAGATCCACCACACTGTCCGAGACTAGGACTCAGCCCACTGGAGCCTCGAGTTAATTTGGAATGCCCAAAGGACTCAGCCTGCAGTCAGTAAGCTAGGAGTCTGATAGAGCCCCAGGTCTGCACTAGGATGGGTGTCTGTGGAGTGGGGACCAACACATGGAGGAAACAGTCAGAGCCCCCTAGTCAGCACCAGAAAGGATAGTCAGACAAGCCGGGTCATACATGGAGCGGGTAGACAGCCAGAGCCACAGGATTGCACCAGGTAGGTTATCCACTGAAGTTTTGGTGTGCTGGATGAGCAGTGCACAGAGCCCCAGTTGACTACCAGAGGGGGTAGTCAGACAAGCCAGGTCATACATGGTGCGGGTAGTCAGCCAGAGCCACAGGTTTGCACCACAAAGGATGTCTAAGCCAAATCGGAATGCACAAGGATAATGGACAGACAGAGCCACAGGTCAACAACAGGATGGATGGTCAGACAGGCCGGGTCATACATAGTTCAGGTAGTCAGCCAGAGCCACAGGTCCACACCAGATTGGGTGTCCACTACACAAAGGGAGCAGGCAAAAGAGTAGTCAGACAGAACCACAGGTCAGCACCAGAATGGATGGTCAGACAAGCCAGGTCATACACAGAGCCCAAGGGAAACAGAAGTGTATTGTACAACAACGCAAGGGCAACTGAGTCAGGACTCAGTCTGCCCTTTAAACCCCCTCCTCAGGAAGTAGGTAGGAGGAGCAGCTCAGAGGGAGGAAGTAGTTAGGAGGAGATTATAGGAATCAAACATATAAAACAGAGGCCTGCTGCAAGCTTGAAGCCTCGCTCCTGCAGATGATGCATCTAGCTTTGATGTGTCCAACCATGCATCATTCCGGTGACATCCGTGTGGCATGGACGGCCGGTGACGCCAAAGCGTCATTTTGAGCAGCAGCGCTGGAACCAAGGTAATCTGTAACACTTTGCTATACATAAACTGACCTAGCTGGCTGTGGGAAGCACTATATAGGGCAGAATGTGGAAACATAGAAACACAGAATTTGATGGCAGATAAGAACCATTCGGCCCATCTAGTCTGCGCATTTTTCTACTGTAAAAACCTCAAACCTTTTTTGGTCCTTGGTCTTTTCTTACATTAAGGACAGCCTTATGCTTATCCCATGCATGTTTAAATTCTGTCACTGTATTAACTTCTGCCGGTAGGCTATTCCACTTATCTACTACCCTCCCAGTGAAGAAAACTTCCTTACTTTACATCTAAACCTGTGTCCCTCTAGTTTTAGACTATGGCCTATTGTCCTAACATTTTTACTCCTTTGAAATATACTTCCATTGTGCACTTTGTTAAATCCCCTCATGTATTTGAATGTTTCAATCTTATTCCTTCTCTTTCTTCTCTCCTCCAAGCTATACATGTTCAGATCCTTTAGTATATCCTGATTTCTTTTCCTGTAAACCAGTCACCATTTTAGTAGCCCTTCTCTCCTCCAATACTGTACACGATACTCTAGGTGAGGTTTAACTAGAGATCTGTAGAGTGGCATGACCATTTCCCTTTTTCTGCTACTAATGTCCCTAGCTATACAACCCAGTACCCTGCCTGCATTCACCACAGCTTCATTATATTGCCTGCCTGCATTTAAGTCATTAGAAATAATTACTCCCAAATGCCTTTCTTCTGTTGTCTCTGACAGCACAGTACCCTTAATAGTATATTTTTCCTTTGGATTTTTATGTCCCAAGTGCATTATTTTACATTTATCTGTTAAACTGCATCTGCCACACTCTTGTCCATTCTTCTAATTTACCTAAATCATTTGTCATTTGACTTATTTCCCCTGGAATGTCTACCCTATTGCAGATCTTGGTATCATCTGCAAAAAGACATACCTTTCCTTGAAAACCTTTTGCAATATCAGTAATAAAATATTAAAAAGGAGATTCAACACTGAGTACCCTGTCTAAAATGCATCCTTTCACCACATTTAAGATATTATAGTGTCTCCTTTGCCAGTAGCTTATTTGCATATTGAAATTACCTTAATAAACCGTTTTTGTATTCCTGAGGGTGTTTTTAAATTTTAATGTGATAGATTTCCATAGGCATTACATTCAGAGCTGTTGCTACTGCCTCATTGTGTACAAACTCACCTTCTTGAGCTTAGCAAATTGTGGAATTTGACATTTCCCAGATTACAGTGTAAGTGTAGCATATTGATGCAGTGTGCTATATTTCCAGGTTATCTATATTTCACAGTTCTCCACATTTGTCGGTCCCCCATATTTCACAGTTCTCCAAAGGGCTCCTACTGGGAAGGACTGTTGCCTTGAGCCCGGTAGTCCACCTTTTCTAAAAAATGATTATTCTTGAAATGTATTATGTTTCTTAATTTTTGACTTTCTTCTCCCCCTCCTCAAAGCTATACATTTTAAGGTCTTCAAGTCTTTCTTCAAGTTTTTATTTTTTTATTGGGTATAATTTATTGTTATCCTTCTGAAAGTATATCCATTCATTTGTTTATGTCTTATTTATTAATCGCTCTAAGGTTTATACAGGTACACTGTGATCAAGTGGGCTTCTGTAACTTCTACCGTAATCAAGTGAGTGACTACATAATATATTGTGATCAAGTGGCTAAGCTTACTGTGATCAAATGGGTTATTACAAATTATACTGTGATCAAGTGGGTTACTTTAACTTGTATTGTGATCTAATGGGTTACTACAGCTTGTTATTGTGATCAAGTCAGGGCTTGTATGTCCTTCCAACACCTCCCCCCATCAACAAATTTTGTCCAGATTGATTCAACCAGAACCAACATTCTTTCAATATCAAATAGATACACAAACTGAATTGCTGATGTTTTGGTAATTTCTAATGATAATATTAAGTGTGATACCAACTTCCCAGGTGATATGACATTTGACCACTGCATATATAGTTTCCTCTCTCTTTTTGCAAGTTTTAAATATATGTATAACTATGTAAAATGCTGTGGGTGTGACTATGGAAATTGTGGTGGAGTGCTATGCTGAAACTACCTCCCCCTAGTAGTAACTTTATAATTCCCCATTTCCCTAGTCCTCTCCTTCTCTTTCTAAAATACTTCATAGTTACCAGAGACTCCTTCTCCTGATCTATTACAAAAGGAAAGGTGGGAGTAATGGACACTTAACTCTCCATTCATAAGTACAATTTAAGCAGCTGTCACATGACTGCAACATGAAATTATTTGAATGAATCTTTCTTGCTAATATATATATCTGCTTGTGGTGTTATGTGTACCAGAAGCAGAGATCCAGGGCACCAGTACTAATAAAAATTAAGCCAATTACCCTGCTCTCCTCTTTTAGTTCCATCTTATTGTCCTGAGGCATCAGTCAGTCTGCACATGCCCAGAGATAGTATAGTCTCTGGGCACTACGGTTGCCACCTTTTCTTCAAAAAAATACCGGCCATGGCATTCCCTCCATAGACTTAACATTGGACAGAAGCCACTTTTTTACTGGCCTGCCGGTAAAATACCTGCTGGGTGACAACCCTACTGGGCACATTCAGGGCACATTAGAAAAATGTCCCTCTCTGCAGCCTGACGGGATTGTCTGGAAGGCTCAGGGGGAAGAGGGAAATCAGGCCGGCCCATTGTATACAGGAGATTATTGATCGACTTCTTAGTTGAAAGCCTCCTGATTAGCCAGTTCAGATTTTCCAGGGTGCAGCTCAGTGCTAGATTGGTCATCCTGACCTCTGGAGGAGGAGAGGAGAGTTTCAGAGAATAAGTAAAAGGCAGGGACATTTATAAGTAGGCTGACCATACCTCACCTTTAAAAAGGAACACATAGGAAATAGGCATATTTCAGGAGTGCACCAAAATCAAAGAACCCTGTAGTATGCATTTTTCATGTGAGTCCCTTTTTAAAGGTGAGGTATGGTCAGCCTATTTATAAGGTTGATGTTGTGCTTTTGAACTCTGGTTTGTCATCTCAGGGTTGGCATAGGTGTCGGCTGTGCTCCAACTCCCCATGAAGCTTTAACATAAATAAATAAAATTGTGATTTCAGTCCTGCAGTCTGAACTGAGTTCTTTTCCATTTTAGCCCATTTTGTCTGAGTACAGCACAGGGCTTACTATAAAATCACCTAACAAGAAACATATTTAAAGGGAAAGTAATACTTAAGATGTAAAAAAAATATATGGTGTAGGGTTTATGTCCCCGGATAAAACAAGGGTACTCCCACTGCTGAGAGATATTTTGTTAAAAAATGATACCAACTCAAACTCAAACTTATTATGAACTGACACACTGGTTATTGCACCAAATTCATATGGAGGCATGTAATAGGCAGCTGCGGGATGGAGCCTGAATGGGAAGTGTAGATCTCCTATGGAGATTTATGGTCTACAGACGAGAGCTGTCCATAGGATGGTGTAGCAACAGCGCCACTGTAAATTTTCAGGCCACTGTGATATTGCACCTAAAATATTCAAGTTTGAGTTGTTAATTTTAATAAAATATCTCTCAGCAGTGGGAGTACCCTTATTTTACTCAGAGGGATAAACCCTACAACATATATTTTTTTACATTTTAAGCATTACTATCCCTTTAACCTTCATACTTCTCCCCTGATGAGCCAAGGAGTATGAACCACTGCAATAAATGTTTGGGACAGAGAAGGTTGTCTTAGGTATTAACCCTGTAGGGTTATCCAACACTTTGTGAAGCAAAGTGTTAGAGACTGGATCCACTAAAATGGAAAGGGCTCATCTTCATTTACATGGCATTTACTAAAAAGCCAGCATTAGCAAAATGATTTCACCTTGCAATGCACCAGATAATCCCAACAACTTTGGGTTAAAAAAATGCTTTATTCTTGAAAGTTTCCCAATTCACTGACACCACAGCCCTTGTACAGTGGTTGGAAACGGTCTTTTCAGTTGTTGGAGACTACTGCTCCCATCATCTCCAACCAGCATTTGGACAGTTTTCGAAGATTTCTGTAACACAGATTCTAGATCTTCACTTCCCATTCAGGCTCCATCCCACAGCTGCCTATTACATGCCTCCATATGAATTTGGTGCAATAACCAATGTGTCAGTTCATAATAATGCTGCCATAGCAACAGAGGATTTCAGGGACCTGTATCCATGGAGATTGGGTCTTAAAATCTTAGAGATTCTGAGTGCCTTGGTAAATAAATATGCAGCCACTACAGAAATGCAGAAAATATTTAATAAATATTGACTGTAACAGAAGTGATGTTGAGATCTGGAGCAGCATTCATTTTGTAAAATAAACACAAACATTATTTAACCATGTATTTCCTCATAGAGAACAGCTTAATTTGGCATTTTTAACCCTTTGAGAACAAAAAAGGTACTAGATAGAATAAACGGAGATTGCTACCACTAGAAATGGGTACATTTTTGGAGCAGATCAACTGCACCATAGGGGGAAAATGAACATTCTGCAAACTCCCATGCATTTAAAGGGATGGTAATTATTTTCATGTAAAAATATATATATATTGTAGGGTCCATCCCCCCCCCAAGTAAAACAAGAGGAGTCCCATTACTGGGATGTGTGTTATTCAAAAGTTATTGGATCTCAAACTTGAAGGTGCAATATTTCATTGCCCTGAAATTTTTCAGTGGTGCTGTTGCTACACCAGCCTGTGGAAGTTTATGGGTCAAATGACCAGACCTGTCCATAGGAATCTATGTTACATATTAAGTGTTACTATTGGTTTAAGCAATGCATTAGAGACTTCAAGGGATTAAAAGTCCCACTTAAAGCAATGGCAGTTTTAATTACCCCCCTATTGAGCAGCTCCTTTGGTCTAGAGTTGCACATATTTAGCTTATGGACCTTATTTGTCAAGAGGTGCAGTTCTGGAGCAAACCATCTGCACCGTTGGGATGAACAGAACATTCTACAAATTCCCATTGATTTTAACTACTTGAATGCTAGATACCTCTCCAAAGCACTGCTATACCGGTCATTTAAATCATTAGGAATGTTTCATTGTTCCTTATAATCCAATTCATTTCAGTTCTCAGAAGCAGGGATAGCCACCAACATGTTACATGACAGGCAATGGTCAAAGATACCAGAATTGGTAACTGGCACAGAGGAATGTCCATTTATCTATTTACATTAGCCGGCAATACATGTTGCTTTCCACCTGTTGTTGGACTACAGATCCCCTCACCCTCACCTCCATTTAAATCACCTTTGCATGATGTAAGTTGAAGTCCAAAAACAACTGGAGAGCCATATGGTGTCTTCTGCTGTAGGCACAATGCATCTGGGTCATAGATGTGCTTGGGAAGAAGTAAACTCCTCCTGCTCACATCATTGGATGGAACAGGAAGAAAGTGGCTTTTAACTTCCCATACTGATGTTCAGCTGTAAAATACTGCTGAGCTCTTCAATCTCTTCAAAATGAGCAGCTTGGCTTTAGTATTAGCCCATAATATAATCTGCTAGGAAGTAACATACTCCAGTAAGTGCATGAGAGCAGATAGTGATATAATAGAACGAGTATCTCACTTCTTGTTTTTATGATCTCACTAGTGTAAAAGCCGTGTACACGGGCCAATGTCCGTTAACCCTCTGAGTGCCAGAGGGGTATGCAATGCATTGCAAAGCAATGGCACTCAAAGGGTTAAGAGGCCACTACCTCACTGCTCCACAAGATGTAGTCTTGCGTCGCCTCACTCACGAGATGCAATCATGAGCAGTAGAGACTGCTCGAACGCAGGCAGTCTCTACTGCGCATGACTGCATCATGACAAACATCCTAGCGAATTATTATATAGGATTGGTTTATGTCACTTCCTGTTTTCAGACTCGGTCATCCTGCCCCAGGAAAATCAGGTAGTAGTTTGAAACTTCTTCAATGGCACCTGAATTACATTAGCCATTCAGGTTACTTACTTATAATTGCATGCTACAAGTGAAATAGCTGGGCTTGCAAAGGGGGGAAAATCCCAGTATGGATACACAGCTGCCGCAGATATTCTTGAAGCTTAGAATGAACATTACCCCAGATTTCAGAAAATAAATTATTGGCATTAGTATATCGCCTCTTGTCTTGGGTGGATAGGTGAAGCAGCCAGAACTGTATCAATAACATTCTCTTTTAGTGTGAATAATGGGGCCCTTGTGGGAAAACACCTTGTATGGTATATTAAGCCCAATCTGCACATATGACACGGCTGTGTGTAAGCTGTGCAATTCGATTCAAAATTGTGCATGTGCTAGTACGGCAGGGATTCCTTAAACATATGCATGGACCATATAAAAATAGTATATTTAAGATTATTTGGAATGGATTCTGTCCCATGGGTCACCAGCCCGACTGACAGACACATTTTTAACATGGACACTGATGTCCATGTATAAACATCAGCCTCATTCTGTTTTTAATAAATGAAAAGGATTAGTAATGTAACATGTAGTATGACAGGGGCAAGCATAGTGAGGATAGCTAAAAAGCCTGACTGTGGAGCTTAAAATCTATTTGACTCCGTAGACCTATCTAAAAAGTCAGTGTATGGTGAAAATATGTCTGTGTATCCTATATTAATATATAGGCCCATTTAGATTTTGATAATAAAAAAGCATCATAGTTTTACAACTGGAGGTAAGACATTAGCTCATTAAGGATCAGAGGTGCATGAAACACATTGCTTTGAAATGCGCCGAGGATTAGATTGGTGTGAAAGGGGTTAATAGTAGTACATAGTAGTGGTATTGTTGTTACCAGAAGATGTGCATAAAAATGTTAGCGGGCGCACAACAGCAGACGGCCTATGTGTTTTGAAAATCACATATCAAATTGATGAACCATTGGACATTTGTCAATACATGTCAGGCTCCTTAGTTTCCGGCCTACTCCTCCCCCCTTTCCACAGCTAGCCTGGTGCTATAGATGGTCGAGAGCTGTTGTTCGTCTGTGTACGTCAGCAGGGCTTATGTACTAAGAGGTGCAATACTGGGGCAAACAAACTGCACTCTCTGGGGGGGGGGGACATTTCCTATTGATTTAAATTATGTTGAATGCTAGAGTTATCTCCAGTGCAACACACACACACACACTTCTCAGAAGGGCAGTACAATAGCTTTAACCTTGGATGACCAAATTAAGGACAAGCAGGCCCTTCATGTAGCTTCTATTATCTAATACAAATGTGAACTGCTGAATAATAATAATCCTTACCAGCTTTTTAGCAATCAGGCAGACATGTAATGCAGAGAATGCAAATATCATGTATCAAAATGTAAAGTAAATTATTGGCCTAACTATGAATTTCACATAATAGTCACTATAAACTCTCATTTGATGCATGCTTGGCTTTAGTGACATTACATGAGTTAGATACACTAGCAGTATGGATGTCTTTCACATGGTAACAGAAATGTGGTAGCCCTCACTTCTGTCTCCCATGTTCTGAACTCCATTTCCTCCTGATTCCCACACCAGGGTGCGCACTAACAGCTGAACCACATCAGCATCAACTATTCATTGGAGGTTGAGATGAGCATGGCAACCACTAATGTAGCTTGTATGAAAGATCTGCGTGCGGCACCACAGGCCACCACCGTACAGATAAACTCTGCTGCAATGGTACTGTATTCCTGTGGTGCACAATACAGTGGCAAATTGCTTCACTTTGCTGTGTTCACATGAGGAAATAGTTGCACAAATAAAGGGCACCAAGGCCCAGCAGCTTAATTTTCAGCACAGGTTACATAACCAAGAATAAACATCTAAGACAGCGCTGCAGAATTAGTTGGCGCTATATAAATAAAGAATAATAATAAGAGTCTGTCAGTATAGGCACACCCCTTGACTATGATCCTCCAATCAGCTGTGTCTCTCTCACATGAAGTGTAGAATACCTGAGGCAGCTTTCTCTTTCTTTGCTGCTCTGCAGGAGATAAGTATTTGACAAACATTATACTGATTTATTGTTATTAAAAACACACGTTTAATTATTTCACTGGGCTTTCCTTTTTTTCCTGCTGGTGTCTTTATAGTGTCCCCTTTTCAGCCGCTGGGGCATTTTCTCTTTTGAATTTACCTTTCTTTTTCTATTGTGCCCTTTTCGGCTCTTTTTCCATCTGACTGAGCCTCTGGCCCTGGCACATGCGCAGTTCACATTGGCGTGGTTCTGTCAACGCAATGCACCCACGGTCATCTTGTTTTTGGGCATTGGTATCTGACCCACTTCTGAGCATGCGCAGGATGAATTGAGTCCCCCAAACTATGCATTTAGTTTAGTTTTATTGCTTGTGGTACATTACTTATCATTTCTTCTCACTTTCCTTTAAATCCAAATATAGTTATCTATTTACAATATATTTAGTTATATATAGTTACTATATTATAGTTATTATATTATAGTTACTTCTGTCATTGTCATATTGTTTCTTTATTGTATTAAATATAAAAAATGTTCTTTTGACCCTTAGGATTTTTTCTTAACATATCCTAAGGATAGTCCCCTTCCTTCTACCCCACAAAAATCAAAACGTTTTCCTGCTCATTTTCTGAGTCAAGAATCTCAGTCTAACAGCTCATCATACCAGGATCCTACTAATGACCCATCCTTACATTCTGATTATCATATCCAGGCGCCCATGTGAATAAATCTGTATCTAATGCCATTACCTCATGCATGGGCGAAATGTCAGAGGCTAGTGCCAAATCTATTGCGGAGGCATTTTATATAAAACTTAATATCTATTTTTCAATTCCTGATCAGAATTCTGTTCAACCAAACAATACCTCAAATGTGTGTAATGATAATATTATCCAAGAAAATCTGGGCTGTAAAAGAACATCTAAATTAAAGCATTGTGCTCCTATACTTACAGACTATAATATGTCTATCAGAGAACACGCTAGAAACCCTAGCAATAAGATTAGTGGTTCGGCACCACACAAGAGACCCTCCAATCGTGAGGAAGAATATCTGAGCAAAAAGACAAAAAATCGCCTAAAACCAGATTAGATATAGAATGTGTTAAAGATCCACCAGCTGAAAAAACGTTACAGACAAGGTTAATCATCTTGATTCCAAATCTACATATATTTTTGGACCAACAAGGGCAACCCTTATTTGACCCTGAAGGGATTATACACCCTCAATCATCTGAATGGATCCCACAGGATCATGTGATGAAATACATAGAATTTTGGATCAGGAAGTCACTGGACAATAAGGCTAAAAATAAATTATGGGCTGAATGCCCAAGACCATCAATTAATTCAGTATGTGACACTTCAGTGATTGACCCCCGCTTGGTGCAATATCTCTCTAAGTTGGGGAAGGACCCTAGAAAGGGATTAGATAGAACCCTAAAAAATTGCCAGGACAAAATTCTAGATTTAGTTGGTCCATTAGCAAAAATGTTTGAGCTCACTGAGGATTCAGTAGCAAATGATACACCCATAGATGTCTCTGTCCTTAGAGGGTGGATTCAGAGGGCCTTCTGTCTACTTGGTAACGCTAATATTCCAGTTTCTACAGAAATAGGCAGGGCAATCTTATTAAAGATAAACCCAAAATTGACCAAGATGGCGTCTTCAGAAGTGGGCCCAAAGGCAGCAGGCCTTCTCTTTGGAGACTCTTTCATCAAAGAACTGGGGAAGTTTGTTACTACTTTCACAGCCTTATATAAGGCTCAAACTTTTATTAAAAAGTTTTTACCCAGAGAGTTTTTGGGAAGGCCGGGAAACACCGAGGTTGATTTCCCGGGCCAATCAAATCAAGGTTCTCAGAAAGGACAGTTCAGAAATACCCAATATCCCACAAATTATGGGAGAGGATCCTATTAATTTGAGACCAGGGCCCCCTATCACTTCTTCCCACAAAGAAGCAGATCATGGAGGTCCAGGCCAACTAGAGGATTAACTCAACATAGAATGTTCACAGGTAAGTATCTTTCCTTTCTTTCCTCCTTATCAAGGGAAATTGGGTGGCAGACTCATCCATTTCTTTCTTTATTGGTCTCAGATAACCTCAGATCAGTGCATTCTTCAAACTGTCAGAAGTTTCAAATAGAATTTTATTCTCTCCCAGTTCAAATAAAGACTCCTCCTGCTTTTCAGTATTCATTGGAAGAAAGACATCTAATGGACATAGACATCCAAGACTTAATAAAAAAGGAGCAGTAACTCAAATACCCAGGGATTCTCCTGGGTTCATAAGCAACATCTTCTTAGTAAGAAAGAGAGATTTTTGGCTTACGCCCGGTAATAAATCTAAAGGAATTGAATACTCACATAATGTACAGGCACTTCAAAATGGAAAGCATTCACTGTCTCTGGGATCTGTTGATGCCATCAGATTGGATGTCAAGTGAGATCTCAAAGACTCCTTTCTAACTGTTCCCTAGTGCCCACAATCTCAGAGGTTCCTACAATTTCTATGGAACGGCAAGAAATGGCAGTTCACCTGCCTCCCCTTTGGACTATCATCAGCTCCCTGGTGTTTCACAAAGCTCATGAAACCAGTGGTCTCATTTTTGAGAAGCAAGGGAGTAAGACTGATTATTTATCTGGACGATATGCTCATCATGAGCTTTTGACCGTAAAAGAACAATTACGGTTGACAATAAAACTTCTGACTCAACTGGGGTTTCTGATAAATTGAGAGAAATCTGTTCTCCAACCGTCACAGTCAATAGAGTCCCTAAGTTTCATGATCAACTCTGTAACCTTGTCTCTTCTTCTTCCAGAACAGAAGTTGAGAATGATTTGAAAGGAAATCAGAGTTGTCGTAAAGAAAAATCGAATTTCCCTGATTGCCAAAATAGTGGGCCTATTATCTGCGTCCATTCAGGCGATTTTTTTTCCAGGACTGCTTCATTACAGAGCCCTCCAGAGACTAAAGATTCTCCATCTTTGGAGGGGCTTGGGTTATTCGGATTTAATCCCCCTTTCTCTGGAAGCGAAAGAGGAACTAATTTGGTGGTTAGATCACATGGGGGCCTGGAACGGGAAAGCCATTTTCAGCATGGCACCAGAAATATTCATAGAATCAGATGCCAGCAACATGGGCTGGGGAACTCCTTGTGGAAACCTCACCACAAGTGGAAATGGTCTCAAATGGAAAATAACATGCACATAAATTGCTTGGAATTATTGGCAGGTTCTTTTGCAATCAGAAGCTTTACCAAAGAAACTTCGGACTGTTGCATTCTGTTAAAGATGGACAATGTATCAGCAGTCAGATACATAAACCATTTGGAAGGCACCAAATCAAAAATTTTGGCCAACCTAGCCAAAGATTTTTGGCAATTCTGTCTCTACACACTTACACATAGTTTAGCATTGAGTACCTCTCTGGGGCTCAAAGGGTTAAACTATTTATACATTTGCAGTTCAGTATCACTTATAATGAATAAATTGTGCCCATTATTATTATTTGTAAGGCACCTCCACTCTCCGTTCAAGTGGAATATCTCCCAGGCCTCTCCAATACCATTGCAGACTGGAATTCCAGACTTCTTTTGGATTCCTGCAATCAGGAAGATAAACTGCCTTTGTGGTTCTCTAGAGATAGACCTGTTTGCGTTGCGGCTAAATAAACTTTTACCAATATTTTTTAGTTAGAGAATAGATCCGGAAGCTCTAGCGACAGATGCATTCCTGCAAAGATGGCACGGTTCCAGAAACTATGTGTTTCCTCCCTTTGCAATGATTCCCAGGGTCATTCTACAGGTCAGGAAACAATTAGTGACCATTGTGCTAATAACCCCCTTTTGGACATTTCAGTCGTGGCTTCTTCCACTGCTTGAATTGTCAGTAGACTTTCCATGTTACCTGAATCCTTTCCCTCATCTGTTAACAAATCCTTTGGGGTTTCCCTACAAAATGGTGTTAAACATTCAGTTACAACTCATGGTGTGGTGATTTCACGGGTACGTCGTGCCTCAACGGACTTTCAGAACTGGCTCAGTCCCTTATGTCAGAAGCCTGGGCTCAGGGAACTCGGGCTTGTTACAAATCATGCTGGACCATCTGGTTACGTTGGTGCATGGAACGGGGCCTGAATACCGTTTCTGCCAATCTAACTGAATGCATCAATTTTCTTTCTTCTTGTTTTCAGCAAGTTAAGGCCTATAGAGCCATCAGCTGCTACAGACAGCCATTCCAGCAGGTCATGCTCTGGTTCATAACTTGCCAGTCGGCCAACATCCCTTAGTGTGCAAGCTTATACCAGGCATTGAATTGAACAGACCACCTACTTCTAGATACTCTCTTCGGTGGGATGTCAACATTGTCCTACATTTTCTTGAGGCTTGTCTCTATAACCAATCACTTTCATCAAAACAACTTTCAGCCAAATGATATTACTTTGATTAATTACTTTTCGAAGGGTTTCAGATATTCACGCCCTGGATATTAGGTTATCCTTCTTTTGTTCCAGAGGGAATTAAATTTCTTATCACTAGAAGAACTAAAACTTTCTCTAGAGAGATTGCGTACCCCGCTTTTCCTCAAATACCTCAACTTTGTGTAGTTAGTTGTCTCTGATCTTATGAATTGGTTACTGCAAATGTCAGACCTATTAATTCCTATCAGTTTTATATAGGAAACCATACTTATCAGTGAAAGTTGAAGATGAGGGCTGCATGAGACCCCCTGGGATGCCAGATGTCCACCATCAGTGTAAGTCATCAAGCAGCACTGCAAAATGTATTGGTGCATTACAAATAAATTATAATATTTATTATAATATATAATAGATAAAAATGTAATTCGTGACTTATGTCCATTTAACCTTTTGAGTGTGCACAGGGAAGCTGGTGTAACAAGTAAAAAGTGGAGCAATTCTGATGCAAACTAAATGCATCACAGTCCATCAAACAAATCCCATTGCTCTGCAATGCATTGGTGACCTTTATAGCGTAACAGGAGGTTAAAGGCCCTATTTCTCATCCTGGTGCAGGATATGGAAGGTCACTGTAATGGATATCCTCGCATTCCAGATCCACAGGCATTTCAAATGTGGTGCTGCTGTAGCATATAGTAGGTAGTTTATAACTGCACTCTGGATTTATATTTTCAGCATGGTGTTTTAGTTTTAATGCTAGGTTTTGCTGCTATCAAATGTTGTCCTGTCAAGCACTCACATTAACCCTTTATTTGTACTGTGTCCACCCCTCTTCTGTCTTCAATTGTTATAATAAAAGCTTGTGTGGTGGTGGTGGCTGTGGTGATGGGGCATTTAAAGCGGAACTTTCACGTTAATTACATTGCCCCAGGATATATTACTAACCTAGTGAATATGCAAAGTTATACAATCTTAAGCTCAATAAGTCCATGGTAGTTCAGTAAGAGCACATCTTCGGCAGGAACCAGAGGAAGACAGTGCAGACATCTTGGAGGAAATGTACCTCTGACTCTGCACTGTCTGTCTCGTTCACTGCCAGCACTGGTGGTGACGTTCCTTCGTGCCTTAAGGCACAGGAAAGGACTGACCTCGCAAGTGCACAGCGATTCTCGTGTAAGCACTGTGCAGCCTGATGCCTACAGAAGATATGCTTATATTGAACTATCTCTGACTTATTGAGCTTAAGGATTGTATAACTTTGCATATCGCTAGGTTAGTAATATATTCTGGGGCAATGTAATTAAAGTGAAAGTTCCTCTTTAAATAAATTGGAGGTTTATAACTTTTATTTGTTGCCTATGGCGCAGTTGTTTTGCTCAAGAACTATACCGTTGTTCTTAGTACATCACAACCAATGTTACACGTCTGGCACTCAAAAGGTTTCCAAATATTTACTATATTTATCCTACATAAACAATTTTTCTCCAGGAGCTTGAGAGTTCAATGCAGCTGTAGCACCAGATAGTCAGCGGGGGGGGGGGGGTGATAAAGAGGAGATGATGAATTCTCAAGTGATATCACTTCTCCAGTTCCTATATTATTCTGTAGAGCCTATGCCACAATTGGAGAAATCTTAGTGCATTGGTTCTATGGAATAACATAGAATTGGAGAAAGGATGTCACTAGAGAAGTAATCTCTACTTTATCACTATCTCCAACCAGATCAAATTGGTTGCTTTCAACAGTTTTTTCCCTATAATTAACCACTATGAATCACTTTATAAAAAGGCCAGTGGAAGGGCAGGTAGCTGTAAGGAGGCCTCGGAGATGTTGCTTTAAAGTTGAATGCTCTGTTTAACCGGATTACTAGATTAGATTTGAGAGGTTGCTGTGCAAGGCAAATGTAATTTGTGAGAGAGACAGACATCTTTGGTACTGAAAATCAAATGGGGGAGAAAAAAAAAAATTACAAATGAAAGCACAATAATTCAGCACCCATCCACTCTTTCACAATGCGTAGATGAGGTGTCTAGCACTCAAGGGGTAATGCATTGCGTAGCCCTCTGGCACTCAGAGGGTTAATATATAGTGTTCATCTTAGAATAGTCATAGAAATGACATGTGCCAGATAACATCTCATTGGAGATTAACATCAAACTATAAAACAAGAATTAGAAAGGCAATCTTGCTTTCAACTAGAGCCATTAGTTTGGTGATATCAGAATTGCTAGTAAACTAGATACCATTACAGATGCAGGCAGCAAATATGATTTCATTATAATCAAATAACACAGAAATTGCTGGCAGATTAAAGTGATAGTAATGGTTCATGATGTTTTTCTTTTATTGCACTGTAAGATATTAGCGTGGGATTGATATAATTCAGACTCTTTAGTACTCACACAAGTTTAAAAATTATTCCACATCTAAAGAGGTAGTAATGGTTCATATATTTATTTCAGTGCAATGTAAAGTATTTAAGAGTGACTCATGTCAGTCACAATCTTTAATGTGCAGCAGCTTGAGATATGCAAAATTTAAAGTGGAATTTTCACCTTAATTCAAGTTTGTTCATTTGAAAACTGTATAAAAAACTGCCTATATGTCATGTTAGCCACATGACTAGCAAAGGTACAGTTAAAGGGATAGTAATGTTTCAGAATAAAAGCAGCTCCAATTAATCTTCATAGTATTTGGGCCATGGAGAGTGTTATTTCAATACTGTCAAAGTTGTAGTTGTACTGTCAGAGTAGTTGAATGATAAAATATCCCTCTCCCGTCCCTTTTACTGATGTAACAGTGCTCACCTCAGAGCAGCAAGCCTGTCCGGATGGATCGCAGAGAGGTACAATCTTCAGTGAGCATAAGGAAAAACCTGTCAAGAGGGGCAGAGCTTTCCTTATGCTGTGATCTGTCTGGTCAAAGGACCAAATTCCACATCTGAGGGGAGGCGGCTTACACTAGGTAAAAGGGGAGGGAGGGGGATACTTTATCATTCAGTTACTCTTGAACTACAACTCTGACAGTATTGCGCTAACAATCTTCATGGTCCAAATATGATGAAGATTAATTGGAGCTGCTTTTTTGTGAAACATTACTGTCCCTTTAAGGAGATATTTATACTTATTACCATATTTAAATGTATGCCAGTTGAGGTACTTTGACATTTCATATGCTAATTAAGCTTTTCTTTGAGGTTTCCTATGATATTAAAGGCTTTTCAGTCATTTGTCACATACTAATGAATGTTATACTGATTTTTTTCATTGTCAGGACTGAATTGATGGCAAATATCTGTTAAACCACTGAGTTTCACTCAATGCTGGAACTTGCAATTCTGTCTGTTCTCAGAGCACCAGGTTCAAATATGGAATTATGTGTATGTTGCCCCTGTGTTGGGTTGCCATGACAACTGTGCAATCAAATGGGTCATCCCCATTAGTTAGAGAAGGGGAGGGTGCCAAGGAAAGGGTTGTGATGGAGGTTAGTAAATGATGAATAACTTTTACACCAATTAGTATCAGACAGTATTTAATAATGTGCAATGCATTCAAAGAAAAAATTAACCATTTCTCTTTAGCTGCCTCTTGGCCAATCCAATCTGCCCTTTTCATTACTGGCTTGTATGTTTGCATTATGAGAAGGAAATGAATCAGTAATTAATGTCACTGAAATAAATGATATAATACATGCATCGCTAGAAGAAGTATCTTCTCTGTAATAGTCAAATTAATGATTTGTATGGAATAGTACTTCACAGTGACAATATCAGACAATGGAAACATCACATTAGACTCGCACAACTGGGATGTAATACAAAGTTAAATATCTACTTATAGTATTTTTATTAGCAAATATATATGTAAGCAAACAAAAGAAACTGGCCAAAAAGGCAAAGCTATTGTTTTTGGTATGAGTTGGGCTTTGGAAGAGGGACATTGATCCCAATCTCCATCTTACTTTTTGACAACCTGCTCACTAGGGTCAGCCCAGCCTGTCCAGATGTATGTTTTGTTTTTATCTTTTGAGCCTTTTTTTTGTTTGCTCACATATATATATATATTTGCTAATAAAGAAATTATTTTTTTAATGCATTTAATAGTGTTTATTGAGTGCCTCATTTTATAGGTTTGCTCTTCTGGGCCTCTCCATCCTCCCCATTGGTTGGAGTAGAGCTTGAACCATGTCAGTATCAGACTATGGGACTTGCTTTTTCCACTATTTTTTCTTTTGTGTTTTCCAAATAAAAACTTTTCTAAGTAATTTTTTTATAAACGTCATTTTCAATTCTTTGGAATTATTTTAAACAGGATTTTTTTTCCTCAAGTCTCCTGAAGCACATTGACTTCAAAGGCTACTAAAATGAAGTCAATGTGTTTCAGCGCACCAAAACATGCCATTTGTTTAGGTCTACTAAAGTAGTAAGTTTTGGATAGGGCATGCATGCCCCCAGTCTTTGCAAGCATGTTGCTTCTGCTACATTCCTGGGGTTACAACTTTGCGATACTACCATTTTAGTGTAATAAATTCAGGTTTTAATTCACTAGAAGTATATAAAAGTGACAGCACTACTTAATATGGACTACAGAAGATAAATACTTTTCTCTTAGTCCAATTGAGGGATGCAGGGATCAGTGGTGGTAGAGAAGCCTCCCCCAGGAGACAGGGCACTCAATGCTGAAACTCCTCCCACATTCTTCTATATAGCTTACAGCCAAGTAGTTCAGATTGGATATTGCACAGAAGAGGGAAGGACAGAAGAGTGAAAAATGGCAGGACACACCCACTCAAGAAAATGAGAAAAAGGTTTCTCAGGATGGGATGCCCTGCATTCTTCAATTGGGCTAAGAGAAAAGGCTTTATTGGTATGTAAAAAAAAAATTTACCCTTTTCTCGAGCGTCAAATGTGGGATGCAGGAACCAATTAAATGTCCCAAAGCAGTCCCAAAAATACAGGGCGGGAGGGAGAGTAAAGTAGAGAACTGTGGCTTGCAAAACTTTACAACCGAAACTGGTTATCTTGGGATGCAAAAATATTCACAGGATTTCATAAAGGTATGAACTGATGTCTAGATAGTTGCCTTGCAGAGCAGATTCACAGAAGTTGAATGTTTAAAAGCCTATGAAGTATATAATGCTTCTTCTGCAGAAACCTGGATGTCTTGTGTTAAGGAAGTAAGGCAATCTTTCCACCAGTAGACAGACAATCTTGTCAAGTTGTAGTCCAAAAAAAGTTTACTTAAAAATGGCAATGATACGGGGGGCGTGGCCTGGCAGCCATACTGAGCGGACGTGTGTTGGAGAGGCTCCGCTGTCTTTGGTTGTTATCTGTTGCCATCCTGCAATTGCAGCCCTATTTTTGCCTTCATTCGGCAGTATACTAACTGCCCAGCTGCTGGGCTCTCTGTAGAGGCCCTTTTTTTCTCATTTATTACGTGGATCACGGAGGCTACCGGACTTATAGGCCTGAACCGCGGCCTTGCACGCCGCAACTGCCCGGCGGGGCGCCGAACAAACAATTCGATCGGAGGGGTACCTCATTACTTCATCCCTGTCCTATTCAAGACACATCCAGAACAGCCTGGGGAATACCCGCTGCTGGAGGGCCGCGCACGGACGACGAGTGGAATAGCGCAGAGGCCCTGTTGGATTCCTCCTTCCTCCGTTCAGTGAGTACAGGCTTATACTCCTCTTTAGTCTACTATTAGTGCACCTTCCGTTTATTTTTTTCCTCCCAGTGTCCCTTCCACACCAATAGGTCGTTATACTTTGTTGATTACCTACTGGGCCCTGGGGCTTATGGCCTTACACAACAACGTCAGCTTCACAGATCTGACCTGAACTTTCCCCTGTGTGTGACTCTCCTCTATTTGTTTTCCCCCTCTGCCCCCGTGTATACAATTTTACCTGGGCTCGAAGGTCTGGGTCATTGTTGTTCTTGATGCCAGAATTCTTTGGAGGTGCCTTTGGAGAAAAGGTGGGGGGCCGCAGTGCATGGCTTCTGATTGACGCACCGCCACTTGGAGGAGCTTACCATTCCTGGCCTGCAGTGTGGGAGAGAGGTGGTTGGATGGCCTACTGTCGGTGTCCTCTTGTCTGACTGCAGTCAATACCTCCCCTGTTTGTGATCTTCCCTGTCTATGTTTTACCTCTCTGCCCCATGTATATCTCAGCGGCGAACCTCCTGTCGCTGCTGATGGAGACCTGATGGCTTGAACTGATTTTGCAATGTGGCCCCCCGCTATGTAACCAGTTGGTGCTCACTTTCCCCCCACAAGACCCGCCTCTGGAATTATCGTGGTGACATTGCTCCTATTACAGTTTGACGGCTTCATTAACCTCATGGATCGCTTCCTTACAATGTCTGACCAGTCTAAGCCACAGCGCCATACTAGAGGTGGAAGCAGACCTGATAGAAAGAAATCTACTATCTCAACTCCTGAAGTTGATGACTCTACTATAGACTCTGATGAGGTGACAGATCCAGATACTCCCTCTCTTGCGGATGCTACTGCCAAGGCCGTGATGAATCTGCTTACTCCATTGATTGACGCAAAGATGGACTCTCTCAATTCCTCCATGCAAGAAATATTGGGTGAATTGAAAGCACACAAAGAACAACTTGTAGATATAGACTCCTGCACTACTACCTGCGAATTGTCCATCACTGATCTTCAACAGAAAATACAGACCCTTGAATCAACTGCTAACCTACTTACTGATAAGCTTGATGATCTAGAGAACCGTAGCAGACGTAATAATCTCAGGATCGTGGGTCTTCCAGAATCGCTGAAGGGCAGAGAATTGCATGACTTTCTTTCGAAGGGTCTTCCTGACCTGCTTCATCTGGACGACATGGTCTCTCCAATGCCAATTGAAAGAGCTCATCGCTTGGGTCCCCCAGGCGAGGGCACCTCCAACCGTCCAAGACCAGTCATCTTTCGATTGCTAAACTTTGCAGATAAACAGAGACTGTTGTTTGCCTACCGCAAGATGGAACGTCTGGAATATAAGAATCACAAACTGTTACTTTTCCAGGACTATTCTGCAAGAGTGTCTGCGAAACGTCGAGAGTTTGCTGAAATTTGTGGAAAATTGTTTCAAAATCACATCAAGTTTGCACTGATATACCCAGCACGTCTCAGGGTCCTGGACGGGGAGAAACCGAGATGGTTTGACTCCCCCAAGGATGCATGGGCATTCTTTGACAGCCTACATCTATCATGACCATGCTATCTGGACCTTCTCTTGTTACCTGATTTGGTGGTATCTCTCCATTGCGTAACACTTAATTGCATACTGCTTCTGTATGTTTGTTTGGGAAGTCAGCATATCTTGAGCTATACATCATCCTGGACCTGGGGGATTTGGATGGAGGCTCTCTCCTCTACTCTGTGGAGGAGGGGGGGCTCATCTGGGGGGTTCGGCTGTTTCGGCCGTGGTCCAGGATGGTGTTTTCTTGCTCCCCCCTCTGCCCTTCAGGGGATAGGGGACCTGGTGGGCGCTGGTGGGTTGGGGCTGGGGGGGGGGGTTTCCCGGCTGCCTAGATTGGTTCTGGGCAGGGCCGATTGGGCCCCTGAGCTGGGTCTCGGCCTCTCCTGGCTCCTATTTTTCTCACCCTCTGGTGGCCCCCTGGGGTCCCGGTGGTCTCCCTAGTGGGGGAGGTGGGTTTTACAAGAGCCTCTTCTTTTAGATCAACTACTAATGGGAGGAGACTTCAACTCTATTGTTAATCCTCATATTGACAGAAGTGGAAGGCCAACAGTTTCCGTTCGTCAGTCTCCGTCCATGCTGGTTAAGTGGATCGACCAACTGGCTCTCCGCGATGTATGGCGGACTCTTAATCCTATTGAACGACAATATACTTTTTACTCCCACCCACATTCGGTTTTTACTAGAATAGATTACTTTCTAGCGGCTTCAGCGGTCTTGTCGCTTATTCAACATTGTCAGATCCATCCCATTCATATCTCGGATCATGCCCCGGTTTCTTGTAGCCTCACATTTGGGCCCCCTCTTCCGGTCTCCTTTAATTGGCGTATGCCTACTTTTCTTATTCACTCCCAGGAATTCAAAGCCAGTTTGAAAGCGGCTTGGGACTTGTATTGCATTGACAACAAGGCCCATGAACAGGATGCCCTCACATTTTGGCCTGCTGCTAAAACTGTTCTTACGGGACACATTATATCATATTATACTAAATTGCGTCGGGATACCAAAACCAAACTGAACGTGCTCCAACAACGCTTGTCTGCTAGTTATACGGCCTATTTGCGCTCCGCGACCGAGCAAAATAAATCTCGGTACCTTGAAGCCAAAAAAGCCTATGATACCTTATCTGCAACTATGGCACAATGGTATGTAAGCCGTCGTTCAGCACACTATTTCAAACATGCAAATAAACAAGGAAGACTTTTGGCACATGTTATAAAAACTTCCAGAGGCCCTAATTCTATTAGCTCAATTGTCAATTGTCAGGGAACAGTCACTACAGACACCACGCACATAAATAACGCCTTTGAGGCATATTATAAAACCTTATATACGGGTGAAACAGACTGTCCTCTGTTAAGAGAAGCCTTTATGTCTGACATCAGTCTTCCCAAACTTTCCGCAGCTCAGACTGCCTCTCTTAATGCGCCAATCACATCCCTGGAATTGCAGGAGGCTCTTACTTCTCTTCCATCCGGGAAAGCACCGGGACCAGATGGCCTTCCGGGCGAATTTTACAAGGTTCTTGGTCCAGCTATAGCACCTTCACTTTTGGTCTTGTACAATGCAGCCCTTCGTGATCATCACCTCCCGACGGATTTTACTTTGGCTAGAATTATAGTTCTCCCTAAACCGGGCAGAGACCATACCAAAGTTGAATCTTATAGACCCATTTCTTTACTTAATACTGACTATAAGCTTTTAACCAAAATTCTGGCGACTAGATTGAATCGTACTTTCTCTTCTTATTTCCCCTGAACAAACGGGATTCCTCACGGGTCGGCACTCTGTTACCAATATCCGTACTGCCTTGGCGGTGATTATGAAAGCAAATGATTTTCCTCATGTTCCGCATCTCATGGTGAATTTAGATGCGGAAAAAGCGTTCGACAAAATTCTCTGGCCCCATTTATTTTATCTTCTCTCGGTACAAGGCTTTGGATATCATTTCACTGGTTTTGTTAAACTCCTGTATAGCTACCTCAGGGCCACTATCACTACGAATAATCTTAACTCTCCGCTATTCACTCTCTCGAAGGGTACCAGACAGGGCTGTCCGCTCTCCCCCTTGTTGTTCAATCTTGCCTTAGATCCTTTGCTAAGGAAGCTTAATCTGCTTCGTTCCTTCCGAGGGGTGACCCTGGGTGGTCAGGAGGTTAAATTATCTGCATTTGCTGATGATCTTCTGCTCTTTATTCGACACCCCCTAACAGCACTTGCTGATATTTCAACTGTTTTGAGTGACTTTCAATCTATAGCGGGTTTCAAAGTTAACTTTCACAAATCTGAAGCACTCTGGCTGACACCCCATCATCCTCCTCTCACAGCCCCTTTATGTAAATTTCGTATTGTCCATGATCACATCAAATTCCTAGGGATTCATTTGCCAGGGCACATGGATCGATTATACGAGAGTAATATTCCACCGTTACTTGGCCGGATTGCCTCAGATCTTCATGCATGGCGTTCACTCCCGCTCTCTTTTATTGGTAGATCTCAACTGATTAAGATGGTGGTTTTCCCCAAACTGTTGTATTTATTACAAACAATGCCATTGTATATGCCCAACTCAGATGTGAGATTTCTTGACAAAAAATTTCAGGGTTTCATTTGGAAAGGGAAACGACCCAAAATTAGTATAAGCAAATTACAGAAGAGGAGAGAACAGGGGGGACTGGGACTCCCTAATATCAGATTATACAATGTGGCTTGTCTCTTACGTATCGCTAGAGATTGGATCAATCATACTAATACCTTTACGAACTCTACCTGGGACCACGCGTTTACCCCTCACGTGGCTCTTAGCTATCTTTTACATGTCCCACGTTCTCATATCCCCGACCATTGCTTAAAAAATCCTTTAATCAGCTCGACAATTAAAGCATGGCAGTACTCCCGGCATTTATTACATAAAAATAAAAATGTTTCAGTCTTTCTTCCTTTCCTTCAAAATCCTCTTTTCCAACATGGCTCCCCGGATGGGAGATTTTATACATGGGCGGACAAGAAAATCTTTTATGTCGGGGCTCTCCTTGACCCAACAACTGGAAAGCCCTATCACTTTCCAGACTTTCAGGCTAAATATGATCTCCCATCTAGTCATCTATTTACCTACCTTCAGGCTAAACATTACGTGCACTCGCTGCTACCTATCTTACATTCCCAACTTTCAGATAATCCCCTTGATTGTCTTTTACAGGCATCATGTCCTATCCCTTTCACGATTTCCAGAGCCTACAGTCTCTTATTACAGGTGCTTTCTACCCGCACCACTCACTCTCACATTGATAAATGGATTCTTGATATCCCGTCATTAACTTCTGATAAGATTTATCAAAGCTTCTGTAGTCGTTTATGTCACTCCCCTGCTTCTTACTTTCATGAGGTCTCTTACAGACTCCTACATAGGACTTATGTTACTCCCAAATTAGCCCATACTATTGGTCTGGCTGTCTCTCCACTCTTTCCTAGGTGTGCTGAGCCCCAGGCTACTCTGTTACATGCTCTTTATCTCTGTCCACCTATTTTTTCTTTTTGGACCAAGATCTTTGCTTATATAACTGAGAAAATGGGTCTTTCGGTAGATTTCCCCACTCCGTCCTTTTTGCTGGGAGTCTACGACTCCACACTACCACTGACGTTACCTCAGATGACTTTGTTGGACTATTCTATACTGTTAGCCATTAAGGTGATCTTAATTCATTGGCTCTCACCCACACCCCCTACATTGCTTCAATGGAAAACTCGAATGTTACATTTCACAAAATTAAACTGGATTCTCTCACTGGAAAATAAAGAGGCACGGGGGGAAAAATTTGTGACGACATGGGACCCTTTTATTCAAACATTGTCCAAGTCCCAGCAAGATGATTTTTACACTTGCTTTCGATACACAAGGTGGATGGACGAACGGGCAATACAACAACTAGACACGTCTTCATTAACACAGAGAGATTGGTAATTGGCGTGCTGGGGGGAGATGACTCTTCTGGGGGGGGGCGTTGTAGACATCCTTTATATATATATTATTTTCTATGTTGCTTTGCAATGTAAGACCTTCTTATTTCATTGAGACACCGTGTTTTAGTTTTAGGGTTAGTAAGTGGTATTTAGTGTGTTCTTTCAATGGGCTCGCTGTTAGAGTTCTATCTCGATGACATCAGAAGGTTGTTTATTTCTGTAACCAAAAGTTTCTCACATTTAGGTTCTTACTCATACCATTTTCCTCTAGGGTGTGTCAATTGCGGTGTATGAGGCAATACCACTTCATATGTGAAAGAACCTCTGTTCCAAAACTTAGTCCTTCAACTGTGTATGGACTGTAATTTACTTTGGTATTTGACGTATGTTTAATTTTCTCTGATGTCATTGTTGTCTGCAAAATGATCTGTAAGTTTTATTGTATTTTATACTTTAAAATTTAATAAAAAAGTTTTTGAAAAAAAAAAATGGCAATGATACAAAGGAATTCTTAGATGTAGTATTTGCATTCCAGATCTTCAGCCATAGAGTATATTGGGTAACTATGGATGTAGCTTGCTATCCGAGCAAATTCCAGAGCTGCTTCCCTGGTATAGACTATAGCATCCTGTAAATGGCCTAATAAGGAGAGATCTTCTTTAGGGGCATCTTCCTGCCATGCCTCCATAGCTCAGGATGCCCATGCCAAGACAAACGCCAGGCGGACAGTAGATCCTACCTGAGTCACAGGATCATCATCAGAGGATCATCCGCTGATCATGAGTAACTGCGACTTGCACGAAATGTGTTAAACGAGACTAATGCCATATACAACTTTCTTGCACCCACGTATGGAATGCTATTTATGAAAGAAATATCTTTGGAAAGACATATCATATTGGTCACATGTCGAGTATTCTATTTGTTATTACTGCATAATAAAGATATATTGTTTTTAAATTGACTGCTTTCTTTAAGGGGATGTTATTCTATAGTGTGCTTCACTTTTTTTGTCTGGACTATATTATGCTCTGGGAAAACCCTTCAGTTAAGCCGGGGACTTCCCTGTATATAATTCCTCAGGTCCTCTGACGCTCAGCACTCAAAGAACTGAGAAAGCAAAAAGGGCAGGAAATCAGGAAAATAGGATTTTAGTCTTACTTTTTAAATTCTTTTCTCTTAGACATATGGAACACAGGTACCATGGGGTTGGGGCTCTCCCAAAAAGGAACTCAACCCCATGGTATCTGTGTTCCATATTGGACAATAGAGAAATATTTTGACCAAGTCATGGATTCCTAATAGAATAAACAAAATAAAATATAACCAAAATAATTAATTTTCCATCAGGGATAAAAATTGCCCCAATACTCCGGAAGATGCTCAAAAAACTGAACTAGCTGGCTGTTGGGAGGGCAAAATAAGGCAGAATATGGGAACTGTTCCATCACTGAGTGCTCTTCCACCGGAGGAGCTCTCAATACCACATTGTTCCCTGCATCTCTCAATTAACTCTAGAGAAACATATTTATTGCCATATTTATCCTGCTGGTAAAAACAATGTAACTAATACTGCTGAGAGATGTTTTATTAAGGCATTATTGCATTTTAACTTGAATATTTGGTGCAGTACTACAATAGCCTGATACCATTCCCAGCAGTATATCCTTTTTCAGTATCCTTTGAAAATGTTGCACACAAGAGAATGTGAGACATTTATTTAGAAAATGTTTTACCAGGAAGAATACATTGAGATTTCTCTCGTTTTCAAGTATGTCCTGTAGTGCTCACAGAAAGATTTGCGTATGTGCACAAATACAGAGTCATACTACATATATATATCTATATATATATCTATATATCTATATATATATCTATATATCTATATATCTATATATATATATATATATATATATATACATACACACACACACACACACACACACACACACACACACACACACACTAAAAATGTTATATACAATTGCATATTGTTTTTAGATATGAAGAAGCGGTTATTTTTAAGGATTTTAGACTGTGAGAAGATCTGAATTTTTCAGTTAGGTTATTCCAGACTTTCGGAGCTCTGAAGGAGAAGGCAGATCGACCGGCTTCTTTCTTGAAATGTGGGATACTCAGCGACTTGTTAGCAGTGGAGCGGAGGTTATAGTTAGTATGGAGAGCTGGAGTGAGCATACTGCTCAGGTTTTCTGGTAGTAGAGGTTATGAACCATGCAAGAGAGGTGAAGGGCACGCCTAGATTTCAGTGTTAGCCAATTTAGTTCTTCATACATATCACAATGATGGGTTGTGTAATTACATTGAAGGATAAAGCGGCATAATGAGTTATACAGAGTGCCAATTTTAACGAGATGGATTTGTGGTGCAGGAGCATATACTACGTCCCCATAGTCTGTGATTGGAATTATCATCTGTCACAGCTTTATGTCACACGCTCTTTTGTGTGCAACATTTTAAAAGTGAACCCTTTTTTCCCCCCATATTACATGGTACTATCCCTTTAAGCTAGATTTAACTACCATTTTTTGTTGCATCAATGTTAACAGTGTCTGTTATGGCAACTTAATTTTTAGTTAATCCATTTGTTATATAAAATGAAATGAATCCCACTGGGCGTAATGGGAAAACTGGATGTTTTTCTTTTGTAGTATGATATGGTCATAGTTACTGGGTTCTTATCATCCTGCAATCCAACACACCTCTTCTCTTATTTGTATGGATCTAAATATATTATTCTACTTAAGTAGAGTTCTGTGCTTCCTGCACCCAAGATGTAGTGACAAATACATAACAAAACACATGGGGCGAAATTTGAAAAAAATCATCAACATTGTTTGCAGTTGACCTGAGGGTGAGCTTATGCATTCTCTGGAGGTGAAACAAACTTTTAAAAAGGCTTCCATTGTCTGAACCCTAATTGGATTCCTGTAGATCGGTTTAATGTGCATTAGAAAAATTTGAGTGAAACCAACCAATTTTTATCTCCTTAATTTTTTTTTATATATTTCATTATTCTCCTCTCTCAACCCCATTTTGACCACCCACTTTAATACTTGTGTGAGATTTGCCTTACAATAGAATTATATATACTAGGACTAGACAAATCTTTGGACCTACAACTGGAGATTCAATGATTAATTGCATCTAATGTACATTTTGCACATTATTTGCTTCGAACTGAAATTATAAGTTATAACCACACAAAATAATGTGCCATATTCAAACTGATATAGTCATTCAGAGAATAACCTCTACTGGCTGGCTTTTCTCAAAAACCTTACCATTTTAACAAATAAACATAGTAGGGGTTTGTGTGTTACCACTTCTTCCCTTTAAAATCAAGCACTGATGAAAAATGCATGCTGCATGGGAACCATTGTAGCCCAGTAGTAATCAAAGCATCATTCATTTTTCATTAGAGAGAGTCTGTCTGAGTGTTATGTGTGAGAGAGTTTGCATCAGTTACAGTTTTAATTAGGTTATTGTTGTAAGCATTAGATTCCGACATATAAATAAGGAAAGACAAATGAGCCACTGTTATTTCTATACGTAAACTATTCTTTAATGTCACATTTTGACAATCTTAAATGGATTACGTGATCTGCAATAGATGTGGTCAAAAAGGCAGTAAATGTTTCAGTCTTTTTTTCCTGTTTTAACAGTAAATGTATAATAAACACAGCTTGTCATTATTAACATTTACACAATTCACATCAAATTGATGACATCTCATAGGTATTCCTTTTAAAGGATAGCAATCTTCAATAAAATTTTACAATTTAACTAATACTCTGGTACAATACTTCATAAGTTTTGAAAGAAAGGAAAAAAACATTTAAAAGACTGTAAATGTCATTTAGTCATCAGTCATTATACAATTCAATTGACAATTTGAAACAAACTGTCTAGATTAGAACAATTAACCAATTGAATATAGGCATCTGGATTGATGAACAATGAAGGAAAAAAAAATCTATAGTATTTAACACTTAACGTGCCACATATCAAGAAAGCTGAAACGGACCGGTTTAACCTTCTAAAAGCTAGCAGGTGTTTCCAGTGCATTGATTACCTCTCTAGCACTCAAAGGGTTAAGTTTAGCATACAGAAGCCAATTTAAATTTGTAAACAGAAAATAAATGTATGTTTATATTGCTCAATCTCCAGCCCACGTCCCAAAGAATGTGTGTGGATTTGACTCATAGAAAATCACATAAAAATTTACATGTAGAAATAATTGAGGTCATATAGACTCTAAGCAGATAATTATAATAGAACTAGTTGAAGAGCTCGTGTATACGGGCCACAGTGCCACCCAGCAACAGCCGCGGTGCAGTCATGCACAGTAGAGACTGCCCGCGTCACGTCTGATATGGACCGGGGAGCTCCGAATTCAGACCGTAGTCCACAGAGAGGACTATGGTCTGAATTCAGAGCCCAACTCTGTTATCAGCCGCAGCGCGGGCAGTCTGTACTGCGCATGACTGCAGCGCGCGCAGCCGTCTCTACGGCACATGACGGCTTCTGACAGACTCACATATATAGGATATACAGTTCAAATAATTCAGTTGCTGGAGTAAAAAATATAAACCATCCCAAAAGAACAGCAGCAAAAGTCCTACTGAACTCCAGCTTGCTCCCTTCCTAGTCAAACCAGGAACAAGCTTTCTTAGTAAAGATCATGGGGGTTTTGCACTAAGGTTTGCTAAAGAGGTGATAAAGTGGAGATGACTTCTCCAGTGATATCACTTCTCCAGTTCCTATGTTATTCTATGGAGCCTATGCACTAAGTTCTCCAAAGTTGGAGAAATCTTAGTGCACAGTCATACAACAACATAGGAACTGGAGAAGTGATATCACTGGAGAAGTCATCTCCACTTTATCACCTCTTTATCACACTTTAGTGCATAACGCCCTAAGGCTGCTTGTGCTCAGAAAGGATGAACCATAAATTTTATCTGACAAGATAGAGTTTAGTATGCCTCTTGCCGTGGAACTTTTGGGATACATTTTATATATTTTTCTCGTTATTTAAATCTTTTAACGTATATATTGTATTATAATTACATGTTAGTCTACCTAATCTCAAATATATCTAAATACAGTTAACATTAATAAAAGCATACAAGTAGCGTTGGTCTATTTTTGTCCAGAGACACTTATTGGACTGCTTATTCTATGCACCAATTGAACTGTTTATGATGTCACTCAGTCATTTTTTGGTACCAGATATGTCTTAATATTATTATTGCTTTGGGTGCAATGTATTGTATATCTATATTTTATTTTTTGTATATTAGAAGTTTATATAGAGACTCGGAGCACTAGTCCTTTGGTTTATACATACATTATATATATATATACACTAGTTGAAGAGCCCGTTACACGGGCCACAGTGCCACTGCCAGCCAGTCGCGGGGCAGTCATGCACAGTAGAGAATGCCCGCGGTGCGGCTGATACAGAGTTGGACGCTCGGACTGCAGCACACACAGCAGTCTCTACTGCACACGACTGCGTTGTTATACACGTTTTAGCGAATTATTATTATATAGGATAGGATAGGAAATATATATTTGCCATAGAATTGTTAAACATTTACCTGTAACCATCACTGGTACTCAAAGGGTTAAATACTGCCCTCTGACCAATTTTCAAACACGAGTCTTGAATGGTCTTCAGCCATTTCTGAGTTTTTATGTAGTGACACTAAAATATTTGCCTCTATATCTATTGACTTTAATATAAAAAGAGGATTTTATCATTTGGACATATAATTATGCCTAGAATTGTAATGTTTCAAGCCATTGAGAGGACAGAGTAGTTTTCAACACATTGCAGAAAATGCATTACACACACCTTTGGCCCTAAATGGTTTAGCCTAGTACCTACCAAACGAGCCAGCAAACATTTCAGAGGAATTCACTTTTGTTGGATTGTCTAGCAGTGAAGTAGGTGCAAAACCATTTAAAATAAATGATGAATACTGAAAGTACATTACAAAGCGAGAAAGATGTATTGTGTAAATCCGATTTGTATTAGAAAGGTTGCAGTATTTTACAATTGTTGACACAATACCGTTGAATTAAGGCTCCTTTCACACGGACAACATCCGTGGTGAAAGATAACATGCAAGACTATCGTGCCTTTCATATTGGTGATTATTGCCAGTGTTAAAAGTACAGCATTCTGCTACTTTTCTGCTTTCCCCCTGGAATGCAGTAAAGCAGCAGTAAGCAAAGTTTTCCTGGCAGCCTGTGGGGCCACAAGCAGAACTTTCATGCAAGCTAAGTTGAGGTTGTGATCCTCATCACCACCAGCAGTGAGTGACCGACCCATGTGGGTGCCAGCCGGTAATGTTGGCCAGTATTCACATGGGCAGCCAGAAGGCATGCCCCTCCTGCATTCTGGATCAGTGGCAGCAACCAACAGGAAAATGTGAGTGAAGATTTGGGCAACAGAACTGCCAAAAGGGGCTACAGCAACTAACATTATAAAATAAATGTTAAAGCTTAGTCCTTTACAAGTTAATCTCTGCTATTCCCCCCTCTGGAAGTAGCCCCTTTATAAAATAACATCCCTCCATGTACAGTACCCTCCTGCGAGCTTTTGAGAGGTAGCTGATGATTCTAATTGGTTGTTGTGACAATGCGTCCACATGTACAGCCAATGGCAATGAAGCTGCCACTGGTAGCTTTAGATGTTGCAGGAGTTAAGACAAGAACTTGAGGTGAACCTGTTGTACATTCATGGCTACAAGTTTATATCTGTAAAGAAAGCAAAAGAACAGGAGGCACTCCTAGTGTAATATCGCCAAACACAAGCAAACGGTCAGCGCCCTTCCCTACTAGGGAATCTACTCACAGGTAGAGGTGTTCAGTGTAACACATGTCCACTGAAATTCCAGCCTAAGGGGTTTTATACTGCCCCAACTACAGTATAGTTAGTAATCAACGGGAACACTTTCAATAGGGCAGTTCCTCTATAGATCCATCAGGAAACGAGACATATGGAGAAATACAAGAGAAAAAGGGTGCCCAATAGTGCTTGTTATCTGGATAAATTATAAGCAAATACAGAAAGTAATATTCTCACAATTGTAGTGGTTGGGCAGAGGCATATAACCCAACAAGATAAGCCTGCAGAGAAAACAATCCTGTCTCTGCTCAGGTTGCCAGGCGTAGGACTGGAAAAAGAAGGTACCACGTTCAATCTTCTTATAAAATTAATATAAAAAATATATAATTGATATAATACCAAACAATGATAATATGACAATTTCAGCTAAAAAGTTGTAGATTTACGTTTCACAGTATACACCGCTTCTTCAGAATCCACTGGTTTGTAAACACAAATCTATATTTGACTTTATTTATCTGGATAACAAGCACAATTGGGCACCCCTTTTCTCTTGTATTTCTCCACAAATTTATATTTGTTATTCTCAGAAAAGAAAAGCAGTTGAGCTTTAATATAAGTTGAATTCTTAAAGTGATAGTAATGTCCAAGAATAATGTTATTTTGTAATGTACATTAAAAAAAAAATTATTTGCAGCAAATCCCATCTCTCAGAGATTGAGTGAAATTTACTTACCGATATTTCGGTTTCTTATGTGTCTTCTACACGGCATATAACAGGTTAATCCCCACCCTCCAGCTGGTAGGACCAATCGTTCTGCTTTAAAAAGCCCGCCCTCTGATCCACCACCAGTTATACTTCTTGACCAAGCTGTAGAAACACAAGGACCAAAAAACAGATAAAAAGGGTAGGGTGTGTCGTGTAGAAGACACAGAAGAAACCAAAATGTTGGTAAGTAAATGTCTTTCTTCTGCGTCTTCTCCACGGCATATAATGGGGCATACTGAAGCAGTGAACCATAAGGGAGGGAGAAATTTCCATATAAGCAGAGAACAAAACTGTGTGTATACATATTTTAAAAATATGCAAGACAAAGAATATTACCATTAGGTTGGGATGATTGCCTCAAGCACCTTTCTTACAAATTTTGCGTCCGATGACACTAGAACATCCACTTTATAGTGCTTGATAAAAGTAGAAATGGAAGCCCAAATAGCTGCCTTACATATGTCTGTGGCTGAGGCCTCAGCTTTCATGGCCCATAATGTTGACCAGGATCTAGTAGAATGAGCTGTTAGTCTTACTAGTCCTGGAACATTAGCTTCTCTATATGCTGTTTGAATACATTCTCGAAACCATCAGGATAAATAAGCTTTAGATGCTGATTTTCCTTTGCATTTTCCAAAATAATGGACAAACAAGGATTCTGACTGCCTAATCTCCTTTGTATGGTCTCAGTAGTATGATAAACAACGTACTAGATCTAGATTATGAAATTTCCGCTCCATATCATTTTTGGGGGCAGGATAAAAGGATGGCAAAACAATTTCTTGATGGAGATGGAAGTCTGTCACCACCTTAGATCTGAAGGAGGCTTGAGTTCTAAGCACCACTTTATCCTTATGAGATTATATACGGAGGCTTACAAGATAGAGCCCGTAGTTCCCCAATTCTGCGGGCAGAATTAATTCTGTTAAAAAAAAACTGTTTTAATGGTTAGATATTTTTAAAGAGATACTATGCATGGGTTCAAAATTTTTGGACCCGGATAACTGATCTAGGACCAGATTGAGGTCCCATGGAGGAAAGATATCCCTTATGTTTGGTCTCGCTTTTCCTATGGCCCTGATGAACTTCTTGACCAGAGGATCTTCAATGAACTGGACTGCTAGAATGGCTGATAGCGCCGACTATTGGACCTTGAGGGATGATGGCTTAAGTCCAAAGTCAAATCCTTGTTGCAGAAATTCCAAAATCTGAGGAGTGGAAATATCTTGCGTGGACAGTTTATTCTTTAGGCACCAAGCCCTGAAAGTCTTCTAGACTTGACAAACTTTTGAAGTTGAGGCTTTTCTCCCAGCTATAATCGTATTTGCTACTGGCTGCTAAAGAAATCCTTTTGCAGTTAGAGAGCTCCACTCAGCCTCCATGCTGTCAATTGCAAAAAATCTGGATTGGGATGACATATTGGCCTTTGAGTTAGTAGGTCTTTGGAAATCGGAAGTACCCAAGGTGGTCTTATGGCCATCTGGATCAGATGAGGATACCATAACCTTCTCGGCCAGTCTGGGGCTATTAAAATGACTTCTGCTTTCTCCATCCTTATTTTGCTTAGAACATCTAGCAGAATTGGAGGGAATATGTAGACTAGGTTGAAGTATCACTTTTGTCTTAGAACATCTTCTCCCATCGCTTTCGGATCTGCCCACCTTACAAAAGAACCTTTTGCATTTCGAGTTGAGGTGAGATGCCATTGGGTCTATTTCTGGGAGACCCCCACTGTTCTACTATTTGAGCAAACACTGCTGTTTTGAGTGACCATTCCAATTGATCTAATCTAGTCCTGCTTAGATAATCCGCTACTACATTGCTGTTTTCCGAGATGTAGGTTGCTGAAATAGTTAGAAAATAGCTTTCCGTCCATCTCAATTGACCGTTGGTTTCGGCCATAAGGGGTTTGCTTCTTGAGCCCCCTTGGTTCTATAAGCTGCGAAGATGAAGACGAGACCAAGGTAGAACTTGTATGATTGAAGTTAGAACATGTATCAATTGCATAAAATCCTGTGCAGTAAGGACTGTTCGTGATTTGAACCTGCAAACATGTTTCTTTAATCTCATTATTCGGTCTGTGGATAGATATGCTCTCATCGATTGAGTATCCAGCTGAACTCCCAGAAATACTTATTGCTGTTTTGGAGACAACTGGCTCTTCTGATGATTGACCAGCCATCCTACCTCCCTGAGATGACTTAGGGTGTGACTGACAAACTGTGCAGCCTGATGACGTGAGTTTGCTACCACTAAAATGTAGTCCAGGTAAGGAAGAACAACAATACCTTCCTTCCTTAAGGCTTGCAAGGGTGCTGCCAACACTTTGGTAAAAACCCTTGGTGCAGAGGAAAGGCCATAGGGAATTGCCCTGAACTGATAGTGTTCCTTCTGGACAACAAAACGAAGAAACGTCCTGTGACAAGGTCTTATTATATGGTGGTAAGCATCCTGAAGGTCTACTGAAGCCAGGAACCCCTGGGAAGGAATAGCCTTCATAACAGATGCCACCGTTTCCATTCTAAATTAAGCAGTTTTGATAGAACTGTTCAAATCTAGAATTGTCCTGAAACCCCCTGGCCTGTAAAAGCGGATACCCCTTCTCTATAGTCTGCACTACCCATTTGTCTGCGCAAGCTGCCATCGTCCAAACATGTGCAAACTGAGACAGTCTGCCTCCTACTCTCTCTAGAGAAGGGATCCACCGAGCTTCATTGGAAATCCTTTTTACCCTGAGATTTCCTTTGGAAATCTCTTCTGAAACCTCTCTGAGCCTGCTCTAGATTGCTGAAATGGCCTATGAGGCTGGTATCTTCTAGATTCCCGAAAAGTCTCTGGGAATGAAACCCCTGATACCTGAAGGAATTCTGCAGGGATCTAGCTTTTCTATCCTGGGGAAGAAAGGAGCTTTTCCCCACCAATATTTTCTTAACTAGTTCTTCCAACTGGGAACCAAATAGAGAATCACCTAAAAAAGGTAAAGAAACCACTTTAGCCTTAGAAGATGAATCTGCCCCCCAGGATCTGAGCCATATGGACCGCCTAGCAACAAAGGACAGAGCAGATGATTTGGCCAATAATTTAACCATATCAAGCGACGAATTGCAAGAAAAATTAGTCGCTTCTTTAATAACAGCAACCTCCTTCAACAGTTTGGACCTGGAAACTGAGGAATCAATTTTCTCTTCTAGGCCCGACAGCCAAATTCTCATAGCTTTGGAAATACAGGCTAAAGCAGTGGTGACTTAAGTTTTGACCCATCAGGGCAAACTTTCTTAAGAACTGTATCTACTTTCCTCTCCATGGGGTCCTTTAAAGAAGAACCATCCTCCACAGGAAGAGTGGTCCTTTTAGCCAACTGAGATATAGCTATATCTACTTTGGGGGGGGGGGGGGCAATCCATGACTGAACTTCAGAATCATCACAGGGATACATTTTTAAAAATCTCTTAGATAAAGTAAAACGCCTATCCATCTTGTTCCACTCTGTCATCATTAAATCCTGGACGGAACTGTGGATAGGAAAAACGGGTACCATCTTTTTATTACCTAAAAAGGCGGTATCCATAACATCAAGTTGCTTTTGGGACTCTGTATGTCCCAAAGTCTCTCGTGGTTCTGAGTAGGGAATCCATCTTATCTATATTAAAAGATCCTGCGTCATCTACCAACTCGCCTTCTTCTTCTGAAGAATATAAAGATCCCAAATCCAAAATACTAAAAGCATCATATTGAGTCTGAGACCTGACTGAGGGGCCTTCATCTGGGTCATCATGTCTTTGTCTCTCTCGCTGGTCCTACATGGCAGTAAAAGTCTGCTGCATGGATTCTTTCATCCATGCTAAAAAGTTCTGAAAATGAGACGTCATGTCCTGTCCTGCTTGTTGTTGAGAAGAACAAATTGTGCACAAGTTAGAGGTATCAGAGATATCTAAATCCTTTTGGCATAAAACACACTTCCTAGTGTCCTCCATAGAGTCCTTATCTTTCTCTTTAAAAGCAGACTTCTGAGCCATAACGATAGATTACTGAAGACTCTCTCAGCCACAGAAATGTAAAATTAAACTAACCTGCATCCCCCGCTGGTGATATCTGCCGCTTTTAACGGCTCTTTCCAGCGTGTAGTATAGCGTGCGTTTCACGCGTGGAATGCATGCGTACTTCCGGGTCCCATTGGCTCTGAGGTATGAAGAACATCCGGCTCAGTCAGACATGCGGCAGATCCCCACACCGGATAGACCACACTACTGGAGTCAACCGGTAAGGCACAATGCATTTCAATCTAGCCACCGCATTACGTGAGATCAGGGATTCAAAAGGTTTTAACCGGGTACCGACAGGGAAGCGCAAACAATACTGTCCCAAGCAGAGCAGCAATTAAAATATATACACAAATTCCTAATTCATAGCAGAGGGGAACCCCCCCCCCCCCGTCCTCCAGCTAGACAGGACCAAGAAAAAAAACGGATGCTGGATCAGAGGGTGGGCTTTTTAAAGTAGAAAGATTGGTCCTACCAGCTGGAGGGTGTGGATTAACCAGTTATATGCTGGGGAGAAGACACAGAAGAAATTCACATTTAAAGTCCCCCCCCCTCCCCTTTTCCTGATGTCAGCTGTAAAGCTGACAGCAGGAGATTCGAGTAGCCCGATTCAAGGAGGCTCTTCAGCAGAGCCTAAATAGAGTTATTTAAAAAGAACTACTTCACTGGAACGGTCTACAAAGTGTGCTTGCAAACCAGGCACACTTTGTAGACCGTTCAGATGAAATAATTATTTTTAAAGAACGCAATTTCGGCTCTGCTGAAGAGCCGATGGCTGATCCCAGAACAGGGATCTCCTGCTGTCAGCTAGAGCTCTGACGTCAGGAGAAGGGGAGGGAGGGGGGAACTACAAATACTAATATCTCTCAAACCATATATGCTTGAGAGATAATATTTGCTACAAATATATATATTTTTTAATATACAATACAAAATAACATTATTCTTGGACATTAATATCACTTTAAAAGGCAGCATGAAAAAAAAAAATAAGACTGCCTCCTGTTCAGTGGGGCAAATACAGACATCACTGAACAACTAGGAATATTTCCTCCATAGATAAAGAGACAATCAGTTATAATGTCAGACTCATTACAAACATTCATAGTCATTTCTGGCATCTTAGTAGAGTTAATTTTCCAGGAAGTCAGACTTGACCCCAAACTCGTATTTAAAAACAGCAAGCACCAAACATTTTTTTTGATATCTTTATGTAATTCTGCCAGTAGTTCCTCCCTTTCAAGCCAAATATGAGAATGAGGTGATTTATAGAAAATACATATAGCATAAAGATGTCACATCCATGGAGGCGGCCATGTTCATTGCCGAACGCTTTTTCAAACCGAAGCAGGCAGAGTGCACTAGTCTACTTAAAGGTATAGTAAAACATAAAATGAAAAATAATTATATATGTATTGTACAGTTCATACCCCCTGAGTAAAAAAAGGGTACTACCACTGCTGAGAGATGTTTTTATTCAAAAGTTATCACAGGTCAAACTTGATTTTATTTAGGTGTAATATCTCACTGGCCTGAAATGTTACAGTTGTGCTGTTACTGCACCATCCTATGGAGATTTATGGTCAACTGACTAGATCTATCCGTAGGATGGTGTAGAAACAGTGCCACTGTACCATTTCAGGACACTGAAATTCTGCAATAACTTTGGAATAAAACATCTCTCAGCAGTGGGAGTGCCCTTATTTTACTCAGGAGGGTAAGCCCTACAATACATAAGTTTTTACCTTTTAAGTATTACTGTCCCTTAAATTCTTTAACCCCTTAAGGACCGGCACACATGCATGCAGCTAGCACGTAAGGACCACGGAGCATTTTTTTTTTTTTTTCTGATCCGATTCAGGGCTCCCCAAGCGGTGTGCAGCCCTGAAATCCGTGATGGTCCTTATCGCACATTGACCCATGACGTACATGTACGTCTTTGGACGTTAAGGGGTATATAACATTGCACACATCCTGGTCCTTAAAAGCTGATTTTGAGGTATTGCAGTCCTGCTAGCAACCGTCATGTCCACCTCCATGGACAGGACATCCAGGGCTGACTGCAAGTTATATCTCAAGCAAGGGAAATATTCATAGGCAACGTTAAGATTTTCTGGCTCTAGTAAGATAAATGGAGGTCATTATTAGGATTTGTTAGTTCCTCTTTAAGGGAAAGTATAATGAAATTTAAAAATATATATAATAGTTAGCCATTTTCCTTCAGAGTAAAATAAGGGTATATTGCTGACAATTGCCTCAAAAATTATTACAGCTCAAACTTGTGTTTCTAGAAGAAGACAACTTCAATATTTTCATGGCCATTCTGCAACTGCTGTTTATGGGGAATTTCTATAGACAGCAAAGTTGCCACTTAAAATTGAAAAACCATAAGAATACTGCACCCGCCATCTTCTCGTAAATAATGGAAGTGTGGACCATAACAACTTTTCATTTAAAGGAGGAGAACATTTATATTATGGTAAAACAGCAATACTCTCATTGCAGGATAATGTTTTGTTTAAAAGCAATTATATGTCTGGGCCTTTTTGTTGTCAGTGCTGAGTGACATAGGTCATGGGAGCTTGCTCTCTGTATAGAAGCCCAAGGACTGTACATTCCAAAGGAGTCTACAGAGTTGAATACAGAGCACATCACTCCACAATAGCATCACCCATCCTTGCAGTAAAGTGTAAGGCTTACTGATGAACATAGAAGAAATGTAAAGCTATGGGAATTTCATTCCCGTAGCTCTAGGCACAGTCTAGCATTTAACAGGGTCTTATATGGATCGTATACTGTCCCTCTAAGAATCTCTCAGCAGTTGAAATACCCTTATTTTACTCAGCAGAAAAAGTATACATATTATGGGCCTTATGTACAAAGGCAAAGTGCACATTCAACGGACCTTAAACAATCCCACTGATTTGGGGTTTTAAAACACCGAATGCTTCAAAAACACTAGGAAGCAATGCATTGTGGCCTATAGCATTCAAGGGCATTTTGTACCCCTCTGGTACAAGCCTAATTTAAATCAACAGGTACCTCAGAATTTTGTCTACTATGGTGCAGTTGGCTTTCCTTTATACAGAAGACCCTATACACGGTCTTAAAACAAGTAATCCGTTCCCTTTAAACGTTAGTCTTACAATACAGCTGTCAGGCAGATCATCCCCTTAACTCCTTGAATGTTGGGGATCTGTAAAGCACAGTTATTATTGATGCCGTCCTATTAAAAGGCTGATATGAATAGTAAACTGTAGGGCCGTATGTTCAAAAGTAAAGTGGAGAATTTCTGGGGCAAACGTGCCTCAACAGGGTAAATTAAAATTACAATTGATTTATATGAGGATTTTTTACCACTTGAAATCTAAGGAGGTCTCCAACTCATTGCAAAGTAATGCACTGTAGTCCTCGCTAGCATTCAAGAGGATAAAAGTTAGAAATTTACTTCCACAGCTTAAGCATGGGTATGGTCTCCGCCCACCAGCTGGGGTAGGACCAATTAAAATTAAAACATAAAAGACCACGCTCCCCTTTGAATCACCAGTCTCCTTTTGACAAAGCTAAAAAACTACAACACAAATAGGTTAAGGGTAGGGGAGCCGTGGAAGAACACAGAAGAAAAGGAAACATCGGTAAGTACATTTCTAACTTTCTTCTGTGTCCTATCCCCGGCTTAAGAATGGGATGTACCCAAGCATAGCAAAAAATTCCAAATAGGGTGGGACAAAACATGATTATATAATGACACCAGAAAAATGGAATGTCTTACCACTTAATCAGGGATGACAGCCTGGAGTACTTTTTTTCCCTGAATTAAGTGTCTGCCACGGTCTGGACATCAATTTTATAATGCTTCATAAATGTATTCAGAGAGGCCCAAGTTGCGGCTTTGCAAATGTCCTCGGGAGAAGCTAAAGCCTTACAGGCCCAAGAAGTGGACAAAGCCCTGGTGGAGTGAGCCTTAACTTGAAATAGGGGGAAAGCTTGGCCTCTGAATATGCTAGTTTGATACACTGGGTTATCTACCTAGCTATGGAAGACTTGGAAGCTGCACTTCCCTTAAATTTCCCCAAAAAGTGTACAAACAGAGAATCTGATTTCCTGAATTCTATCGTTCTAAACTAGGTCTAAACTATGGAATTTTCTCTCCTTCTCATTTGGGGGTTGTGACAAAACGAGGGTAGGATTATTTCCTGGTTTAAGTGAAACTCAGAAACTACTTTAGATCTAAAAGTAGGCTTGAATCTATGGACCACCTTATCTTGATGAAAGACCAAGTATGGGGAAGAGCAAGACAAGGCCTGAATTTCAGACACCCTCCTGGCTGACGCTATGGCAGTGAGGAAGACTGTTTTGTAGGTCAATGCTTTTACTGATATGGACTCCAGAGGCTCGAAAAGAGCTGAGCTGATGAGTTGTTCTAGTACCACATTAAGATCCCATGGAGGAATGATAGGCCTAATACGGGGTCTAGTTTTCTCAACTGCTCTGATGAATTTCTTTACCAGAAGATTATCCGCAAAGGGTTTACACAACAGGGTTGAAAGAGCAGACAGCTGGACTTTGATAGAGGCTGGTTTTAACCCCTTGTCAAAACTGTTTTGATGAAAATCTAGGATTCTGTCTATACTGATATCAGAGAGGTTGATATTTCTCTGTTTACACGAAGTCCTGAAAATTCGCCAGACCCTACAATATATTTTAGATGTAGAGGCTTTCCTGCCTGAAGCAATGGTCTTTGCTACTGAATCGGATAATACCTGCTGTAGAAGTATTTCCCGCTAAATCTCCAAGCCTTCATCTTAAAGAAAGCTGAATTAGGGTGCATTGGAGGTCCTTGGTATAGCAGGGTCTGTCTGGCGGGAAGAGAGATTTGTTCTTCTACTGACTGGTTGATGAGGGAGGCAAACCAAGTCCTTCTTGGCCAGAATGGAGCAATCAGGATGACTTCTGCCTTGTCCAGTATTATTTTCCTCACAACCTAATGAATGAGAAGTGGAGGGAATACATAGGCCAGGTTGAAATCCCAGGTCCAGTCTAGCGCATCCTGACCCAGGCCTGTCGGCTCATACCATCTGGAAAAGAACCTTTTGCAATTCTTGTTTTTGCTTGTTGCCATCAGGTCTATTTCTGGAATGCCCCATTTTGCTATGACTTTCCCAAATACCTCCTGATTTGGGGACCATTCTCCTTGATCCAGATGATTCTTGCTTGCAGGTTCGGTTTCCCCAAGATTTGCTGGGCTGTGATGGACACTAGATTGTTTTCTGCCCATTTTAGCAGCTTTTCTACTTTCTTTACTAGTGTTCTGCTCTGGGTGCCAGCCCAAAGAGTAGAACCTTTAATTGGTAATGAAAATTCACTAATTTAAACATCAAGAATCTCCTGCGTGTCTGGGTTACTGAGATGTGATGGTAGGCATGAAATCCACTGTTGTCATGAAAGCCTTGCTTTGTATTGCCCTTAGTACTGATGAGACGGACTCCATCTTGAAGTGGCACCCTTTTAAAAACAAGTTCAGGTATTTCAGATCCAGATAGTGCTGTACCCCCCAGAGGTTTTTGGAGCCAAAAACAGATTTGAATATATACCTAGGGGCTGCTGCTTCTTGCATAGCCATAAAAGTGTCCTGCATGGAGGATTTCATCCAAAGGAGAAAGTCTTTAAATTGCATGGGCATATCTTGTTCTGCCGACTTCTTAATACATTCCTGACAGAGCTTGGATGATTCCGAGGGGGATCGTTTTTTTATCACAAGCCAAGCAAACTTTAGATTTTGTAGCAGCCTTATCCTCTTTGCTAGGAGACAATTTTGTAGGGGCAGACATTATAATCTAAAAACACAACTTTATTAAATACTTGTTTAAAAAAAAAAAAAAAAAAAAAAAAAAGAGTAACTTCTGTCTACAAGCCTACCCCTGTCCTAACAGATCCAAAGAACAAACGGCCAGCTGCCTTAAACAGACAATCAAAACCTTTGTTTCCTGTTAAGAGAGCATAAATACAACTGGCACTTACCTGTACTTCCAATTGTTCGTCTAGCTGTTGACTCCAAACATTCTTCGCTCCATTCTTGGAGCTCAGGGCGTTGTAGTCTGTGTATACACATTGCCATAGCCGAACTTTCGGTTTCGGCAGGAACTTCCAGTAGTGGCCTGCACGCTGTACTGGCATACATGCAACTTTCCCAGGCTCAATGGAGACGGCCCGCTGATGCTACCCGGAGGATACCTCCTGATAACTTGCTTTAGCAGCACTGTACTGCGGCTCACAGGTATGCTATCCATTTTGTAAGTAAGCAAAAGAAACCTCCTACTAGAGTGTAGAGCTGAAGCCCTACACCCAGCCTACGTAGGACCAAAAAAAAAAAAAAAAAACCTGGAGATTCCAAGGGGAACGCGCTCTTTTATGTTTTAATTTTAATTGGTCCTACCCCATCCGGTGGGCGGAGACAGTACCCATTCTTAAGCCGGGGATAGGACACAGAAGAAATTCCTGTTTAAATGAATGTGACTTTTAAGCTCTCCCCTATAGTGCAATTGGTTTGCCCCAGAATTTCATCCACTTTTGTTTTGAACATAAAGCATTGAACATAATTTGCACTATTTAAAAAAAAAAAAAAAAAAAAAAAAAAAATATTATATATATATATATATATATATATATATATATATATATATAATTAAATAAAAAAACAAAAAACTGTACTAGTAAATTCTGAAACCAGAAATCCTGGGCAAGTGAGTGTTCTGTACCTCTCCTCTTTCCCCTCAATCCAGTTGGTCACTTTATAAGTGGGGAATGTGAATAAACCTGAATTAGCTCAAACATTACCCATCACCCTTTGCTCATTTAGAAAAAGAAAAGAGTGTTTATTAAAAGAAGTCAATAATAAAAACGCTTAATATCTATATCACATTCATGAATCTGATTCTGCCTGGGTCTACAGAAGATATACACATATTTTAGATTTTTAATTAATAAAAACAGTTACAAAGGCTTCATATTAATGTTGTCGTTTGACATCATACATGTGGGCACAAGTAAGTAGCATGGTATGCTTCATATTTCCAATTTGCTTTTAAAAAACAGGGTCATCTGTTAAACAGGTACAATGTTTTTTTTTTTTTTTGTTTTGTTTTTTTACAAATGTAACTTTGAATTCCCTCACGCAAAACCTACAAATATATATTGTTGCACAGAGATGGTTGATGCATTAATTCTCACCCCCAATGCCACATTCAAATGGAGGGTGCATGGGGAGTAGAATCCAAGGGCTTAGCCCTTTAAGGACCAGATGGGTATGAAACATATTACTACACAATGCACTGATCACCCTTCTACCTTAAATGGTTAAACATTACCAGTAACACTGAAAAATGTAAGTATTTTAGATATCCTGAGGTAAAACAATGAGTTGACTTGAGTCTTGTCAATCGCGCAAAAAAATATACTCCAGCTTTGGAAATGGCTCCATTAGTGACATATGTAAATTATTCTGCTTTATACAGATAATCCGACCAGAGCACTTTAACAGCCAAGGAAAATTATAAGGTTCTATTTAAATTCTAGCTTATTTCTTACCTAAACATGTAGCTGGTATACTCAACCATGTACTTCTGTTTCACTTCAAAAGTGAGTCAACTTCCTTTTTGACTTTACATACAAGTCAAGTACACCGTTTATATTTTCATTTTTACCTACGGCTCTGACAGGGAGCAACCTGAATTTGTTTTCAGAGAGCTTTCTGTCTGGAACAGTGAAAGAAGAGAGAGTACCACAATGTAAAACATAAAATGTAAAGAATACTACAGTGAAACAATATAGAAAAGCCTTCCTCTATAGAATACAGATCATTCAGTGATACAGGGAGACTGCGGCATTGTATAAATATTTCTGCTTTCTCAGCCCTCGAGAGCTCTACTGTGCATGATGGCTTTTGACAAACATCCTAGCGAATTATTATATAGGATGGTTGCTTCAGTGTTTCCTAATAAGACAGGAGAGAAAAAACAGAGGTCTTCCAATTGTAATCCAGCATTAGCAGGAGAGACTCTGATGATCATGGAAATCATTTGGGAGCAAACCAACTGCACCACAGGGGACAAATACAAGTTTAATCGACTTAAATGGGAATTTTAAACACATGAATGGAAGAGCGATCTCCACACATTGTGAATCAATGTGAGGCAACATTTCTAACATTCAAAGGTTAAAAGCCTCACAATGCGTTGGATACCCCTCTGGACTCAAAGGGTTAAGTGATCAAATGAAAATATGGTCCGTGTGTGCGTCCAATTAATACAATCCATTTTTTTTTTACCCAGGTGCTACATTTATCCATTACAAAGTACCCTGTACAATCTGGCACAAAAGCCAAGATATTCTGAAGCCTAGTAAGTACCAGACAAGCAGACAATGGGAAAATATGTCTACCCTTATGGCAGAGAGTTTCCCAACCTTAGTTCTCATGGAATACCAACAGGTCAGATTTTCAGTACATTCTTGCTTGTACCCAGGAGGGTAAACCATGGATCAGTCACCCTGGTTGATCTAACTGTGCTTTAAAGTGGATGTTTCACCTATTTATAACATAGCCTAAATAGTTAGGCTACATATCGAATACCTCTAAAACATTTTTTTTTAAGTTTTATTTGTTGTAAATTTAACTTAGAAAGTCTGTCTCCCCGCTACTTACATATAGAGAGCTTTGCCTCTGCTCTCCTCCAATGATGGAGGCTTCTGTCTGTAGACCAGAGTGGTCTCATTGGCTAGATATAAATCTCTGCTAATAAGACTGCTCCAGCTTACAGACAGAAGCCTCCATCATCCGAGGAGGGAGGAGAACAGAGGCAGAGCAACGGACTGCGTCGATGTGGAAGTAGCTGGCGAACAGACTTTTTAAGTGAAATTTACAACAAATAAAACTTAAAAAGTAATAATAATGATAATAATAATAATAAAGTTTTAGAAGTATTCAGTATTTAGCCTAACTATTTAGGCTATGTTATAAATAGGGGACACATCCACTTTAAGCAGAAATATCCATAAAAACTGATCTGTTAATTTTCCTCATGAGCTGAAAGTGAGAATCACTGCCTTATGTACTATGAAGGGACATCCTACTTATTACCCATAAAAGACAGTCATTTTTAGCCTTGGGTGAGATTACATAAACAAAGTCAATCTGACTAATTTATATGCATACAAGGCATCTTTGCTTGCACAGTTCATTTGCCTTGTAATTACTTTCAGAGGCATGAAGTGCGGCAATAACAGTGCAGTAACGTTGCTTGTACAGAATATAATAACTTTTGGTGCCAACTGGCTTTTAAAATGGAATGCATCATCAACAATGAAAACAAAATGAAAAATTATAGGAGGATAAATATCCTGGTACTAACTTCCACTGATGTGAGATATTTTCATGTCAGCCGCCAATTCCAGAGTCAAGATTACTGCTCTCGGCAGTTGTTGGGACCACAATTCCAATCATCCTCAGCTAAGAATGATGTCACTTGTAGTTCTACACATCAGTTTGCCAGCCCTGCATGTATGCAGTTCTGTTGCATACATGCCAACTGTTCCAGATTTTAAGGGCCACTCCCTGGATCTGGCACACTGTTCCTTGATCCAGCTGTAGTAGCTTTTGTTCCTGGTTTTAAAATGGTCTATAACCCCATACACTATGTACTCCTTGGCTATGTGTTTCCTCGCATTCAACTAATGATGTTGTGATAGCCACAGACAGTGTCCCTGAAAGAGTTTTTGAAATGTTGGCAAGGCCAATTTTATAACTGATCACATTCTGTAGGAAGAAAAAATCTCCCGCAACTGAATATAGTATCAGTATTTTATAGGCTGTCCGAATTCTTGCACTTTAATACAGGTAGAATCCACGCTGATAAAAGATTTACCAGCAGTATCTAATATACAAGCCTAACAAAACAACATTGGCATTAAAAATCAGATTTCCACTTCTAAAATAATTTTGCAGACCTAATGGCCATAAGCAATAATATCAAGCAACACTAGTCACAGTGCAATGTTTACTTATTTTGTTAGTCTGGAACTGGAAAAGATTTCTTGGAAGAGTGATCAGCCAATCAAATGTTAAGCCACAAGGTGTGACTCACAGTCATACAGCTAAGGACTTTCCAGTAAGCTTAACAATATCAAATGCTACATCACTGAGGTAAGAATTTGCGTAAAAAAAAAAATCCAAGCATTTGTCCACATTTGATATTGTTAAACTTACCTTACGTGCTGCAGAATGTGCCAGCTGCACAGTATTCATAGCAAGATGATATACAGGAAAAATACACAGGTTATAGCAAAATCTCCTGTCAGGCATCTTCCATTCCTCCATCAGCAATTTGTCCAAAAAAATGAGAGGGGGGAGGGGGGGAAACCTGCAACCTCCTTCTTGCGTCTTTTAAAAATGTTTGGGGAAGAAGAACTTCCAGTGACATAAGGGTCTTTAATAAATCCCTAATAAGACAGGGGTCTGCCTCATAAGAGTCCTCAGCAGACAAGAACAAATCTAAGTCATCTGCATCAGTTTCTTCCTCATCAGGAGTCCCCAATAGCAGGGGGGTATACCCCTTCACAAAGTCACTGAAACACCATTTGGGGGGGCACAGAATGCTCCAAGGACCAAGAATCAAATACCCCTTGATAGCAGATGGGATGGAACTGACTGAGCAATGAGAGCCATACCCCACGCAGTCCTGGAAGAATAAGCAGAGGCCACAGCACATGAGGCACAGAGCACCTGGAAATTCCTAGGGTTAAATAGACCCTAAATCCTTAATAGCCTTGGACTTCCCCATATCTCCCCGGAGTTTGAAATAACCAGAAGGCACCCAATAATAGGGTAAAAGTAGTAAAAACAGAAGGAAAGTAGAATAAAAATACGCTGAAACATAAATGGACTGCTGGGAAATATGACTTTCCCTATATCAAAAATGACGGGGTGGTGCTCCAGCTGTCAACTGCCAGTGTTCCATAGAAACATGGGGGTTACCTTGAATCCCCAGACACAAGTGGAGAAGTCTGAGAGACCAACCAACCCTTCTGAAAATTATCTAAAGGCAAGAGAAGTCCCATTGTAGTGCTCCTATGCTGTGAGCAACATGACCACCGTCCTGTCCATTTATTTCAAACGTGAGAAACACAATTTGGTTAAAGGCAAAATAGAAAAAAAGCTAAGAAATAACAAACAAGCTCAGGACACTGACATCAAGGGACTGAGCCCTTAACAGGGTACAAGTTCCCCTACAGCAAAGGAACTCATAACCCAGCAGTGCAAGGGTTATAAACCCTATCAATGCCATAGAAAACAGTACCACATAAAGCTTGTGCTGTTGGAATCCAAGCCAGTCACAGAGGGTAGTATAGGAAGGCAGCCACACACAGAAAATGGGACATACTTGCAGGACCTGTGCAGTCAACTTAGAATACATTCTTCAATCTTCAGACTCATATTAAGAATAGTGAAGCCTAATAGAAGCTGGGAGTGAAACAGGAATAGAAATTAACTTAATGGGAGAATTATACAGCCCCATTACATAAGCAGAAAAAAAAAAAAGAACTAGCTGATAGAGCTTTGCCCTGCTTCTTCTTCTGGAGATCACTTTTTCAAGCTGAGCATGTCTGGGCGGGGTTAAATGAAGCAGACAGGGAGTTTCCACCTCAGATCTCTTTTTATAAATACCCTGAGTAATACATGGACAATCTCACTCCTAAAAGATGTTTGCAGCTCAAAGTTGCATTTTTGGGTGCAGTACCTCCATGGCCTGAATATTTTTGGTGGCACAGTTGTTATAGCAGCCTATGGAAGTTAATGGTCAACTGACCACAGACTGCAAAAGAAAAAACACAGCCACAAAACATCTCAAATAAAATGCAAGTTTTAACCTTAACTGTGGGAGAAATTCAAAAAAGTTCACTACAACAGTACTGCTTTGTCACAACATTCATTTCATTAATCGATATTATAGTTCCTTTTCTACAAATGTTGTCTGTACTGATTAAAGTGCCTATGGTGCACTGCCAAACTCATTGGGTATTACATATAAAACAAATTGGAGCAATTTTAACCCCTTAATGACCCTTGACGGTCATAGTACGTCATGGGTCGATTTGAGTTAACGACCCATGACATACCATGACGTCATGGAATTCCAGGCTCCCCCCGCAGCTGCACGCCGTTCGGGGAGTCCGGAACCGGAAGGAGCGATCGGCCGGTCATTAAGGGGTTAAGGGATACGCAAATTTCAAAATCCCTGTTGATTTAAATGGGCTTTTAACTCATTGAATGCCAATTATAACTGAAACACTGTGACTCCTGTAACATTCATGTGGTTACAAGCCACATTTAAATCAATGAGAATTTGCAGACTTTATTTCATGGAGCTGTTGGTGGTTTGCTCCAGAATGGCACATCTTTTTCTTGATTGAAAAAAAGGTCTTTTTTGCTTGATGCATAAGGTGACTATTTAGGAGATCACAGTCAGACCAAGAGGATAGGCTGTCCCGAATTCTTGCACTTTAATACAGGTAGAATCCACGCTGGTAAAAGATTTACAGAGCAGGATCTAATATACAAGCCTAACAAAATAACCTTGGTATTAAAAATCAGATTTCCACTTACAAAATTATTTTGCAGCCCTAATGGCTATAAGTAATAATATCAAGCAACACTAGTCACAAGTGTACTTGTTGGGTGTCTTTTGCTGTTAGGATTAGTGCCGTTATATGGAGAGTAACCAAATAAATGCCACCCAACTACAATAGTGGGACAGATAAGGAAGGAAGAGAAAGCATGCCTGCAAAGAACGAATATTCATGTAATGAGTGTAATTGTAGTTCTAAGTTCTTCATAAGAGGTGGGTTAATCAAAGTCACCGAACATTCACTTGAGCTGAACCCTTTCAGTGCCAGAGAGATGTTTAACACATTGCTTCAAAAGTGATGTACACTTCACGGTCACTGAAAGGTTTAAGCCAGATGTAGTTCACATCTTAGTGCATTCTAAAGAACAGAAGTATGGGTGAGAATAAAAAAATAAGTGCACCTCTGTCATGTCAACAGATCACAAATAAAAACTCTGTGCAGTCTTAAAGGGGAGGTAAACTCATTACCTGGTAAATACTTTTATCTAAGTTTAACTAAGGGATGCAGGGACACATGGGATAAAGAGACCTCCCTCAATAGACAGGGCACTGAATGACAAAACTCCTTGCATATTCTGCCCTTTATAACCCTCCCTTCAGCCAGCTAGTTTAGGTTACATATATCAAAGCTGACAGCCAAAGTAAAGGGGAAAAAAAACATGGCAGGCCACCTTTGAGGCTCATGAAGTACTAAGTGGATGTGTAGAACATAAAGTGATTTGAAAAGAAGCTGGGCAAGAATAAAGGAGATAGGATAGTTTCATAGTCTATTTAAATTGTGTAGCAATTACGGTTTGGATGCAGTTTTTGCCTGTCCTAGAACTTTCAGGGATAATAAAGCAAGGTATACGTTTGTCTACAATATTCAGTTACATGTATTAATATTTAAGAAATCTAGCTACATCTAAACTGTGAAAGTAACCCTTATGGTCCAGGGGTTTAGGACACACTGTGCATACAACTACTTTATCCTGATAAAAGCTAGTATACAGGAGTTTTAGAAGACAAAAGCTCTAGTCTTCATGCAAGATGCTTGATAGAGATTTAAGAAAAGGGTTTGAAGGGTGCTGAATGAAAGGCTTCCAGTAAGAGATTCGATATACCATGGATAAGTAGGTGCTCTATGAGGAGGAATAATGTGAATTATACCTTGCAGAAAAGACAACTTCAGAATATTGGCAAGCTTTTTCTGAAATAGATCAGATAAAGCAGACATTTGAATTTTGAGAGAAGCTGCTTTCAATCCTTTATCAAGACCAGCCTGTAAAATATCAGAAATATAAGGAAGTTAAAACTTTAAAAAGATAGCGAAAAACACATACAAGAATGGCACAGGTCTCTAAGGTTAGCAAACTTCTGCAACCTTCCACTGTGCTATGACACCACTTTAGGGTATGTACACTTCAGTGTATGTACCTCCCAAATTCCTCCTTTATGATAATTTATACCTTTCCAGAGGTAAAGTATACTCCCTTTAAGATTATTACCACCTACCAAACATCCCCATATAGTCCCTATTACTCTGGTGTTATCTATCTGGATAAAGGGCTTTTTAAGCCTTTGCAGAGGGCTTTTTGAAGCACTTCGATAAAGAGAAGTTTATAGACATTGAGGACAGGGAGAAAATGAAAAGGAGGAAGTCTGGAGGTACCTACATTGTGGTTTATCCAATTAATGTGGTTACACCTAAAGACTGATTTTGCTTGAAATAAAGGAGTCGCATACTTAAAGTGGTGTCATTGCATGGCGGTCGTGAAAGGTTGTAGAAATTTGTTACACTTAGAGATGAATGCAGCATTCTTTTAGGATTTTTCTCTACATATGTGTGAGTTTCTTAAAGAAGTCCTGTAAAGATGCAGCAGGAGCGACAATGGTGTAAAAGACTTTCCAATTAGGCTGGGACTGTCTCTCAGGAAACTGGGAGACATGGTATGTTACATTGATTTCACAATTAATTAAACATAATAAATAAATAATTAAGTCCATTTGAGAAGCTCTATAACAAATACAGTTTTTTTGGGGGGATATATACATATTTTTCTGGTTATGCAGTAAATTTTAGCTAACAGTCTTTGCGGGCTTTCAATGTCATCTGGATAAACTGATCTTGTAAAGAATGCATTTTAAGATGAGTGTCTCAAGTTCCAACTCATCAAGGTGAGCTGGATAGACTGGAATGTCAGGTGGGACCATTTGTGAGCAGATCCAGTAGCAAAGGCAGACACTAAGGGTCTGCTATACACATGGCCTAGAGATGATGGAACTATGCCCTCCTTGGACAGAAAGGAGTTTTTAGCAGTTTGTTCTTTCTTGTGGAGAGAAGCCTGGTAATCATAGCAATTGAAGTAAATACATTAACTTGGGTATATGTTCATTGAATCACCATGGCATCCATTGCTTTTACTTCTGGGTCTCTTGTTATGTGTAACATTTTTGCAAGTTCTGTACTGGGACGGGAGAATTTCTGGTATTTCCCCAATGATCTGTGTTCTGGAGAAACACTTCCTGCCATGTTGTCAGAGTATTAAGTATTGCTCAGAATTCCAGAATACTGATGGAAACCACTGTTTTTGGATGCGGTATAAAGGCCTTGAGTAATCAACCCTTCCTCCCCAGGCCAGACGACTGGTGTCTGTTATAACCACCTTCCATCTCCAGTCCAGATGTCTGCTGGAGAGAGCTGGAGATGTCAACCACTAATGGAGGTACTGTTAGTCACTTGAGAGAGGACCATTGTGTGATGAGGTTGTGGGGATACCTGTTCCAATACTAGACAATATTCAGTGTCTCAAGTGAAACTGGGCAAAGGGCACCTATCATGGTATAAAGTCCATCATGGTTATGAATTACATAAAAGTTTGACAAATGGGCAGAGATGGTACAGCATGTTGCAGACTTTGGTTTGCAATGTCCAAAAACACTCTCCAAAGGGATGTGTCAAGGATCATGCCCAAGAACACTAAACGTTGAGCTGGTAATAAACGAGTCTTGTGTGTATTTATAATCCACCTGATTTGCTACAGTATCTGCATTGTCAGTTGACCGTGATCCTGTAACCTTTGAAATGATGGAGCCTTGATCAACAGGATGTCCAGATGAAGGGTCATGATTACTTCTAGGGACCTCCAGAAGTGTCAGGATTTCCGTGAATACTCTTGAACCTGTTGTTAATGCAAAGGGCAGACCTACAAATTGAAAATGAGGATCCTGGAATGTAAATTTCAGAATTTGATAGTGAACTGGTCAGATGAGGACATAAAGATAGATATCTCATATCCAGGGATGCTAGAAATTCTTCCTGTTCAAAAGCAATAATGACAGACACCAAAGTAAGTACATACACAAAGCTGTCCCAACCAGAATTCCAGGGAGGGGAAGAAAAGTTCCCAACAAATCCAGTCTCACAAAATCAAAGCCATTAAGCCATATGAAACCATGAACCTCGGATGTCAAAGAATGTCAACAATCAACACACACAAAACGATGCAACACCAAGGAGGTTGCCAGAGGAAAAAAACCTACACAGGCACTACTACCTAGAGGCTCAAGTTCTCACAGCTGGCTTCAGCCGAGGCCAACACTTTGACTCAGTAATATTTCATGAATGTGTGTAACCAGGAGCAGCCAATGTAAGCCACCTAAATCTGTACTGTGAAGGAACAATTTCACAGAGAAATAGCAGACTGACCAGAATTAAAACTCTCTGGGACACAGCACAGCAAATAGCTACACAGCAACTCAACAATAGGTATACCGCAACTCATACAGTAGGGAAGTCCCCCATATTCTAGATGCTGGAGAAGCAGAGCGGGGAGTGGAGCTGACTGGTGCTGGCTACCCGCTAGGCTGCCTTGCTGTGGACAAGTCCGAATTAAAAGGTCAGTTTACCATCATCCAGCGGAGCTGTTCCATACTTCAGATGACAGCCTGTGGGATAACTATTAACTACTGCGATCGAAGGAGGCGAGAGACAAAGGCACAGAGTTACATGTACTGTTAGTCAAATGTAGCAGGAGAAGCTGAAGAACAGTAATATTCGACCTCTGACACAAAGGTATGCCTATTAGTCAAAGTTTGACTAGTTGGGCTGGAATCCAAATTGCAGTCAAACAGTAAGACAGATGGTAGAGGAATTCGAACTGTCACTGCTCTGGTGAACGGTAAGGACAGATGAATCGAACAGATGATTGAATCAGCAGGTTAGTCAGATGGTCATACTAGCGGGGTCAGTAACAGGCAGACAACGAAGCACATAAGCAGCAGGCAGGAGAATATAGTCTAACAGGGAATTCAGGCCAGAAATGGTAAATCAATCAAACCAAGACACGGTACCAAGTCGAAGAGTAAGGGAGTAGTCTGGAAGAAAGCCAAAGTTAATTTTCGAGAAGCACACTGGAGGAAGGGCAAGGGATCTCAGGAAAGGAACTAGGAACAACTGTAAAATACACTAGAACACTTTGTACGCGCACCAGCACTGAGGAACTGGCGCATGATAAAGGCTTAGGACTGAGCACAAAACTAGGGCACGGAAAAAGGATCCGGCAAACAAAAAAAAAAAAAAAAAAAAAAAACACAGGGCAAAAACCAGGCAAGGAATAAGAAAAAAGAGCAAAAGAAAAGGGCAGAAGATGAAGTGTGAAGCGATGACCACATTTAAGTCTTGCACAACTGCTCTGAAGCCTTAATTCTTGTAGGCCTATGATACGTCCACCGCTCTGGTGGAGTAAGCCATCACAAGAAAAAGGGACTGACCTCTTTCTAACATAAGCCTGGTGATCCACGAGGCCCCTGTCACCTTACATGCTGCCTGGCCTGCTTGCGGTGCTTTGGGAATAACAAACAATATATCCAACTTGTGAAAGGAATCAGTCTGGTGGACTTAATATTTGAGGCTCCTAATTACATCAAAACAATGCAGATCCCATTCTCATCTATTAGACAGATCAGGACAAAGAGAAGGAAGCAAGATCTCCTAATATGGAAATCAGGCATTACCTTGGAAAGAAACACATGTAAATTCATAGACCTACCTCATTTGCAAAATAAGGGCTGCAGTTCAGTTCTAAGGAACACTGTTTTAAAGATCAAGGAGTGAAGAGAGACTGAAGCCAAATGTTTAAATGGATCCCTCTGAAGCACACCAAGGACCAGATTCAGATCTCATGGAGGTATAGGATTCCAAAAGATAGGGTGTGCCCAACACCACCCCTGAACAAAAGTCTGGACATCCGACAAAAGAACCCATAAGCAAAGATTTGAACCTTGATGGAGTCAAGCTGAAGATCATTGTGAAGTCTGTCCTGCAGAAAGGCCCAAAACACTGATAAATGAAATGAACAGGGATGCAGTGTTCTTGACACCACTTGAAGAACAAAGACAAGATAATATAGAAAATATTTGATGAAACCAAATGATGGGCCTAAAGCACAGTCACAATGACCAGCTCAAAGAATGCCTCCTTTCTAAGGAGATCTGTTTTAAAAGCCACTCAGTCAAGGCCAAACTTGCCGGGTCTGGATGACAGTGTCGACACTCATATAAGGTTTTGAAGAAGAGGGAAGAATCACTACTCATCTACTGCCAGATCCATCAGAGAACCAAGCCCTGTGAAGCCATTGGGAATTGCATGGTTCATTTTGATCTTTCTCAACATCCTGAGGATCAACAGAAGAGAAAGAAACACGTAGGCCAGGGAGAACCAGAATGGTACCAGCATCGTATCCACCGCTAAGGCCTGTATGTCAATGTATCTGGAGAAAATCGAAGGAAACTTTAGTTACTTGAGGTGCCATAAGGCCCACAACCCGGAAGACTCTACACTTCCAGGGTTCTAGGCACTGTCCACCGAGATAGCCCACCACTACATCGTCCACTCCTGGGATATGTATTGCAGATATCGCCATAATATGGGCTTCTGGGCAGGAAAGGTTCAACCTTGGTCCACGTTGTCGTGCTTCCTTAAAGATTGGATTTGCCATGGACATTGCTGGATTGAAGCAAAACTGGGCACCCACATAAGCAACTGGGACCAGAAAGAATACCCACTACGGAGCAATACTCTATAACCAACAGCCTTTCTATTGTTCGGTGCTTTTCCTGTAACCACCACTGCAGATCCAGTGAGTCCAGAGAGACATCACATGGGATGGATAACAATGTTGTCTGGACCACTTCCTCAGAATATCCACCTGTAGGGCTCACATGTGAAACTGAGCATAAGGCATTAACTCCAGTGCACAGAACATCTTTCCCAACACTTTCATGGAGTCCTTCACCGGCACTAATGGACTGGCAAGGACACGAAATATAAAAATGGTCAAAGTCTGGACCTTGTCCTGTGGGCCACTGCACAAGAGGGGCATAGCTGACATAACATTCCCTAGAGACAAAATAAAAAAAAAAATAAAAAAAATAAACAAGCTTCTCTGAACCAGCAAGGGGGATCAGAGGTCCAGAATAAAGAGGCAGACAACTATGTAAAAGAACCTTACACCAAGGTGCCTTCCTTCGTGAACAGCAAGGTTAGAAAGGAAGGAGAGAAGAAGCAACTATTTCCCTTCCTTTCCCAAAACTTGATATTAGTAAAAATTATGATGGGGGGCATGGTGGCTCTCCAGCCACTCATCGAATATGTCCTACAGTGGCAGATAACTCCATTCTCAGGGTTCCCTATGAAGGAAAGTAAAAACACACACACACACACACACACACACACACACACACACACACACACACACACACACACACACACACACACACACACACACACACACACACACACACCTACCTGTCTACCGTACCACCATGCACTCTTGAGCCCACACAGAATTGTGGAATGTAAGGAAAAAGCAACTATGACTGCTACCATATAGCCACCACAAGTGTCAGTCATTTAAAGGTGCTGCTGCCTAAAAATGGTTAACTGGTCCATGACCTGCTAAAACAGTATGTATAGTAATAATAGGTATAATAAAGTGAATAATATCTAAAAACATGGGAAAGAAAAACTGTAAAACCCTACACCTCCAAGACAGTACACTCAACATTAGGGCTAGAGATTCTGGGTGGGGTTAAGTAGGTCTGGGAGGGTGCTTCCTCCTCCAGAGAGGTCCGGCTGCAAGTGTCCAGACTCGTAGTTATAGCAACTTAACCTTATGGTTCCTGTGTTCCACTATGGGAAAAAAGAGGAAAAAAAAAAACCAAGGTGGGAGTAATCTGATGAAACTCATTCGATAACTTTGCAATGCCCAAACTTCTGAGATTGTGTTTCACCATTGTTGTTTGTAATGTCAGTCTTCCCTCAAATGAAGCATATAGTTGAAGATTCAAGTGTCCACATTGAGACCAAAGAGGGCTTAGACGTCTCTGGCTTCGTGGAGGGCTTTTTTCTTTGTGTGCCAACTACATTTGGTCTCAGAGTAACGAAAGGATGAAACATTTTCCACGAGGAAAGGAATGCAATGAAACTAAATAAGGACACTCAAAACAAAAATAGCTGGCTGTCTAGGGGCTTATATAGGGCAGGATATGGGAGGAGTTTCATTGAGTGCCCTGTCTACAGGGGGAGGACTCATTACCCCACTGGTTCCTGCAGCTTTCAAATGAAGCTAAAGAAATATTTATATTTTAGAGTTATTTGAGACCATGCATGCTTTTATTTTTATTTTTTGGCAGCTAGGTGCCACTTTTGTTATTACTGCCTGTGAAGATCCAGGTGTCTCAAACACAAGCTTTCCATAGATGGATGCTCCAACAGCGCCACCTGGCAGAATAAACATCTTAAGAAGAACAATAATTTTTTTTGAGTTTAATAGCTTTTGAAAGATACAAGTCCTGTGATGATTGTACTTAACACAAGAAACCCTACAATAAATATATATTTCATAATCAGGATTCACTGTCCCTTTAAGCTGTGAATTCAAGTCTCTGCAGGTGGCTTTGATTCTCCCCAGAAGAAAAAAAGAATCAGAATATGCGTGATTTGTAAGTGCTCATTTCAAAACAGGAGATCAATTATGCATCAATGCTAGGAAACGTTCTTGGTGTATGCCATTCATGCATTTGGAAAGGAGCCAGTCCCTTTTTTCACATTTTAACTGCTTTTCTGCTGACAATGTTCTAGTTGTACTTAACCATTCACAATGTGTTGCACACCCCCCACTCTGGCACTTAAAAAGACGCCAACATTATACCTAATCGTACATATGCAGAACCACCAGGGATTGGCTGAAACGAACTGCTCTGGTCCTGGAGCAGTCGGCTACAGCCTTCCCACCACAATTTCAGCTCGTTGTGAGGTTTGCTGCCATTTTGAACCTATGTTGTGCCAGGGACTGCCATTTGGCCTCAAAGGATAGGATTCTGTGACAGTACTGCCATATCATCCATCCTTAAAGGGGTAGTAATACAGTGCAGGTCTTTATTCTTTTTTGAGCACGTAGAGCTATATTTCAGTACTTACAGTTTTTTAGTTCAAGCGCTATTGAATCCAAAAGGTTCTCCCTCCTGTCCCTTCCCCGTGTCACTCAGATCTCAGTCTGGTCCGGATGGAGTGTGGCGAAGGACAATCTTCAGTAAGCATATGGAAATCCTGCTCTCATTTGTCAAGGGGGGCAGGGTTTTCCTTATACTTACTGAACAAAGATTGTCCCTGCTGCGATCCATCCGGTCCTACGACCGGATTCAAGATCTGATGGGAGGAGGCCAGTATTGAAATATAACGCTACGTGCTAAAAAAAGAATATAGAAGACTCAGACTTCCACTTTATTAGCAGTATTACTATCCTTTAAGGGGATAATATGAACAGAAAATCCTACTGGCCACTGAAACAATTCTGTTTAAATTGGTTCTCCAAGATTTCTCTTTAATTGGCACATAAGGGGTTAACTGGCACTGGATATCATGTTCAAGTAGGCAAACATGATTCTTTGCTGCAGCACTCCTGTACTCCAAAATCCTGCCACTGAAGGCATTCTTAGACAACTCTAGTGGAAGAGGTTAAGGTTCCGGGTCCTGCAAATTAAATCATGTCTGTCCATGAACATGGCATCTGGTACTAATTAAATATTGACTTTAGAAAAACAATCCACACAGAATGTATAGCAGCCTGGATTAAGGCAATTTGGGATTATGAGGTTTTTGGGCTCTTTAAATAAACTATACCTATAACCATAACGGTCTCTTAATTTAACAGAATTTATACAGAAGGAAAGTCAGGGCTCAACAAACAAACCCAGTCTCCACGGTGACCAAGAAATGCAACCTAGATTTAGACATAGGCTGCGCATATAGAAAGCTGAGCCATACAACAAGCTGCATATTGTAGGTTTATCTTCCTCTCCTTTAGAGTGCCCATATGTATTCCTGGGAACGTTCTTATCCATGTCCCCCAGAGAAACACACAGGGCTGAGGATGGCATGTCCAAATTATCCTATTCATGTCATAATGCCAACCGAGAGTTTCCAGATATGTAACTAAATGTGCAGTGTGTGTGTGAGCCACTTTGGCATATGAGAAGTTTACCCTTTGAGTGCCAGCGGGGTGTACAAAGGGTTAAGTTGGCCAGTATGTGAGCTCTATATGTGTGCTTTGCCAACAGTTCTCAATTAGGCCTTTTGCAATGTCCAAATGAACTTGCTGATTATACATTGCAACTGCAGCTCTGTATTGTGTCTACACAATCTCTCTGTGACACGGGTCAGCATGAGTAGACAACGAGGGGCTACAGCTGCCATGCGTCAGTATCAGTAAATTCACTCATGTATAGCAAAAAACCAAACTGAACATTTCTGAAAAAGGATCTCGTATGAAATTATGGGTCAATGTGAGTTTGTATAAAAGTGCTCTCCCACTTGCCTTAACCAATTATTATCATAGGCCAAGGGGAATGGGCTAGGCTCCGAAACACACTGAGGCATTATCCCCATTTAATGCATACTTAGAGCGCTATTCAATATGCTAAATAGGTGCAAATTTAGAACAAACCAACAGCACCAGAGAGAAATAACAGTTCTCATTGATACAAATATGAATTTTAACCCCTTCTGAAGCTGTGCATTGGAGGCCTATAGTACACAAGGGGTTAAGTCATCTCTCTCCTATAGTGCAGTTGGATTGCTCCAGAATTACTTTTTTAGCTTTACTACTCATCCTGTGCTGCGCAGACCAACTGCAACATTATTATTGAAAAGATCAGCTCAGAATGATAAGATTATATGCTCTAGTTGGCAAAATGAGACCCAGGGATTGCCCCACCTCGGCTAGTACCCTTCCTCTCTCCCCACACCTTGCCGTCTATCTTATTTCTCCCGCCTTCCTTTACCACTGTCTGCCCAGCCTTGTGCCTCCCATCCTCCCTGTCCACTACTCCATAACTCCCCAACTCATTTAAGCCACCACCATCTGCCACACACCTTAGCTCCCACCCCAGCTCTCTCATCTACTACCAAGTGGGCTGCTTCCACCTCTGTTAACACCCCCCCTCCCCCGGCTCCTTCCTTCCTCCAGACCAGAGCGGCATTTCTCTTTTTTCAGAGGGAGTTTAAGTTGCACCAATATTACATTTTTAAGAGAAAAGTTGCTGGCTTTTAAGTTTTCAGTGCTGACTCCATTTTAAAATGTGTCAAGTGTTGAATACAGTGTATTTTTTTTTAATTGTATATACAGTTAACTGTATTTCATGACGCATTTATTAGGTCTGCATTTAATTCACAGCAATAGGCTTTATCAGTCTAAATGAGATAGGTCACATAAATAAATCCCATCTCAGCCTTTCAGACACATATAAGCAGTGTTCAGATAATTAAATGCCACTGCCTGGCTAAGGACTACAACAGTGTACAACTGAAAAAATTCAAAGTATGCGGATAGTACACTGGACTGCTGTATGACAACCAGTTAAGAAAGGCATTCAGCTCCATAAATGAAAAGCCACTTGGTCCAGTAGGTGCACTTCTTCTTTAAATAGAATAGCAGGTATCAAATTAGAAAGATGGCAAACATAAAATGCTAATATTAACACAAAGATCTATTTAAGAAGTGGCGCCGTAATAAAACACCACAAATATATGCAAAACTATAAGATCATTGCAGCTTCCAAAATTAGTTAAAAAGATCAAATGACAAGATTCAGTCTGAAGACAGCCAAGTTCTGATTTTCTAAAAGGTTTTTTTTTTTTTTTTTTTTTTTTTTTTTTAACCCCTTAAGGACTGGCCGTGAGCGCACTTAAGGACCACGGACCATTTTTTTTTTTTTTTTGCATCCAGTTCAGGGCTCCCCGAACGGCGTGCAGCCACGCAGGGAGCCCTGAATTCCATGATGGTCCTGGCACGTCATGGGTCCTTAAAGGGAATCTACCCATGACATGCCAGGACCGTCAAGTATCACTAAGGGGTTAAGCCAGTTATCAATAAATTCTGACATTTATAATCACATGATATCCATTATGGTCAATGCTTCTTATAGACTTATAAGATTGATGGATAGCTGACTCGCTATTAACCCATTGAGTGCTAGAGGAGTATGCAATGCATTGCATACCCCTCTGGACTCAAAGGGTTAAAGCTTTGATATATTGTTATCACTAAAACCTAGATGAAGCTGCAATGTTACATGAAACAAAGCTACGTTGGAAAAACAAAAAAAAACAAAAAAAACCAAACAAAAAAAAAAACAAAACACAATCATTACCAAAGGAATGGGTGAGGGAAATATTGGACGAATGGCTTTTTCCATATGTTGGCAGTCAAAACTGTTTCTCAATGTTATCCCTCCGATTTTTAAGTTATCACTCTCTGGTGACAGGTGGATAGTTAGTGGTTCAGTCATTGTGAATGATCTTCTAGTGCTTATTTGGGACTATCACTAGAACCTAACACCTACTGGGGTGTCTGGAGGTCTGGAACTGAGAATCACAGTTGCTGGGCAGATGAAAATTTAACAGAACAGAAGCAATTCTAGGACAAAGCAGTCGCATCACATTTAACCATATGCAACAAATACAAAATGCCTTAGTATGCAGAAGGGGATTTAAACCCCTTGGATGCTAAAGAAGCCCCCAATGCATTGTGAAATGCGCATTTGATGAGATTTACAGTTTTCTTGTCCAAAATGGATACATGTTTTCCTTTAAACACATGCCTCTTTAAGTCTCCCAGTTTAACCACTAAATCCTCAACTGCATAAAGGAATGAAACCTTTATTTTAACTTTAAATATTCTGTGAATACATAATATGCACAGTCAAAATGCCTACACTTTTATTATCAATTTTTCATCTTTGCATTTTTTTGCCCATAAACTTGAGATCCAGACAGCTCACTGTCAGGGACATAAGTTTCCAGAAAATGTATGGTCCACTGATCATAAGAGCAGGATGCAACACTATGTTACACTCTGTAGCACTGAACTCTATGTGTGCTATCTTTTTTAAACCATATCATTAGAGCTGTTTTCTTGTTCCCCAACAGAAAGCTCTCTGTAGACAGATCCAGGAAGCTCATGATCAATAACAAAAAACTTTTTTTTTTTTTTTTTTTTTTAAATAGGTGAAGATGGGAAAGTAGCATAGGTAATATTATGTGCTTGCAGAATATTTAAGGTCAAACTAAGATTACTGTTCCTTTAACGCTTTGAGTGCCAGAGGGGTAAGCAACGCATTGCAATGCGTTGCATACCCCTCTGACACTTAACGGGTTAACAGCAAGCATCATGTTACATCTTTGACAGATGACATCTCCCCGCAATTTGAAAAATGCTTACATGGTTTCACTACATGTACATCTTGCTTACTATTGTAAATCTAAGATATTTTAGCTAAAATCCATGTTTGCTGACCACAGGGGGGGGGGGGGTAACCCTTGGTAAGAAAAGTTAAAATTGCTACGGTTTAGTTACTGAAAGTTTAAACAGACAGACACACAGTTATTCACATTATTGAATTTATCTTCCTTTTACAAACCAAAAAATAAAAATTGGCAAAATTTTAGTTTGATGGACAGTCCATTGGTTCCTTGTTTAAAACCATTTTAACCCTTTGTGTTCCAAAGAGGTATCCAGTGCACTGCGCTGGTTACCTCTCTGGCATTCAAAGGGTTAATTCAGTAAACACGTTATTTCAGCTTTTTTTTTGCTCCAGGTAATATTCTTCCATCATTATAAATCTTTTAGACGGGGGTTCGGAATCCTTAACCCTTTAAGGTTCAGAGGGGAGTACAAAGCACTGCAATATGTTGCACACCACTCTGGTCTCTATAAGGTTAAAATCGTGGTACTAAATGCTCTTCTATGCTTGTGTGGCCTACGCATTGTGTAGCCCACCGCTCTGGCACTCAAATGTTTAACCCCTTAAGGAAAACAGAACTTTTTTTTTTTTTCTGGATCTGATACAGGGCTCCCTGAATGGCGTGCAGCCCCGTGGGCAGCCCTGAATTCCATGACGTACATGTAAGTCAATTGGTCCTATAGGGACATTCACCCCATGATCTACATGTACGTCCTTGGTCCTTAAAGGGTTAATATTATGGCCCGTATATTCAAAAGAAAAAATAATCCTAAAATGTTGTTATAAGTTTCAAAATATTTTCTCTCTCTTTCTTTCTTTTCACCTCCAGGATAAGACAGTGTGCAATACATTGCAAAACAAAGCTGCCCAGCTGTCTGGTCCTCAATGGATTTACTGACAACATTCACATCGATAATTTGAATACTTATTAATGTCAGAAAAGATTATATTGATGGAATGACAAGTGAACATGATCAAAATTATCATCAAAACAAATCATATGTAGACAATATAAATGTTGGAAATTACCATTAAAAAAATCTGATGTTAAATTGTATAAACAGTTTTTTCTACATACATGTATCTATTATATACACGTATATGTCATCCATATTTTCAAAGAATGCTTTTTTTTTCCCCCATCTTTTTCTGACAGAACAGTGCTGATACAGTCACATTTCAAAAGCAAAAATTTATGAATATTCTTGTCTAAAAAAAGACCTGCAGTTAAATAACCATTTTTTGAATTTAGGGCCCTACATTTTCCCCTAGAAACATGGCTTTGGCATTTAATACTTTGCTTTGGGAAGCAAAAAAAGGGGATTTTTATAGTCACTGAATCCCTTTCTGTTAGTCAAATAGGGGACACATGAACTGCTGAGCAACATTTCCTCCACAAGGAAGCAGGCCAATTAAAGGGATAGTAACCTGGAAACATCTCTCAAACCGTTATGGTTTGAGAGATATAATAAAATGAAGTCCTCCATTCCCTCCCCTTTCTGCCCGACCAGCTGTAAAGCTGTCAGATGCAGAATCTGGTCGACCGACTTTAGGTGGCTCTTCAGGAGAGCTGACATCGGGATATCTAACTATAATTACTTCGTCGGAATGGTCTACAACGTGTGCTTGCAAGCCAGGCACACGTTGTAGACCACACCGATGAAATAATTATAGTTATACATCTCGATGACCGCGCTCCTGAAGAGCCGCCTTCTGGTCCCGGAAGCAGGAACTCCGAACGCCCGCTATACAGCGGACACATGAGAAGTGGGAGGGAGCGGAGACCTTTATTTTATTACATCTCTCAAACCAAAACAGTTTGGAAGATGGGAATGAGGGCAGTAAGTATGTTTTAATTGTACCAATAAATATGCATATACTTTTGTTTCAAGGTTACTATCCTTTTAACAGTTAACTAAACAGTAACAATTCTTCCCTCTGCCATACTTTACCTCAAACACTCCACCTTCTTATGCTCTGCTATATGCAAACTGATTAATTGACAAAGTTACAAGGAACAGAGAAGCCAAGAAAAAATATGGCACTGCAGCCCTTAACCCCTTGCGTACCAGAGATGTTTCTAACACATTGCACTCAAAAGGGTTAATACAGGAAGAGTTTTATCACCAACAGAGCAAGAGGAAAAGATCAAAAGTAAATATAAACATCCCCTTTTCTCTTTCAACCAAGGGGGAGAGAAAACTGCTTAAACTGCAGCTTCCAGGACTTTTTGCCCACTGCTAGGAACGTCTGAAAGCAAACATATCAACTATGTAGAACATAGTAAATATATGCACAATGGACCATGCGGCTGCTGCAGATGCTTGATGGCATTGGATGTACTCATGGACCGTGTTGAATGGGCCAGAACTTTGAATGGCACTAATCATGATAATGCAATGTGTTGCGCACCACTCTGGCACTCAAAGGTTTAAGTGGCCACTACCTCACTGCGCCACGCAATGAAGCCCTGAGTCGCCTCACTCACGCAATGCAATCATGCGCAGTAGAGATTGCACGAACGCGGGCAACAAACATCCTAGTGAATTACTATACAGGATATACAAACCGATTAGTGGGCAAAACTCTGGAGGTAAAGATGGGCAGAGGAGATTAGTCAATGTGTCCTGCTTACTGGTGGAGGAAAGTTCATGCCACTGTCCCAGTGTCCCCCACTGGACTCAAGAAAAACTTTAAATACAATAACTGGATTTTGGCCAAAGTATAAATGCATACCTCCCAAGTGTCCCTCTTTAGGAGGGACAGTACCTCTTTAAGACCCAAATTCCCCTGTCCATCTTTTCTACCCTGGTGTTCCTCTTTTTAGGGCATCAGAGTGAGTGTTGTGTAAACATTGAGTGTTGTGTAAACATTAATGTTTAGTTAATCTTCAGTACACGTGTTTGTAAATGAATCTGTGTATATTAAATAGTTTGGTCTTGTTCTAAATCCTTTATTCAGTTACACAAAGAGGTGTTAATAGGTCACAAAGTAACCTAACAATTCTCAGTAATGCCCCGCCCACCAGCCAGAAACACCACCTGAAACACAAGTGTCCTTCTTTGGCCATTTGAAATGTTGGGAGGTATGTAAATGTATTCTAGGCCCAATACATATATATGTATGATTTTGCAATATAAACAACTAAAAGAAAAAAAAATAACAGTGGAGAATACATAGTATATTGGCAGACTGCAGTAACACTATCTAGATAGGAACGGTTATATCTTCACTTTATAAATTTGCTCATTAACATTCAGTTCAAGTGCTTATGGCTTAAATACTGTGCGTCTTACAATCTGCTACATGATTAATGATCTTGCATAACATTGTACGAAATCTATAGGCTCAACTAATATTCTGTATAATTAAAAAATGACCACTTTCACTATCATCACTGACACATTTATCAGATTCAATTGACTAAACTAGTGAGCAGGGGAGATGGCAGATATTCCAATGTGTGAATGTAAACTCCTTGCTTGAGACCATTTTGAAGAATAAACATTATATTGTTTGCACTTTACAGAATGGGAGCTTGGATACATAAATGTCAAGTCTTCTAGCACTCTGGGTTTATATCTGGTTTGTCAGGTGGACATATGGAAGAGTGAGAAGGCAAAGCGGTTACAGAAGCAGCAATGAGTAAAGGGGTGGAACAGATTATGCATCATGCACAAAAAGATGGATACAGTATGGTGAAGCACCTAGAATCTAGTAACGGAATTTCCTGGTGTAAATGAATACTGCATTTATTATATAAAGCCCAGAGTGTGGGGACCATCAAAACTTCCTGAAGGAGAACCAACACCTAATAATAACCTACCTGCCAACCATACTATGGCCAGAAATCATGATGGCCCCCCTTTCAATTTTGCCATTGTGTCTTTGTTCAAGAGCTAACATCTTTAATCAGTCCTGTATGTCATGACCATGGAGGCAGCCATGACAACAGCTGGCAATTTTTTCTAAAGCAGGCAGAAGGCATTAGCCTTCTTAAACAATGTATAGTCTTTGACAGGGTTATTACCCTTACCATATGCAGTGAGAAGAGTTTGGGGTCCTGTAGTCTTGCCACCAAATGTCATGTCTGCTTATGTGGACATCCAGAATTGATTGAAAATGTTCTCTCAGGAATCAAGGATTTATTAGGATTTTGTAACCATAGTACTTTAAATAAATAGTGAGTTATTAGGTGGTGTTAATTGTCATTTAAGATGAAGCACTTATTAGCTGCAGGTTGGTTGTGACATAAAAGGCACTTAATACCTTGGATTTTAGAGACGTCTCCAAAGCATTGTTCAGCAATGCACAGGATACTTCTCTGGCAGCCAAGGGGTTAAAGGAAAGAGATAATGAAGGTCCTGCCATGAGAAAGGTACTTCTCAAGAGACACAACTTACTTGCAAAGACCATGGTTTAGTGCAATGTGAAAGGAATACTGTATTTCAATAAGAAATGCAGACACAAGCCGATGGTGATGTAAGGCTCCCACCCACCCCTATGCCATTTAACCCCTTGAGTGCCAGACTGATGTGCAACACAACTCTCTGGCACTCAAAGGGTTAACCTCTTCTGAATCAAAAGGTGCCAGCAATGACTTGTGAGCCCTCAAGAGTAGAAAGGGTTCAAGACGAAACTATTTGTAAAGTGCATCTGAATGCTTTCGGCTTGAAACTCTGCACAACTTGCCGTGATCAATACATAATCCACGGATCGGCAGCAGTTATGTCTTAAACCCTTAAGGACTACAGTTGGTATGCAGTGCATTGTGAAGCAATGCTCTGCATATGCCTCAGGTCGTTAAGGGATTAGTGAAAGTTTATTATTGGCACTAGGCTTACAGGTTCTGTCCATACAATATTCCTTTCTGGCTCCCTGCTCAACTAAGAAAATCTTTCTTATGGCAGAAAAAGAAAGCACCTTTATTATGAGTAAAATAGTAGGAGTGCAGATATTCTCCTCTGAATCATCTCCACACTAGCATAGCTTCTGAAAAGAAAACGGCGTTTCAGTAAACAAAAAAATAGCTATGGTTTGATGTCCTCTGGCACAGTCTGTGCTCTGGTGAGAGAAGAATTGTTCCCATTGTAATCTGTGCAGTAACTTTTTTTTTTTTACTTAATGGAACCAATGCGATAAGGACCACCCATAATGTTCACAATACCTTAACAACGGGGAGCACTCTAAACAAAGAACAGATCTGTCAGGTTAACAGTCTGGTTGATGCGCTCTACAAAACATGTGTCTACACTGTAGAGATGAAGATGCCTCAATGTGAAGAACTGACCGGTCCATCAGGTGATGCAGAGAGGACAGACAGGACTTTCAAATGTATTCAAAATTTGTTTGCAGTTTAGGGATTTAACATCGTTTGTTTAAAGGGAGTGAGCCTTTAAAATTCACATATTGTCATTCCCTTTTTTTCTTCACATTCTTTTGCCTTTTCTCAGTTTTCGGATCTAGGATGAAAAAAAAAAAAAAAGCAAATATGTAAATCAGTAAAATGAGGGCATAGGTTTGTAATGTGTTTTTTGCACTATAAAATAGTTAATATTTGTTTACGCTGTAAAATCATTTTATAGACACTCTATGTTTAATTGTACAAAAATGTAAATAAAAGTATATAAAAAGAACCCTTTAAAGAACAACGTGTTGTTCAAGTTCTAAAGTACAACTACCGCCTCCTAATAGTATAACCCCTCACTTACCTTACTATGACTAGGAAATCCTAATGGTCTCTATGAATTTTCACTTGTGCCTTTGCTCAAGAGATAACATCTTCAAATTAGTTGTGGATGTTACATCCATGGAGGCAGACATGACAGTTACTAGTAGGACCACAAGACCTCAAACTCTTCTAACTGAATATATTAATCTTATCACTTTAAGAAACAGATTGTTTGTGCAGTGCAATGTGTTGCATACCCCTCTGGTCCTCAAGGGTTTGAATATACAGTATATAACAGATATATCACAAATAATTTGTTTTTTTCCCCCCCCAAATATTAGAGTATTAATGTTTTTCTACACAAAATAATTTTTGTGTACGCACTGATAAATTCCTCTTAGTCCAAGTGGAAAACAGGAACCATGGGGTAAAGTATTTTCCAGCCAAGATGGCACTATACTTGCCTTAAAAGGCTCTATGGAGGTAGCGACTCCCTCCTTACACTACTTTACCTCCACCTGACATGCTCAGTTTTAACAAAGAATAAAAACTGAAAAGAAGTGAGGCAAGAAAGGTTCTCTGGTTCAGGTAACCCCCTAAGATAGTAATATAGTAGATGGGGTTGAAATTAAAAAAAAAAAAAAAAAAAAAAAAAAAAAAAAAAAAAGACATGCATCCATCATGTCTAGCCCGTGCCAAATCACCCCTGTTGATCCAGAGAAAGGCAGAAACAAAACAAAAGAAAAAAACACATTGAAGCGGTTTCCAATTAAGCCCTTAGTGGGTAAAACACTTATTTGCAGACTACAAATGGCAGTCAGATATTTCCCTAGATTAATATCCTATCTGCTTTGAAGCCAACTGTCATAATTCTCGATATGATTCTGTGCTAGTTATGTATCCTTTACTTTTCTGAAATCAGTTACAGTATCTGCAAGCACAGTATTCTGTGGCAAAGAATTCCATAACTTTACTGCCCATACTGTAAAACAAAAAAAAAAAAAAAAAACCTTCCCTCTATAGTCTTTATGGATGACCTCTCATTCTTAGCTCAGCTCTTTGAGAAAATAGTTCACTGGAGAGTTCCTTATATTCACCTTGAATATCTTTGTAAATGGTAATCATATCACCCCATAGATTTCGCTTCTCTAATGTAAATACACCCAGTTTGGCTAGTCTCTTTATAACTCAGATCATCCAATCCCTTTAACAGTTTTCTTACACGTCTCTGCACTTCTTCCAGTTTAAGAATTGGTGCCCAAAACTGTACTCTATATTCTAGATGAGGACTCACCAAGGATTTATACAGAGGCATAATTATATTTGAATCCCATGTATCTATACCCCTTTTTATGCAGGATAGTAAGAGGAAGGGCAAAATGGCTCTGCGGTAGACAGATCTAGAACTTCTGAGAACCAAGCCCAATGGAGACTGAAAGGGGCGATCAGAATGACTTGAGCCTCTCCATCTTGGTCTTCCTCAATCACCCTGGCAAACATGGGAAATCATGGAAACATATTCCAGATGGAAGTTTCATGGAATGGACATTGCATCCATCTCAAAGGCTATGGATGCTTCTTCTTGCTGAAGAACAGAAGAGCCTTTCAGTCTTGCAGTATGCCATGAGATCAATTCATGGAAGACTCCAGAGGTGGACAACTGGTTGAACACACTCTGAGTTCACAATTTCCAGAGTCTAGATGTTGGAGATTTAAAAAAAATCTACAACCATGTTTTCCATGTCTCAGATATGGTCTAACGAGATGGTTGGGACATAAACTTCTGACAATTGAAGAAGTTCACAGATCTCCACCCAAGTGGACGTGCTTCTGGTTCCTCCTTGGCGACTTATATAGACGACTGATGTTGTCCCCAGTGGTGTTCCTGACAGCACATGGGACCATAGGGGAACCACTAGGTAAATTGCTTGTAGCTCCAGAATGTTGATTACAACCCATTCTTCTTTGGCCCAACGACCCTGCACTGTAATCCAGGGTGGTTTCCCCAGAATATCAGGCTGGCATCTGTTGTGACCACCACCTATTACAATATGACAAATGGGACAGGTGAGAGTGCTGTCTTGACCATCTCCTAAGAATGTACAATTGCAGCTCCCTCGTGTGTAATTGAGCATAGGAAACAGTTTCCAGAGTGGAGACCAGGGGACTGAGTACTCTCAGATAATCCTGTACTATCGCCAATGACCAGGATATTGCCTGAGTAACATGAAGAGACAGAATATCTCATGCTCAAATAGTACAGGACCTGAGAAGATACTAGGGAGGATTTCTTGAGATTGAGCACCAAACCTTGTTGGCCCATAATGAAAACACAGTCTTGAATCTTTGAACAGAGAATGGCTTACAAAAAGGATCCCTGAGTAAACATTTGTCTAAGTAAGGAGTGAAGAATATCCACCGAGAACAGATATGAGCTGCCAAATCAGCTATGACCTTCATAAAGATCCTTGAAGCAGATGCTAGGGAAGAGCAGTGAATTAGTAAAGACTTCTCTCGAAAGCAAAACATTGGAAATGCTGATGGGTTTAGATGAATGGTTATGTGAAGGTGGGCGTACTGGAGAACCAGGGATGCCAGAAATTCATCTGGACATATGGCAGTGATGACAGTTCGCATAGATTCTACCTTGAAGTACGGAGTGTTAGCACATGCTGGCTGAGACACTTAAGTACAGAATAGGGTGGCAGCTTCCATCCTTTTTGGAAACCACAAAAAAAGATTGGAAACGGAAACAAACATTTGTTTTTCCAAGAGGGAGGATACTACGTCTATGAGTAGATGTGCCCAAACCAGATCTTGGTGAACTCTGGTAAAAAAGAAATGGTAAAGCGGAAGGGATTTGAGATCTATGCGGTACTTTTCCAAAGTAGCCTGCAAAACAAACTGGTCCATCGCAGCAGACTCCCACTCATTTTAAAAATAGTCATCGCCTACCTCTGGGCAAACATGGCACAGGACTCCGGGAGTTATGAGAATGTGGGCTTGATGGCTTTAGGCTGCTGAGCAGGCTTCTTGTTCAGCCAAGCCTGTTTGGACATTGGGGTGGGGCAGGCCTGAAAAACTGTAAGGGGAAACGAAACCACGCATCATCTTATGAAAAAAGGCACATTTAAGTGCAAGAGGGTGTGTCTGCCTCCAGTAGCATCACTAACGACCTTTCCCAGGTCAGGCTCAAAAAAAGTGTCTTCCAATAAAGGGGAGTGACAATAAAGACTTTTTGTAAGATTGATTAGCCAGCCAAATCTTGAGCCACAAGGTGAGGCAAGCAGATACTGAAAGGGTTTAGGATTTCCAGAAAACCTAGCTGCAACAAAGGCCATCTCACTGAGGTTCATGTTGGCCTTCAGAATACTGGCCAGCACAACTAGCATCTGAAAGTTGTTCACCCAAGATAGACATGGCTTTAGTGACCCAAGCTGTAGTAAAAATAAGTCGCAGGGCGCTCCTAGTTGCAGCAAGATTTGCCTTCAACAAGGAATCTAAGCACTTAGCAACCCGATTCCCAATGGCTGGGGCATCCGCTAAAGGTAGAGTGGTGTTCATAGCAAGGTGAGGTATCGTCGGATCAACAGCAGGAGGGGAAGCCCAAGTGATAAAGCCTCAGCAGAAAAAAGAAGAACTGGTGAGAAGGACCCTGCTGCAGAAGGCTCAGAGACCTGTAATGTCTCTAAAACCCACCAGAGAGGACATGGGCCTTATTCATAGGCATCCCCAAAGGACAAGGAAAAATTAATCAGTGTCAACCTCTGCAGAGGAATCTCCATCCAGCTGAGGTCGGCCCTTGAAGACAGGAAAAGCATGTCTTACAGGGTGTGGGAAGACAGGAATGGTGAAACATTGGAAAGATGAAGTGTTAGAAGCAACTGAACAGACCAGAGTCTTAACCCAAACAAGCTCTTGTTCTGCGGTGGAGTGCTCCAGGGAAGTAAGGGCCACAGAGCAAGAGGGACATAGGGTGCCTGAATATTCGTTTAGAAGCACAATGTGCCATATGGAACAGTATGCTAAAGGGATTAAAGGGGACCCTGAATTTCCCCACATGTCTCTTGGGATCAGATATGTTCAATGAAAGCCCCTCTAAAGTAGGACAAAGTAGTCCAAAGTATTAGTGAGAGACAATGCACAGAAATACCTAAGAAAACAGTACTTATCTGACTGCAAGGGGTAAAGCTGGAGAGGTAGAGAGGAGAAACCTGCCTCTGCATGGCCTATGCAATGGGAGTAGTAAGATGGCTGCAAAATCACCACCCTGTCCAATGCAGAAAGCCTGGGAAAAAAGGGGATCCTGATGGAATGTAGTTTCCCATTGCATATGCCCAGCAAATAGTGCTTCCCCAGCTGTTTAAAACTGGTGAAATGAAGCGTTTTGGACATTGTCTCCACACAATAGAACAGGTCCAGTAATTCATTTTGAGTCCACTTTGACTCATGCAGATGAAATGGGTGTAAATATATGTCCCTGAGAAGATCCTCCATTCAGTTCTATACAAGAAAAAGGCCCACCACGCAGGCTCCTGTTTATCAATTAATCGTTGAAATGTGCCACTTCCACATTTTGTGGCACTGTGTATGAGCAGCACAGAGCTGCAGGACTTCCCACATTTTTCTGGGCTAACGTGACAGCAAGCTCCGTTTACCATGCTACTGAGGTTGCAACCTCAGCAGCATTGTAAACGGAGCTTGCTTTAACGTTAGCCCAGAAAAATGCAGCTCCAAAGGGAAGCGTGAACGCGGTCCCTGGGGCTGCTGGGAGGGAGGTGTAAAGTCCTGCAGGTCCGTGCAGCACATACACGGTGCCGTAGAATGTGGAAGTGGCACATTTCAGCGATTAATATCTCCACTCTTAGGTAGGTAAGAAAATATACAAAGCCAGCGCTAATATTGTTTTACTGTTTAAAAGCAATGGTCAAAATTTTTGGGGATGTGAATGTTCCCCTTTAAGGCAAGCACCCTCTCCTCCTTGCTGGATGATACTTTACCCCATGGTCCTTATGTTGTATAATGAACCAAAGAGATATGTTGGGGAGAGGTGGGGGGAATATGTGTGCATGAGTGCGTGCAATGCATTGGGAGTTGTTGTAGTTTTACATGTAAAAGGAGGGGTTGATTACATCACAGATGTTAACTTATCAATGACTTTAGCTACAAATGTTTCTGTAGGCTTCAATGGTGGGAATCTGATAGGGAAATAACAGATGAGAGTTGGTACCGTGTTAGCCATAGAAATACAGGAGACAAATATAGTCAAGCTGATACCTTTATTAGCTAACTAAACAGATTTAGGATGCAAGCTTCCAAGAGATCTTGAAGCTTGCATCCTAAATCTGTTTATTTAGTCAATAAAGGTATCAACTTGACTATATTTGGCTCCTGCGTTAGGGAAATATACAGAGATTCCCCACTTACGGACTGCTTAGTCATCTAGGCCTAAATTAGCAAGTTTTGTTTCCACTTGATTAATTGATAGTAATACCTGCATAAAAGTTAGTTAATCTTCGAGTCTTCTTTACTATATTTCATTACTTACATATTTGTAGTTCAAGTGCTATTGAAGAAAAAAAGAAGATCTCCCTCCCACTCATTTCCCTGCGTCACTGATCCGCTCATTCTGGTCAGGATGGAGAGTGGCGAGGGACAATCTTCAGTAAGCAAAATGAAAATGTCCCACTTCATCTTGGGGGGCACAGTTTTCCTTATACTTACTGAATTAAGATTGCCCCTCTCTGCGTCCGTCCGGTCCCATGACCGGATACCACATCTAAGGTGAGATGGCCAAATTCGGGTAGGAGAGGGATCCTTTTGGCTTCAATAGCACTTGAACTACAAATGTGTAAGCAATGAAATATAGTGCCATGTGAAAGAAGATTCGAAGATTAACTTTAATACAGGTATTACTATCACTTTAAAACAAAAATGACATTCTTAATGAAACCTGTACCATGTCCAATAAAAAAAAAAAACCTTACAGAAGTAGAAAAAAAAAACTGGGCTTTTACCTCAGAGTAAAACATGGGCACTTCTGCTGGTGGAAGATGTGTCAACAGAGCCCTCTAATGGCCAGAAAATTAACCTACAGTTCATCTGGTTATTCTGTTGCACTCTATGGGAAAGGTGAAACACAACAGTTCTCCACATAACGTGATACATTCATCTTTTCCTGACAGACTGAATGATTATACTTTTGGAATAAAACTGCCAGCAGTGATAGTACTCTAGTTTGCTGAAACAAAAGCCCGGTAACAAAAAAGTTTACATAGAAAAAGATTACTGCTCCTTAAAATAAAGAAATACATAAAAAAAAAGAAGAAGATTTTAGTCTTACCTGTTAAATACTTTTCTCTTAGTCCACACAGGTTACTGGTAACTTTCGGTAGGCGATCTGCCCCTTTTAGTAGGTAGGAATAATTCTAGCATTGATTGCAGGGGGTGGAGCCTACCTTCCCCTCCTTGGCTACAGCTAGCCAACCAGCTCCAGAAAGATTTGAGACACTTACTATTGACTAGATAGTGGAAGGGAAAGAAGACTCCTGTGAGCATGACCCCCACAATCTGCCACAGGAGAGCCAAGCATGGTCCCTTGACAGGGTGGGAGACCAGTAACCTGTATGGACTAAGAAAAGTTTTTAACAGGTAACACTAAAATCCTCTTTTCTCTGTCGTCCAATACAGGTTTCTGGTAACTTTGGGATGTCCAACCATTGAGTTTCCCAGAGGCAGGAAGTAAGGCAAGGACCAGACACAAGGCCCCCAAAGTCACCAGAGAAGATATGAATCACCAGATCAGAGATAGCCCAACAAAACAACCAAAGTGTCAACGGACACTGAACAGGGGTAAAAACACCCCAAGAACTGTTTTTTTTTTTGTTTGTTTGTTTTTTTTCCTAGAGGTACTGCAATACCAGGTCAATGCGTGGAGTGGACAGCCACAAGAACTGCTATGCTGCACAAGGAACTAGAGCCAACAGGGCTCAAAAGTGAAGGAAGCGCCAATAACCAAAGAAGATTCTAAACAGGCAAGACTGCCTCCAGGATCTTCCTCCCAAAGCTGCAGTCAGCCGATGCCAGCACATCAACACGGTAGTGCTTCGAAAAGGTGTGCACAGACGACCAAGTGGCAGCCTTGCACAACTGATCAGCAGACCCATACCTCTGTCCTGAACTGGAATAGGCTCCAGAACATCCTTGTCCAGAAGGGCCTGCGTTTCTCTGCGCCCTGGGGCGTATGAGAGGGAAAAAAAGCAAAAGGGAGGAAGAGAGACGAAAGGGATCCTGTACCCTTCCATCACCAACTGTAAAACCCACGGGTCCGCCACTGAACCCTCCCAGACGCGGTGGTAGTGACGCAGTGGGGACCCGGATTCGGAGAGTCATGCCGAAGGCGGCTTGAAAGCCTTAGGCTTGGAGGAGACCTTGGGCTTCAATTGCTGTTTGGGCTTGGAGGAGGCACGTGGAGCTGATGGAACCGCCTGGTTCCCCGGACGTGTCTCAGTCTGGAAGGGACGAAAAAATAGGATTTTAGTCTTACCTGTTAAATCCTTTTCACTTAGTCCATACAGGTCACTGGTACCATGGGATGTGTAGTCCCCTTTAATAGGCAGGAACAATTATGCAAATAATTTGCAAGGGGCGGAGCCTCCCCTCTTACTTAAGCCACCTTCTGGCCAGAGCCACCCATATTGATTTGAGACCCTAAACTGACCCCAGGTAAGCAAAAAGAAAGACTCCTGTGAGCATGCCCGAACGGTCTCCCACTGAATGCCACAGGAGAGCCAAGACTGGTCCCTTGACAGGGTGGGAGACCAGTGACCTGTATGGACTAAGTGAAAAGGATTTAACAGGTAAGACTAAAATCCTATTTTCACTGTCGTCCAATACAGGTCACTGGTACCATGGGATGTACAAACATTGAGCTGATCCAGAGGCGGGAAGTAAGGCAAGGACCAGGCGCAAGGCCCAAGTCACTAGAACTGTTAACCAGTTGATAACATAGCCCAAACTGTAAGTGTCAACGGACACCAATCAAGGGAACAATCCCTGAACTTAACACAGCACACGGAACACGAGCCAACCGGGCTCAACAGTAAGGAAGCACTAAGGATCACAGAGCGGAAGACCTACACAGGCAAGACCGCCTCCAGGACCTTCCTTCCAAAGCTGGCATCAGCCGATGCCAGTACATCAACTCGGTAGTGCTTAGAAAAAGTGTGCACAGAGGACCAAGTGGCCGCTCTGCACAGTTGATCAGCAGAAGCTTGATTCTTGTAGGCCCAGGAGGCCCCAATAGATCTGGTGGAATGGGCAGTCACCCTGAAGGGAACATGCTTATTCCTCAACTTATAGGCTTCACGGATGGTAGCCTTAATCCAAGAGGCAATGGTAACTTTGGAAGCCGGTCTTCCTGCCCTAGGCCCCTCAGGAATGACGAATAGAGCGTCAGACTTCCTGATAGATTCGGTGCGGTGAACATAAAACTTGAGGCAACGCACCACATCCAACAAATGGAGATCTCTTTCCTTGTCAGATGAAGGATTAGGGCAGAAAGAGGGAACCACAATCTCCTGATTGATGTGAAACTCAGACACAACCTTGGGTAAGAATTCCTTGGTAGTGCGAAGCACAGCCTTATCCTTGTGGAACACCAGGTAAGGAGGTTTACAAGACAATGCCTGTAACTCTGCCACCCGGCGTACTGACACAATAGCCAAAAGGAAGGCCATCTTCCAAGTCACAAGACGTAATGGAATGGAAGCCAAGGATTCAAACGGTGGTCGCTGAAGAACTCCCAGCACCAAATTGAGATCCCACTGGGGAGCAGGACTCTTGAAGGCAGGTCGAACATGAGTCACACCTTGGAAGAAGACTTTCACATCAGGAAGGATGGCAATCCGTTCCTGGAAAAACACAGACAAGGCAGAGGTCTGAACTTTGAGGGAACTCAGACTGAGCCCCTTGTCCACACCGTCCTGCAAGAAGGCCAGGACAGTGGGAAGATGGAAGTCAAGAGACAACTGCTTGACAGAGCACCATGTCACGAAAGTTGACCAAATGCGATGATAGATCTTGGAAGACACAGGCTTACGAGCACTGAGCATCGTCGACACCACAGAAGGAGAAAAGCCTTTCTTAGCTAGAATCGAGGATTCAACCGCCATGCCATCAAACGGAGAGAGTGAACATCCTCTTTCCACAGATACCCCTGAAGAAGCAGGTCCGGACGGGCTGGAAGTGGGATTGGATCCTTCACTGACATAGCCATCAATTCCGGAAACCAGGACTGGCGAGGCCAGTTTGGAGCAATCAGGATGACAGGACAACGTTCTCTCTTCAACTTCTGAATAACTCTGATCAATAGAGGAAGAGGGGGGAAGATGTAAGCCAGGGAGAAGTCCCAAGGGATCGACAAGGCATCCACCGCTAGAGCAAGGGAGTCCCTCAGACGGGAGCAAAACACCGGAACCTTCCTGTTGTGTCTGGTAGCCATCAGATCCACCACTGGCATCCCCCACCGTTGAGTGAGCATGTGAAACACCTCTGGGTGAAGAGCCCATTCTCCGCTGTCGACGGTGTGACGACTGAGGAAGTCTGCCATGACGTTGTCCACGCCTGGAATATGAACTGCAGAGATGACAGGCACGTGATCTTCTGCCCAAGACAAAATATCCTTGACTTCCCACCAGGCGGAACCGCTTCTTGTGCCGCCTTGTCTGTTGATGTAAGCCACCGCCGTGGCGTTGTCGGACTCTACTCTGACTGGAAGACCGGTCAATTGAGACTCCCAGTGCCTCAGGGCCAGCCGGACAGCTCGAAGTTCCAGAACATTGATGGAGAGCATGGATTCCTCCAGACCCCATTTCCCCTGAGCACTGAAGCGACCCCAGACTGCACCCCAGCCCCGAAGGCTGGCATCCGTTGTGACTGTGGTCCAATGAGGAACTAGAAAGGATTTCCCTTTCAAGAGATGAGAGAGATCTAACCACCAGTGCAGACTCGACTCGACATGAGGAGGAAGAGAAACAGACAGATGTTGATGATCTGGATGAATCCTGCACGTCTGGATCACAAATCTCTGAAGATCCCTGGAGTGGGCCATGGCAAATGGTACTGCTTCGATCGTGGAAATGAACTTCCCCACTAAGGACGACAACTTCGGAACTGGAATTTCGTCCATGTCCAGAATCCCAGCCACTCTGACGGCTATCTGGTGAGCCACGTCCTCTGGAAGAAACACCATGCATTGGCGAGTGTCGAACAGGAGACCCAGGAACAGAAGCCTCTGAGAAGGAATCAAGTCCGACTTGTCCAGATTCAGGATCCATCCGTGACGGTTCAGGGTGTGCATGCACCTCTGCAACTGCTGGTGGAGAAGCTCCGCTGAGGAGGCCTTCAGTAGGAGATCGTCCATGTAGGGTGTCACTCTGATCCCATCCTGATGGAGCACCGCTATCAAGGAGCCCAGCACCCGCTGGAAGACTTGAGGAGCTGTAGTCAGTCCAAAGGGGAGCGCTGTAAATTGAAAGTGTCCCCTGTGGCAGGCAATCCTGAGATACTTCCTGCTCTCTGGATGAATAGGGATGTGAAGATAAGCATCCTGAAGGTCCAGGGAGGCAAGAAACTCCCCTGGAGACATTGCTGCAATCACAGAGCGCAGGGACTCCTGGCGGAAGTGGGAAGTCACCACATAGGCATTGAGATCTTTGAGATCCAAGATGGGACGGGCTCCTCCGTCCTTTTTGGCTACCACAAACAGGTTGGAATAAAATCCTGAACCTGTGTCCCCCTGCGGAACCGCCTCCAGGACCTCTTTGTCCAAGAGATCCTGAATAGCGTCGTCGAACAGACGCCTTTTTGAGGGTTCCTGAGAAGGACGAGTAAAATGGAACCGAAAAGGAGGAAGGGAAGAGAAAGGGATCCTGTATCCCTCTGACACCACCTGAAGAACCCATGGGTCCGCCACTGACTCCTCCCAAGACCGGCGAAAGATGCGGAGACGACCGCCTACAGCCGGATGCGGACCCGGGTTCGGCGAGTCATGCCGAAGCAGTCTTGGAGGTCTTGGCCTTGGAGGCAACTTTGGGCCTCCAGGACTGTTTGGGCTTGGAGGAGGAGCGCGTAGTGGGAGGACCCGTTTGGGCCGAGGAGCGTGTCTCAGTCTGAAAGGAACGAAAGGACCGATTGCGTTTGGCTGGAAACTTTTTCTTAAAGACTGAGGGTAGAAGAGTACTTTTACCGCCAGTAGCCTCACTGATCATTTCTTTGAGCTCAGAGCCAAAGAGCAAATTCCCCTGAAAGGGCAAGGAAAGCAAGGCTTTCTTAGAGGCTGTATCAGCAGACCAAATTTTCAGCCAAAGAGCGCGTCTAGCCACCACAGAAGAAGTGGAGGCCCTCGCCATCATGCGCACAGCATCAAAAGCAGCATCAGCAACATAGTTCTGAGCTTCAGTGATATTAGCAAGAAGCTGCAACTGTTCAGATACAGGCGCATCCTGGCGAACCGCTTCAGTCAGTCGTTCAGTCCAGGCTGCAATAGCCCTATTAACCCATGCCACAGCAAAGGTGGGGCGCATGGCAGTGCCAATAGAGGCAAAAATAGATTTAAGAGAGAGCTCTAATTTCTTATCCGTCCAGTCCTGCAAGGCAGAGGCATCTGAGACAGCCAAAGCAGTAGATTTGGATAGTCTAGACACAGGAGCATCCACCTTGGGAGGATGAACCCATTTTGCCAGCTCCGCTTCGGGAAAAGGGTAAAGTTTGGCAAACTTTTTGGAGACAGAGGAAGATCTATCAGGATTCTTCCATGCCTCAGAAACCAGACGGGCAAGAGTAGGGTTAGTTGGAAAACAAACAACTGGTTTAGATGGCTTTTTCTGAAAAACATCAGTAGGATCATAAGTGGATTCCTGAGTCAGAGGAAGGTTGAGCGTATTCAGAACCGCTCTGATCAGACCCTCAGCCGAAACTTCAGGGTCACACTCATAGGGGTCCCCAATGGACCTGTTAGATTCAATAACAGTACGTTCCTCAGCATCAGAATCCTGTAAAAGTTCTTCTTCAGAAGAATCAGTGATATCAGGAGCTCCTTGTGGCTTAGGCAGGGAGGTCCTGATAGTAGAGGGGGTCTGCCAGACCTGGAGAGCCCCCTGTACCTGAGAGGGAAAGAGTTGAAGCGTGGATCTGAGATCCCTAGTGGCAGCTTTAAACTCCCTCACCCAAGATGGCTCAATAGCGTGGCTGGGAAGCCCAGGGTTGCTATCTTTATCAGTACAATTAGGGCATAGATCCCCCACATTATCGCAATCCAGCCCAATGTGGCAAGAGGAGCAAAACGCCATGGGGGTAGAAGACCCCCCAGCCTCCTTAGTCTTGGGTCTAGCCCCTAGCTCCAGTGAAGTAGACATGCTCACAGCGTCAATATACCCCACAACAAACACTATCACCCAGAAAAGTGTTAAAGATTAAAGTTTCACCCCAGAAAAGGTCTAAAAACGGACTTATCTGGCCAGCGAAGGGTTAATCTGGTGAGGAGAGAGAAGGCTCGGTCCCTGCGTAGTGTACTCGCCTTGGAAAAGTACCACAAAATGGCGGCCGTCATGACAGCCAATCAGAAACGAGCGCGAGCTAAGCGCTCATGGGAAATGTAGTTTTCCCTATGCAAGTACCCCAAACAGTGCCCGAAGCCCCCCTGAACCCCCTACATTAATAAAACACCAACCGGATGATAGAGCAGGAGCCTAGCATTAAAATGAGCCCACTCTGAAGTTGCTGTGACAAGCGGTTTCAGAGATATGTCCCAAACTGTGAATTCCCATAGAGAGTAAAGGAGCTCTGCTGCTGAGCGGGAAAAAGCCGCGCTTAAAGGCGCGGAACACCATTTTTAATAAAGTTTAGTAAAACATTAAAAAGTGCCCAAACAAGCATGAAATACATGAGAAACATAAATAAATGAATACCCAATGCTCCAAAACTCAGAGAATAACACAGAAATTGCATAAATAGTGATAATGCAATAAAAACACCCTGTGAGTGCTGGAGTGTATTAAAACTCCCAAATACAAGCCCATCAAAGGGACACTGTGGGGACAAGTGGACCTTCAGCACTCAATGGGTGACTCACCTTTCTCGCAGACTTCTGTCTTCAGGTGACCATGATAGGGAGGGAAAGAACCAGAGGTAATTTCCCCAACAGGGGAGCTGCTTAACACAAGCTGTCCCCTCATCAGGTATAGGTCCACAGAAATCCCTGGAAGCTGCACTAGCCACTTCGGGTGAGGGCATTCACAGCCATGGTCACCCTCCTAATGGTGGTATTCCATATTTGAAGAAAAAAATAATAAAACTCTAAGAAGCATAGCTGTTCTCTGCCTGGTGTGCAAGCACACCAGGAACAAATCAATATGGGTGGCTCTGGCCAGAAGGTGGCTTAAGTAAGAGGGGAGGCTCCGCCCCTTGCAAATTATTTGCATAATTGTTCCTGCCTATTAAAGGGGACTACACATCCCATGGTACCAGTGACCTGTATTGGACGACAGTGAAAACCTGTTACACTTGAGAGGAGTTTTCTTCCTGGGGACCAAGGGCAGAAGAGTACTCTTACCCCCTGTGGCTTCACTAATCAGACCCTCAAGATCTGGCCCAAATAAGGAAGTACCCTGAAAGGGTAAGGAAAGCAAGTCTTTCTTGGAAGCAGTGTCAGCAGACCAGATCTTGAGCCAAAGAGCTCGTCTGGCAACCACGGACATGGTAGAAACCCGTGCCACCAAACAGATGGCATCAAATAAGGCAGCAGAAACATAGTGCTGGGCCTCAGAGATGTTGGCAAGAAGCCACAACATATTCGAAGAAGGAGCACCCTGACGTACAGCCAGGGTGAGCTGTTGAGTCCAGACCACAATGGCCCGGTTAACCCATGCCGCAGCAAACGTTGGACACATGGCAGTGCCAAAAATGGACTTGAGGGAAACCTCAAGCTTCTTGTCAGTCCAGTCTTTTAGAGTGGATGCATCAGAAACTGGCAATGCAGTAGACTCCTGGATATAGGAGCATCCGCTTTAGGGGATGAACCCACTGAGCAAGCGCTGCCTCAGAAAAGGGGTAAAGCTTCGAAAACGTCTTGGAAACAGAAGGTTTCTGTCTGGAGATTTCCACTCAGACACAAGGCGGTCAAGAGTAGTGTTAGGTGGAAAACAAGTAAGGGGCTTTTTAGGCTCCTGGAAAACGTCAGAGGGATCTGAAGGAACCTCTTGAACTAGGGGAATGTTTAGGGTGGTGAAGACAGCCCTGATCAGGCCCTCAGCCGAAGGCTCAGGATCAGCCTCAAAGTGGCCCCCCAAAAACTGAGAGGAGCCCACAGCAGAACTTCCTCAACATCTGAATCCAACAACAGTTCCTCCTCAGAGGAATCTGACACGTCAGGTACTCCCTGCGGTTTTGGCATGGAAGATCTGACTGAAGAAGGGGTCTACCATGAGTGGAAGACCCCGAGACCCCCTGTAACTGGGATGGAAAGAGTTGCAATGTAGACCGAAGGTCTCTGGTAGCAGCCTTGAACTCTTGCATCCAAACTGGCTCTACTGCATGGCTGGAGGTCCCTCGGAGAGACTCAGGGACATCAGAACATGCTGGGCATAAATGACCTGAGAATTCTCTAGGTAATCCTGAACGACATGAGGAACAGTGCGCAATAGGAGACACAGAGACCCCAGCGTCCTTAGTCTTAGGCCTGGCCCCGAGCTCCAATGGATTAGACATTCTCAGTATCAAAAATGTTTAATATAATGAATCACTCAATTACAGTGTGAAAGATTGAAATTTCACCCCAGAAATCGCTAAAATACACCTCTCTGGCAGGCAAAGGGTTAATTTGCAGAGGAGAGGAAAGAAGGAGAGTCCAAGCCCGGCGTAGGATACTCGTTCTAGAAAAGGCACAAAATGGCTGCAGCGGCAGGAGCCAATCAGAAATGAGTGCGCAAAGCAAACAGTCATGGGAAATGAAGTTTTCCCAGAATAAGTTCCCCCTCAGTGTCCGAAGCCCTAAGCCCCCCAACACACTTGCAATGGTAACCGGAGGAAAGAGCAGGGTCAGACAATTAAAATGAGCCCTCTCTGAAGTCGCTACGTTGAGCAGTTGCAGAGATATGTCCCAAACTGCACAGTCCCATAGGAGTGAATGGAGCAATGACGTCTATGCGATAAAGCGCACCTTAAAGGCACTGAACTCAAATTTTGTCAAAGTTAAAACTGTGAAATAAAATGACTAGAACAAGTTAGAAGACCCAAAAAACATTGTACCCAGTAGGAAAAGTGACAATAACCCCCCCAATATATGCAAACCAGCAGCTAAAGGGTTAAGTTACCACATAAACCTGCTCCAAAAGACCCAACAGACATACAGATAAACCCAATGAGTGCAGGAGTGTGCAATAGGAATTCCAAGGAAGAAACCCCTGTGCGAAGGGGCACTGTGGGACATGTGGACCTGCAGCACTCACCTTTCCTGCAGAGCTTCTGTCTTCAGACTACCATGTATTAAGAAGAAGCCTCGGTCGGCAACTCCTGAGGAAAGAACTTCTACTCAAGATATCCCCCCCAGGGCTTACGGTCCACAAAAAGCACCTGGATACTGAGCTAACCACATCTAAGGGCATTGTCAGTTATGGTAATCCGCCTAATGGTGGTATTCCATTTATAACAGAAAAATAAAAAAAATGTCTAAAACTATAGCAGAACGGTTCTCTTGCCTGTGTCTTCACCAAGGAAGAAATCTTTCTGGAGCTGGTTGGCTAGCTGCAGCCAAGGAGGGAAGGTAGGCTCCACCCCCTGCAATCAATTCTATAATTGTTCCTGCCTACTTAAAGGGGCAGATCGCCTACCCAAAGTTACCAGTAACCTGTATTGGACGACAGAGAAATAATAATAATAATCATCAATATATTCTATACACATATGGCAAAAAAAGGTATTTGCGTCTATGTATGTTTAGATAAATTTGAACTCCTTGAATGCGCAATGCTTTGCACACCCCCTCTGGTGCTCAGAGGAGTTAATACATTCTGTACCCCTCTGGCGCTCAAAAGGTTAGAAGATAAAAAAAAAAGTGCTTATTTTGTTACCTGCATGTATTTACCAAGCACAACAACTTAAAAGGCCGTATGTTCAAAAGAAAAATGGAGGTGTTCTGGAGCAAATCATTTGCACTATAGGGGAGAACTGAAAATTCTAAAAATTCCCATTGCTTTAAATGGGGATTTTAACATCTTGAATGCTAGAGAGGTCTCCAACACTATGTGAAGCAATGCATTGGAGACCTCTCTAGCATTCAAGGTGTTAAAATCCCCAATTAAAGCAATGATAATTTTAAGTTCTCCCCTACAGTGCAAATGGTTTGCCTCAGTACCTCTCCACTTTTCGTTTGAACATACAGCCCATAGTGTATTGGATATGCAGGAACAAATTAGTTACTTTTTAACAAAACTTAAGGAGCAGTAACTTTTTTTTTTTTACGAAAACTATATATTGTAGGGCTTTTCCTGTTGAGTAAAATAAGGGTATTCCCACTGCTGAGAGATGCATACTTCCAGTTTAAACCCATGTTTTTTTTTACATTAGCAATGCCCTCTAGAGGTCAAATTCCAATTAGTTATTCTGTTACAGTCTAGTGGAGAGGAAAGTCAGTGACTTACAGTTCTCCATAGAATGTGGTAGAAACTGCTGAGTCATGATGTCAGAACTTCCAGGAAGTAAACACACAGTAAATTCACTTGATTATTTGAACCATTAAAATGTTGACTAAAACAACTGACAGCAGTTAGAGTGCCTTGTTTTAGTCAGCAGAAAAAGCTCTATAACAAATTTTTTCATAAAGAAAAGGGTACTGCTCCTTTAAACATTATCTTCAGAAATATGGCCCTGTATTCAAGTTCTTAACCAGAATTCTACACAGTACCAGTCTGCAATTAATTCTCCGCTTCTTCATCTAAAGCTCTTCTGTTGCTGCATGAGTCCCACGTTTTCATAAACTCTACCAACGTCCTCTCTCATTCTGTAACAGAGCAGGAAGACCGGGTTATGTTTCCAGAGATCAGAACAGAGCCAAAGCAACTCTAGGGAAAATCCAACTGCACCAGAAGGAACATCAAAATATTCCCATTGATCTAATTAAAAAATCTTTAGTCCTTGAAAGCTGGAGAGCTCTCCGACGCATGTAAAACTAAAATGAATTCAAATTATATTCACTAAAATGAAATTTATATTCCTGTTGATGTAAATGGGCTTTTAACCCTGTGAACGCTAGAGATCTACAATGCAACTGGAGTAGTTCTGATGTAGACCAAAAGTGCCACACGAAACAACATTCTCTATATTCCCACTGATTTAAATGGAATTCTTAGCCCATTCACAATGCAATGGAGACCTCTCTGGCCTCAAAGTTAAAAGCCTCATTTTTATTTATTGTCTTCTATGGTGTAATTTGATTGCGTTCAAATCAGTGGAGGAAGGGGGTAAATTTGTCACCTATGGGGCAGCTGGTGTGCCCCAGAATGACACCACTTTTGGCCCTTACACACATGGCTCAAAAGATGTTATGTAAAGAAAGCAGCACTGAGCCCAAAAGCTTTTTGAATACCATAGGGATATGCAACATTGAGACACAATGTGTTACTCTTCTGGCACTCAAAGGGTTAAACCAGCTCAGCTTTATAAAGAAATTTTTTTTTTTTTTTTTAGTTTTTTTTTTTTTTTTTTTTTTTTTTAGTTTTAGGGTGCCTTTAACTTGAGATGTTTTTATTTTCTTTAAAGAATATCCACATATTAAAACTTGAAATGTATTATGAATGTATTCACTCATTAGATTTGTACTGTGCATATCCAATTGGAGAAGGCCAAAGTAATAACTATAATAATATAATATTATAGAACTATAAAAATAATAACATTCAATATGATCTCAGAATAAAAAAATAAGTGTGTGTGTTTGTGACGAGAGGACTTAAACCCCTTTGATCAGAAATCAGACCTTTTTTTCCACCTTCTCTTCTGACAACCACATTGGTTTGTTTGGGGGGTAAAGCCACTGTGTGACCAAGTATCATACACACACATCAATGTACAGAAATCATTCTGAAGTCCATGGTTCAGCAACAAAGGGGAGGTTTTTTTTTTTTTTTTTTTTTTTTTTTTTTTTTTTTTTTTGCAAGAACTGTTGTTGCTAACGGTGATAAAGTTAAGTGTTAAGTATTAATTATAAAGGAATCAGGACAGTATTATAAATAGGCATTATTCAGTTATGCAGTTATCAAGAACAATCATACCTGGCATGAATAGTATGGTGAATGTCACATTTAGTAACATCCTACATAATAATTCACTAAATTGTTTGTCAGAAGCCGTCATGCGCAGTAGAGACGGCTGCACGCGCTGCAGTCATGCGCACTACAGACCTCAACTATGGTCTGAATTCGGAGCCCCCCACTCCGTATCAGCTGTGATGCAGACAGTCTCTACTGTGCATGACTGCACCGTGGCCATTGCTGGGTGGCACTGTGGCCCGTGTACACAGGCTCATCAACTCACTTCTAAATAAATTAGCTGTGCCAGAATTTTCGCTCTGCACGAACATAGTGTTAACCCTTTGAGTGACAGAGGGGTACACAACGCACTGGCACTCAAAGAGTTAATACTTATAAAACGAACGTTAGTTTCTTTTTAACCTCTTAACATCCAAGGATGCACATGTACATCATGGATAAAAGCGCCTAAAGGACCCATGCGGTACATGTAGGTCATGGATTTCAGGGCTCCCTGCGTGGCTGCACACTGTTAAGGGAGCCCTGAATCGGATACCAAAAAAAAATTCTCTGTGGTCCTTAAATGCCGGCCACGTGCGCGTGTGTCTGTCCTTAAGGGGTTAAGAGATTAAGTTTAGTGCCAGAATTATGCCACATTTCTCCATTTTTATAAATATCCCCCAAAGGTCCTTATTCAATCAAGCTTAACAGGTGCAATTCTACAATGAACGCACTCCAACATAGGGGGTGATATGAACATTTTTACTAATTTTAAATGGGGATGTTAACATCTTGAATGCTAAAAAAGTTTCCAGCTAGTGCTTTGCATTCAAGGGGTTACACGCCTCATTTCAATAAATGGAATCTGCATAATTTTCATTTCCCCCTATGGTGCAGTTGGTTTGCACCAGAACTGCACCTGTTTAGCTTGATGAACATGGCCCAAGGCGCACTCTGAAGAACTGAAGGTAAGAGGCCAGTTTAGTAAACTATTCCCTTAATCCAGTATACTGAAAACTTATGTTAACCCATAATAAACACTAGCACCATTCAGATATACATTAACATCTATTCCTTAGTAATGGCCTTAGCTGTCAATGCAGAAGCTGCGGTTCCTGTATTACAGTCCAGCTTCATAAAGAAGACATATTCCATCATGACCCCTCTCATCAACAACTCGTTGTGACAAAGTCACAGTGCATCAATTCCAGAGAGGTTACAACAGGGCCATCTTTCCCTGACAGGAGAGAGACCAGGATGCAGAGGGACATAGTCTTCTTCAATGGCGGGTATTGCATTTATCCATATTTATACATATCAGCAGGGAGAACTTGGAAGTCCTCCTTGCCGAATATTACTATTACAAAAACATCTGATCATCCTCTTTCCTCATAACTCTCTTCCTCATCATCTTCCCCCACCATCAGCAGCCCCATTTCATTTGTCTGTCCCCTCTCTTTTTAGGTCACCAAAAACCCCAATATCAACATCCTCAGACATTTGCCCATCCCTTTTCCTCACCTCCAATCATCTGCCCCATATATCACCTTCTGCCATAACACCTTCCTCCTACATCACTTCTCCAAGCCACCTTCCACCCACATCAGATTATCTTACCCCATACACCTGCTCCACTCAACAGTTCCTCAATTACATTTCTCCCCATATCAGCATCCTTCTGCCTATATATCCTCCACCATATCACAGGTTTTCATCACATCCCCCTCATCAACCCTCCCCCACATATCACCTCCTCCCATAACACTTTTCACACCCATGACATTTTCCCTTACAAGCCTTCTCACTTCCCCAATGACCTCCCACCCACAATATCACCTCCCTCCATATAACGACATTCTTCCACCCCATACCACATTCGTCCTTACACATATAGCACCTTCCAGAGCATACTGTCCCAGCCATTGAGGGATTCCCCTGTACAAATCCACTGGATATTTCATTAGTATTCTCTGTGAAGAGCACAATCTTTCCATCAAGGAGGGAAACAGACTCTGGGTTATGGCCTGCTGGTCCTAAGAGAGGGAAGTATCTTTTGAGGGTTCCAGGTATCTAAAAATGTGATCTTTACACTATTAATGGAATATTCAGTGGAAGGACTGGTTTAGGGGAACTCACCTGATGGCTGGAATAATTTTATTGCGGTTTGCGTCTCTATGGCACTCAATAAAAACAACTCGCAGGTCACTGCTGACTGAGGAGGAAAAAGAAAAGCCCATTTAAGTCACTGCTAATTTTGGGAATGTTCATTTCTCCTCTATGATACAATTAATTTGCTCCAGAATTGCTCCTCTGTTGTGCCTACGGGTCACAGTTTTAAACCCAAAAAGCCATAGATTCTCCCTTATGCCTCAGAACATACCTCCCTTTACACTTACACTTTTTCACCTTAACGCTGAGTGCTAGGGAGATCACCAGCACATCACAAAACATCCAATGGGTTAGCCTATTTTCAACTCCAATTTAGAATGTAATCATAATATGAGGACACTTGGTCAACATCCCTGTACATGTGGTCTTTAGTCAAGTGTGCACACACGCATGCATACACAATACAGAAAGGTTAGGAACTAATGTTTTGAGGTCTTTGTTGTACTTACTCTGGAAGGGTTGGTGTTGGCAATGGTGTTGGTGTACATGGGGGTAGAGGGCTCTGATCACCTGTCTGTTCAGTGAGTGAGTATTTGATATTGGTGTATTCATGTCCTTTTCGTTTACTTTTCTGAAAATAGAGCAAAGGCCACTGTCAATGTATCCATACAAATAAGTCTATGGCATCTGAGAAAAACAGACACATATCATCCATGTGCACATGCACAAACATACTGCTCAAAAGAAAAGCCAGTCAATTATGGGGCAAACCAACTGCACCTTCAGAAATAAATACAAATTCCAGAAAATCCAGCTGATTTAAATGGGACTTTTAACTTGCACTTGAGTGCTAGAGATCTCAGAAGTATTACTTTTCTAGAATATTGCTAGAGCAGTTTCCATCTCATTGAAAAGCAATGCATTGGAGACTTAGCATTCAAGGGGTTAAAAAGCCCCATTTAAACCAACGGGAATGTTTATTTATTCAATGCAATGAACCTGGTTTGCCCCCAGGTTGCTCCAGTTCATCTCAGTAAATCAGCTTGTGCGTTTTATCCTCTGGAAAAAGCAAATCAATGTAATAGAATCACATAAGGTAATAATAAACATTTCACTATGAATAAACAGAAAATAAGAATTGATTGAAATTGGCATGGGACAGTCACTTACTGCTGTAACTTCACAAAATAACCTAATTTATTTTTACATTAATTAATTCTCCCTGGATATTCAAAGGGTACAGGTTACCCCCTAAACATGTCTGTCTTCATCTAAACACTAATGAACTCAAAATAGCATTAACATCTTGTACTATATGCTAGCATTTGCAAACAAACTCTGATGGAGAAGCCTTTCTCACCTTTTATTTACCATCACAATCATGATCGATGTCTTAGAAGTGAAATAGTTGCATTGTCTCTAAATGGGCTTAAAGAAGGTAACAGCCTTTCTGTATTGAATAGCAAGGTTCACTTTTAAAATGTTGAAACAGAAAAGTGTGTGCTACTAAACGGCGCATTCACGACATCGCCTTGATGAAAAGGGCAACATATGAATCTCTCACTGCATCAAAAGCAGAAGATTCTCATGTCGCCAGCTTAAACCTCTCTTCACCCCGCATCTAATATAGTAGTGGTTGGAACATACTTTAGCAAGATCTATGATCTGCGTATTTTTGGATCTGCTATTGCTTTGCTCCGGAATTATTCTTTACTTCCACAGAGCTGAGCATTATGTGCAGAACCATATGGGGACCTCACTAGGGCCCCTGATGTAGAGATACGCATCCTTCTGCCCGTGTATATGTGTCTGATCTGACAATGACAAAAGGTGCGCAGCAGACACTCTGAATTTTGCCAAGTAACATTGCACTGGGATCCCGAATGCTCACGCCAGAACAAAGCCTGACAGCTTAAGCTCCCTGTTCTAGAGAGACAGATCAGGCACATAATCACAGGAAGAAAAACTCGTATCTCTGCACCAGGGGCCCTAATGAGGTCCCTGAATGGTTCTCCACATAATTCTCAGCTCTGTAAGAATAAAGAATAATTCCAGGGCAAACAAACAGCACATACAAAAAATATGCAGAACATAGATCTTGCTAAGGTATGTTGCAGCTTCCACTATATCAAATGCAGGGTGCATCGAGGTTTAAGCTGGCAATATGAGAATCTCTCGCTTTTAATGCAGGGTGAGATTCTCATGTCGCTGTTTTCATGACAGTGACATGTCAAATGTGCCATTTAGTATCATGCTCTTTTCTGTGCAACATTTAAAAGCATGCCAAAGAGCAGTGGGTACTGACAAGAAATTAGTCACCTTAGCTTTTCTCTCATTACAGACAGCATGAACAAAATTAACAAAATGGTGTCTGAAAAGGGCAGTCTATACATGCATCAAAAATGCAATTCTAGAATTGGATTTTAGTGATCCAACATGGCTAAAACTGATTTTTTGAAGAAAGAACCTACTCACAAATAAGAGATAATAAAGCACAAACTTTATTTATTTATTATTATTATTATTTTTTTTTTTTTTTTTTTTTTTTACACTTACATACTTTAGTAGATATTTGGTATAAAATATACACTTAATTCAGTCACTTCGGCATTCTGCAGTACAGTGGTTAATATCGGCATAGCGGCGCAGGACTTCCCAGACCTCCAATTCTCCTCCCACCTTGCAAGCTCAGTATAATGATAAATGGAGCTTGCTGTTACAATAGATTCACATTAATACGAAGTTAAGGGTGAGCGTGCTCCCTGGGAGAGCTAGAAAGAAGGTGGGAGGAGAACTGGAGGTCTGAGATGTCCTGCTCATAGTTAGTCCATATGGAACAGAGGTACCATATGGTTGAGTCCCTCCTCCTGGAGGGCAGAGCACATCACAAAAGCCTGGGTCTTCAGGGTGGAGACTTCCTCATCTTCCTCTAAATTAACCCCTCACCTTTTAAGAATTCATGTGACAATAGCCACAGCAAAGGAACTAAATATGCAAGAAGAAAAGAAAATCTCCCAACACCCCAAGAGGAGTCCTCTGCCTGAGGAAGCAAAGCAAGTAAGGTTTTTCTCCATGTGGGAGACCTGTATTCCATACGGACTAAAAAGTAAAGGATTTAACAGGTGAAAACAAAGACAGCAAGGAGAAAAAAACATTACAAAAGTGTCTCCATGATACTAGCCCCCTGGGACCAATCTAGTCTGAATATGTTAATGGACACCGAACTAGCACAGCACACCAAACAAGAGGCAACGGGGCTCAAAAGCTACTGAACAACTGGCAGTAAAGAAAGAGAGGATCAGTAAACAGGCAAGACTGCCTGAAAGACTTTTCCAGCAAAAGGTTGGCCTCAGGCAAGGCCAAGATATTGACTTGGTAGTGTTTGGTGAAAGTATGCAAGGAGGACAAAATATCAGCCTTGCACAGCTGTTCATACAAGGTGTGGTTCTTGAAGGTAGAGGTCTGGTTCTTTTAATCTCATACATGTGGTGTATGGTAGCCTTGATCGAAGAGGCAATGGTTATCTTAAATGCACCTTGACTCAGGGATGAGGGGGGGGAAGAGATTCAGCCTTACAGGCCTGAGTGTGGTGCACATAAAACTTAATACAATGCACTACATCCAACAGATTGAGGCCCCTCTCGAGTGGGCAAAGGATCAAGACAATAAGCCGGCACAACTATCTCCTGATTGATGTGGAATTTGGAGACGACCTTAGGGAGAAACTCAGAGGTACAAAGTATATTCTGGTGAAAAAACAGGAAAAGAGGTTAGTAAGACAACTGCCAGGAGAACAGTGTTCTTTAGCATCAGCTGACACAAGTAGAAGGAGGCTAGAGGCTCAAAGGGGGTATCTGAAGGATGCTTAAGACCATATTGAGATCCCATCGAGGTGTGGGATACTGAAAGGAAGGAAAGGCATGAGCCATCCCCAGTAGAGATTTGAACATTGAGGGGACTCAGGCCGAGACCCTTCTTGACTCCATCCTGAAGGAAGGGCAACACCACAGGAAGTTCAAAGACCCGTGGGAACATATCGTTGTCCAAACACCTCTGGTAAAAAATGATCCCGATCATATGGTATATGTCTTATAGGAGACTGGCTTCAAAGCCTGGATTATGGTGGGGATGGGATGAGATCATCAGAGAATCCTTTCCACTGAACAGACAAGGTCTGCAAACCATGTCCCCTCCTGGGCCAGAATGTAGTGATTCAGATAGCCATCTGCCTTATTGGATGACTCTGGGGATGAGAGGAATCGGGGGGGGCACAGGGCATAGGACAGGTGTTAAAAACTCTATAGAATGGACATGTCATCAATTAAAAAGGCCAGAGGGTCCCTTGTTCAAGCACAGATCATTGGAATATTCCTGTTTCTATCACTGGAAACACCTACAGATGAAGGTCCCAGTTTCCTGGATCTATGTCTTGACGACTGAAAAAGTCAACCAGTACATTTTCCACTTCTGAAATGTGTACAGATGAGATGGCTGGAATGTGAGCATCTCCCCAAGTGAGAAGATCCTTCACCTCTTTCCATGCTATTTACTCTTTGGGTTCCACTTTGGCAGTTGGTGTACAGATGTACCATTATCCAACTGAACTCTCATCAGAGTCCCACTGAGTATCTGGGACCAACAAAAGAGCCAGTTGAACCACTTTGAGCTCCGGAATGTTGATGGACAAGAGACCCTCATCCGAGTCACCTGATCTGGGCACTCAGGTGACTCAGGGTTGCACACCAGCCCCTCAAGCTGGCATCCATTGTCAAGTGCCATTCTGGAATCACAAAAGGTCTCCACCTCGCCAGATGTGGCTGATGAACCCTTATCACTCCTGAAGGTCTGGAGAGGGAAAAAAAAAAAACATAACCCCCCCACACACACACACACACACACACACACACACACACACACACACACACACACACACACACACAACAGGCATCTTGGGAAATTTAAGTCTCCAAAAACTATAAAGGTGCTGTGGCTCTCGAATTCTCACTTTTATCTGCCACTCTGGTAGCGGGGGGCGTCCCCAAGGGCAGAAGAAGGAGTTTAATTATGCCCACCGAGACGCATCCAGTGCGGCAGAAAATTAAAAGTTGCTGTCAGTGCCTCATCCAATATGGCCGCTGTGAGGCACCACTGACCCTCCCCATAACAAAAACTTTTTGAAATAAGGTGAAATTTAGCAAAAGTCTTGAAAGAGGCCACTTTTGGAGAGAAGGGGAAAGGAAATAGAGCTGACAGAAAGACACAGCAGAGTGCAGAATTAGCGATTTTAGGAGCTGAAATCCTCTTCAGTCTTCTATATACTTCGCTCACACAAGATAAGCAGAGAAGAAAAGAACTTATCGCACATGCCATCCTCTAGCAGACAAGTGTCCTGCAACAGTCTGCAGTCTGGTATGTATCCACCAGGGAGGCCAGAGATAGGAACCTGCCTAATGGGGAGCCCAACAGAAGTTAAGAAAACAAACAAAAGGCTAACTTAGAGATTGCCTATACTTTGATATTTTTTTTCCCCCCTTCACCTTTAATTTTTTTTTACAGCTGCAGCACCAAGCGCTCTGAATGCCCTTTTTTTACATTGTACCACTAACCTACTTCTACAGTCCCTGACAGAAAGTGCTCAGTAAACAGATCCAGGGAAGTTTCCATCGGGAACATAAAAGTGTAAACATTTATGAAGTAGATAGATAGATACATAGACAGACTGACAGACAGACAGAGACAGACAGACAGACAGACAGACAGACAGACAGACAGACAGATAGATAGATATAAACGCCAAGAGATGTGAGAGTCTCTAAGAATGAACAAAAGCAATGTTGCCTGTTCTGCAGCAAGTCACCGCTTACAGCATCACATTTAATCTCTTTAGTGCCATTACAGAGGAGAAATGTCCGCTTACATATTAACCTAACCCCACCCCAAAAGGGAGGCCCAGTTCCAAATTGACAGGCAAGTCCCCTCTGCAGGGAAATACCAGTTAACCCCAGATGTACATTTCAGCCTTGTTTGGGCCTCGCCAGTGAGGTGCAGCTGGTTTCCCTAGGCACTGAGTGCAAGGGGTACACCATCTGGATTACCCTTTACTATCAGGGAGACACACAGAGTTTTTCCAAACAAAAAGCCAAGAGATGTGAGAGGCTCTAAGAATGAGCAAAAGCAACATTGCCTGTTCTGCAACTAGTCACCGCTCATAGCATCACATTTTAGCCGTCTAGTGCCATTACGGAGGAGAAATTACCACGTGCATATTAGCCTAATCCCGCCCAAAAGGGCGGTCTAATTCCAGAATGATAGGCAAGTCCCCTCTGCACGGGAAATATCAGCTAACCCCAGATGTAGGTTTCGGCCTTGTTTGGGCCTCGTCAGTGAGGTGCAGCTCACTTCATTTAAAATAAATTATCGGTACTCTACATTTATACATTTTATGTCCTACAACATAAGTTGACCGATAGTGTAAACAGTTAGATAATCGTATACTAATCTGTCAAATCAGAATCTAATCTCTATTTCTTATCATTTCTGTCATTTATTAATTGCAGACAGCAGACAAACGCCGACGCTCATTTCACCAACAGGCTTTTTCAAGTGACCTTTTCACTCTAGTGCCCTATCAAGTAACTATAAGGTTTTCTTTTTCTTTTGGTTTATGTATACTATTCCTTATAAACAACACAATACTAATAAAATGCACACATACATGGAAGTGGCTCTAACAGTCTGCAGTGTACAGATCTGATTCTCCAGGATGCAATGAAACACTTTGCCATATTTACTATACAATATGAACTGAAGTACAAGTTACCATACATTGCCATCTCAAAAGAGGAAGCATCACCTACAGAAGTGTTTTTATAAAGAATTGTTACAGCCTTAAAGGGACAGTAACGTCCCATAAAAAACAATTCTTGCTTTGCAGACATTCAAAAAAAATTATTTGACACCAATCCTCTCTCTCAAATCTTTATGGTTTGAGAGATATTAGCCGCTAAAGTTCCGTCTCTCCTGCTGTCAGCAGAGCCGAATTTGTGTTATTTAAAAGGAACTACTTCATGGGAATGGTCTATAAAGTGTGCTTGCAAGCCAGGCACACTTTGTAGACCTTTCCAACAAAGTAATTAAATAACACGATTTCAGCTCTGCTGCAGAGCAGCAGGCTGGTCCCTGGACCGGGATCTCCTGCTGTCAGCTAGACGCTGACATCAGGAGAAGGGGAGGGAGGGAGGAACTTTAGAAGCGAATATCTCTCAAACCATAAAGGTCTGATAGATAGGACTGGTGCCAAATCATTTATTTTTTTTTAAACGTCTACAAAACAAGCATAATTGTTTATGGGACATTAGTGTCCCTTTAATATTCTCCATATCAGTAGAGTGGCATGGACACACTGTACGAGGAACAAGGCAGGAAGGAAGATCTATGTCATCTTCCCTTGCTTTACTGATGTGATGTGTCTGAGCACAGAGCATGCTCCTACACTTTATCTCAAACCTTCTAATGTCCTGCTTTTTTTCCTATCTCCTGGTTACTGTTATAGCAAAAGGTGCCTCGCATTAATGTAGGAGAGGTCTACAATACAAACCATCTGTGCATCTGAGAAAAACTTCTGGGCTAGTGTGTTTAAATGTATATTTATTTAAAGTGGAACTAACACTTTAAAGTGACTTGATGAATTTGAAAGCTTTCTAAACCATCTACATTTATGCTAGCCATTCTTTATTTGAATCTATAGTTCAAGAGATATTTAGCTTTGTCAGTTTATGTAAACAAGACAGTACTTGCCAGCACAGCCTGGTGTGACAAATTCTAATATTCCACTCTCCCTCCTAACTGCCACTTCATCAGAAGTACTGGCTAATTTGCACAAACTGCCAAATCCAAAAAAGTTATTATAAAATTATAAATATGAAACTATTATTACATGCCATGAATATAGCAGGAGGGAAACATAGTTTTACTATTTAATGTGTGTGTGTGTGCGCTTCTTTTTTTGGGTTTCACAAACACACATTAATGAATTTCAGCAGACAAAAACAAAATAAAAATAAACACATACCTGCTCTTCTTCAATTCTTCGCTGTAATGTTTCTATGTAATGCTGCACTGCCATGTATATAAATCTGTATTGTGCTTCTGTTTGAACCATTCCTGATCTCTGAGATCTTACCATCTGAATAGTCTTGGGAACATCAATGTCACAATCCACACCTAAATGAATACCAAAAATCAATCTTAAAAAAAAAAAAAAAAAACGCTTTGCAGATCATTTAGACACAAAGATATTACATCAGGATGGGAAGCAAATTTTATTCGCTTATTTTAAAATAAAGCTTGTTAACAATGAGAGGTGGAAAGGAAAATGGCTTCCCTCAGGTAAACCCGCAAGTAAGTATTTAATTTTCATCAAGCTATAAAAGCACGGGTGCACAATCCAGACAAGTGAAGATGTGCCATTCAATGGGTAATATAACAATACAAACATAAGATAGTGATCCTACTCCCCTGGCAGAGACAGCAAGGGTGGCAGTAAGGAAGAATTATGTAAATTCCTACTTATTACCATATTGCTGCCTCTAGGATCCAGCCTCCATTCCGAGACAGGCAAGGGGAGCGATTTGGGAAGAGGTGACAAGCCTCCCTGCCCTAGTCACTGCGAGACCTTGCCCCCTCCCTCCGTATCGCGTCCTCTCTCTCCCAGCTCCCTGTACTACACTGTCTTGTCCTCGCTTCCTTGTGTCATGTCTGTTCTCCTCATCACATCCTTGACCTCCCAACTCCCCTGTGTATCATTCTTCCCTTCCATGAATCTGGCAGGCAATGGGGCTAATGTGGTGTTCTCCCTGAATGTCTCAAGCCTCTTATGCCCCTTTTGTCTTGCCACTTGTACCTCTGATATTGTGCACTGGTTGGAGTCTCTCTACTCATGTGTCCAAACACGTCGGACACATGTGGATGAATTTTCACAGGGTGCACAATATCAGCTGTAATTCCAGATAAATAAAGGAAGCATAGGAGGCTTGAGATATTTAGAGGGAACTCTACAGTAGGTCCTTGACTGCCATGGACAAATCCAATGCATTGCTTTCCAGTGAGTCACAGAGGACTCTAGCGTTCAACGGTCTAAAGCAGAGACAAGAATAGAAAGACTGGGCTGGCACACAATGTAGCAGGGTTCTGTGACTACCACTGGAACAAGGCAGACAGTGTAGTGTGGTCAAAACAAAACAAAACTTTAGTGCCAGACAGTGTATGTGTTACTCTGGTTACCAACAGACAGTGGAATATGGTTATGCCAGACAGTACAGGTGCCTACCAGTGGGACAGAGGAACAAGGCTTGGATCTCACAATATTTGTGAGAATTTGTAACAAGAAGGGGACAATGGAACAAGGTTGGGGTGACTGCCAATATATATGTGGGTCTGTACCTACCAGAAAAATCTCTGTTCCCCTGCCTATTTTTGCCCTGCCGTGATTCCTGTGATTCTTTAATATTAAGTCTTTATACTGCGTATTACCTGCATATAATTGTAATGAAAAGGGAATTTGTACACTTGCCAATAAATCCTTTCATCTTAGTCAATTGAGCGATGCAGGGATGACGGTGTCTAGAGTCCTCACCCATGTAGGTAGGGTTTCCCATCCTATGTACCCCCTTCCACATAACAGAGATACCTTTGCTTGCATCTGGCGAAGAAAGGAAGGTAAAGACACTGGGACACCCCAAACCCATAATAATGATAATAGATATTTTCTCAGTGTGGGGTACCCTGCATCCCTCAACTGACTAAGAAGAAAAGATTTATAGGCATAAAAACCCCCTTTCTCTTACATCTATTGAGGGAAGCAGAGACAATGGGAACATCCCAGAAAAATAAATTAATAAAAAGGGAGAGAGAGAAAAAAACACAATGACCTGCAAGACTCTGCAGCCAAAACTCACATATTGGGATGCACAAATAGTAACGTTGTATAATTTAGTGAAGGTATGAACCGATGACCAAGTAGCTGCCTTGCAGATCTGATCAGGAGAAGCTTGGTTCTTCAGAGCCCATGAAGTGCTTAATGAACATGTTCAATTGACAGTAATTTGGAAAAGGGCTGGATGAGACTTAAGAAGGTAAACCCATCTGATAGTCCATTTAAGTCATGCAGTAATCTTGGCTGTAGAAGCGGGTCTGAGATTCCTAGGCCCTTCAGGTATGATTAAAAAACTATTTCAATGTCTGCAAGAGTTTTTAGTTTGGTCAGTGTCAAATACATCTGGCCACATCTAAAGGATGAAGCCCTTTCTCCTCTCAGTGCGGGACACAAGAAGGGAGAAGCAACTATTGATTGATGTTGAAAAAAGGCACCACTTAGGTTGAAAATCATGAATGGTCTTCAAGACAACCTCTTCTAGATGGAAGACTAGGTGAATAGATCTGCAGGATAAAACTCTGAGTTCAGAAGCTCTTTGCAAAGAAGAGATTGTGATAAGGAAAGCAGTCTTACATTTCATACGTTTGAGAGAGGCTGAAGGAAGAGGCCTTCCAGCACTAGATTCAAGTCCCAAAGAGGAGTAGGATCTTGATATGGAGGAATTATACAAGATACTAATTGAAGAATCCCAGCAACCCTCTTCTATAACAAGACTGATAAGTCTGAAAATTGGACCTTAAGAGAGCTTGCTCTCCAATGTTTTTCAAGGCCAGCTCGCAAAAAGTGAAGAACATAGGGAACCTTGAAGCGACATGGATCAAGTTCATGCTGTCAAAAAGCAAAGCAATCATTCAAGATCTTGTAATAAATTGTGCAGACACATGTTAACAAACTCTCATTACAGACTGGAACATTGAGTACACTGTTTTGAGTAGACTTCCACAACGTTAAGGTGAGGTTGAACAAATTGTGATGCTGAATGGAGTTCGGAGTAAGGAGGTCTGGAACCTGAGGAAGGCACAAAGAATCCTCTAATGACATGTACAGAAGATGGTTAAACCATGTCTTTCTTGGCAAAAATGGAAGAATAAGTAGAGCTAGAACTTGTTCTTGTTTGAGCTCGGTGATCACTGGGAATCACAGACAACAAAAAAGAAGAAGGGGTACCTCATCCTATATAATAATTCGCTAAAACATGTGCAATGACGCAGTCATGCGCAGTAGAGACTGCCAGTGACAAGGATGATACAGAGAGGGGTGCTACGAAGGCGCATCCAGCTCTGTATCAGCCGCGACATGGCCAGTCTCTACTGAGCATGACTGCATTGCAACCGGCTGGCAGTGGCACTGTGGCCTGTGTAACGGGCTCTTCAACTAGTAAGGTAATAAGATAAAAGAAAGCACCTACACACATTCACATATTGCCACTGTAAAATTCCCAAAGTAGCAAGCTCACATATGGAGGACGGTCTACTGCCTCCACACAGATAGTTATCAGCTCACAGCTACTCTCAAAGATCATATTAGGAACAACATCACCATAAAATAAGGAGGGGTCAAACAGCATCACAAGAAACATCCATACAATGGGGATGCATTCAATGTCAACATCAATAATGAATGAGACTCACAATAATAGTGATAGAGGTATGCGTATTACACACCTGCTTCATTGAGCTTTCAGCAAAAAATGGTCGATGGAAGATCAGTTAGTCCAAATAAATTTGCTAACATATATAATTATACAATAATATGCAATATAAGTAAAAAGAAAATGTGGACAAACAGCAAAGCTTTTCATAGCATTATAGGCTCTTCCTTCAGGAACTTGGCCATTAAAGACAATCGTTCACCTCTTTAGTTTAGTTTCTGATTTGAGTTATCTTATTGAGTGTTATATTAATGCAATTGAAAACATTAAAGTAGATCTATCACATATAGATATCTAATGTTCATTAGATAGAGAAAAAGTTTAATATGTTAGTCATTTTTGAAAAAAAAAATTCTAGTTTAAAAGGTGCCCAGCAGCCTACTTCCATTTGCCGCACAGAGGCTGCTCCCGTCCCACTACTCAGCATCCTCTGATGACGGAGGATGGACGTCTCTAAGCTGGAGCTTAGAGAGGAGGATGCTTAGATAACGGGTTTTTTCAAAAATGACTAACATATTAAAGTTTTTCACTAAATGCTCTATCTAATGAGCATTAGATAGCTATATGTGATAGATCCACTTTAAGCATTGAAAACCAAGCCTCACTCAACCTCAATCAAAAATGGGTTATTTTGGGCCAAGTTTTGCTCTTATCTTTGCTTAATTACAATATGTAAACAACTAAAACCACAAGTTAGCTTGTGTAGAAATTAATATCGATAAACCCAACAATATATAAAGAAACAGATCCCTAAAGATTATTGAAGTATACCTGAAAAAAAAAAGTTTATATAATCAGGATAAACACTGATACCAAAGATAGAGAGGGAAGAACACGATCATATTAAAAACAAATAATTTATATACATTGAACACTGCATGTAAAAAATATTTTGGACATAAAACAATTCTAAAAAAATCCCCCAACCAGAACAACCTTATAATAATAATCAATAAAAAATATATAAAAATAGTGCTATTAATGTCATCAACTGTTATATTTTCAACTTAATGTGATAAACAAATATCACAATTATATTCTATGTAATAAAAACAAAAATTCCAATTATGTTCAAATGATAATTCAATACCATTTACAAAATCACTTTCTGCAAAGAGACTTTGCTCTTGGTGCCTTCTTGTTGGAGCACGTAAGGCACCGTTGTGGCGTTGTCAGACTGAATCCGCACAGACATCCCTTCAAGAGTATTGCTCAAGTAATGAGGGAGTTCAAGATGGCTCTTAAGCTCCAGAATGTTGATCAGAAGGGATGCTTCTATCTTGGACCACCAGCCCAGAACCAAATGAGCAGCACACGTTGCTACCCAACTGAACTGGCATCAGTGGTCTTCACTTTCCAAACACCTCTGAGAAGGGATGGCTTGACCACGGGATTATTTCCCAAGAGACAGAGAAGGCAATTGCTTAGAACTCCAAATTTTGTGGGGCACATCTGCTGTGCTGGCCACACACCCGTTCTGAATTGTAGATGTGGCCACAGCAGTCTCAACGTACCTGTGCCAGTTTTATAGCCCTCTCCAGACTATTATTTAACCTCTTGGATGCTAGAGCTCTCTCAAATGCATTGTGATATACATTTGAGATCTTTCTAGCAACCAAGGGGTTAAAGGTTTTTCCCTCTTGCTTGTTAAAGGCCAAGGATATTTTTCGTGCCAGTAAATAGTGGATGAGACTGAGGGCAGGCCCATGTGATGAATGTGGGTTTGGCCATGTGTGGAACTAATGACATTTAGCATGTCTTGCGTAGGGAATACTAGGATGTAAATTCAGCCCTGGGCATCACTCCACAGCTGCCACTGAAGGAATCAATATGTCAATTGAGAAAAAAATCACCTAGACGTGAAGATGGCAAGGATCCTTATTCCAATTCCGAAGTAGACTCATCTGCACCTATCTCAGGTGAAACTTTACAAAGGGCGCACCCTTCATTGTGATGACCATGGTCGAATGAAACTATACAAAGGGCACCCCCTCCATTGTGGAGACAATGGTCTCCTTCTATCCCAGAATGAAGGCTGAGGATGTTCCATAAAGTTTTGAACTGGCCTGCAGGGACACCCTCTTGTCAGAAGACAGGAACACCCAATGAAGAGCTGAGTAGAAAATAAGACCAGAAACACCAACTTCTGAGTGAGTATGAAGTGAAACTTGTGTATATTGATGAACCAGTCATGCTGTTCTAAAATCTGTATGGAGAGTTGTAAATGCTCCTGCAGTAAGAGGGGAAAGATCCTTTAGCAACAGGTCATCCAGATAGGGAGTGAAATTTCCTTTCAAAGCACGAAAGTCTACCAGAAGCGCTACCACTTTCTGAAGACCGTAGGGCTACTGCTAAGACAAAATGAAAGCCATAAAGTGATAATGGTGATTCTGAAAATAAAACCGGAGGAAATGGTAATGCTTTGACCAAATGGGAATAACAGTCTCGAAAAACAGGCAAGAACAAAAACAGCACGGAGTACAGGTCAATCACAGGTTGCAGTTTTGTAGTTTGACTGCTAGCAGTTTTAACAAGTAAATGCTGTAGCTCAGTAAGCCAGCTTGGATACAAACAGGTTTTAACTCTGTAATAACCAGTTACCCTGTTACACATGCAGCTTGCCATTTAAAATTAAGCTATAACATTGCTTTTCTAGAATAATCCACAGTAAATAAGACAGCCAGAATGGAAAGTATGTCAGCAAAAATAGTAGGGAAACACGGAAAAATAGCTATGTGGGTCAGGGCCTGCTACCATAACATTCCTCACTGCTATGTCCCTCCGAAGGTGGAAGACTGTGCTGAAGCAGCTGTTGCCCTACTCTGCCTGGTATGGCAGGACTGGAGAAGAGTGGGTACATAAGAAGAATACTGGATACAGGGAGAAAATAGTTCTATACCCATGTTGCCAGGGAGAGAAATGCAATCCAGCTCACAGAGCTGTTTGTGACAGAAAAAGTCTTCCTGTTACCCAGGTAACAGGAAGCCACAAGGACAGCACATACAAGCTATCCATACAGATCAAAGCAAAAGCACATAGACAGTAATGAAGGCAAATTTCAACACACTAGTTAATTCTTTAAAGCAGACAAAGTGTAAGGCATGGAATAATAGCAAAAAATAGTGCAGCTCATAGAGCTGGTTGTCACAGAAATTGGATCCGTTATCTAGATAACAGGAAACCATGAAGAGAGCCTATACAGGCTGTTCCTATCAGGCAGAGTTAATGAACACAGACAGCAATGCGGGCAAATATCTACAAGACTATTAACCCTTTAAAGATTACAGAGATAAATGTATGGTATGATACAGCAGAATTAAAATATTTGAATAAGGTGATTAACCCTTTGCATGTCCCCAGAGGGAAAACACAACAAGTAAATTACAGCACCGTATCTAACCTTAAAGTGCCAAGAGAACAAGCATTACAGAAGTACTAAAAGGACAGGAAGACCATGTATGTCAGTACACACTGCAGCCTGGTATCGTTCATACAGTTCAGTCACCTGAAAAACAAGTATATGCACTGTGGCAGATATACATGTAGGAAAGTAATACATGTTGTTTAAACACATACTCCAAGAGGAGCCATAGAAAAGCTGCATGCTCCTCCAAGACGAGCCACAGCCCAAGTACTCACTGCACCCCACTGCCCCATGGAAGGAGGAAATTTGAGGATGGTTCTGTTCCTCAAGCTTGCGGATCCCATGGGAAAGAGTGTATAAAACCTTTATTCTTGGTCCTCTGCCACTTCAATTCCCATGGAAAAATGTGGACAGACTCCATGGTGCTAGGGACCAATCCACACCAATTTAGAGCTCCCTTTTTGCAAATATATAAAATAAAACAAAGATTAAAATCAAGTCCCTCCTGGGAAATGACCCTGTACCTCCTAAGGTCACTCAATACTACCCACTCTGCTGTGTGGTGTAGTATTTAGGGCATGAATCGGGAGGAGTTTTCATTTCTTAGAGCCCTGCCTCCTTGAGGGAGGACTGCACACTCCATGGTTCCTTGCATCTATCAACAGAGGCTAGAGAAATTGAGGTTTTAGTCAAATAATATTGCCATAGTATGCCAAACTTGTCAACATGCAAGCATTAGATCCTTAAATCTCCATAACTTTTGTTTTGCCATCCAAATCCTGCTCCAAATAGTAAGATAGCAGAAAACTGCTATACCCACCTTTTTCTCTGATGACATCGATGAGAATATCAATGACAATGAAAGTCCCTGTCCGTCCAATTCCAGCGCTGTGGATAAAGAAAATGGGAACGTAGTGAGTGACAGGAAAGTTGATGTCACATCCATAGAGAAAGACATGACAACTAGCAATACCAAATGATTCCAGACTCTGCTCACCATATGTGATAATCTTAACCTTTTAAGGACCAGAGAGGTGTGTTAAGTACTGCTTTGCAAAACTTTGCAAACACACACACACCGGACCTTAAAGAAGAAGTAGGGTCATGCATTTTGCCTGCTTCAGTTTTATTAAAGGGATAGTACTACTTAAAATGTAAAAAAAAAAAAAAAAAATTGTTGTAGGGTTTATCCCCCTGAGTAAAACAAGGGTGCTCCCACTGCAGAAAGGTGTTTTATTCAAATGTTATTACAGCTCAAAGTTTAATTTTTTAGATGCAATATCACAGTGGCCTGAAATTGTACAGTAGCACTGTTGCTACACATCCTATGGACAGCTCTGGTCCCAGGACCATAAATCTCCATAGGAAGGTGTAGCAACAGCTCCACTGTACAATTTCAGGCCACTGTGATGTTGCACCTTAAAAATTCAACTTTGAGCTGTAATTACTTTTGAATAAAACACATTTCAGCAGTGGTAGTATCTTGTTTTAATCAGGTGGATAAACCCTACAACATCTTTTTACATTTTAAGTATTACTATTCCTTTAAAAAAGCTGCCAGCAACTGAACATGGTATGCAGGACTTACTGAAGAAGCTCTCTCTTGAACAAAGGCAATATTCATAAGATGCATTAGGATTTTCAGGCCACAGTAAGGTAATTGGGGTATTATAAGAGGTGGTGGTTCTCCTTTAAAGGAGCATTAACACACAGCTTGCTCAGTGCAAAATATAGAATAGGCATTCCAATCACAGCGAGAACAACGGATCACAATCAACATGCTAAACAGGTGCATTTCTGTTGCAAATGAACAATTGCACCATAGGAGCCTAATAACATTTCTCAAAATTTCCATGGAATAAATGGAACTTTTAACAGCTTAAAGGGGATCTATCACCCCAATACATGTTTGTCTAAAACGTTAGTTTATATAGCGACTAGCTGGAATAATGATTTTTTTTTTTTTTTTTAAATTGTTATTTTGCCAAAATTAAACTTGTAAAGATTACCCTGTGCCTTCCTTCCGGACAGACTGCAGTTACCAGCTCCGTACCACAGTCTGTCACTCTTCTGCTCCACTCCCTCGATCCAGCCTCCTCCGATGACAGGATTTCTGTATGTAAGCTGGAGAGATCTCATTGGCCAGAGACGCTCCAGCTTACATGCAGAAAGCCTCTGTCATTGGAGGAGGCTGGATAGAGGGAGGGGAGCAGAAGAAGAGTTACAGACTGCAGTGCAGAGATGGTAACCGCAGTCTGTCCGGAAGGAAGGTGCACGGTAATCGTTACAAGTTTAAGTTCGACAAAATATATATTTTTTTTTTTTTAAAAAAAGAAACCATTATTCCAGAAAGTCATATATATACACTAATGTTTTAGACAAACATGTATAGGGGTGATAGATCCCTTTTAAATACAAGAGTGGAATCCAGTGTATTATGAATCAATTTGTTGGGGACATATGTAGTGTTAAAGAGATTAAAATACCCCATTTAACTCAATGGGAATATCCAACTCTTTATATAGCCCAATTTCTTTATTCTCACCAGAGAAACAACTGAGCAATAAAGAACTGCTCAATAAATCAGACACATGAGAAGCCAGCAGACAGTTTTCACTATGGCAGCATGAAAGGGCACAACAATAAACAGATTCTGATGTAGCTAATGATTCCATGCGCCAAAGAGATTCATGTACTAAACACAAGGCTTGTGGTCACATAGTTTATCGCATTCAGGAACTATAATAAGTATATTAATAAAATGTTGAACAATTTGCATAACCAGTAGCAGCAATAACATAAATCAGATACTGAAGTAAAATAAGCATCAGAATTTTAAAAGGAAAATTGTACATGTGTTTTGGCCCGCAGTACAGTTTGACCTGGAATTCACTCTTCTTAGCCTGTGCCAACAAAAAAAGATCCAGGATTGGCTATACCAGTAGGCCACACTTTAAATATAGAAATGCATCTTCTAAACGTTTTAATATTGTTGATCTCATTTACACTTTTCAATACGCTACATTTAGGCAGTTATTGAAGTTTCAATGCCCCCTATCCCTTCTGTGTTGAAGGGGCTAACCTGGAGGACTAAATGGATGAAGCCATGGTTGCTGTGGCAACACTACTCAGCAATATGTCAACATACATGTTCCTGTGTCTAAATAAGTGCTGATCTTTAGCTACATTGCAGCTGCTACTCAGGACTCATTTGCACAACTCACACAGTGAAGTTTCTCAATCAGAAGATCACAGGGTAGGTTCGCCACAGAAAATCCAGTTCTGATTGTTAATTAAAGCGGAACTATCATCCAAATAACATTGCCCCTCAAACACTTTACTAACCTAGCGATAGGCAAAGGCTTACTTTCATTAGGCTGAATAAATCCCGCATTATTGAGGAAAAAACTTCTTCAGCAGGCAACAGCACAGACATCTTAGAGAAAAGTTCCCTGTGCTTCTGTGCTGTCTGTGCCGTTCATTTCCAGGACTGGTGAGTGGTGTTCCTTGGTACCTTAAAGGTACCGGAAGTTACTGACTTCACAGGCACACAGAGCTTTTCTTGTAAGAACTGTGCAGCTGATGCCTGCAGGACTTATTCAGCCTAATGAATGTGTGCCCTTGCCTATTGCTATGTTAGTAAGTGTTTGGGGGGCAATGTTATTTGGATGATAGTTTCGCTTTAACTGGCCAGCCCCTCAAAAGGCGATGGGGCTGATCACACATAAATGGGATGGGAGAGAATAAGAAAGCTTCAATGACTGAAAAATAATGAGGTTTTAAGAATGTGACCGAGATTGATCACCCTCTTAAATCTTACACAGTACAATTAAAACATATCCGAGATTTACACTTTAAATTCTTGTATATCTCCAAGCCTTGGTATGCAATGCATTGGAGAAGTCTCTAGTATCCAACAAGTAAAGAAAGACAAAACATATGCGCCTGTAAAATAGCCTGTAAAATAGCCTACCTGCAGTGAACTACAACAGGACCAGGTTCAGTAATACTGTCCTGCTTGTGGTGGACTTCTTCTAAAAAGTCCAGGACACCACCAGGATCTGTCGGAACTCCGTGATCCGGCCATGTTTTGAAATGGTATTGCCATACAGTTCTTTCAGTGTTCCCCTTAGTGAGAAAGAAAAGAACTTCATTCAAAGGCATTAAATTAGCAATTTCAGACCAAATTATTTGATTACATAAAAATGGGTCCTTTTGGGTACAGTAGTTACAATTTATTTAATTATTGCAACAAGCCCATCCTGGGTTGAAACATGATATTCATATGTCCAGGTTTTTGGAAAATTTACATTAATTAGTTTAATAAAATTGACCAAATACACCCACCATCTTAAATATGGAAACTACCTGATTTCACGTATGTAAATGAATGATTGAGCACGTTTCCAAAAAATTAAATTATATGTACATTTTACAGTAAAAGCCAATAACTGTTGATTATCAATAAAGGTCAGTTTTCATCGTTCTGGACTAGTACATCTAGCCAGATGCAAGAAATCACTAATCATGCTCCTTTCAGTCATACAATAAACCCTTGAAGACAAGAGGAGTATCCAGCACAATGCTTCTCAATGAGTTGCACATCCATTTTTTATCTACACAAAAATTCAAGTTTAAAAAGGTGCCCAGCAGCCTACTACCGCTTGCTGCTCCTGTCCCACTACCCAGCATCCTCCGATGATGGAAGATGTCTGTCTCTAAGCTGGAGTGATCTAACTGGCAGAGATTGATATCTAACCAACGAGATCACTCCAGCTTAGAGATAGACACCCTCCATCATGCGTAGATAACGTTTTTTTTTTTTGTTTGTTTTGTTTTTTTTTCCAAAAAATTACCAACATATTAAACTTTTTCACTAAATGCTCTATCTAATGAGCATTAGATATCTATATGTGATAGATCCAATTTAAAACACAAAAAAGGCTGGGCTCCTGCATGTGTTCACTTTGCTTTTTCTTTTCTTTTTTTTCCTAAACATGAAATGAATAGGGGGAAAAAAAAACAGTAACCAAATCTTTACCAAATTTTCTTTAATCCATGGGAGATGGACTACTGCTCATATTGAATGTACTTCTACATTGCACTGTCACCCTGAATTTGTTTACATATTTTGCAGCTGACTATGTATAACGTTAACCCCTTCGAGTCCGGTGACGTACCCGGACCGTCACGCTGGTCCGGCACTTAAGGACCAGTGATGGTCCTGGTACTTCACGTACTATTACTCACCGCGCTCCTGCAGGAGCATGGTGAGTAATACTGGGGCCTGAATTTGATCGCTCCAAGACCGGAGCTGTCTCTTTCAATCCCTCTGTTCGGCTTGCCACCCCACGTGATCAGTCACGTGGGGGGCACGCCGATATTCCCTATCGGGTCCTTAAAAGGACCACACACCCCGCGACCGCTGGTCGTTAAGGGGTTAAACAAAAGACCAACAAATGCATTGTTTAGGAGATAATGATAACTTTTTATTTATTTATTTATTTATTTATTTTTGCTCTTCAAGTGTGATACCATATGATAATGTATGCTAATGAAGCGCAGTGCAAGAAAAAACATAATTAGCATACCACATAGAGCTTTTCATGTTTTTCAAAATAAAACTACGAATATCTCCTAAACTAAGCATCTGCTGATGTTTTGATTTCACTTTAACCTTAAATGAACTGAAATGTGCAAACTGTTCTTTTCTATTTTAAAAGTACTTCCTTTCCTTAAACCCCAGATACTGCATTTTATTATGAGCTCATGACAATGAAGGGTGCCAGTGCGGATATTGGACAATCATTATCCATTATGGTTGCATTTCTATCTTTAGTCACAACATACATACCGGGAGTGAGCCCAGTATAATATGGAAAAAATGATCAGTGGTTGACTCATCGGACTACAATTCCATAACACAGGAGCAAACAGAATACATTATTATAGAATCATCATATTAAATACAGTGCTAAACTGAAAGAACGAGGAGAAGGACATTCACCTCTAACCAGTAGATGTAAAACGGTATAATTAATCACTCGTTTAGGAAAGATGATAAAGTGAATTAATTTTGTTAGAGAGTAAAAGAAATGATCGTATAGAAATAGTATACAGTCCAAAAATGAAAAGTGTTCAGTAGGGAAATCCCAAAAGTGTGTAATTGTGGAGCAAACTGAATGAACAAATAAAAATTCTCATTGCTTTAAAAAGAGAACTCACCATTTAGAATAAGATTTACATTACTAGAAACAGAATTACATTTTTACTTTACTTGCAATGTGTACATTAATGCGGAACTATCACTTTGTAACAAATAGGTGATCTTGAAAAATGCATCTAGAATCTCACATTTACTTTGGTCTTTTTTAATTTGAAAAAATATTTTCTGACATATTTAGCTTTATTTTATGTAGCGTAGCTAGTACCTCCTTGCAGTAAGTGGCTGTTGGTAATGCAGAGCCACGTGTATCTTGCATCAAAGCGGAACTTTCGTCATATTAATATAGCGCTCCAAATCACAATTACATTAGCGATATGCACAGTCGTTTATTTTCAAGAATAATTGCTGTATTAAAGAAAAATAGAACCTTTTAGGCAGATGGGCACCGGCTGAGATCTTGCTGTAGGCACTCTCAGTCCCTTCCAGTGCCTTAAGGCACAAAGGCATTCAATTCACCAATCGTGGAGCTGAAGGGGACGGACAGCGCAGACGCAGAGATGCCTGCTCTGCAAGATGTCTGCGCTGTTCCCCTCTGCCTAAAAGGGTCTATTTTTCTTTAATGCAGCAATTATTCTTGAAAATAAAACTACAACTGTGCATATGGCTAATGTAATTATGATTTGGGGAGATATATTAATATGAGGAAATTACTGCTTTAACTGAGAAATAAATAAAGCTAAGTATCTTAGAAACCATTAAAAAAAAATCTTTTCCATAAAGTAAGTTTGCTTTTGAAAACTCTTGTAAAATCAGTTAGTTGTTACAAAGTGACATTTCCAATTTTAGAGACATTTAGGAATGTTGTGATCCTCCCATTTTTTTGGAGACATCAAGCCTTCAGGCACAGCATGTAAATGCTCCTAGCTGGATCACTTCTGGATGTTACTGTAGTTCTTTATATCCACCCATTTATAACAGCCCAGTGTCATTCTCTCAAGTGAGAACAGTGGAGATGGTGAACCCAAGTCTCTAACTGGGTTCACCATCTTAAATATACTCACTCTTAATTCCAGCACAGAGGGGTTATAATGTATTTTCAATACACACAAGTGTGTGTTTCAGTGTGTATGATGGGGGAGGATGGTGTAGAGCATAATAATAATATTTCAGTTTGTGTGTTTTATCAAGGGGTTCTAGGGGGAAAAACCCTACACACATAGAGCAAGTCAGTGGTGACCTTACTACTGGCAGAGTAAAATTACAGGATGTTGTGTAACTTGAACCCTGGTTGTGGTGACAAGGAGTGGTAACCGGGGGAAAATATCTGTTCTGACATAAGATGGAGAAACAAAGGTGACATGTAAGTGCTCTGGTTTAATTTACTAAAGAAAAATAAAATAAATAAATAAAAACACAGTTTCGGTTTACTAGACTTCTTATACCCTCCCCTGTAAAATTAGATCATTGTACTAGGTATGACAGGTTCACTTTAGCATTCGTGGTGATACAAGCCCCATTTAGAGAGGTATCCAATGCACTGCAAAGCAAAGCTTTGGAAATGTCTTTAGCATTGAAGGGGTTACAAGACTAATATAAAACAATGGCAATTTTGGAAAAGTTAATTTGTCCCCTATGGTGCAGCTAATTTTATCCAGGTTTGCTCCATTTCTCTTTGGACATAGAGCCCTAAAACACAACCTTCTAAAACTGGGTGGAAAGCACCTACTGTGGCAAAACAAGAACAGATTACCTGTCCAACTTTAGAAAGTTTAAGTTCCCTCAATATATAGTCATGAGCTGGTGTTTCTTTAACATTTCTTACACGCATGACTCCATATTCCTTAAGTGCAAACTCCTCAGGCCAGTATTTCACACATTTACTCTGGAAAACAGAACACAGCAAGGCAGTTAATTTTCACTCCACAAAGTGTGATGGGCCAGCTTACTTTGGTAAGGCCCTTAATGGTTACAGGCATAGAATTCAATGATTTCCAAGACCCTCTGGAAAGTGCAATAGTGAGAATACATGGGTGAACAAAAATAAAGGGATTTTTGTGTACTTGCACACAAATCCTTTCTTAGTTCTTGTGGAACACACAAACAATGGGAGTTGCTAAAACAAGGAGGAAGGGCACTTGCAAGCATATCTCTCTGGAGAAGGAGACTCCCTCCCAGACTTACTTGACCCCCACCCAGCAGCAGCAGCAGATACGATACCACCTTAGTTTAATGAATATTCAAGACAAACAGGAGAACATAAAAAAAAAACAGGGAAGGAAGGCAGTCAAAAGAAAAGAAAACACAGAGTACACCCCTGCCCGGGATGTATTCCACTTTTTTTTCTGGGAGAGATGTCTTGTGTTCCACAAGGAGTAAGAGAAAATGATTTACCAGTAAATACACAAATATTCTCTTTTGGCCATTGTGAAACATAGGAATTATGGGAACATACCAAAACTGTCCCAAACAGAATTCGGGGGGGCTCCCTACAACAAGTCCAGCATGTTGATGCTGTTTTGCGAATATGTGAAGTGACGACTAAGTCACCACCTTGCATAATTTTTCTGGAGGCCTGATTCTCCCAAGCCCAAGATTAACTCACTGTTCTAGCAGAATCCTCAGTCACCAGAAAAGGAGCAGACCTCTTCTGGATGACTTGAGCCTGGCAAGTGGTTGTCTTCATGAGGCCAGTGTCACCCTAGAAGCAGCCTGGCCTGCTAGCAAGCCATCAGGAATAAACATTGTATCCAGTTTGCGATGAACATAGTGTGTGAGACTCCTAACTTCATCTAGACAGTGCAGATCTTGTTGCATAGCAGTTTAGGTTGAAAATAGACTTGGGTCCATCAAGGTCAACCCTTTTCCTATTCTTGTTTAATGCTGTTGATACAAAAGAAGGTTAAAGGGATAGTAATACTTCGTTTTAACTTTATTTCATTTTGTAGGCATTAAAAAAACATGAAGAATGATATAAGTCTTATCTCTCAAACCTTTATGGTTTATGAGATATACACAAGCAAAGTTCCCCTCCCCGCCCCTTTTTCCTAGTGTAAGCCATCTCTTCTCAGATGTGAGTCTGGTTGTATGACAGGACAGATAACAGAAGGGGACAATTTTCTTTGTATGAAAACAATGAAAGCCCTTCCCCCCTTGACAAGTTTTTCAGCTTTTTCCCTTATCTTAATTGAAGATTGTCCCTCTCTGCAGTCTACCTGGGCATCTCCCTTCTGATCTGGTTGAACAGGGGGGGGGGATACTTTGTTTGTGAATATCTCTTAAACCATCAAGGTTTCAGAGATAAGACATATCATTCTTCATGTTTTTTTAATGCCTACAAAATAAAATAAAGTTAAAATGAAGTATTACTATCCCTTTAAAGAAAAAAACAACATTTTCAGCAATTTCAAATTCTGCTTTCAACGCGGGGAAAAATTCATTCTTGACTCCAAATGGCAATCAGATTTTTCCTTGGATTCAACAAGCCCAAAATAAATATTAATCCCAGTACTAACATACATAGCCCTCTATGTTCTGGTCTTTTTTTTTTTTTTTTTTTTTTTTTTTTTTTTAAGTATCCAGGCCCCTTTTAAAGGCATCTAATGTATTCGATAGCACCACCTCTTCAGGCAGTGAATTCCATGCCTTTATTGTCCTTATCATAAAGAATCCCTTCTGCTGTTGTAGATGAAATCTCCTTTCCCCAAGTCTTAGTGGGTGACCCCTTGTCCTTTGTACAATGCTGTTAATGAACAGGTCTTTGGAGAGCGCTTTGTGTGGGCCCTGAACATATTTATATAATGGTATCATATCCCCCCCAGGACGTGGTTTATCTAGTGTGTACAAATGTAACTTTTCTAGCCTTTCTTCATAACTAAAACTTTCCATTCCACTAGTTTTGTAGCCTCCTCTGCATTTTCTCCATTTTGTAATGTCCCTTTTCAGAAAAGGCACCCAGACTTGAATTGCATATTCAAGGTGGAGCCTTACCATGGACCCGTAAAGAGGCGGAATAATATCCTCCTCCTGTGAGTCAATACCCCTTTTAATACATGCCAATATCTTATTGGCCCTTGCAGCTATCAGCTGGCACTGTACACTACTGCAAAGTCTATTGTCTACCATTACTCTTAAATCCTTTTCATTAGTAGATTTCCCCCAAAAAACTATATGTTGCATTTTTATTATACACAAAATGCATAACTTTACACTTGTCTGTATTGAATCTCATTTGCCATTTACCTGTCCAGTTACCCAATTTGTCCAAATCCTCTTGTAATGAAGACGCATCCAGTTCAAACTATTATTCTACTTAATTTTGTGCCATCGACAAACACTGATACATGGCTCCCTAGGCCTACTGGGAGATCATATAATAAACAAATTAAAAAGAAGAGGACCGAAGACAGATCCCTGTGGTACTCCACTTAACAAGTTAGTCCAATTTGAGAACTTCCCATTTACCACCACTCTTTGCATTCTTTCTGCCAGTTTCCAATCCACGCACAAAAGTTTGCTCCTTAGCCTATTTTAATCAATTTGTACAGTAACCTTTTGTGTGGAACCGTAACAAATGCCTTAGCAAAGTCTAAATAGATCACATCAACCGCAGCACCCAAATCTATATTTTTACTCACTTTTACCCTCCTATTAGACAATCAGGACAAAGAAAAGGAAGCACAATCTCCTGATTAAAATGGAAATCAGACACAACACAGGTAAGAAACTCAAACAAGGACGCAGAACTGCCTTATCTGCTTGAAGAGTCAGAAAAGGAGCCTTACAAGACAAATATTGTATTTCGGACAGTCACAGAACAATTGATAAAAGGAACACAATCTTAAAAGGTATAGTAATGTTTCTTAAAAAAAAAAAAAAAAAAAAAAGCAGCTCCGATTAATCTTCATAGTATTTGGGCCATGGAGTGTGTTATTTCAATACTGTCAGAGTTGTAGTTCAATGTAATTGAATGATAAAGTATCCCTCCCCCGTCCCTTTTACTGATGTAACACTGCTCACCGCAGAGCAGCAAGACAGTCCCCGCATGGAATGCAGAGAGGGACAATCTTCAGTGAGCATAAGGAAAATCCTGAAAAACCTGTCATGGGGGCATGGTTTTCCTTATGCTCACAGTAAGAAGATTGTCCCTTGCTGCAACCAGATTCCATATCTGAGGGCAGGTGGGATAAACTAGGTAAAAGAGGCAGGAAGGAATACTTTATCAATTACTTTTGAACTACAACTTGAACGGTATTGAAATAACACTCTCCATGACCCAAATACTATGAAGATTAATTGGAGCTGCTTTTTGTGAAAAATTACTATTACTTTAAAGGTTAAGAAACAGAGATGAAAGCCAAAAGCTCAAAAATATCCCACTAAAGTACTCCAAAGATCAGATTCAGATCCCAGGGTGATCAGATCTGTGAACCAAAATCTGTGAAGTGAAATCAGAATGATGTGTACTTGGTCCATACTGATCTTTCGCAACACCCTGGGCATCAAGGGAAGAAGAGAAACTACCAAGAAATCACCATCACATCCATCATCAAGGCCTGTTGGTCCCTAGACATGAAACAAAACAGGAGAACCTTGCAGTTCACTCAAGAAGCCATAAGGATCAAAACCAGAAGACCCCACTTCCAAACTGTGGAATCAAAAATAGACTGCTTCAGTTCCCATTCCCCTTGACACAAGTGTTGGTGACAGAGATAGTCTGCTGCTATATTGTCCACTCCTACTCTGTGAATTGTAGATATGGCTGGAACAGGAGCTTCCACCCAGGAGAGGATTAACGAATCTCAAACTATGAGCCACACTTCTGGTCCCTCCTTGACAATTGTGACAAGACCACTCACTAGTTGGCATTGTTGGACAGAATCTGAAGCAGGAATCTACAAGGCAACTGAGACCAGTGTTGGAGACCCAAACAGACTTCTTTAAGTTCCAGCACACTGATGTAAAGCTTGCTCTTTGGGTTGGACCAAATACTCTGATACACCCCTTGAAAGAAGGTTGCCTCCCCCCAACATTGACAGGCATCCATCAGCACTAAGGTTCACTGCACAAGTGAGTGGTCTTCCTACCACTTCCCACCACTGCAGATCCAGTCATGTCTGGAGGGACAAGAGAGATTACACAGAACAGATTACACTTTTACCTCGACCACTTTCTCTGTATGTGCAGCTGAAGAGCCCACATCTAAAACGGAGTGTAAGGCACTGTCTCCAGCGTCAAGGCCATCAATCATGGAAGTTTTTTGAAGTTCCTCACTAGTGCCAACAGGCAGGTAATGGAAAAAGATATACGAATGGTCAAAGGAAGGAAGACCCTTTTCCTGGAGAATGTTGAATCCCATGCTAAGGAACACTATAGACTGCGAAGGGAACAAGGTGGTTGAGAAACCATGGTGCACCAAAAAGAGACACACATTTGCAGATGCAGACGAAGTATTTCTGCAGCAGAGTCCTTCATCAGAAGTACAACCAGATAGGGTGTCCTTTCCTTGCCTGGATAAGGCTGGTCAAAGCAACCATTAGTTTTGTGAATACCCTTGGTGCACCTGCCAAACCAAATACCAAATGGCAGAGACATAAACTGGAAAACGCAAACTTGAAAGAAAAGCGTGGAAACCTACTATGCCTCTAATCAATGAAAATGTGAAGATATGTATCCTTTTGTCCAGAAACACCAAGAACTTCCCTTGACACATGGCAGACATGACCAAAACACAGGGATTCCACATACAGCACTATGTATGCAGGAAATGCTTGAAAGGTTTCAGGTCTAGTTCTGAGCAACAGCAGTCTTTCTTGGAGACTATGAAGAGGCTTGTGTAAAACCAAGACCTCAAGTCCAACAATGATTGGACCGCATACCTGAAATTAAGTGCCTTCAAGGGGTGTCAGGGAACCCTTGACATAAAGAACAAATGCTGAGAAGGGTCCTTGAAATATAACCAATAACCCTCTAAAACTACTTACAAAACCTAAAGGTCTGCTAACAAGATATCCATTGCTTCTCGGAATCGCTGCAGGGCTCCGCCTCAATGATCCAAGTCTCCCCCTACTGTATCATCCCCGTTCCCAGCGCCATGGGAAATGAGACGAAAGCAGACACAATGACAGACTAAAGTCCACGTTGATATAAAAAATATAAATAAATTAATTAAAAAAGGAAAAGTAGGATGAATATACTGAATAAACAGACTAAAAAGTTTAATCCACAGTAAAACAAACACAGGGACGAAGGGCCAATCCTTGCACTCATGGCTCCACTGCTGTAGTACTGGAGAGGTCACTTTCAGCAGGGCCAACCTGAAACCAGCAGATGATGTGCGGTCCTCTTCAAGGATGCAGGCTGAAGGAAGGGAAATAAAAGCAGACAATCCAAATGAGGAAATGCTTATATAAAATAGTAAAATAAAAGAAAATGAAGAAAAACAAGTGGGACACTTTAAAACTAAGACTGCTGCTACTGCTGGGTGGGGGTTAAGTAAGGCTAGGGGGGGCATCTCCTCCTTCAGAGAGAGATTTGCCTGCAAGTGTCCTGTCTCCTAGTGGCAGTAAACCAACCCCCATTGTTTGTGTGTTTAATAATGAATTAAAAAGAACTTGGGAGCCAAACAGATTTCAGCATTTCAGTATTCACTAAGTATGTAAATCCTTCCACTGCAGGAAGACAGTTGTCAGAAAACATGGTCTTCCATGGGAATCATCGTGGGAAGACAGTTTCTGTTGACCTCATCTATTTTGCAGAAAAGAACAAATGAGAGTGTGCGTGTACACACAGACGGTCAAGTATACATAAATAAATAATGATGCCTGCATAATAATGTCAGAAATGTGGTGCAGCAAAAGAAAGTAATCTAAAAATCCCTGCTGGAACACTTGATTCGGTGCAGGAAGACATGGCTGGAAGTTTTCGAACCTTCCAGATGTACGATTTACCACCATTTCCTCCCTTTGAGAATTTCTGCTGAAAGAAATACAGGTCCCTCTCAGTAGAAATGCTGCAACAAAGAAATGTGACACAGAAAAGACTCACCTTCCCCCTTTCTACTTCCTTTGTAGTCATGACAATAACCCTGGAATTTTCTTGAAAAACCATTCTCCAGAAGTCGTTCACTGTATTTTGAAGGCAGCCCTGAGTAGCAATATAACGTTTCTTGGGTTTCAAATTGTTGCATTTTGTTTCAAATTCAGGCTGAAATAAAAAAGGAAATCCAAAGATTGCACATATATACAAACAAAAGGTAAGTAAAGCAGTTATGGGGCAAGCAGAGTGCAACATAAAATACAACTGGGCATATTTTAAAAACCTTTAACTCCATGTGACTTGTGGGAGTGGGTGGATGGGAGTTATAAAGGGGGCTGATGGAGCTCCAGTCCTCTTGGCCTGCTGCTCACTCTCTACAGGTCACAGAAGGCGAGTCCTAACATGAAGTTGTTTTTAAATTAGTTAAATGTTTTTTAAATATGCCCAATGCGTTATGTACAAGAAATGCTTAGTCAGGGGTGTTTTTAATCTAGATAGCATGATTGTGTGAAGTTAGGTACTCGCTTTATATTAGGGGGCCTTGACGTGGCAGGCGGGCTTAAACATGCTTTGGCCAAACTATGCAACAGACAGCCCAAATTTATTAAAGTGGTATACAATATGCTTTACACAGGGTTCACACTTGGATAGCTTATATGGAGGAGAGCAGATTTGGTTTGGTTGTGGGTTTCTCTACAGTAAAGTCTGCTTGCCCCAGAATTGCTCAACTTTTTCTTTTACGCATATATTACATCCCATTACTGCCAGCTCACTACCTACTCATATATAGAAAAAATAAAAAACACTCACCATAATAGTATTGGCGTTGATGTAATCTGAGACCTGCTCATTGGGATCCCCATCATGAAGAACAACCCTCGTGTGATCAACTGTTCAGAAAAATACAGAAGTTAAAATATAATTGCACACAAATATAGTGTATTCAAATTGACACAAAGTCAACAGTAATGATGAAAGACGTAGAAAAACTTCTCGTTTGATAAAGTGGATGTGTTACTTACCTATGGACAACATCCCATAAATAGTTAGGTGACATAGCCAATACGATGGAAACGTTATTTATTTTTTATTTAAAATTTTGATTTTTTATTTGAAAATTTGATTTTGATAGACTGCAGCCCAATACTCTGCCTCTACTCTCCTCCTTCCTCCAATGACGGAGGCTTCTGTCTGTTAGCTGGAGCGGTCTCATTGGCAGAGATCGATATCTAGCCAATGAGACCGCTCCTGCTTACAGACAGAAGCCTCCGTCATCGGAGAAAGGAGGAGAGGAGAGGCAGAGCTTCGGGCTGCAGTCTATACGGAAGTGGCTGCAGCCCAGACTTTTGTAAGTTAAATTTAAGCAAATCAAGACTTTAAAGGGGAACTACCACCCCACAAAAGGGACCGACAGAGAAGGAGCACGGACGTCACTATGGCAAGATGGCCGTGCTTCCTGCTGTGGTCAGCCTCCGAACAAGTTTAAAATCTGTTAAACCAGGTAATAATTCTGGCAACTAGCGCTACTAAGCAGCTAGTCGCCAAATGGGGACTGGATTCAGATAAAGTTTTTGTAGGGTGGTAGTTCCCCTTTAAATAAAAAATAAATAATATTTTCATTTTATTGGCTGTCACTCAACTATTTATGGGATGTTGTCCATAGGTGACACATCCACTTTAATCAAGTTTAATGCTAGGCACGGCAGCAGGTATAAACCCCAGCATCAAACCCTAAATGATGAACAAAGAATGTTGTTTATAGATGAGATTATATATTGCTGGAAATGTAATCAATAATAAAAAAAAAAAAAAATAATAAATAAATAAATAAATACTCATACACATTGTAGAAGATAACACAACATTTCTATTGCTTTTAGTCCCTTGAATGCTACATAGGTCTCTAACACACTGCTTCACAATGCACTAGATATTTCATTAACATTCAGTTTGTTAAAAACCCCTTTATAGCAACAGTAATGTTTATTTTATCCCCTAAGCTGAAGGTGTTTACTTCAAAATGATGCCATTTTGCTTTTATACACGAGAACCATGCCTGGTGAGCAGTGTCATTTGGAATAAAGACGGAAAGTGACTAAGGATATTATCTTGGAGAAGAGGTAGGCCACATTTCTATCACACATTACAAGACAAGGAGACTAAGAGCTCATACACAAGGGAGTTCTTCTATTCACCTTCTCTTGTGATCTATCACAAGACAATGTAGCGATGGCCAGCCCACGTAAACTTCAGCCAGATATTACTGTCCGATTCCCATATGGGTTGGCCATTGGTTGGAGGTTGAAACAAGCATCACAACCTATGCTCTAGCTTGGCTGAAAGATCTGCCAGTGGTCCTATAAGCTGCAGGGCAGACCTTCCTTACTGCCTCTTTATTGTGTTCCTGCTTAAAGGGATAGTAATGTTTCATAATAAAGTTCTAATTAATCATCATAGTATTTGGTTCCTGGAGAGTGTTATTTCAATTCTGTCAGAGTTGTAGTTCAAGAGTAATTGAATGATAAAGTATCCCCATCCTGCCCCTTTTACTGATGTAACACTGCTCAGCTTAGAGCAGCATGGAGTTTCCAGGGAGATTGAAGAGAGGGACAATCTTCAATTAAGGTAAGGGAAAAACCTGAAAAACTTGTCAAGGGGGGCAGGGTTTTCATTGTTCTCACAGTAAGAATACTGACCCTGGATGTGAGCTGTCTGGTCTATGGACTGGATTCCACATCTGAGGAGTGGGGGCTTACACTAGGTAAAAGGTGCGGGAAGGGGAAACTTGATCATTCAATTACTCTACAACGCTCAAAGTAATGAAATAACACTCTCTATGGCTCAAATACTATTAAGATTAATTGGAGCTGCTGTTTTTGTGAAACATTACTATCACTTTAAATACTGTAAAGGCAACTTTCTGGAATTTGGTCCAATCATATGGTGATATTCATCTGGGTGAAAGGTAACAATCTAGCAGTAAGCCTTCCAGCCCAATGGACAAAACCAATGCGTCTTTGCTGCACTGGTGTCACCAGTGTGAAAGGGGCCTAAAACATACAGGAGGCATACAGGGACAGATTATAATAAAACAATTAATCTCTTGCTCCTCCTCTGCCTTGATCATGATCTGTTCATCTCCTCTCCACCAATGTGTCTAGTTTCCTCTCAGGCCAGTTCCTCCTTCCTTCCAAGGTCTTGCAAAAGGCAACAGTACAAGTATCATGAAAGGCCATTCCCTGCTCTGGTCTCGAGGCTGCTGGCAGAAACATACTAGGAATGTCTATAATGAGATATCTGAAACCAAAGGACAATGCCCATCCAAATATTATCTGAGTGTCTGAGAATGTATGTTTGTGTGTGAGAATGTGTGTGCGAGAATGTGTGTGCGAGAATGTGTGTGCGAGAATGTGTGTGCGAGAATGTGTGTGCGAGAATGTGTGTGCGAGAATGTGTGTGCGAGAATGTGTGTGCGTGAATGTGTGTGCGTGAATGTGTGTGCGTGAATGTGTGTGCGTGAATGTGCGCGTGTGGAATGTGCGCGTGGAATGTGTGTGTGCGTAATGTGTGGAATGTGTGCGTAATGTGTGGAATGTGTGCGTAATGTGTGGAATGTGTGCAGTTTTTGTTTTGTTTTTTGTTTTTTTTCCTGGCCTTTGTCTTGTACTCACAGGGTAAAATATTCTTGTACCGATTCTTGTTTTTGTTCTCCGGCCGTTGCCCCTCTTTGCGGCTGTACAGCAATTTGCACTCCTGCTGCTGTAATGTCTGGATGAAAGAAAAAGTATTGCAGAACAAGTCATCTCACAGCAATGCCTAGAAACATTTGTCTTTGTCATTTAAAGCAGATGTTTGCCACTTTTTCTCCACCTGCCTCAGCAACACTCCCCAGGCTGAGCAATTACCTGTCAGTCACAGTCACAATGAGGTCTGCTGTCAGGGTGTTCCTAAAATATAAAACCCTCTTGTGGATTAACACAGAAGGAAGATAACCTGAGCAGCTCATTACCAACACTGCAGATATCCAAGTCCTTGCACTGCTCAAAATACCTTGTACAAAAATAGGTTACCGATTTGCAACTGGAAATCAGTTTAAAGTAACTAAATCTGGAGTGGGCAACTTGAGCTGCTATTGCACTACAATTCCCATGTTCCTCTACCAACCAACACCTTGGGGGGCACAGGTTGCCAGCTCCTTGCCCAAATGGTGAAGCATAATACTGTTATAACAACAAAAAATGGGTTTCAGCAATCTGAATGGTTCATGTGGGTAAACAGAGATCAAATGCAAATACAAAAAGTAAATAGAAATACCTGGTTGTAGTATGAAGGTCACCTTCCTGGGCAAGTCCTGATAAATGACTAGTAACACACAACCCTCAAATGAGAATGAACAAGAGATCATTCCTCTTAGGCTGGGTTTGCTCCTCAGAGCCGATGTATTACTCCTTGCTCTGTTTAAGGCCAGCACGGTGCACAATAAATCACTGTGTAATGTACTGCATACCTCCCAAGTGTCCCTCTTTAGGAGGGACAGTCCCTCTTTGAGACCCAAATCCCTCTGTCCCTCTTTTCTACCCTTTTGTCCCTCTGTTTAGGACATCAGAATGAGTAGTGTGTATTACATTGCTCCACAGCAATAAAACATACATAAATTGTGTGTTAATTGTCAGTATATGTGTTTATACATTAATATGGGTCATTAAAATACTTTGGTCATGCTCTAAATCATTTATCAGTTACATAAAGAGGTGCAGATGGGTCAAGAAATAACCTAAAAATTCTTGGAAATGCCCCACCTACCAGCCACGCCCCCAGAAACGCCACCTAAATGAGAAGTGTCCCTCTTTCGCCATTTGAAATGTTGGGAGGTATGGTACTGTGTACCAATCTGGATCTCATGGGGTTAAACAAAGTCAATATTTGGAGGTCTCCTGTTTCATTTGAACAGGTTGGATGTGAATCAGCCATAGACAGAAACAAGCCATAGTTGAATTTAGAGCATTACTTCCTGTGGAGCCTGTCCAATATCAAGTGAAGACAGACCACAACTTTGACACTTTCTTGTGCAGTCCTGACTCCCTGCCAGTGAGCCACCTGAGTGGAGCACTGGACTGTTAAAGAATATGCAGAAAGAAGATAGATGAGCAATTCTAGAGCAAAACAAGTGGGCCTTGGGTGGAAAAAACAAAAAATCCCATTGATGTAAATGGTGCTTTTATCCTCTTAGATGCCAGATTGCCTCCAGCAAAATTGCAGAGAAATTCAGTGGAAACCACTCTTGTAATCAAAGGGTTAAAAGCCCCACTAACATCAAGAGGAATATTTAATTGTCGCCTATAGTGAACTTACTCCAGAATTGTTCATCTTTTTCTTTCTGCATACGAACTGCTCCCACAGGAGCAAACCTGTCATATTATATTTCTGGTTTTACACAACTGTCACAGAACTGGAATTTGACACTTAAAGGATGGGGTCAGTAGCATATTCCACGGACACATTGTACACAACACACACTTTGGACATTAGCTAGAGCCCAACAATTTTTTATAGCAAAATTCAGAGTAAATGGTTTACTAAATAGACGAGACAGCTACCAGTTAAGAAAGAAAATATTTTTAGTATATCCTTTCCACTTAGAGTATGGTAATCATACCCTTCAGATTAAATTAGAGAGAGGAAGCCTGACAAGCAGAGCAGGGTAACTTTACATGGTGTGTTATTGACAGTATACTGGGTAACTCTTAAATAGACTCATTAAAAAGTTTTGGGGTTTGTCTAAGCAACTTCCAGTTGTATTTTAAGAAACACACATAATATATCCTAGTCTAAGTCTCAGAATCACACATACATTGTCTGCCATGCCAGCCTTCATCTACAGGTAGTCACAGAGCCACACATACACTTTCCGAGTACCCAGTCTTGTTCAAGTGTTCACTGGTATCCACATAAACACACACTCTATCCCACATTTCAGTTTTGTAGCTACATAACCATATGCACAGACTGCTCTCCCAGCCTAGTTACACAGTCCACTAGAAATTACAGATCCCCACATACACCGTCTGCCCCCACCTCCACAGCCTAATTCCACTTCCCACTGGTACCCCTACACACGCAGACACACACTTTTTTTTTTTCTCCAAACAAATAGTTTTAGTATAAGGTAAAATCTTGACAACATTAAGAATAACAAAGAATTTTTGGTTTTATGCAGCTTCTTGTAAATTGTAAAGAAAAAGTAATTTACTTATGTTCTTACAGTAAAATATAGAAATTGAAAGAAAGTGTACTATGTGTAATATAATAAGTTAAAGGGGAACTACCACCCCGCAATAACTTTACATTAATTAATTCTTCATCTGGCGACTAGTTGCTTAGTAGCACTAGTCGCCAGAAATATTACCTGGTTTCAAAGATTTTCCAGTTTTTCGGAGGCTCATAGTAGCAGGAAGCACAGACATCTAGTCATAGTGACGTCCATGTGCCTGCGCTGTCAGTCCCTTTTGGAGCCGGCCGAGCCTCAAAAAAACTGGAAAATCTTTGAAACTAGGTAATATTTCTGGCAACTAGCGCTACTAAGCAGCTAGTCCCCAGATGAAGAATTAATTAATGTAAAGTTATTGCGGGGTGGTAGTTCCCCTTTAAATGAAGGGTTCAGTGGGTGACTATTAAAAAGAAAAAATAGTGTAACATAAAAGGAAGAGAAGAGAATTGTTTTAGTTCATTACAGCCTGAGAGAAACCTTTTGCTCTTTTAGCAAAACTACTGTTTAACCATGGGGGCCAGATATCCTGAAATTTATTGTAGCAGTCATTTTCTATGGAGCCAAGGCACTCATAATAACAAGTTTGAGCTATTTTATCCAGCACCCTGCTCCAGGTGATTTTCAGTTCCTGCCAATGTGCTGCAATAGTCATGCTTATACTAGGATAATAAGGGTGAGGAGATTATCCTTCCTCTTTTTAAGGTTGGAAACTCTTTTCCCAAGAAGAGTTTCCTATACGTCTAATTGGATATGTTTGTCAAAGATCCTTGAAAGGAGATCAGATATCCTGTTCCATACCAATCTAACCTTGGGGCAATCCCACCAAATGTGTAAAAAATGAGCCAGATTCATTGCAACCTCTAAAGCAATCACCAGAAAGGATGGGAAACATGCGGAACTAAATAGGCAAGATGGAGCATTCTATAGGCCCGATCCCTTAAATTTAAATTAACACAGGTTTTAGGCACTTATCCAACCATCTCCCATCTGAGCAGACACACACCTACAGCATATGACTCCCTGTACCTTTTACTATTTTATGTAGGTAGTGGGAAAACCAACATTGCTGCTGCACTGTCCTCCACTTCATAGTGAATTCCACAGGCTTCTACTTTAATAGATTCTTCTGGGTTGCACCGATATCACCCCAGAGCAGCCTGGAAGTATCTGGTAAATGATGTTGATGACACAAGCATGATTGTGTGGTAGAAGTGGTAGAAGTTAATACAGTGACAGAATTTAAGCATGCATGGGATAGGCATAAGACTGTCCTTAACTTAAGAAAAGACCAAGGACCAAAAGAGGTTTGAGTTTTTTTCTGTAGGAAAATGGGCAGACTAGATGGTCCAAAATGGTTCTTATCTGCCATCAAATTCTATGTTTCTATGTTTAATGCAGCAGTTCTTTCCTACCAGCAAGATCCATATAGAGATGATTTTTCTACTATACTGTATGAATCCATTAGGTATGTCACAAATTCACTTTGTCATTAAATTATATGCAGAGCAATGCATGCAGGATAAAAAAAATTGTATGGTGCATCTAGAGTTATACAGTAACCTTTTATTTCTTATGGTGTGGATCGCGAGTCCATAGGGGATTAGTGCCCTTTATACCTCATGCACAGTGGTGCGTGGATGTATATGCTAATGAGAGAATGTATATTGAGACTTGTGACTGACTTTTTGCTCAGAGCTTAATTAGAGACTGAATAAGTAGATCCACTACTTCACTTTATTTATACAATGGGAATTACTTTGGAATGACCTACATTAAAGAAACATTATGGTCATAGGATTGGGTCTTGATTCACTGTTTTTGAACCAATGTTTTATTATTTTTAATTCTCTAGTTTTATATATTAGGTCTATATCTTAATAAAACTACTTTTGTATACCCTTAACTTTGTATATTGTTTTCACTGTAGCTTTGTTTCCTGGTCAGTTAGGGGTACGTTTGCTGATGAGGAGGATCTATTTTCTTTTCTTTTTCTGATGCAAAAAGACCTGAGTAGAATCCGGTGAAGAATTCCTTTAGAGGAATGGGACCAACCACTGGTTTTCTAGCAAGGAAATGGTCTACAAACAGATGGTCCTGATCCGGATCCCAAGGAACTCTAGATAGAGGGGAGGAAAAAAAAAAAAAAAAAAAAAAAAAAAAAAATCGGGGAAGGGACTTATAGTCTATGTGGCAACCTTCTGAGATCGCCCACAAAACCTTCCAATCCATCACCAAAATGGTCCACAAGCTTTGGAAGCAACCCCCTACAGGCAGAGACTGACCAGGACCCAGCAAGTCATGCGGAAGGGGACTTATCACAACCTTAGGCTTCTGAGCAGTTTTCATGCCTTCCAAAGCCTGCTTGTGCTTTGGGGGGCGGGGTATACCTGTGTGCCCGAGTAACTGGTGCCCTAGGCACATACACAAATTGGCGGGCTAACTCAAGCCATGCATCTTCTTAGGGAATAAAAGCACTCTTAGGTGAAACTTGAGGCTGCAAGGGACTTTTCCCCTGTGGCATGGCTGATAAACTTCCCCGACACAGGGCCAAACAATTGTTTCTTTGTCTGGAAAGGGAAGAGAAATCAGAGATTTCTTGGAAGACTGGTCAGCCAGCAAGATCTTAAGCCACAGTGTGAGATGCACAGCCACTGAAAAAGCCGAGACTGAGAACTTGGTGGCATCAAAGACCACTTCAGCTAGATATGCATTTGCTTCTAGGATCTTGGAGAGCAATGGCACCAGCTAATACTTGGTGGCATCCTCTTAAACTGTATCCAAAAGTTGGTCCTCCCAGATAGCCATAGCACTAGCAACCCAAGCAGTGAAAAAATAGGATGCAAAGGATATAGGCGGCTGAAGATATAAGAGCCTTAACTCAAACTGGGTTCTGTTCCGTAAACAAGGGCCACATTTGTCATGTAGGGGCCACAGTGCTAAAGGGACATAAGATACCAGAATACTCCCTAGGAAGCCCAGTTTGGTATGAGGAGCAATGGATTTAAGGATTTAGGGGAACCCTGGACTCTTTAGCTTTGGACTTGCTCCTGTGTCTCTTAGATTCTGATGCGGTCAGAAGACCCCACAAAGTAGAGCAAAAACAGTCAAAATAGTAGAAAGACAAAGGAAAAGTACTTAAAAGTGTGCAAAAGTAGTGATCTGACTGCAAAGGGTTAAATTGGTAAGCAAGAGGGGCAGACCTCTGCGCCGCATTCAGAATTCAAAAAGGAAGAGGAGTACTCACAAAGAGCACCACTTCTCATGCCAAGGGATTCTTGGAAATTTAATGTAGGAGCCCACCTAATGGGGGATTATACAGCCCCATAAACTAAGAAAAAAAAGAAAAAAAAACAAACTTAGAGTGCTCACACACCCTTCCTTAAAGAGTTCACATAAAAGGGGATACTAGCAGCCTGGGTAAAGTATAGGGAAGAGGGAGTCTCCACCTCAGAGACCTTTTTTAGAAGTACATTTTGATACTGGAGGAGAAGAGTTTACCCCCATGGTTTCTGTGTTCCACATTGGATGAAACAGGAAATCATTTTATTGAAATCTGTTGTTCAGAACAGCTCTTTTGAAGTCATTATAGATTTAATCCCCCTCCCCTTTTACCCAATGTCAGATGGGAGTGCAGTGGCTCCACTGATTGAGCTAGGGTGGACAAACTAGTCATCAGACCATATTAAAGCAGAACAAATCACACAAATTAAAGTTACCCACCAATCGTTTTGTATATAGCGATACTTAATGTACTTAATATACAATGAAACTCCTCCTAGAGGAGACCGGGACAAACACGCAGGCACACAGATGTCTCTTTGGCAAGCTGTCTGCATTGATGCCTGTCTTTTCGTCTCGGAATGAGTTGGATTTCTCAATTTAACGCCGGAATTATTCAGGATAATACTAGTATAGATATGCGTATCATGACGTGCATAATGATTTGGGGGTAAATTTAATTTGTGTGATAATTCTGCTTTAAAAATACCCCCTCTTTAAATCACTTTGTGTGTCCTGAATATTATAGCTGTACTGGTTCAGCATTCAAGACACAATAAAATGACTCAGAGAAGAAAATGTAATAATTAAAATGTAAAATATATATAGTAGGTTTTATCCCCCTGAGCAAAACAAGGGTACTCCCCCACTGCTGAAAGGTGTTTTATTGAAAAGTTATTACAGGTCAAACTTGAATGTTTAGGTGCAATATCACACTGGCCTGAAACTGTACAGTGGTGCTGTTGCTACACCATCCTATGGACTGCTCTGGTCAGTTGACCATAAATCTCCATAGGATAGTGTAGCAAAAGCTCCACTGTATAATTTCAGGTGATATTCCACCAAAAAAAATGTCATGTTTGAGCTGTAATAACTTGAATAAAATACCTTTCAGCAGCAAAAGTACCTTTGTTTCATTCAGGATAAAGCCTACAACATATATTGTTTTACATTTTAAGTATTACTATTACTTTTCTGCTAGCCATTCAGTCAGCTGATATCAGTGCAAGTGGGAGGAAGTAAAATAAAATGTAATAACTACAAAACTGCTGCATTTTTAAGTTTTATTTTTACAACCCTTTCACTGATATCAGGGCTTAAAATTTGAAGTCCTTTGCTACTAGCCAGACCTGAAAAGTTACTCGCCACTGCAAGCCATAACATACCCACCAGGACTGAATTTCTACTCGCCAGGGCTAAATTTTCACTGGCCATTGGCTAGTGGCGAGTGGAAATTTTGAGCCCTGCTGATATGAACTCCTTCAACACTGAAGGAACTAATAAGGTTGGCTGACCAAAAAGATACTGAACAGACTGAAATTCGAAGTCATTTTACTGTTTATTAAATGCTAGATATATCACCACAGCTATAGTACTCAGGACACAGTAAAATTATTTATAGAGGGAACTGTTATATTTGACTGTTCAGAACCTAGGCCCACCCTAGCTCTGTCAGTGAGGCCACTGGATTCCTTAACTGACCTCAGAGAAAGGGGGAGTGAGGGGAAAAAAAAACCCAAAACAATGATTTCATAAAAACTGCATTTTAAAGAGTGAAATTGACATCAGTTATATTCTTAAATGTTAAACAGTAGATATGGTACTCACACTGCCGAGATGAGTTGTATTCAAAAGCTAGCACATCTCAAACTTTGTTTTTTTTTTTTTTTTACGTGAAATATTATAGTGGCCTGAAATTGTACAGTGTTGCTGTTGCTACATCACCCTGTAGAGATTTATGGTCAACTGACCAGAGCTGTCCATAGCACGGTGAAGCAACACCACTACAGTATAATGTCTGGTCACTGTGATACTGCACCTAAAACTTCAAATTTGGAGGCTACAATAACTTTTGAATAAAACACCTTTCCGAAGTAGAAGTACCCTTGTTTTACTCGGGGGGGGGGGGGGAACACTACAATATATATTTTTTTTTACATATTACTATCCCTTTAATCAGTATGGGTTGGAACACGAGAGGAAAGGATTTGGCCTGAAAAGGCTAGAATAAGGTGGGAGGGGTTACCACAGCACTTGCTAATGTAGAGAATCATGTTTTCAGAGTTAATTACCAAGTCTCGGTGAACAAAGGACTCCAGGGGTTGAGAGTTCCCAGGTATGGGTTGATGTATGTGTGTATGTGTGTATGTATGTGTGTATGTGTGTATGTGTGTATGTATGTGTGTATGTGTGTATGTGTGTATGTATATGTGTGTGTGTGTGTATGTGTGTATGTGTGTGTGTATGTATGTGTGTGTGTGTGTGTATGTATGTGTGTATGTATGTGTGTATGTATGTAAGACAAAAATAGAGCAATTTTACAGCAAACAAACTGCACCGCAGGGAACAAATAAAATCCCCACGTATTTAACCCCTTGAATCCTAGACAGGTCCGCAACACACTAATAAGCAATGCGCTGGAGATGCCATTTAACCCTGTAAATGCTAGAGAGGTCTCAAATGCATCACTTCATAATGAGCTGAAGATACATGTAGCATTCAAAGGGTTACATTAATGGGAAGTTTCAGAAGGTTTTTTCATTCCCTAGTGTACTGTTTGCTTGCCCCAGGATTGCTCTGTTATTTACATACAATTCACTGGGCTAAACTGCATTATAGGGGATACATGTTATCACTGGTTTTATTTCACAGATTCCAAAGTCTTTGGGGAAATTTGAAGCTAAAACCATAATTCAAGATAACAACTGCAATGGAATCCTGCCCAATGAGTCACTACCCCACTGAGCTTACAACTAGAGAGTTCTGCTGAGCATCAAGTTCTTAGCATTGTACCACAGGGCTCTCATTATGCAGTATGATACTCAGACTGCAGTGTCAGACAGCAGAACACCGGGAGTGCAGCTATAGCTTACTGAGATTACTGCAATGCCACACAGTGTGGAAGGGAAGAAGGATGGAATGCATATCATTAAACTAGAACCGCAATGGAAATGTCAGAAGGAACTGTGACTTATTCATGCAATCTCCTTTGTTAATCTGAACCATAAGAATAAACTTCTTCACAATTTGTGTAAACCTGTTTACCTCTTCATTTTTCCATGCACTGTATTGTGCACTATGGAATGGATTAAAATACCTCCAATTCCCCAATCCCTCATTACTACTGGAGTTGCAGTTTACCCTTTAGAGCACCAGAAGGGGGTCCAACACACTGGCACACGTAAAAAGGCAAAATACAAACAATACAGTGGCAATTCACACTAATGTAAAAAAGCGTATGCAGAAACTAACACCTTATAGAATCATAGAATACAAAGTGATTATTAGTCAGAAGGCACACTTTACAGCAGTGGTGGGCAATGTGAGGCCCTCCAGCTGCTGCCAGACTACAAATTCGATTATTGGCTTGTGGGAAATGAAGGGAACTGTAGTCTGGCAGCAGCTGGAGGGACTCCCATTGCCCATCTCTGCTGTACAGGAATAAGGTGAGCTCACCTCAAATTCTTCCCAGAATCCTTGCTTAAATTTGTCTGCAGTCTCTGCTGGCTTGCTCAGTTCTTTGACCCGACTCTCTATTTCTGCAGCGTTGATACGAGTTGTATTTAGTGGCTGACAAAATAAAAAGGGGAGTAAATCCTAAAATTAGTTACAGGGACACTCAGTGGTCACATTGCCTGCACCCTGGTAAGACACTTCAAGGAGCAGTAATCTTTTTTATTTCTTCTTTACTATGAAAAAAATGTGACAAAACAAGAAGGGAGTGCTACACGGACCCACTGTCTCCAAATCAGCGACTCAATATCCAATCTCAGTATAAAATCTTTTTATTCATATAAGATTAAAAGCATGAATAAAAAGATTTTATATGGAGATTGGACATCGAGTCGGCTCATTTGGAGACAGTGGATCCATGTAGCACTCCTTTCCTGCGTCGTCTCGTTTGTCGGAGCCACTGCCCAAAGCTGTGGGGTGTAGCTCCTTAGTGCCTTGGTGAGTGGATATCAGTTATCTGGTGTTAAATGGAAACAAGGCAATTGTAGCAAACACAATGAATGTCTACAATATGAAAAAAAGAATAATTTAGTCTTACCTGTTAAATACTTCTCTTAGTCCATATAGCTTACAGGTACTATGGGGGAGGCGACAGCTCCTCCTAGTAGGTTGGAACAATTCTTCAATTAAATTGCAGGGACGTAGCCTCCATCTCCTCCTAGCAGGCTAGCTAGCACTCCCCTCCCCAGTTAGATTTGTGACATAAAAAACCTGCTGAGCTACATAGCGAGAAGAAGAGGAAAACTCCTGTGAGCATGGACCCAATAGGACTCCCACCTCCAACCACAGGAAACCAAGCATGGTCCCATTCCTTGGGTGGGAGACCTGTAGGCTATATGCACTAAGAGAAAAGGATTTAACAGGCAAGACTAAAATTCTCTTTTCTCTGTTGTCCAATATAGCTTACAGGTACCATGGGAATGTACCAACATTGAGTTCCAGGGTAGGAAAATTAAGGAAAGGACCATGCGCCAGTCTCCACGATACAAAAGCTCCCCTGGACTATCCAGACATGGAACAGCGCAAACAAATAAAGCATCAACAGATACCGAATAACTGTAACACAGCACAAAGAACAAGAGCCAACAGGGCTCAAAAAGATAATGAACTAGAAGGCACAGGAAAGTAAAGTCCTAGACAGGCAAAACTGCCTCTAGACTTTCCGGCCAAAGCTGGCTTCAGCCGAAGCCAAAACATTAACATGGTAGTGTTTGGCAAATGTGTGCACAGGAACAAGTGGCTGCCGTGCACAACTGATCAGCAGAGGTCTGATTCTTGCAGACCCAAGAAGCCCCAACAGACCTAGTGGAATGCGCTGTGATGCAAAAGGGAACAGGTTTCTTCCTGAGTTCATAAGCCTTGCGAATGGTAGATTTGATCCAAAACGCAATAGTCACCATGGAAGCATCCTTACCAGCACTGTGACCCACAGGGATGACCAAAAGTACATCAATCTGAAGGACAGACTCAGTTAAGTGCATATAAAACTTGAGGCAACACACTACATACAACAAATGGAGATCCCTCTCCTTGTCAGATTTAGGGTCAAGACAAAAGGAAGGCACAACAATCTCCTGATTGATGTGGAACTCAGAGACCACCTTAGGAAGGAATTCCTGGGAGGTACAGAGAACTGCTTTAGCATTGTGGAAAACCAGGAAAAGCGGTTTCCAGGACAAAGCCTGCAACTTTGTGGACAAAGACCACAGACAAAGGAAAAGCAATTTTCCATGTCAAAAGATGTAAAGGAATGGTAGCCAAAGACTCAAAGGTAGGCTGCTGCAAAACACCCAAGACCCCACTGAGGCGTGGGAGCCTTGTAAGCAGGGAAACCATGAGCGACATCCTGAAAAAAAAGAGCTTAACATCCGGTAAGGGGGCAATGCACCTCTGAAAAAAGACAGAGGGCCGAGGTCTGAACCTTCAAGCAACTAAGACTAAGGCCCTTGTTCTCACCATCCTGCAAAAAGACAGGATAGCTGGAAGATCAAATTCCTGTGAGGACGGTCCCTGTCCACACACAAAGCATGGAAGATAGATGAAACCCTATGATAGGCTTTAGAACAAACCAGTTTCCTAGCCTTAATCATAGTGGTCGACCACCTCTGGAGAATAGCCTCTCTCCATCGAGATGGATGCCTCAACAGCCATGCCGTCAAAGCTAGACTGGTCCCCATCCTCCTTCCACAGGTACCCCTGGCGAAGGAGATCCAGTCTGCATGGCAGTAGAAATGGTGCCTGGGCAGATAGCTCTAGTAATTCTAGAAACCAAGGCTGTCTGGTCCAATATGGAGCAACCAGTATGGTGGGAGTCCCATCCAAGTCTTCCACAGCACCCTGGGTAGGAGAGGAAGAGGAGGGAAGATGTATGCCAGATAAAATCTCCATGGGATTGACAGAGATCCACCGCAAACGCTAGGGGATTCCTCCAGCATGACCAAAACATCTGAACCTTCCCTTCCAGGTTGTCCCTTATAGTCATCAGATCTATCATGGGAAGACCCCACATCTGTACCAGGAGATCGAACACCTCTGGATGACGCTCCCACTCACCCGGATCTACCGTGTGTTGACCAAGGAAGTCTGCTTGGACATTTTCTACTCCTGGGATGTGCACTGTGGAGATAACAGGTACATGATCTTCTGCTCAGTTTGTTTGGTGGTGCCTCCTTGTTTGTTGATCTAAGCCACGTCCGTGGCGTTGTTGGATTGGACTCAAACCAGACACCCCATCAGATGGGCAGTCCAATAATTCAGAGCATGGGAAATAGCCCTGAGCGTAGGATACTCGTTAAGAGAGGAAGAAAAAATGGTGACCACACAGGGAACCAAATCAGAAAACTGCTTGCAAAACGGGCGTTAGTGGGAAAATTAGTTTCCTCCATGCAGAATATCCAAAAACAGAATCAAATCCCCACAGGACCCCCAAGACACTGAAAATGTCTACAGGATAGTTAGGGCAGTGAAGACGATTAGAATGAGTCATCTCCAAACTCTGTATGCAGAACGGTTGTTGAGATATGTCCCAGAAACGGCTGTCCCATAGAGCATTGTGGCTATGAGGTAAAGCGTGCCCTTAAAGGCACGGAATTCAAATTTTACAAAGAAAACGAAGAAGTGTTTGGAAAGTGTAAAACACACATAAAAACCCCATCCTATATAATAATTCGCTAGGACGTTTGTCACAATGCAGTCATGTGGGTAGAGACTGCCCACGTTCGGGTAGTCTCTACTGCGCATGATTGCATCACGTGAGTGAGGCGACGCAAGACTGCATCACGTGGAGTAGTGAGGTAGCGGTAGTGGCCTCTTAACCCTTTGAGTGCCAGAGGGGTATGCAACGCATTGTAAAGCAATGCATTGCATACCCCTCTGGCGCTCAAAGGGTTAACATTACCCAGACCTGACATGGAAGGGGTTAAATACCACATAGCAGACAATGACGCAAAGATCCCAGATCAGCAGCCATTAGTAAACTAATAATACACAACATGAGTGTTGGACAGTGAACCATACCACTCAAAGGGTTGCTCACCTTTATTTGCAGGTCTTCTCTCTTCAGATTACCATTGCAAAGAAGAAGCCTCAGAGAGACCCCCATCTGGAGAGAGAGACATAGGTTGCATGGTTCTCTCCGAAGGCTGAAAGGGTCCACCAGCAGCTCCTGTAAACTGGGCAACCCACCAAGGGGAGGCCAGTAATGGTAATGTGTCTAATGGGGGAATTTGGACATCTCATACCTAAATAAAAATAATAAAAGAACTAAAACTAAGCAGAACTGCTCACAATCTTCCTACCAGAATGAGGAACAAATCTTAACTGGGGAGGGGAGTGCTAAGCTAGCCTTCTAGGAGGAGAGGGAGGCTCCACCCCTGCAATTTCATTGAAGAATTGTTCCAAACTACTAGGAGGAGCTGTCGCCTCCCCATGCTACCTGTAAGCTATACTGGATGACAGACAAAATGTTCTGTAGCTTATCCTGCAGATTAACCCTTTGAGTGCCAGTGGGATACATACCCCTCTGGCACTCAAAGGGTTAACCAAGAGGCATTTTCACTGCTGGCAGTTGTTTCATTCAAAACTCATTAATGCTCAAATATATTGTTTGAACCCTTTGAGTGCCAAAGGGGTATGCAACACATTGCTTACCCCTTTGCCACTCAAAATGGTTAAATTAACAGTTCCAATATGTATCCAAAAGACAGATTATTATCTAAAAATTATACAGTATTGTTATTTTTAATAGTGCAGTTTATGGGAAAGTCAGCTTTCCATAGTAAGCAATAGGTTTGAGTTGAAATCACTTTTGAACAAGGTGACTCCCAGCAGTAGAAATACAATTGTTCTACTCAGCAATAAAAAACCCTTGAACACAATATTGCTCCATTAAAAGAAATATACTGCTACTTTCACGTACAAGGTGGAGTAATTCTGGGCCAAACCAGTTTGCACCAAAGCAAACAAATAAAACATTCCCAAAAATGTATTTCGATTTAAATAGGCATTTTGAACCCTTGAATGTTGAAGATGCCTCCATCACTTTACATATAAATCCTTTCTAGCATTCAGGGGATTAAAAGCTCATTCAGATTCATCAGGAATGCTTATTTATCAAACATTGCAGATGATTTGTCCAGTTTCTCCATTTGTGAACATGTCCCTTGGTAACGTTAAAGAGATAGTAATGTCTGCATATGAAGTTAAGATTGAGTAGGCAATATACTTTTTATAACGAATAGTACCTTTGTAAACGTCCATCACGTTGCATTCTTCGTGTAATTTTATTTTAAAGTTTCCCCCTCCCAACCCTTTTACCTACATCACACAGCGTCTCCTCAGATATGTAAGCCAGTTCGGACAGATCGCAACGAAGGACAATGTTGGGTCAGCTCCCCTTCAGCAGGGTTTTCCTTACACTGATAGACACAATATTGTCCCTCGTTGCGATCCATTTGGTCAAGCAACCAACTTTCAGATCTGAGGAAATTATGTGTGATGCAGGGAAAAGGAGCGTGAGGGGAAAACTTTACAAAAAAATATAACAGAGTACAACATTATGGAGATTTACAAAAGGTACAGGTCGTTCTAAAAAGTATAATGAATACTTGATCTTAAAGAGGTAGAAATGTCTGCATATGAAGTTAACTAAAATGGCTTTCTACATGCAATCATACCTGTTTCAGCTGCAGTACGGTCCCTAGAGTCTCCACCATTGGATTCTTTTTATAATGTTCTACAAGATCTGTGAGAGAGTCAAACTTCTCACCACCACCAACATCATATTTCACATCCTGAAATAGGGGGAACAAAGAGTTAAGAGAGTGGAACCCATGCTATGCACAAATAAAAGAATATTTTAGAGTGCTTACCATTAAAGGGGAAATATCACACCACAAAGTTTCCCCCAAGAATTACCCATTTGGCGACTAGCTGAATAGTACTATTCGCCAGAATAATTACCGCCTTATAGAGAAATCCTACTGCTGCCGAAACTGACAGCCAGGCTCTGGCATTTTAGAAGAATCTGCACGTGTGTGTTTTCAGTCCCTTCCGGTACCAAGCAACGCCTACTAGAGGAGACCGGGACTGACTGTGCAGGCGCACAGATGTCTCTAAGCAAAAATATCTGCGTTGTTGCCTGGCCTCCAGTCTCAGCAGCAGTAGGATTTTTCTATAAGGTGGTAATTATTCTGGCGAATAGTACTATTGTTCAGCTAGTCGTCAGATGGGTAATTTGGGTAGTCCAAATTAAAGTTATATATAGATGTTTATTAATTATACAAACAACCCTATGCCCCCAGTAAATGGTTAATACACAGTATACATGGCCATATTAATATACCGGATAGGAGAGCCTAAAAAATATACATCCAGCATCTACAAATATAAGAAATAAGTATATGTAAAAAAAAGATGAAAAGGTAAAAAATATAAATATATATATATGTCAATTGTTTGTTGGCACTTCAATATGATTTCTGCAAATAGCAACAAATACCTGTTATATATAGTCCGTCCTATTATAGAGGTCAGGCACAGAGATATAAGGGATTGGTTGGTGAAGTATTGCAACCCCGCTTCAGTTCTTTTGAGTGGGCAGTGTATACTTTTCAAAGATCAATTCCAGCGGCTTCAGCTGCGTTTAATCAAGATGTGCTCACTCCCAACTTAGTTTCCAATGCAGTCTTTTTTACCATCACTTCGTATTTGCTGTGCATCGGGTTATGCCAAACATACCAACATGCCTCCCGACTTCTTATGTTAATACAGGTTTGTTGCAAAGTGAAATGCTTTAAGCAGATCCCTGAGGAAGTGCTATACATAGTATGAAACACGTTGGATAGAGGGGGCCCCCACAACTGGCATTTCAATTACAACATACCTGTATTAACATAAGAAGTCGAGAGGCACATTGGTATGTTTGGCATAACCCGGTGCACAGCAAATATGAAGTGAGGGTAAAAAGAGACAGCACTGGAAACTAAGGTCAGGAGTGAGCACATCTTGATTAAACGTGGCTGAAGCCACTGGAATGGATCTTTAAAAAGTATACACTGCCCGCTCAAAAGAACTATAATGATACAATGTTGCAGTCACAGTAAAAGAAGCTAGCACTGAAGCGGGGTTGCAATACTTCACGAACCAATCTCTTACATGTTTGTGCCTACCCGCTATAATAGGACGGACTATATATAACAGGTATTTGTTGCTATTTGCAGAAATCATATTGAAGTGCCAACAAACAATTTACTATATATATATATATATATATATATATATATATATATATATATATATATATATACACGTTTTTTTATATTTTTTTTACGTTTTCATCTTTAACATATACTTTTTTCTTATATGTGTATATTTGTATTTGCTGGATATATATTTTTTAGGAGCTCCTATACGGTATATGTTTTAGATATTTATATGGCCATGTATATTGTGTATTAACCATTTAGTGGGGGCATAGGGTTGTTTGTATAGTTAATAAACATCTCTCTCACACAAAGAGATGCAGAGATTACCATGCTACTGCCTTACACATCTGCTTAGCAATGGCCTGATGCTTATAAGTCCAACATGTACCCACAGATCTGGTGGAATGTGCCATAAGGGAACAGGGTTCTTCATGAGGACATGTGCCTAGCGGAAGGCTACTTTGATCCAGAAAGCGTCAGTAACCGTAGAAGCAGCCTGTTTTGCACACATGTCCACAGGGATGACAAGAAGTGAAACCAGTTCCTGAAATAGCTGCATGTGATGAACGTAGTAATTCCACCAATGTACCACATCAATCAGATGGAAGCTTATGCTCTTGTCTATAGAAGGAGCAAGACAGAAAGATGGAAGAACAATTTCCTGGTAATGTTAAATTTAGAAACAACCTTTGGCAGAAGACTCTGAGGAGTACATAAAACAACTCTATCCTGCTGATAAACCAGAAAGGGGGCTTTAAGGACAAAGCCTGTAATTCGGCCACCCTATGAACAGGGAATGGAATCCTGAAAGCCAAGGTAGGTATGAGCTACCCCTGAATGAAGGTCTTCACATCAGGGAGCAAAGCAATAAGCTGAGATTTGAACATTAATAGAGCTAAGACTAAACCCTCTGCGAACACCATCCTGACAAAAGGCCAAGAATAAGGAAAGCCTAAAAAGGTCGCTATTGAAAACCACAATCTGAACCCCAATGGTAAAAGAGAGACTAGGCCCTAAGGTAGACCTTGGAAGAAACCGGTTTTCTAGCTTGGAACATAGAAGAAAGGACAGTATCTGATAAACACTTTTTCTTCAGGATGTTGGTCTCAAAAGCCAATCCATTGAAGCCAGGTTCTTCACCTGAGGATGGCATTGCAGTTCTTGAGGCCAGACCTTTTGACCCAAGGGGAGGCAAAAAGGTCCCCAATAGAAAGATTGAGAACGTCCAAAAACTTGCCCTGATGGGGCCAAATCAGAGCAATCAGGATGATGTGTGTGCCCCATCCTGACTTTCCTCTGGACCCCGGGTTGGAGAAAATAAGTACACAAGAGGAAAGCTCCATGGGATGGACATCACATCCACCTCAAAATACTGTAGGGTCATGAGACCTGGCACAAAAAAAGGGGGGACCCTTCAGTTTAGGTGAGATGCCATGAGAACTGCCTCCATTGCAGAATCTAAGTAACCCAGTACTTTCATGTATTTCCGCAAAAGTTGCTACTGGTCACAACATTGCTCAAGACACCTACAAGGAGAAGGACTGGGTATGAAACCTCATGCCTAGGAAATGAAGGACCTGGGAAGGAACCAATGGAAATTTTGTGACGGTGAGCACCCAACTAAGCTGCTCCATAATAGAGACTCTCTCCTGAATCTGTGAGTGCAGTCAACTTTGAAGAGACTTGAGCAAAATATTGCCTATTTAAGGAATCAAAAAATCATTTGAGCATGGACTTGAACTGGCAAAGCAGACATGATCTTTGTGAAGATCCAAGGAGCTGATGCCATACCATGAACTGAAAGTGACTGCTATTAAAAGAAAAGCACAGGAAACACTGATAATCTAGGTGGACTGCGATATGCAGGTTAGCATCTTAGAGATCTAGGTAATCAAGAAACTCCCCTGGAAGTATAGCCATGACAACAGAGCACAAAGACTCAATTTTGGGAACAATGAGTAGAATTCGGTGAAGCACTCCTGTAGCGGAACAGGGACCAACATCTGCTTTTCTAGCAGGGAGGAGACCAAGTAAAGAAATAGATGCCTTCAATCGATATCCCGAGGAACTTTGCACAAGAAAAAATGGTGAGGAGGAAGGGATTTGATGTGTGTGTGTGTTCCCCTTTTGAAACTAGCCACAAAACCCAATGATCTGGCAAAGAAGTCGCCCAATCACCTTGAGCATATCTGTACTTTTAACTACAAGTACTAAATGTTCAGCATAACATAAAATTACAGTTACTATAGTACATAGGTTCTATAGAAAAAACAGAATTGGAGACTACCTCTAGCCTTAGTGCTTCCCCTTCGTCAGAGTTTCCTATCCCTTGTCTACCTTGTACTTCTTTATGCCCTGCTCAGAACAGTAGAAAAAAAAAAATGTGTGTGTATTATATATATATATATATATAAACTAGCAATGTGGGACGGCGTTGCCCGTCATGTTATGACCATTGGGCATACGTGTGTGAAATGTAGACACACTAATAAACACAGACATATGCAACACACAGGCAGACACATACACACAGTGAGCGTCAGAAACATGCAAAAGACATGCATGCGCACACATACACACACCATATATGAGCAGAAACACATGCGCGCATGAGTTGTGCACCCCTATGGCACTCAGAGGGTTAAGGTATAGAGAGGCATGTCAGAGTTAAATAGCAGTGGGAAGTGTATTCATACCTGGGAACTTTAACTTGTAGCGTCCCTGGAGGGGACTGATGTGGAGAAGCCAATGGGGAAATTTGGTTTAAAAGTGGGCAGGGATTAATCACGAGTAGGGACGGGACTTAAGAGAAATGTGGAAAAGTGTTAGTAATAGGCTGGGGAAGGAGGAGAAGTGGGAGGGAAATGCAAGTTTACAGTGTGAGAGGTTTGAACACACTCCCTGAGGGGTAAAACTTGATACACAACCCTGGGGCAGTCAGTAGGTTAAGTGTGAATCTGATGGCTGTCTGTCCTCTGTGTTGCATGGCAAATGATGACAGTCAAGAAATAATTCAGCAATGAGGGGCTACCTTAACCCTTTGATTGTCATTTTGTTCCCATGGTGCTGCAGCCATTTTGTTATTTTCCCCTCGGTTGGATAGTGGTGGGCAGACTGGATAGTCCTGTGAAAATCACGGCCCCACTGAGTCACCCAATGGGAGCATTAACTCCTCCTTACTGCCACCCCTGGGTGTGTATGTGTGTGTCTCCTGAGGCAAATTATGTAATGAGGCTCTCATATTATATATATATATATATATATATATATATATATATATATATATATTATATTCTATATATATATTTTTTTTTTGGAAGGTTCTACATCAGAGGTTTTCCTTCAATGATGGCATCAACCACGCCATGACAAATATATCTGTCCATGGGCCTTTCATGCTACACACTCATCTATTCTCAAGCATAGATATCATTAAACTCTTGGCTTGTTAGGTCCCCAAAGTAAATAAATAGAGTTGAAGCTAACTATTTTACATAGGAGCGACAGCCAATCACAAACGCCAACTTAAGAGGTCTTTAAACACACACCAAAATGCATGCAAACAGCATGCATGTTTATCAGCATGTGTGGAAGAGCTGTGCAGATCAGACTGTAATGTTGAGCTCACACATGCTGAAGGCAAAAACACGCAATATTAAATGGTTTTAACTACCATTTCAGCCTGTGTATGGCAACTTCAGTGACATTAAGCAATAGACTGTTCTATCATAAACCTCGGGTCTTGTACCACTTTAGCCTTCATACATATGCCACATACACTCCTCCAAGCTATGAAGGGAATTAATGACTCTTGGTAGACGAGGTTCCTTATTAAATAGAAAGATAGCCTGTATCATGAAGAAAAGTCAATCCTGCTGTAAAATCCATGCAATTTATTCAAACAGTATTAAAAACATAATGAATTCTTAAATCACTCACAACCTCAACGATACAGGAACTTGCTCCCAAACTCACCAATGCGTTTCAGGTGAACCATGCTTAATCATGATTAAGCGTGGTTCACGCAAAACACGATAACTATGTATTGGACTTGGGAAAGTCCTTTTGGGCTAAGCACAGATGTTTGGTCCATCCCTTTTTTTTTTTTTTTTTTTTTTAAACACACTCTTGGATTTCGTCATGGCCTTCAGTCCCAGAGCCGCTAAATTATTATTTTCCGAATATCAGAAGAGGTTCCTTACCTGAGTGGAAGCACTATTTGTTTCAAAATACCCATATATTTACATAGAGTATTGGGAGGTATAGCTCTGCCTCACAGTCCCCTATCATCATCAGAACTCTAGCACTGTATTCAGCACTTGACTGTAAGGGATCTCGCACCCAATGTTTCACTCTACAAAACACCTGTAACCCTGTATTGACTAAAGCCTTAAATTATATAGCACTGCGTACATTTGTGGTGCTATATAAAACATATTCATTCATACATTTACATAGAGTATTGGAAGGTATAGCTCACAGTAGAGGCTGTAGCTCTAATGAAAACACCCTTTCTGTTTCCGTGCCCAATCTGCAGTCCCAGTCTCCACCTTTACGATTAAACATGAAATGGCAGAGGTGTCTGACACAGTCTGCTAGCTCCAGAAGAAAGCAAATAGTGGTGCAACATAAGAAATGGCAGTTTTCAAAAGTGGTGGAAAAAAGAAGACTCAAATGTTCTGGCATCACTTAAGTGTGAAACCTATTTAATCCTTAAAGGACCAGAAGGGTGTAACACTGCAAATAAGAAAGGTTGTTTACCTGGCATCGTATCATGACATGTGTCACCTTGGACTTGCCATCGTTGCTCTCTCCTTTGTCATCCCCTGTGCGTACAGAAAGGACAAAGTCTCCAGGATGGCTTTGGCTCTCCCGTACCAGAAAGCTTCCATGTTTACCTTTCTCTGTTAACAGCTTTTCTGCTTCCTTTCCAGAGAGATGCCCATGGAACCATCTGGAAGCAAAGCCCAATGCTAAAGTTACACCAGATACGGCAAGTTACAAAACAGGCAGACAACTCACATGCTTAATTTATGTCCTTTGACATGCAGTGCTTTACCTGCCTGAGTAAGACAGAGAGCACCACTGGACCATATGCACAAGGAAAAGGGGAGCAATTCTGGGGTAAATCAACTACTCTACAGGGAAAAGGTTAATTTAAAAAAAAAAAAAAAAAAAAAAAAAGGGACTTTAAGGCAGGGAGTTCAGTGATTCAATGAGTTCCCCAATTCACTTACACTGAGAGGAAACATCTCTACCATTCAGAGGCATAAAAGATCGGATTAAAATCAATAAGGGTTTAATTTGCCCCCTGTAGTGCAACTGGTTTGCCACAGAATAGCTCCACTTTTTGGTTATTTTTATGGTTGATCAACTTGTCAGTAAGTAGATATCCACTGAATCCAAAACACCTAAAGCATTATGGGCAGCATCCAATAAGTTAATAAGGTGCAATTTTGGAGCAGGCAAAAGGGGAAAAACCATTTAAAAACAGCTTTTAACCCGCTGAATGCTAGAGGTCTCCAACACATTGCCTCTCTAGCAACAAGTTAAAATCCCCTTTTAAAATCAGTCGGAATTTTCTTTTCCCCACTCTAGTACTGTTATTCTCTCCACCATTCTTCTCTATAGAGTATAGCACTATATCCATAAGTAGCAGTATTTAATCATAAGACAGCACAGTTAACTGCAGATCTGGAGCAGAGTCTACTTACCTCTCAGATGTGGGGTCTGCACAGTTCAGGGGATATTTCAGCTCTATCACATCACCATTTTTCTCCTTAAGTTGTCCATGATGTTCCATATAATACTGAACCAGTTCAGCCAATGTAGCAAATTTCTCCCCTCCATATAAATCATAGTAATCTCCCGTGTTCTGGATTTTTATGTGCGTTACTGCTCCGTTTCGTCTAGAATGAGCCGGGGGGGCGGGGTAAGTAAAATACAAATAATTATCAGAAGTTAGTAAAAATACAAATGTACTAGTCAAGCAGGAGATTCAGGAGCCATTTTAAAGTATACATTTATACAGATGAATATATAATACACCTATAATTCAGAAGTCAGTAGTAAACATTTCAGATTCTAGACTGAGAGGCTCTCAGGATTTTCCACCCTTGTACATAAATCAAGATTTCCATTACGATTGTGCATTTGCTCTGTTAACAATGGCTCCCAATCCAGTAATACATGCGCAGTCAAGAAAGCTAACAGATCAGTATTTCTCAGCCTCATCTAAATCATGACACATTCTTTTTAAAGTATCTCTCTTTCGGACTTGTTCTGAATTCACCTTCTCCTACGTTCTCCCTGTCAATACTGTTGCGCAGGGGGTGAAGGGGGATCTATGTGAGAGTCAGCAACTTCCAATGTAGCTCATATGAAACATCTGCCGGCAACCTCATAGGCTGCCATGTTTCTGCAATTTTACCATGTCCCTACATGAGTACAGTAAAGCTGTAGCTTCCTGGGCTTTGAATATGTCACAGAAGGTTAGAGTTGGCTGGGTGAGAGCCAATAAGACCCAGCAGCTTATCTTTAGTACGGACAAAGTAATTAACGGCACAGTGTTGGGTTGGTGATGCCCATGTGAGAGAGGCCTAAGTAATGACACATGAAGCTAGAGAATAAATTATGTGACATTTTAGCTCAGGAAAATCTTCACATCTGCTGTTATTTTAACATAAAAATAGGCTGCACATATGTAAAAAAACATCTTAGCATCACGTGTGCCAAAATAATATTACAGCATAATTTGTGGGCATGGCTTACATAACAATGTTATCACAGACCAAGTTTAAAAATTGTAGAATTTTTTTTTTTTTTTTATTTTTTTTTTTTACAGTTTCAAGATTTTTGCCCATAAACTTTCCACTACGTTCTCCTTGCTGTGTAATCACAGTATTGTCAGTCCATATAAAAGAATGTAGAAAATGTCACAATGTTGGAAGAGATGTTGCAGAAATGTCTTGGAATAGTCACAATTTGAGCCTTTTTTAAATTAAGTTTAGTAGGCTTATATGAAGCTCATGTGAACACACACACACACACACACACGCATACACAGACACGTGTTCACGCACACCCAGGCTCACAGAAGGAAAGTGAAGAAATTGTCAGGTCAATTTCCCCAAATTCCCATTGATATAAACGGAGCTTTCTAAACCCTAGTGAGTTGAAATTCTTTAATGCATTGAGAAGAACGGGGTTTATATAGTATAGAACCCCCAACTTCATTGCAGGATGTTGAAGTTGCAACGCAATGGAACAATGCATATGCGGAATGACCTCACAACAGATGGTGGGTATACCTCCCCCTCTGACACCGCAGCCCTCCACCTTTGTTCAGCGTGTAGGACGCAAACAGATAGAAAGCTTGGCTTCTTCAGTCTTCAGTCTCCTAAAGTCATGGCCAAAAGTTTTGAGAATGACACAAATGATAATTTTCACAAAGTCTGCTGCCTCAGTTTAGATGATGGCAATTTGCATACACTCCAGAATGTTATGAAAATTGATCAGATGAATTGCAATCAATTTCAAAGTCCCTCTTTGCCATAAAAATGAACTTAATCCCAAAAACACATTTCCATTGCATTTCAGCCTTGCCCCAAAAGGACCAGCTGACATCATGTCAATGATTCTCTCATTAACACAGGTGAGAGTGTTGACGTGGACAATGCTGGAGATCACTCTGTTATGCTGACTGAGTTAGAATAACAGACTGGAAGCTTTAAAAGGTGGGTGGTGCTTGAAATAATTGTTCTTCCTCTGTTAACCATGGTTACCTGCAAGGAAATATGTGCTATCATCATTGTTTTGCACAAAAAGGGCTTCACATGCAAGGATATTGCTGCTAGTAAGATTGCACCTAAATCAACCATTTATCGGATCATCAAGAACATCAAGGAGAGAGGTTCAATTGTTGTGAAGAATGCGTCAGGGAGCCCAAGGAAGTACAGCAAGCGCCAGGACCGTCTCCTAAAGTTGATTCAGCTGCAGGATCAGGGTGCCACCAGTGCAGAGCTTGCTCAGGAGTGGGAGCAGGCAAGTGTGAGTGCATCTGCATGCACAGTGAGGCAAAGACTTTTGGAGAGTGGCCTGGTGTCAAGTAGGGCAGCAAACAAGCCACTTCTGTGAAGGGAAAAACCATCAGGGACAGACTGATATTCTGCAAAAGGTACAGGGATTGGACTGCTGAGGACTGGGGTAAAGTAATTTCTCCGATTAATCCCCTGATTGTTTGGGGGCATCTGGAAAAATGATTATCCAGACAAGACAAGGAGAGCGCTACCATCAGTGTGACTATTCATGTGTGGGGTTGCTTCTCAGACAAGGGAGTGGGCTCACTCAAAATTTTGCCCAAGAACACAGCCATGAATAAAGAATGGTGCCAACACATTCTTCAAGAGCAACTTCTCCCAACCATCCAAGAACAGCTTGGTGACGAACAATGTTTTTTCCAGCATGATGGAGCACCTTGCCATAAGGCAAAAGTGATAACTAAGTGGCTCGGGGAACAAAACATCGAAATTTTGGGTCCATGGCCAGGAAACTCCCCAGACCCTAATCCCTTGAGAACTTGTGGTCAATCCACAAGAGGCGGGTGGACAAAAAACCCCACAAATTCTGAGAAACTCCAAGCATTGATTATGCAAGAATGGGCTGCCATCAGTCAGGATGTGGACCAGAAATTAATTGACAGAAGGCCAGGGTGGATTGCAGAGGTCTTGAAAAAGAAGTATTGACTATTTGCATAAACTTAATGTAATTGTTAATAAAAACATTTGACACTTATGAAATGCTTGTAATTATACTTCAGTATACCATAGTAACATCTGACAACAATATCTAAAAAAACTGAAGCAGCAAACTTTGTGAAGACCAATACTTGTGTCATTCTCAAAACTTTTGCCCACAACTGTACATACCATGCAAATGTCTAAGCAGACCAGCTAAGCAGAAAAACTGTGAGGAAAGGGCTTATAATGCCAGTCGTCCTCTTACAAACGCAGTTATCTTAAGTCTGCGCTCTGGTTTAAACCATCAATGAATGGAAGCCAAAGATAGCAGCCCACCAAACGGGGGATTACACAGTCCCATCCTATTGAGGTCACTTTTACAACTGGCTTAGTCTGGTGGGGGTAAATTGAAGCAGGGAGGGAATCTCCGCCTCTGAAAGTGTTTTAAGGCAAGTGCCCTGCTCTACTGGTTGAAGGATATTTTACTCCATGGTTCCTGTGTTCCACATACAATGTAAGAGAAAAAGAGGGAGCCTAATAGTGTAATACTGCAAGCAGCTCAATCACATGTAGAGATAAAACCCAGTCTTTGCTGGGGATCTCACATGGCTCAGGGAATACCAAGGCTGCTCTTCAAAATAAGAACTTAAATCAATTAAAATCTATTAAATGTGTAACACCACACATAAAAACAACATTTAAAAGTCCTTTTATGTATTTTGAGGCAAAACTTTGCTTTATCAAAGTAATGGGCGATAACTAAAGACCTTTCTAGTTGTCAGTCGTGGTCTTTGATAAAGTGGTGTTTTGCAGTGAAATGCATAAAAGGACATTTAAATGTTATTACACATTTTAATACATTTTTATTGTTTGAAGTAACCATTGTGAAGGGTAGCCTTGATGTTTCCAAAGTTGTGTGTATGCCATTTACCACTTATGAGAGCGAGCCTTGAGGGGCAGCCTATCTGCATTTCTCCTCTACCGGAGAATCCTGTGTGAGTGCTCTATCTGGGGCAGAGACCAAATCCCAGGAGTTTAGTTGGCCGAGACTTCTCAGCTAATATTTTCATGAGAACCCTTTGGTAGGTGAATATGGTGGTGGTTCCAGCTTGTTTTTTGTGACTCTGCACAAGGGGTGTGTGCCCAGTGTTTCTCCTTGTTTTTCTGAGAACCTGGATATGCCCCAATGAAGGACACATCATAGCCAAGCAAAGGGCAAATTTACTTGTTTTAACTAAAAATGTGCAACCCTTAGATGGATGCGAGGGCCAGAAATGCAACCGCTGAGATGCATCTTATTAGCTCACATGATCAGGGTCAGATTTCCCAATTGTAAGAGTAGGCAACTGCCTTGAGCACCAGATGGAGGGGAGTCTCAGCTTTGCTAGCCACAACCACAAACTAAGCTGTGGGTGACACCAGTGTTATCCTAATACCACCTGTACCTAAATCATATACAGTTTTGTTAATTTAAAAGTCTAAAAAAATATATCTACCTATCAGAAAAACCTCTCCAGCAAAGAATGCAAAGCAGACTTTTCTATTGATTTTTCAAAATTCCACTTGGCAGCATGCAAATTCACGCATACAGTGCAGCTACTTTTCGGATTCCAAACCATACAAATAACACACCAAATAGTGGCTGTTTTATTTACCAATTAACATGCCCCTTTATTGGATATTGTTTAACCCTTTGGATGCTAGACTGGTCTCTGACTCATTGTAAAGCAGTGCATCAGTCCTCCCTACCAACCAAGGATTGCCTGTGCTTGTCAAAGGCCAAGGGCAATTTCTGTGCCAGAAAACAGAGGATGGGTCTAAGGGTGGTTTCAAGCTAAATGAGGGCATTGCCATGGGTGTGGCAAATTGCATCTATGGTAACTTTCCATGGGGCACCAAAGATGTAAATCCGGCTCCACCCACGATGAAATGTGCAGTTAATAGCAGGAACAAGAAATAATAATATATAGATACTAACCTCACGGACAGGGTGAAATCGCCTGGATTACTCTTACTGGGGCGAGCCAAGAAACTGCCATCGACTCCCCTGGTCAGGAGAAGATTTTCTGCCTCAACACCTGTGATATTTGGGTGAAACCATCTGTAACACAAAGCAATAGCACGTGTGAAATGCAAATCTGGGCCATATACACAAAGTAAACAGGAATTATTCTGGGACAGACACCACCATAAGAAAATTAACCATTTGAGTGGCAGAGGGGTATGCACTCAAATTGTTAAAGAAAACTGCTCATTGATTTAAATGGGAATTTTAAACCCAAGAATGTGAGAGATGTTTCCAAAGCATTGAGGAGTAATGTGTTTGAGATCTCTCTAGTTTTCAAGGGGTAACGTTCCCTTTAAAGCAGAACTTTTATTACAATAACATAGCGCCGCAAGTGATTATTACATTAGCGATCGGCACACACATTTTTATATTCAAGTATAATTGCTGCGTAAACGAAAAATATAACCTTCTATGCAGGCAGGCACCGGAACACAGCGCAGACATCTTGCGGAGCCGACATCTCTGTGCCTGCACTGTCCACCCCCTTTCAACTCCACGAATGGCGAGTTGAATTCCTTTGTGCCGAAAGGCACCAGAAGGGACTGACAACGCAGGCTCAGAGAGTGCTCACTGCAAGATCCCAGCCGGTGCCTGCCTGCATAAAAGGTTACATTTTTCATTAAAAAGGAGCAATTATACTTGAAAATAAAAATAAGTGTGTGCATATCACTAATGTAATAATCATTTGCGGAGCTATGTTAGTGTAGTGAAAGTCCCGCTTTAAATCAATGGTATGTTTTATTCGTCCCCTAGGGTACAGCTGGTTTACTCCAGAATTACAGCAACTCTTGTTAGTACCTCCGCCTCAATATATATGGAATACTGGGTCTGTGGGTTGGGGAGGGGGGGAAGAGAGGAGAGAAGAGAGGAAGAGAAAAATCATTCTGGCGCAAAACCAACCGGAGGAATTTTATAACCTATGTTTCAGTGGGTCTACGCCAGAATGAGTTGAGCACAAGGCCCATCTACACTGATCTGGTGACAGTGTAAAAGTCTGCAAAATATACAATACACACACACACACACACACACACCGAATGCCATGAATTTCACTGAACAATGAATTTCACTGAACAATCATCTGGCGCTCAAAAATATTAAGAAAAATGCAATATTAAAATAGCTGAAACGTAGCTATTTGTACCTAGACAGGAAAGCAAGACTGTATTTCATTCTTGGGGGTGTCCATTTTGTCACCTCTCTGGCCCTCAAATTGTTAAGGATTTCACAAGCCCTTAATAAATAAATGTAGCCAATGACCTAGATTTAAACAAGTCATTGTTGTGACTCAATAAGAAAAGTCAGCCTGTAAAGTCAGTCTGTGCTATACTGGCAACCGTTGATTCTGCATCCAATGAATTGTGACACAGCTTCCAGCTCTCAAAATGTATGTCCTTGTAGTACTCCAGTGGTTCTCAACCTTTTTTGCTCAAGGCACCCCTAATATGCAATGTGGAACTTTCGGGGCACCCCTAGTATGTTTAATGTAATTTATCAAGGGCATAAAATAAAGGGTACAATTCATGAACATACATATATTATTAGGCCTCACAATCATGTTAATAAAACTAAACATATTGTGCATATCAATTTCCATATATCTACAATTAAAAAGACAATATTCACATTTTTGTCAGTCTTCATAGAAAACATGGGGCACCCTAATTTGATGTCTGTGGCACACTAAAGTGCCACGGCACCCTGGTTGAGAATCACTGTAGTACTCTATTCTCAGTTATCGTCCCACAATTTCTTGTAACATTTTTTTTTCTTGTTTTGGTTTATAGCTTTGACACACTTTGCCGCAGTGTTTAAAATGCACCCGTATAAAAGCAACAATTGTACCTACCACTGTAGCGGAATTACAGTATTTGTGTTCCAGTTTTCAAAGAGTGGTTATTGGTTTAGGCCAGTGGATCTCTCTTTGGAAACCCAGGGTTCCCTGAAGAAGCACAAGGGGTTACATGGCACTTTCAAAAAGTGCCTATACTTATTTAGTTATTTTATATTTCAATTAATAGTTTGAGACACCTAAATTTATTTGTCATTTAATGTAACACTTTCAGGCTTTATACCAGATAGTAACATTTCAAACTGCTGCACATGCCAACTGCCAGTTATTATTTGCATGAACTGTCAAAAATCTAAATAGCTCATTAACTATTGTTTGAAATAAAAACATGACTAACATATAGGTGCTTTGGAAAGCTCTTTCAAGACAAAGTATTTGTTAAAAAGTGACAGCTCTAATTTAATGGTGGACAGTGAAATAAGGGGGGTTATGTACTAAGGACTGATAAAGAGGAGAAAAATTGGAGATAACTCCAGTGATATCACTTTTCCATTCCTATGCTATTCTATGGAGCCAATGCACTAAGATTTCTCCAACTTTGGAAATCCTAGTGCACAGGCTCTATAGAATACCATAGGAAGTGGAGAAGTCGTCTCCATGTTATCACCTCTTTATTACGCCTTCGTGCACAACCCCCAAGATGTCACAACGTGTTGGAGATCTTCTCTAGCTTTCAAGAAGTTAAACCCCCTCCTTCAAAATCAATGTAATTTATTAGAATCATTATTTTCCAGATATACCCGACTGTGCACAGGTGAATCAGTGACAATATCTCATTAGTCCACCTGTGCTCAAACAAGAATATCAATGAAGTGATCACATAGGACTGGCCTTCAGCACAGCAACTGTTTTTTTTTTTTTTTTTTTTTTTTTTTTTTTTTTTTTTGCTGATATTTATTTCACACTGGAGAAGAGACGAGCAATTTAGGGGCAAACCAACTGCCACCATAGGGGTGACATAAAACAATCCCAAAGTTCCAGCTTATAGAAATGAGGCTTTTAACCCTCTGAGTGCCAGGGGTCCACAACGCATTGCAAAGCAATGCGTTGCGTACCCCTCTGGCAGTCAAAGGGTTAACCCACTAACTGATAGATGCAATGCCTTTGAGCCCTCTCTTAGTATGTTAGAAACCTCCAACAATAAAGGGGTTTAAAAAAGTAAATCAATGGAAAAGGGTTGTTTATTCCCTATGGTGTAGTTAGCTTGCTCCGCTTTTGAGATTATGGCTCACTCAAGTCACAGCTTGGACCAAAACCATTTTGTATATCAAGTTCCAAACTCTGAAGTCTGTATTGCATCATCATGCACCTGAATGAACAGTGCAGAAGGTATCCAATGAGCCTTATTCACAAAAAAAACAATACTTGGGAAATCTTTCAAGCGGTTAAAAGCCATATTTATATCAATAGGAATTTTTACTTTTACCCTACGGTATAGTTCGTTTGCTCCGGAATTCCTCCTCTTTTGATATTAAAGCCCAATCAATTGATCAGAATAAAAATACACTAAACTTATTTATTATTTCAATACATACAAGTGTGTAATCTGGTCAACTACCTGGGAAGAAATGATTTAACTGTAGTTGGTGCTCCCTCTAGTGATGAATCAGAGGAACCATCACAGTATAACTACTGGTTGGGGATGATGGGAACTGCTGTCTTTAACAGCTGGGGAAGATTAACTAAAATTCAATATTTTTTGCAACATTTATAATTATTTTTCTGGTAATGAGATGGAAGCACTTTGTCTTGGCAAAAATGTCCTAATAATTAAGTAGTCAAGTGTAAGAACAGAGACACAGGTCATTAGCATATGATTTTGGCATATATCTCATCTACATGTTGTAATTTTAAATGTCTACAGCGAGGCTATGTAAAACAGCTCAATGACCGTTTACTTTCAACTTCTCCATGGCAGTCACAGTGTACTACGACAACCATCATCCCCTGCTAGCTGTTGGCTGGCAATGGATGATGAGATTTGTCTAGTACAAGACAGAGCCTCACATTTCCCATCCCAGCATAAGACAGCTAGAGAAGTTTGAAATACATACCTACGAAGAACTTTGAATACACTTTAGTGGTGAACATAACACCAATAAGCTAGTGTCTTATGTGAGATGAATTTAAGTAAACCGAGTCTACTGAAACCTATAAGACTATAAGAAACCTATGACAAAATTGAGATTTCATCATTCTCAGAAGCAAGGTGGCTTCTGAGAGCTTTGACACCATCGCCAGCTACCAGATCTTATGGCATAGTCACATTTACATAAAAACCTGCCCTCAGGGATACAAAAAAGCACTCAGAAGGGATAAGATGACTTAATATATATAGTAACATAGTTGAAGAGGCTGAAAAAAAGACATGTGTCCATCAAGACCAGCCCATGCCAAAACACACCCGCTGACCACAAGACAAGGTGCATTCAAGTCAAATTTCTCCTATTTCGTCACACAAAATCTTTATAAGACTTCAATGCATTTTCCTCCCACCACTGTCACAGACAAACAATGACCCATTCTCAATTGAGACAGCTTCCAACCAGTAATACTGAAGAAAGCCTAAGAAGGCACCATACTCTAATAAAAGTTTTGTTTGTTTCCGTGTTTGCTGCTCACACCTCTTGTTTTTAAAAGGGACAGTAATGTCCCATAAAAAGTTATGCTGGATTTGTAGAGGTTTAAAAAATAAGTTATTTGGCACAAATCCTATCTCTCAAACCGCTATGGTTTGAGAGATATTCGCTTGTAAAGTTTCCCTTTTCCTGTAAAGCTGAAAGCAGGAGATTCGAGTAGCGCGACTCGAGGAGCCTCTTCAACAGAGCCAAAACCGCATTATTTAAAAAGAACTACTTCATGGGAACGGTCTACAAAGTGTATTTGGAAACCAGGCACACTTTGAATGAAGCAATTCTTTTTAAATAACGTGATTTCGGCTCTGCTTCGGTGGCGCCGGCTGGTCCCCGGACCGGGATCTCCAGCACAGCACTGACGTCAGGAGAATGGGAGGGAGGGACTTTACATACGAATATCTCTCATACCATAAAGGTTTGAGAGATAGCATTTATGCCAAATAACTTATTTTTTTTTTTTTTTTTTTTAAACTCTACACAAAACAAGTATTATTTTTTTATGGGACATTAGTGTCCCTTAAGACATAAGTCTCCCTAAGTGGCTGTGTCTGAACAAGCTTGCTGCAGCCAATTCAAGCAAACCGAAGAGACACACCGTTCTCCTCCAGGTACCTCATGTAGGAATATTATTGCAAATAACAAGATGAACTGAATTAAAGTTAGAAATGCCATGTCCAATCACCTATAAATCACCACACCTACTGGGTATTTGGGGGAGGGGGATTTCATCATGGAAATTAGTTAGCAATGCTCCATAAAATCACCCCAGACAGTAAGTACCTCTCCCACCATAGGAAAAAATCCATAGGTCTGCTTAAGGACCACTTTTAAAGTGAAAAACGAATGTATTACAGTCAACAAAGTAAGTTGCAGTATCTTCAAACAAACCTCATCCTGGCAGTCAGTAATGTTGCCAGTCCCATAGGTGGCAAGGCAATCTATTTTTAGCAACTTTGTTGCTGTGGCACACTCGTCCAAGCACAAACTGCAAGAGAAGCAGAAGAACCTGCATCGTTATTACTTATGAAAACTAGAGAAGATGAAAGGATGCTCAAATTTATTAACTCTTCAATGATTTTTAGAATATATATATTTACTGGACTTTATGCTCTGTTCACCTTTATATACAACCGATAATTGAGGGAGTACTGCCAGCAGCAAAAATACTTTGCCTGCAAAAAGTGGAGACAGGAACAGGTTCTCTCTTGACAGCCCTTGTCTCTAGTCGGTGCATACAGCTGGCAAATGGACTCCATGCAATGTTGTTTAGAACATATCTCAATGCAGAACAGCAAATTACAATGAGAGTTAGTACAAGAGGTGCACCATCAATGACATAATCCTCTTACTGAAAAAACTGGCTGTCAGAGACTTATGGGTGACCTCACTGTGAATTCTGTGATTAGATGGTACAGTCAACACATTTAAAGGGTTAGTAATATTTCATAATAAAAGCAGCTCCAATTAATCTTCATAGTATTTGGGCCATGGAGAGTGTTATTTCAATACTGTCGGAGTTGTAGTTCAAGAGTAATTGAATGATAAAGTATCCCCTTTCCTCCCCTTTTACTGATATAACACTGCTCAGCTCAGAGCAGTAGGGTGTGTACAGGTAGATTGAAGAAAGGGACAATCTTCAATTAATACAAGGGAAAAACCTGTCAACAGGGGACAGGGTTTTGCTTATACTCACAGTAAGAAGATTGTCACTTGCTGTGAGCTGTCTTGTCTGTGGACCAGATTCCAGATCTGAGGGGAGGTGGCTTAAACTCGGTAAAAGAGGCAGGAGAGGGACACTTTATCATTCAATTACTCTTGAACTACAACTCTGATAGTATTCAAATAACACTCTCTGTGGCTCAAATACTATGAAGATTAATTGGAGCTACTGTTTTTCTGAGACATTGCTATCCCTTTAAAAGGGATATTTTACTGTACATGTCCCAGAAAGGGGAGGGGAAGAAATCAAGTCCATGCTTATATACAAAAGGTAATATGCACCTTGTTCTTTTAACAGTTTAACTTGCACACTACACTAAAACACTACATATATGAATAAGATAAAATGCAGGGATAGATATCTGTACTATTAAAAGAAGAAAGCTAGCAATATGCCAGAAGTCTTTGTGTCAATCACAGCAATAAGTAGGAGATATTCATTTCTCCTCCATACTGTCTCACCAGGCCACACAGAGTATGACCAGGGGGATTTCCTGTCAAAATCTCTGCAAGGACTCACTCTGCCTTCACCATTTCCTCGGAAAAAAAAAAAACAAAAAAAAAAAAAAAACACACAGGTGCTGCATCTCCACAGTCAACTCAGTCCTCTCTCTGTTCCTCCACTAAACTCACATTCATTCCCTGTGCTCCAGAGGCAGCTCCATATCAGCGCAATGGGTGGCATGATTCATTTGCTGCCCACTTCCTCACTATGTTGCTTCCATTGTAGAACATCTTCCACTAAACTTACATTCATGCCCTGTGAAGACAAACACAGCACTAACACCTCTGAGCATTTAAAGTGGAACTTTAGTCCAGAAGTAGTATAGTTTAGGAGATGCGGAAAAGTAAAAAACATTAGCACAAATAGATACAGTGTGCAATACAAACAGCCTGGTGGACCTCAAGGGAAATGACTTATAATAGAAAAGAGTGCAAAAAAATAAAAAGACAGAAAACAGAGACAAAAAAATAATAGGAAAACATACAAGTGTAGTATTTTAATCGAGTAAGCTAAGAGAAAGCAACAATTGTACTCCCATTTAGCACATCTTGGGCTGTATGCATATTGGTTCACTTTTAAAGTGTTAGTAATGTCCAAAAAAAAGCTTTTGCATTTAGAAGACCTTAAAAAGCGGAGCTAAATGCAAAAAAAAAAAAAAAACGTACCTCTCAAACCGCTATGGTTTAAGAGATACAGGCGTTTAAAGTTCGCTGTCTCCTTCTGACAGCTGTAAAGCTGTCAGCAGGAGATTCATGTCGGTCGACATGGTGGCGCTTGAAAAGTGCTGCGATCTCGTTACTTACAAGGAATCCCATCATTGGAATGGTCTAAAAGGTGCGCCTGGTGTTCAAGCACACGTTTTAGACCATTCCAATGACGAGATTCCTTGTTAGGTAAAGAGATTGCGGCACTTCTCAAGCGCTACCGTGTCGACCGACATGAATCTCCTGCGGACAGCTTTACAGCTGTCAGAAGGAGACAGCGAACTTTAAACGCCTGCATCTCTTAAACCATAGCGGTTTGAGAGATACAGTTTTTTGCATATAGCTCAGCTTTTTAAGCTCTTCTAAATGCAAAAAACTTTTTTTTTGGACATTACTAACACTTTAAAATTTTGCACACATAACAGTGTGCCACATGAAGGCACAATAACCAGGCCACTGGCTTGAAAAGTGCCACATCAGAATCTCGACCTAATCAAAAGTTTGTTGGTAAACTGCATTAACTTTGTTGGTGGAAGCTGCTGGGAAGAGATGGCAGGCAGGGGAGACATGACATGGGTTAGCCGTGCACAGATGTCCATGGCTCACAAAGGATTAAAGCTTAAGGTATGTGGGCAGTGGATGGAGGCGACGTTTTAGGCTGCGGCATAAGAATCTCACCCTTTTGATTCTGGCAAGATTCTGATGTGATGCTTTTCACGCCTGTGACCTGCTTATTGCGCCTTCATGTCCCATGCTCTTACGTGTGCAACATTTTAAAAGGATACCATGCATATTGGGGTCCCACCCCTATAATCAGCGAACAGTGTCTGTGTCTTCCCTTCTCCACAACCAATTACTGCAACGTCCAAGTCCTCCAAATAGGTCCACAGAAGTGATGGTAATGTATACCAGATATAACAGTTCAAAATACACAACACAATACGGCTGATGTTTATACAGTGGACATGATGGCATAATGCAAGGAAGAGAGGTATAAAGGGTGCCAAAAGAATGGCTAGGACATAAAAACCAGGCACATGGGGACAGGTTCTCATTGGGGGTGTGGGGGGGACCTATACAAAGGTGGAGTACAATGTAAAACCCGATGCGTATCGTGGGGATGCAATTACACTTCTTCAGGGGTACCCTGAAGCAAACTGTATACTAAATTATTTGTGGTACTGTGGAGAGCTTTATTAGCATATGAAATGTAATTGAAACCTTCATTAGCATATGACATGTGACTGAAAAAGGCTTCATGAGCATACGAAACGTCATTGATAACCTTAATTAGAATATGGAAATATTACTGATGCTGCACAGGTACCGTAATTACGATACATTAGCAAATGACAGAAGTGTGAATATCTTCTTAACTGTACATTTGCTAGTCTTTTGGCTAATATGACATATAGGCAGTTTTTAATGCAGTTTTCAAATATGCAAACTTGAATTAAGTTGAAAGTTCCACTTTAAAAAATGGAATTTCAGGGGGAGATACAGGACAGTGCAAAGTCAGAGAGAAGAAGAGGACAGTCATCCTTCTTTTCTTTTCTGCACCACTGCCCTGAGTTAGTGCATGTCCCTGCTGGGATTAGGCTGAAGGTGCAGGAGAAAGATTCAGTGGCTGCACAGTTACTGTGCGTACACAGCAGAGAAGGGTGCAGCTGTGAAGCCTTCCCAGGGGACTTCAGGGGCTCAGTTTGGGAAGAGATACAGAGAGGAGACAAGGACTGATGTCCTGCTGCTTGCAAACTGGTTGGTGGGGTTGGTCTGTCATCTGTGCTTCCTATACACCTGGTCTCAGGAACACCAGCTTCACCCAAAGCAAGGTAATGGAATGAATTAGTGATAGCATGGGGGCTAACTAACACAAAGTGCACGTGACGGCGAATCCTGTTTTCACTGTTCTTGAATGGAGCCAGGGAGGGAGACGAAATACCATATATAACCATATGTGTTTATTAATAGACAAGTCACATGAGAATCCTTGTAGCCAAATGCCAACACATTGTCTATGCATCATCCTCAGCAAGCTTATGGGAGTCCATACATATCAAGTGCCAACTGTCACTGATTTCCAGACGCTGTCTGGTTTTGACTACTGCTACACAGTACTATGGGTCACTCCTGATGCTCTATAACATGACTGCCAGGGGGGAAAAGTGTCCCTATAAATGTTTTTGAAACGTTGGGAAACAAATGGATGGCTGCTGGTTGCCCTACATACCTCTACAATATTAGCCCCTTTGAGTGCCAGAAAGGTATCCACTGCATTGCACTGCACTGCATTACATACTTCTCTGGCACTCAAAGGGCTAATAGGCGTAAACTCCAAGATACGAATACCATGGCTGTGGGTGAAGGGACTTGTATAATTTACTTCAGATAGCAAACATGAAGAAAGGGGATTCAAAATTAACGTATACAGTCTATTTAAAAAGATTGGATATTATTTACATGTATAGAGCACTTACACATTCTATGGCTACATTTTACATGCTGTTACAATTGTAATCTTAGGCCTTTGAAAAAGCATATATCAGCATGTAAAACGAATAAAGTGGATAGGATACTAGCGAAACAATGTCATTGTGCTGTGAGTGTGAACTAGTGATTGGATAAGTGTGCTGTCCTTGTATGAATTCATGTGTGCGTGCATGTGTTTACTTTATGCAAATTCATGTACATCTTACTGTGAATTACTACACTCTTTTTGCACTTATGTATTGCTTATTTTATTCAGCACTACCAATCACAGCAGGGTGTTGCCCGTGTATTAATTTTTTGCTGTGAAAAACATGCACGCAAATTCATATATGGCAATGAGTGCTATGATCGCTAGTATTATATATAACATTTTATCTGTTTCAGGTTTGCTGTCAGGGTGCATGGCACAAAACGCTGATTGGTTGAGGAGGCATGAGGCTCCTAAGCCAGCCACTGCTTACATACATTCACACCTCTTCTCCTTCCCACACTTTTACAATTACCCATTCCTGCCTTTCACCGCTTTGCCTCCCAGTCCCTTCCATTTGCCACTTTGCCTCCCAGTCCCTTCTATTCCACTCCATTAACTGATTATTCTCTACCTCCCTTCCATTTGCTGCTTCAGCTCCCACTCACTTCCATGAACGGGCAAAGTCATGCCACCCTTGCTAGTATGTGTGTATGTATATATATATATATATATATATATATATATATATATATATATATATATATATATATATATATAAACAAATAAAGAGGACAGCACCTGTGTGACTTGCAGTAGACAAAATAATACAGTTTTATTGGTCAATGTCTCAGTCCTTGCAGGGACCTTTCTCAAGACAACCTGAGAGTGCTTTCACACACACACACACACACACACACACACACACACACACACACACACACACACACACACACACACACACACACACACACACACAAACACACAAACACACACACACACACACACAAACACACACACAAGTTTAACCCTTTAAGTAGCGGGGGGTATTCAAAGCATTGATAAACATTGCGTTCAGTACCCTTCTGACACTGAAAGGATTAACTGAGTGGCAGAGACATACTCAGTGCACAGCAAGGCTGTCACTCAAATGTTTAACCTTTTGAGTGCTAAATATGCATGCAATGTATTCGCATTGCCTATAATTGTGGCACTCAAATGTCTAACCATGTTGAGTGGCAAAGAGATATGTAATGTATTGTAATGTGTTGGATACCTCTCTGACATTGAAAGAGATACAAAAAACAAACAAAAAAAAAAAAAAAAAATTTCTGATGGTTTTAGGAGACCCCTGGCAAATCGTCATTCGACCCCCGACGGGGTCGCGACCCACAGGTTGAGAACCGCTGAGGTATCTGCTGCAACACACACGTGTGTTCCAGGTCCACTGGTAGCCACAGATCCCCACATACCTCCCCACCCCTGACCTTGTGTTCCTTTGCCTGCTGGAAGCTACAAATTCCCCACATACACTGTCTGCCCCCCCCCCAGCTTTGTTACCCTGTCCACTGGTAGCCAGAGAGCCCCAAATACACTGTCTGACCCACAAAGCTTGCCCTCACTGCCCATGTAAGCCACAAATCCACCATATACACTGACCCCCTAAGCCTGGCTCCACTGCCACTGGTTGCCACATATCCTCCCATATAAAGTGTTTGACCCCCAGCCTGGTTCCTCTGGTACCCATATTACTGTTAGCTAAGCAATCACATACAGTCTGCTTCCCCAGCCTTGTTCAACTAGAGAATGTTCTCTTTTGTGATGCAGAGACTGGCTCCTAAATTTTTGATCTGGCTCTTAGAGTCAAACCAAATTTGTTAAGCCCTACTATAAGGCATGTGTGTTCTACACAGACACCATTTGGTTCGGACGTGACACAAATGCTAAAACACTTTATTGAGATTAATATCTGGTACTCAGAAAGGCTGTTACTTTACCTTGGCTCGTTCATAGACAATACAGCATTATGACTTCTATGAAACCCCTCAAATTTTCTATGGTAATGGGAGTCCTGGCCAGAGCAAGAATTTGTAGACCATTCCAATGAAGTATTAATGTTCATATCGCTCGTTTTCGGCTCTGCTGAAGAGCCTCCATCCGGTCAAATGACCGGATTCTGCAGCTGTCAGCTAAGCGCTGACTTCGTTCAAACAGGCAAGGAAAGGTAACTTTAGCAAGGTATATCTCTCAAACCATAAAGGATTGAGAGATAAGCCTTACATCATTTTTCATAGTTTTTTTATGCCTATAATATGAAACACATAATATTAAGTATTACTAATCTTTTAAAGCCAAGAGATGAGGTCACCAAGTGAGATAGTGTAGAGGGAGAAGTGGTCCCAGGACTGATCCCTGAGGTTCACCTACTGAGAGGTCATGGGTAGCCAAACAAACACTGAAAGAACAGTTTGAGATAGAAGGTAATCTATACCAGAGCTGTGTCATGGATGCCAAGGGTGTGCAGCTTGTCCAGTAGGAGTGTGTGATTAACAGCGCCAAAGGCCTAAGAGAGCTAGCAAAAATTAGCATACTGTATTGTCTTTTGATGTGTGTGTAGGTCATTAGAAACTTATGTTAGGGCTGTCTCTATGAAGAAACAGTTGGAACGGAAACCTAACTAATTCGACAAGAAGAAAGTTGGGATTGCGAAAATAGATTAAGAGTGATAATACAAGGAGTTCCATTGTGCTTTGATTTAAACTAGACTGAACCCACACATGGGGCAACATGTTAAATTGCACAGCATGCGACATGTTTGACATCAACCTGAACAACCTTTGCAGGGAATTGGCATAAAGTGTCACACTGTACCACACAAAAAACAGTAAGTACAATAGGCAGAATTTATTGATTCTTGCACCTTATACACATACAAATTCGTAACCATTTTACTCAGACTGGTAGAAAAGTGATACCTTGTAACTGGGGTAGTTATCTGCTGGCGCCCCTTACTTTATAGGTTAGCTCACACCAATGGGGAGCCTTTTTTTTTTTTTTTAAATAAGCATGGTAACTAATAAATATAGTAGTAAATCAGAGTTTTCAGATTTCAATACATTTGAAGGGGTGAAAATGTAAAAAAAAATGGCTATTTTTTTTTTTTTTTTTTTTTTTTAAATTAGCTCCACAGACTGTAAACATGCATGCAGGCTAGGGATAAAAATGCAAGTGATCCCTCATTTGATGCAGTGGGATATCTACTTTCAGCTAATATATGATTTTATACAGTTACGGAGAAATCTTAGAGTAGTTTTGCCATGTAACCAGTCAAATGTGCATTTTAGTTCATAAAGTTAAACCCTTTTGCCTTCTTTTTATTTAGGGGGTTTGTGCAGGCCATTCATGTAAGAACATACAAATGTGGCATTTTTGCACTCTGGGGATTCAGGGCTTTTAAACAAAATTGAAAGTTTCAGTACCTCGTGAAGTAAATTTTGCATGGTAGGGCAAGCAATGATGTTATTTAATGACATCATAGCTTGCCCTACCATGCAAAATTTACTTCACAAGGTACTGTGAAAAAGCTGAAATTACAGCTGTGTGAAAAAGAAAGTACACCCTCTTTGAACTCTATGGGTTCACATATCAGGTAATTATAACAATCATCTGTTCCTTAGCAGGTCTAAAAATTAGGTAAATACAACCTCAGATGAACACCACCACATGACATATTACACCGTGTCATTGTTTATTAAACAAAAATAAAGCCAAAATGGAGAAGCCATGTGTGAAAAACTAAGTACTCCTCATGATTCAATAGCTTGTAGAACCACCTTTAGCAGCAATAACTTGAAGTAATCATTTTCTGTATGACTTTATCAGTCTCTCTCATCACTGTGGAGAAATGTTGGTCCATTCTTTTTTACACCGTTGCTTCAGTTCATTGAGATTTGCAGGCATTTCTATATATGCACAGGGATAAAGGGATAGTAATGTTTCATAATAAAAGCAGTTCTAATTAATTATCATAGTATTTGGACTTTGGAGAGTGTTATTTCAATTCTGCCAGAATTGTAGTTCAAGAGTAATTCAATGACAAAGTCTCCCCCTCCTGCCCCTTTTACTGATGTAACACTGCTCAGCCAGATCAGAAAGGAAGATAGATTTCAGAGAGGGACAATCTTCAATTAAGATAAGGGAAAAAGCTGAAAAACTTGTCAAGGGGGGCAGGGTTTTCATTGTTTTCATAGAAAGAAGATTGTCCCCTGCGGTTATCTGTCTGGTCTATGGACTGCATTCCACATCTGAGAAGAGATGGCTTACACCAGATAAAAGGGGCGGGAGGGGAAACTTTGCTTGTGAATATCTCTTAAACCACGAAGGTTTGAGAGATAAGACTTATATCGTTCTTCATGTTTTTTTAATGCCAACAAAATAAAATAAAGATAAAACGAAGTATTACTATCCCTTTAAGGTCCCGTCACAGCATTTCAATCTGGTTGAGGTCTGAACTTTGACTGGGCCATTGCAACACTTTGATTCTTTTCTGTTTCAGCCATTCTGTTGCAGATTTGCTGGTGTGCTTGGGATCATTGTCCTGTTGTATGACTCAATTTCAGCCAAGCTTTAGCCATCGGCCAGATGGCCTCACATTTGACTCTAGAATACTTTGGTATACAGAGGAGTTCATGGTCAACTCAATGACTGCAAGGTTCCCAGGTCCTGTGGCTGCAAAACAAGCCCAAATCATCACCCTTCCACTACTGTGTTTGACAGTTTGTATGAGGTGTTTGTGCTTAGATGCTGTGTTTGCAAAATTTGCAAACCCAAGCCGTGCAACCATGTGCTTTTTAGAGAGAAGAGACTTTCTCCTGGCAACCCTTCCAAACAAACCATACTTGTTCAGTCTTTTTTAATTGTACTGTCACAAACTTTAACATTTAACATGCTAACTACGGCCTGTAGAGTCTGAGATGCAACTCTTGTGTTTTCTGCAATTTCTCAGAGTATTGAACGGTCTGGCCTTTGAATTTGCTCGGATGTCCACTCCTGGGAAGACTGGCAACTGTCTTGAATGTTTTCCACTTTTAAATAATCTTTCTCACTGTAGAATGATGGACTTCAAATTGTTTGGAAATGGCCTTATAACCCTTCCTATACTGAAGGGCAGCAACAATTGCTTCTCTAAGATCAATGCTGATGTCTTCCTTCCTTGGCACTGTGTTAACACACACCTGAATGCTCCAGACCAGCAAACTGCTAAAACTTCGGCTTTTATAGGAGGTGGTCACACTTTCTGATGATCAATTAATCAAGGGCATTTGATTAGCAGCACCTGTCTGCTACTTAGCATCTTAATTACTATGGAAGCAGTAAGGGTGTACTTAGTTTTTCACACATGGCTTCTCCATTTTGGCTTTATTTTTGTTAAATAAACCATAACACAGTGTAATAGGTCATGTATTGTTGTTCATCTGAGTTTGTATTTACCTAATTTTCAGACCCGCTAAGGAACAGATTATTGTTATTATGTCCTGATATGTAAAACCACAGAATTCAAAGAGGGTGTACTTTCTTTTTCACACGACTGTATATATTTTATATATAAACATCTTGGTGCTTCTGGTTCACTGACAGCCACTCCCTAAGGAGGGGAAAGGAGAAGTTATGCAAAACTGCAGTTTTTTGTGCACAGTGGCATGTGACAGAGAGGTTCATCTTCAGAAAGGACATGCACACTGTTGACAATGATTGGGTGATGAGAACACAGGGGTATCTTCCTCATAGCTATACAGTTTTCCTCCTTTCTCCCCTGCATCCTTGGCCAACTATAACTCACCTTCACCCTCCTGCGTCCTCCTAATGTATCAATATTTCAAGCCCCAAGTGATGAGTGATGTGCAGCACTGCCCAACATTTGCTAGTGTATTTTATATATATACATTATATATAAAATTATTTTTCAAAATCGAAAACTATAAAAAACACATTAAAAAAGGTATACAGTTAAATATTGTTTTTAGATACAAAGAAGCAACTATTTTTTTAGGCAGTTAAGACTGGGACATTTGATTTGTTTAGGTAAGTTATTCCAGGCTTGTGGAGCTTTTGAAGGAGAAGGCAGATCGACCAGCTTCTTTCTTGTAGTTTGGAATATCCAGTGAGCTATTAGCAGTGGAGCGGAGGTTAGAGTTAACATGGAAAGCTGGAGCGAGTATACTGCTCAGGTAGCTTTTTAGCAAAGTAGTTATAAAATAGGCAAGAAAGGTGAAGGGTACTTCTAGATTTAATGTTGGCCACTATCACAACGATGGGTAGTATAATTACATTGGCGGACAAAGTGACATAATGAATTATACGGAGTGTCAAGCTTACCAAGATGGATTTGTAGAACAGAAGCAGACTTTTCATTCCCATAGTCTATGACGTCATTAAAATCTGTTGAACAATACATTATCTTACCAGGGGACTTTGACCAAATTTGTTTCTAAAGAGTGACTTTTTAGTCAGTTTGGATGTTAAATTAACAACATGAGGATCAAAAGTGAGTTGGGGGGAGCCACATAGCAAGATATTTGTAGGAGTTACCTGGGGCCAAGTTAATATTACACTTTGTTATGATGGTTAATGGGTATTGCATAATTGAAGTAGTTTATGTTTTATACCAAATACCATTGTGAATATGTTCTCAGTATTTAAGAATAATCTGTTTTCAGTATCCATCTTTAAACTTCAGAGGAAACATCCTGTAATACGGTCTCAAGCTGTGATACATTTGTATTTTTAGTGTAGATTATACTGTCTTATGCATACATGTGCACAGAAGATGCTTAGCAAACTGTGCGCAGATCCTTTATCAATAAGAAGGCCAAGAATGGAGCCTTGGTGAACCCTATTTGTTACTTTGAGCCAAAGGGGAGTACTGTCAGCAATAAACACATATTGTGTTCTGTCTAAAAGGATCTGAACAAATTTAGACAATTGGTAACTGGTATCAGAGAGTACTTTAAATTACATACATACACCATCTCTTGATTCTCCCCTTTTGCATCTTTCTCCCCCTCTTGATTCCCACCTTTTGCTTCATTCTCCCCATCTTGAGCCCCCTCCTTTTGCCTTGGCTTTTTCTCTCCCTTTTGATCCCCCTTTCTCCCTCTCCTTGACTCTTGATCCCACCCCTTTTGCCTCTCTCTCTCCCTCCTGATCCCCCTCTTTTTGCCTCTTCTTGGCCCCTCTCCTTTTGTCTCCTGATCATTCCTCCTTTTGCCTCTTTTTTTTTTTCTCCCTTAGTCCCTTTTGCCTCTTTTTCTCCCTCTTGACCCCCTCTCTGCCTCTTTCTTCACCCCATCTTGCCTCTGTTGATCTGCCTTACCCTTCTCTGCCGGGTGCTCGCAGTTCTCTCGCGAGCCCCTGCAGAGGTCAGCGTTGGAGCATTGCCATGGTAACCCGCAGCAACGCTCCGACGCTGCAGGAGGGAGAGGCGACGGGGAGCATTGTGAGCAGCTCCCCGGGCTCCCTCTCTGCAACACCGACCCTGACACAGGGTATCGGTGCTAGCATCGGACGCATTTGCGCGAGGGCAAGTACTCGCGCAAATGCCGGTATCGGCACCGATATAGATACCAGTATCGGTATCGGTGCAACACTAATTATGTTCATCATTTTCCATGCCAGTCTAGATATCATTGCATAATTTTAGGAAAGCTGTAACAGTTGAAAAGATTTGGACGAAAGCCTGAATGAAGGAAGGAGGGGTGGAAAAGCTGGATAGTAGGTAATACTTGGATAGTGTGGACACATTTTTCCAGGACTTTAGATAACATGGGGAGAAAGGCTATTGGTCTGGAATTTGACATGGATATGGATAGACACAACTGTAGCCACTTTCCAGGTTTTAGGCATATACCCAGATGAGAAGGAGGCATTAATTAGGGATGCAAAGGGATGATCTGTGACTGAAGCACTGAGCTTTAATAACACTGCTGACAACCGGGCTGAGCAGGTGGTTATATATTTCACTACCATACAATGGCATGAAATTGAATTCAACAGTGCTACTGGAACAGGGGGAAGGTGACAGACTGTTCAGTGCACATTTCTACTTCCAAATTACTTTTGTTTTGTGTAATCAAGGAGGTGGCACACACAACAAAGTAGTTCTTGAACACATTAGCAATTGATGTGGGGCATTATTTTGTTTCAGTGCCTATTTTTTTATAGTTGAGGGGTGACAATGGTTGGGGGATTGTGGATACTGTGAACAACATTCCAGAGTTGATAGGTTGCCACTAAAGTATTGAGTTTTGGCTGGTTTTGGTTTTCTTTGTGCAGGAATTGTGCAATTATTGGTCTATCAGGAGTGTGATCATAAGAGTAGCCTGTTTGTTTAAATTTTGGTCATAAGGCATCTCTAAAAACTGTATATCTCAATGGTATTCTTTTGAAATGGCGCACTTAAAATGTTGTGTCTTAAAGTGTCGCATATCTTTGGCCGCATCATTCCAAATGGTGCATGTCGCGTCTTAAAGTGTCGCAAATTATACATGCCATGTCATTCCCAATGACGCATTCACCATATCGCGCGTTAAAGAGTCGCAAATACAACATTGCATTAAGGATGCAATGATGATGCATTAAGGACGCAATGTATTAAGGGCGCAACATGTGTGCAATAAGGACGCAATGTATTAAGGACGCATTAAGGACTGGTCTTGGGTTGGTTTTAGTGGGTTTTTGGGTTGGTTTTAGTGGGTTTTTGGATTTGGTTTTAGTGGGTTTGTGGGTTGCTTTTGGGTTGGGTTTGTTTTATTGGGTTGGTTTTGCACCCATATTGCATCATTAATGTACCCATATTGCACCAATATTGCGTCCTTAATGCTTCCTTATTGCACCCATATTGCATCCTTATTGTGCCCTTATTGCTTCCTTAATGCATCCTTATTGCATTCTTAACCCCTTAGGGTCCGACGATCCCGCGGTGTCTGGTCCTTTAAAGGGATAGTAATACTTTGTTTTAACTTTATTTTATTTTGTAGGCATTAAAAAAACATGAAGAATGATATAAGTCTTATCTCTCAAACCTTTATGGTTTAAGAGATATTCACAAGCAAAGTGTCCCCCTCCCGCCCCTTTTACTGATGTAACACTTTTCAGCCAGGGCAGAAGGGAGCTGCCCAGGTAGACTGCAGAGATAAGGGAAAAACCTGAAAAGCTTGTCAAGGGGGGCAGGGATTTTCATTGTTTTCATAGGAATAAGAGTGTCCCCTTCTATTATCTGTCCAGTCTATGGACTGCATTCCACATCTGAGAAGAGATTGTTTACAGTAGGTAAAAGGGGTGGGAGGGGAAAACTTTGCTTGTGAATATCTCATAAACCATAAAGGTTTGAGAGATAAGACTTATATCATTCTTCATGGTTTTTTAATGACTACAAAATAAAATAAAGTTAAAACGAAGTATTACTATCCCTTTAAGGACCAGATAGACGCGTTCGACGTGCCGTCCCACGTGACTGATCACGTGGGGCGGCACATCGAAAGGAGGACTGAGAGATCGCTCCGGTCTTGGAGCGATCAATTTCAGTCCACGGTATTACTCACTGCGCTCCTGCAGGAGCGCAGTGAGTAAAAGTACGTGACGTACCAGGACCGTCACTGGTCCTTAAGTGCCGGACCAGCGTGACGGTCCGGGTACGTCACAGGATGTGAAGGGGTTAATGAGCCCTTATGCGACTCTAACGAGCGACATGGTCAATGCATCATTAAGAATGATGTGACATGTAGAATTTGCGACACTTTAAGACGCAAAATACAAAATGCGCCATTCTGAACTATGCGGCCAAACAAATGCAACACTTTAAGACGTGACATTTTAAGTGTGCCATTTCAAAAGTAATTGTGTCAAGTAGGTCAGCAGAGCCCCACCACCCCTTACCATGATCTTTCTTAGGGAGGCATGGGTATTAAAGACCTGCAAGAATTCAGAATTAAAAGTCAACTGCTCGGTCTAGGTCAGTTATTAACCCTTTGAGTGCCAGAGGGGTAGGCAACGCATTGCGTTGCGTATCCCTCTGGCACTCAAAGGGTTAATTTTATTCTATACTACAGGCAATTTTTTAGACCATTCAGGAAACACTGGAAATGATATTTCCTGAAAGATCTAGAAACTAATTTTGTCAACACACTAGTCCATGGGCATCCAACGTGCGGCCAGTGGGACAAACGCAGCCTGTCTGACCCCAGGGTATGGCCCACCTGGCATGTTTAACAAAAACCTAATTAAATTAGTACACATGTACTAGTAGGCCAGTAAAGCTTAACTGACTGTCAGTACCATAAATATCAGTATTGTCATTTACTTGTTCAAAATATTATATATACATATATATATACATATATATATACATATTTTTTTTTTTTTTTTTTTTTTTTTAAATTTATTTTTTTAATAACAGACTGGCTATATTCACCATATTCAAACGAGACCATTTTTATTTTTTAATTATTATTATTATTATTATTTATTTTTTTATTTTTTTTGAATGAACTTTATTTTTATAAAAACTATTTGGTATTTGGTACAGTTCAATCAGCAACAATATGGAATCATGACAAGAGTCATATATAATAATCAACAAACCCTTTGAGTGCCAGTGGGGTACAGAATGCATTGCAAACAGGAACAGTCACACAAGGAAAGTTACCAGAATAAAGAAGATATAGTGGAAAAAAACAGCAGAGCAGCAAGCATGACATGAGGTCCATCAATCTGAAAGGCCAAAATCGGAATTCCGTCAGTAGATACCCGATCTGTAAACCCAGTCCGGGGAAAAGAGCTCTAAAGACCCTCCACTTCAGTCTCTCTGTTCAGAGTCCACATGCTCCAGAGGTCATTGTGAAGAGAGAGAGAATCATGTAGTAGCGAGGTCAGTCTTTCCATCATTTTGATAGGATCTGTGCAAGAGTCGGGACTCTGGGGGACCACCAATGCTGTACCACCAAGCATTGAACCGCCATGAGAATGTGCCTAATCGGGATTTATAGTGGTCGGGGAGTGTTTAGGCAGGCTGCACCCAAGACCAAAACCACCAGGTCATGAGGAGAAGAGATAGAGGTAATCTGCTGTATGAGGCATCGAACGCTTGACCAGAAGCTCTGCATGATTGAGACTATATACAACATCTGGTGGTCATGCCCAATGTCACCACACCCCCTCCAGCACACTGCTGGTATGTCAGGGTTATAAAAATTAAGTCTAGCAGGGGTGCTGTACTACCGAAGGAGAATTCTGAAGATATTCTCCCAGCCGTTGTGCAGATAGACGTTCAGGATGCAGATTCCCAGATCCTTGCCCAAATCTCCTCACTCAACTCCCTACTCAAGTCCTCTTCCCATTGGAAGGCATATTTGTGTTACATGGGTGACTCAGAGCTTAGCAGCAGATATAATCTAGAGCTAGCCCCCTTCACTACAGGAGAATGGAGACAGGAATGCTCAAAAATCTTGAGGGATGGGACTGCAAAGGATGGGGAAAGAGATTGGGCAAAATGTCGAAGTTGAAAGTATTGGAAACAATCAAAGGACTGATCTGGGTGACAGTCTGTAAAAGATGAGAAGTCGAGAAGCCTCCCCTACTCATGATATCTTGGTTCCAAGACAAGCCCTCTTTTCTCCAAGCAAGAAAAGCCTGCGGGGGGTGCTCAGGGGAAAGTCAGGGTTGCCAAAGAGTGGCGTGAGTTTGGAAGGGGCTCCCACAATGGTTGGGAGACATCTCTTGGATAAGTCAAAGATCTCCATTTGGAAGCGTATGGTAGGTGGGAGTACACAACAGCAAAGATCCTTAGAACTGTGTGCCAGGAGGCGGCTTGGGAGGGCAATTGAAGCTAGCGAAGACTCCACGTCCACCCAGATTTTCCTGCCCCCAAGAAGAAACCAAGCCTGGAGAGGTTTAAGAAGCAAGGTCAAGTATTATCTATAGATATCAGGCACAGCTGAACCTCCCCTGGTCCTAGGCAAAGTTAGAGCAGGTCGCTTTACCCTCTGTTTTTTATCGTTCCAAATAAAGTGCATGATGGACCTTTGACAAGCCTGTAAGGCTGATCTAGGAACTCAGAAAGGGAGCGTCTGGAAGAAGTAAAACAGCCTTGGAAGGATATTCATTTTAACTGAAACAATCTTTCCAACCCAGGAGACATTGGATCTCAACCAATGGAGCAACTCCTGGCATAGACTAGCAAACAGGGACTGGAAATTGGCTTGGTAAAGAGATGCGTAATTAGGGGTAAGGTTCATCCCACTATAGCAGATGCTAGAGGACTGCCACTTGAAAGGATATTTAGAGCGCAACAGGTCCAGATCAGACACCTCAAGACAGAGTGGCAGTGATTCTGATTTGGATGTCAAACAAGACCCTTTTAAATGCAAGACTATGGAAACAGAGTCTACATTGATCTAAACGTCTCAGTTGGCCTCCAGCAAGCATTACAGATCACCATGATCTGCAAGACTGGGTGATGTCAGCGCCAGTGAGGCACTCATGGGACAATTGCTCTCATCTGAATTCAAAACAGAGCCTGCACTGGTAAATCCACCATCAATGGGCTTATATATGAGTGATGAACCCTATACACTTTAAACAATTCAAAATATACAACTTGTTTTTTCAGAATCAAAAGATACTAAAGACAGCCCACTTTTTAAACTGTTGATCACCACTTTAAAAGGAGATTATATATATATATATATATATATATATATATATATATATATATATATATATATATATATATATATATACACACACACACATACATACACACACACACGTTATAGGACTTTTCCTGCTGTGTAAAATAAAGGAACACCCACTACTTTGAGATCTTCCATTCAAAAAGACATTAAAGCTCAATTTTCTGCTCTAGTAGAATCGAGCAGTGCAACAAAAGATTTTCCACAACAACATCCAGCCGATTACCAGTGTTTCACAAAAACAGTGGTTGGAACAGCTATGCAAATACTATTATTGCCAATAGCTCATTGTAAATTGATATTGCTGTATGTGCCTGTTATTCACTCTCTCTTTTGAGTACTTTGAACACTGCTCTGGAAAAGTATGAGGGAGCTCCGAGGAGGCAGAGAGATCCTCCATAAGTTCAAATGTTTCTCTGTACGCAAGAACAGGAGTGGCCATAAATTCTGCAAGCAGTTTATTTAATCTTTTAACAGTTTTTGTTTGTATTTAAAATTATTACCCTATGATGCACTGTCTGCTCCCCACACCCCATACTGAATTTTTGTTCCTGGTTCCCAGGTAATGCTGTCCATATTACTTACTATGGAAAGACAAAGTGAATTGATCAAGCTCTCCCAGAGAGTTCATTCTTTTAAAAATTGTCATTGGGGCACCAAGTGGCTTCTTGGTTATAATATGAAGCTGTGTATAGAATGCAGTTGTAAACCAAACCCAAGTTTTAGGGAAAAAATAAAGTGTATGTGTATAATACACACCCATGATTATTCCCCCTCTCCTTCCATCCACAAAAAAATGTAAATGCTGGTCTCCACTCCCCTCAATATCTCTCTCTCCACCCAACTCAATACCCTATATGTGCTGGTGGCATTCTTGTAATTGCTGCACACTTTCTCAGCTGCTATATTGTTTTGAGGACCTGTGTGCATTAAAACTACAGTAATGCTGTCAGGTCCTGAAGGTCCTTACAGGGTGCAATGGCAGCTGAAGAAGCTGGTAAATGCAAGCATGCTACCCACTGGACGTACCTTCCATCTTCCTCTGAAGGGGAGAGGGTGGACGCAGATACTGTATTGAGATGGGGGGATGAATGAGATCAAGGGAAGTTAAGACCAGCATGTTTTCTGTAATATGAAGCACCCCTTCACAAAAAGGTGAAAAAGAGTTTGAAAAATAGGGTGTACTATACAGTATATATTATATATAATGTGTGTTTGATTTAAAAATATCCCAGCAGTAAGAGTACCCTTGTTTACAATGCAGGAAAAGCCCTGCATGGTTTCATTCACACATATAAATATATAGTCTACGTTGGCAACGTTATCAATGGTTCCATCTCTGGGCTAATTTTCTAGAACAGATAACTCCCAAAGTAGATATTCACTTTAGCAATTATTATCATGCAAACAACCAAAGTTATTTCAACTTCCTTATAATGAGCACTGACCTAATTAGCGTATGAAACTGCACCGAAATGCATTTATTGCGCACACATTAGCATACTAGGGTAAAAGCCAATGTACACGGGCCAAAGTCCGGCCTCTTAACCCTTTGAGTGCCAGAGAGGTACACAACGCATTGCATTTTTTTTTTTTTTTTTAAACAAGAAAACCTGTGCATCCTTCCATTGATTAATACACGAAGATTGGGATTATTTTCCCCAAATGCTCCCTCAAGTAATAAATCTTCTTCCCATGGTCATATGTCAGTATTAGGGCTCATGCACACAGGCATATATGTATTGAGGTGAAACCGACAGCAGGAAGTCAGTCAAAATTTGAGTGTGCATTGCCCTCTATGGCATGATTCACACTGGTAACTGCATTGGAGAAAAGTCTCCTAGGATGCAGCACACTGTCACGTTTCAGCAAATGCTGATATTGAGGCACCAAGTTGTTGGCATTGTGGCCTATGGAGCTGCCTTACAAATATTCACACCAGCAATTTGATCACTGAGATGCACAGAGCAATGTCCAGTGACTACAGACTGCTCATAGGTGTCAGACAATCATGTCTGGCTGATGTCCCATGCACCAGCCCACTTTGCCAGTCAACTGCTCCCTGTAACAACGGCAGGATAAAACACTGTTCATTTTTTACTACTAAACTTGACAGCACGGTTGCATCGTTATTACACTGTGTCGCCTACATGTGCTTTAATGAGGCAAGTCTTTTGGCATAGTTAATTAGTTTTAAAAGAGTGGCATAAATATAATATTGCTTCATTGATGTGTGGACTGAAAAACCCAATATCATATAATTAAAATATACGAATATGGTAGCCTAGCGCTTCAAAGAGGAACCCTTTTCCCCATTTTCAAAATGAATGCTTACCAAATGATACCTAAACAATACCTATGTAAACAGCAAGGAAAATAACACATCAACAAACCAAAATGTGTGAACTTACCTTGTTGTGTTTTACTTCTAAAGGCAAATAGTGCCACTGGAAATGACAATCATATGGCCATTTTCACAGAAGAAATGAGGGGCAATGCTGGAGAAAACCGAATGTACCATAGAGGAGAAATACATATATACCCAAAACTCCTACGGAATTCAATGGGGACTTTAACCCTTTGAATGCCAGAGAGGTATCCAACACGTTGCCTCTCTGGCACTCAGAGGGATTAACCACCTGAATACTACAAAGACCTCCAACTCACTGCTTCACAACGCACTGGAGACTTCACTAATAACCAAGGAGTTAAAACACCCATTTAAATGGATTAGACATTTTAATTGTGTCTTATGGTGCAGATGAGCTGCTATAGAATTATTCCTAATTTATTATTTTGAATAAGGACAAGGTGCAGGTCAGTAAGCTACAGAGGTGACATTTTGGAGCAAAACAAATGTACCACAGGGGACAAATAAAACTAGCCAAATTTATATTATTTTAAATGGGTCTTTTCACCACTCGGATGCTAGAAAGGTCTCCAACACATTCCTTAGCAATTCACTTCAGACCACTGGCATTTCAGGGGATAAAAGGCCCATTTAATTCAATGGGAATGATAATTTCTCACTTATGTTACCATTGGTTTTCTGCAGAATTGCACCTTTTTAGCTTATTTTAATGTTAATTGATCCAAATTATATTTGGAGTACACTTTCACTCATCTTGCATTGCTAAATTGGAGTAGGGGCAGCCCAGCAGAATGTGTTTTGCATGTGTGAACTACATTACATAAAAGTATAATCACTTTACCACTGTTAGCCACAAGTAGAGCCATCACAAAACAATATAAGAGCAACTGCACCATAAGAGTAAAATTAAAGTTACAATTGATTTAACATTATTGAAGTGGGTATTGAAAGTATTGTCTCAGTCTTTGCCAATAACACTAAGCTATGTAAAAAAATAGAAAAAGAGCACAATTGTTTTTCTCCAAGGAAAGATTTGTATAAATGTAGTAAATGGGAATAATGTAATATGAGGATTAATATACATAAATATAAGGTTAAGCATTTCGGTGATACATATACACTAAATGAGAAAGCAATCATACTTTTAGAAAACTGTAACCTTTAGAGTATCAGAGGGGAACGCAACACATTGCAAAGCAATGTGTTGCATACACCTCTGGCACTCAAATGGTTAAGACTATTGGTAATACAATAGGCTTCACACCTGTGTGAAGTGTCCCTCAGCCACTGTAAGAGCTAACAGAGTACTACCATACACAAAAAGAGGGTTATAGATGCATGGGATGGTAATATAATTATGGCTCTATGAATCATTTGTATCTCCTCACCTATACTACAGAGTTCCTGACAAGCAACAGCACTCATAAAGGGCTTGGAAGATTTTAGAGATTAGCCAGCTGGGTGTGTTTACATTTCAAGAGAGGCAGCTACAGGTTGCTATCATTAATAAATATATAGAGGCCAATTCAAAGAACTGAGAAAAAAAACAAGGATAATCCATTAAGACTGGAGGAAAAGCACTTTAAAACAAAACAAAGTCAGGGATTTTATTTACAGTAAGGCTGCATAATTATTTGCCTTAGGTGGCTATGTTTACATAAACAGTATATTATCTAAAATAAATATTGGACATCTTACTAGCACCGAACAATATTGATAATTATGACAGCCGATTTCAAAGCATATAAAAGGTTAATCCAGGGAGATATGCTACTGTCTTTTGAAGTGAGGAAAAGTTTGTTTTATACATTTATTTTTCAAGTCTCATCATTTATTACAAGGTTGCTTTTAATCCAGTTAATGTAAGGTCTCAAATGCATTACAAACACCCATCTGGCATTCATGGGGTTAAACCTCCATTTATATGAATGGCACCTTTTATTTCTACGCTATGGTGCACTTTTGCTTGCTCCACAGTTGCTCTTATTTCTTTGCGCATACGGCCACACAGCTGAAATAAGCTAAGTGAAGTTTAAGTTCTGCAAACAGGGAAGCACTTGCAGGGAGTGTTAGCAGTGACAGTATTATTAGCACAGTTATGAGCACTAGTGGTGGTGCTGTTATTATTAGAATGGGGGTCTTTGTGCAGCCTCACCTCCTGGATGTCATTGTATGAACTCAGCTCCTGGGTCTATATGACCCTCTTCGCCTCTTCCCCTTCCCAAACTGTCTTTGTGCGGGGCCCCGGGACCTCTAGCGGGACCTAACAGCGACTTCCCCACTCCTTTCCCAACTGCTAGTTCTCCCTAGTTGATCTTTTATTCGGGGGTTAACTCCATAGAGGCCTCCAGCAGTATCAGTAGCACCTCTCGGGCCACCGCCGATGACGTCATCAGACAGCGCCGCGCCAGGCAGTCCCTTTTTCCTCCAGGTTTTGAGCGATAAAGAGAAGCACGAATCCTGACAGGAAGCTGGTGGTTTCGGAGAAGAAGTGTATGATATCACGGTTGGTAGCAGCTGGTGGATCTCTGTATTCCACTGATGCTAGCGGTAAAGCCGAGCTGTCGTTAACTTCGTCACTTCCGAGTTTAACGGAGTACTTTGAATCACATTTTCTTCTTGTTTGTAATAGATTTTAAGTCTTATTAAATCTGTTATTAAAACGTAATGACAACAGTAGACTCTGGTCTTTGAATCACATTAGCACACTACTGTTACTAGTCTTACTGTTGCTTGCTAGACTGTGAACTACATCTCCCACGGTTCTGTGTGGCGGCAGTGACGTAGCACGGCGGGTTCTTATACGTGCGTTGCCCGGAAGCTAATTCTTTTTCCTTACAGCCAAGGTAGGAATGGCGGATCTTGCAATTCACGCTGAGGGGCCTGTATTGCAATCTGATGTAATCCTCTTATGGATGCTGGACTATTGCTCTGTGGAGTACTGATAAATGTTACAAGCTCACTCGAGCACTTGACGGGCGGGATATTAATGTATCTATCTAATCTCTTTGGAGTTAAATGAGACGGATGGGTTCCAGGCCGGCTTTATAGTGTCCGTTTTTTATATCTGGAAAAAGACTGGCACCAAACTAGCGCAGCAGATTCATGTATCTAGTTATTGTCATATGTGCGGGTTGTACTGCAACCTCCATTGTTTGCCCACACCTGTAGTCCTTAAAGGGGTAATCTAAACACTGTCTAAAGTAGCCTTACGAGCTGCTGTCATCCCCTTCCGAGTCCATCAACTGTGTCAGTATACATCATTGTGTGAAGTAAAGACATAGGTGTTCTATAGAAAACACACAACCGCTTGTCCACTAGATCAAAGTATTGTAGTGCTGTGCTAGTGAGTGTTGTTTGAAATTATAATTGTATGCGTGCTTTTGCATTTAGTGTGCTCTTACAGTCTGAAACGAGAAAGGTAGGTATTTATTCTGGATCAAACATTCTAGCCCGAGGTTGATAAAATAAGTTTATCACTTCTTCATCTCCTGTGTTTAGCTTTGGAGATCATAGTGAATAGGCTCCATAGTATAACATAGGAACTGGAGAAGTCCTCTCCACTTCATCACTGCTTAGATAATATCCCCAAGGTAATTAATATGTGCATAACCCTTGATAATTGTTAGTTTACCTTTAATCCTGAGTGTCAGAGAAGTATCCACAGTGTTGCAAGTTTTGGATATCTTCTTGGCACTGAGGGTTAAATGGGGCTTTTAATGCAAAAGGTCTCCAACTAATTCTAATAGTGTGTGTGAGAGCTGTCTAACATCAATGGGGTTTAAGCTCTATTTAAAATAAATAAAAAGCGTTTGTTTTTTCCCTATGGTGCAAATAGTATGTTCCAGAGTTTCTCCTATTTTGACTTGCGTATAGGGCCTTGTATACATAGGGCTTTAACACTTTGAGTGCAAGAGTGGTTGAATGTTAAATTTGAGTATAGAAGGAGTTAAAGTACTTTTAAAGTAGTGGGAATTTGGTGACTGTACTAAACCACTGCCTCTATTGCTAGTGTGTGTTTGTTTTACGTAAGGCAGAGGTTGCATACTACAACTCTCTTCCCCAATAAGCCATTGAGGCTGAAGGGAATTGTAGTGTCCAGCAGGTATAGAACCAGAGGTTGGTTACCCCAATAGAAACATGCTCTATTTACTACACTTTGCCTATTGTATTTCAGATGGCGGGAGAACAGCCTGTAAAGAAGGGCAAAAGGCATTCCAGCCGCAACCCAGTGCTGGCACGGGGAATTGGGAAGTATTCCCGTTCTGCCATGTATGCCAGGAAGGCACTTTACAAGCGCAAATATAAGGCCCCAGTTACAAAGGTAAAACATCCCTCCAAACTGCGGGCTTATTTCTAAGTTGGTTGGATTTCTGTTTCATTCCTAATTATGTAATTTTATTTTTATTTTGTGCAGATTGAAAAGAAGAAGGAAAAGGCTCCCGCAACAGTGACTAAGACAGTTGGTGGGGATAAGAATGGTGGTAATCGTGTGGTGAAGCTTCGTAAGATGGTAAGAGGCGTAGACCCTTTTCCAGGCACTTTTTATTCCGGAATTGGTGACTAGCTAGTTGGTACTATACCTATAGGTGTAAGTGGCTCTAAATCTGTTGAAATGAGAACACCTGCTAATAACATTCTCCCATACCTTACTATTGCCGGAACTTTTAATAGCCCTTATGAAATGTTTTCCTTGGTTTGAGAACCACTTTAATTAGTCCTGTTGTCATGTCATGGAAGTGGGCAATAGTTGCTTACAGGGCCTCAAATGCTGCACTTTATCTTCACCATTGAAGGTGCATAGGGCTGTTCACTGAATTGCTTTGTAATTTATTTTGTAGCTCTCTGTTACTTACATTTTAAGTAGGCTAATGCATTCTACCTGCTTCAGTTTGGGGATAAGAAAAAAAAAAATGTTCAACGTTTATGTCCACCTCTATGCACATCCAGGCCCTGAAGATGTTCACACTTGAACAAGGGCAAAATGTAGAGGGGCCATAAGAATTTTCTGGTCATAGGGCAAATCTGGTGTTGTTAGGAGACTGCAGTTCTTTTAACAGTAGGACGTGCTTTGGTTTGAGTAATTGATAAGTTAATCTGGTATATAATTTACTTTTCCACAACACTTGATGTTTACATGTATTTTTAGTTTTTTATATGACCCTTCATAATGATTCATATCCCTGTCTTCAGTGACCTTAATAGGCCATGTGTTTGCCTGAGCCCCCGATTGACTTTTTATTCATTCAGGGAAATCCTAATAACATGACCTATTAGAAGCACTTGAGAATGGAGTTGGAAATTTCTTGTGAAACAGCCTCACCTATGGTTCTTTAAAACGCAAAAGCTTAAGAATATAGATTTATTTATGGTATAAAGAGAACTTGTATCCCGGGTGTGGGGATGGGAACATTTCATGGGTGCATTCAATAATATGTTGAAACAGGGTCATATTAGAATTTTCGCAGCAATAATGGTGGAAATAGTCCAGTAATTATGGGGCTTACAGTAGTAACATTCTATGAAATAACCAATGTGTGTACGTTATCTGGGTGTCTTTCATTTCAGGAAATAACCAAATTACCAGTTTTTAACTGTAACATGTACTAGACTGATTGTATGAAGGTTCCTGCTGTTAACAATAATCTGTTATTTTAATTTTTACATCTTATACAGTTGTGTAAAAGGCAAATTTCATATTTTCTTTTATATACTTTCATATTTATTGTTATTTATTTATTTTTGCCTCACTTATGTTCCTGGCACTGAGCTCTCTGGTTCTATCTCCAGCAAGGTTTTATCAGAAACTATGAAATTATGTATGTTGAGGCAGTGTAGGGGAAAAAAAAAGCGCACTATGTTGCAGGGATAATGATACGTTGTATCCCTCTCCTTCTTTAATGGTAAACTTGTCAGAAAATGATGTAAAAAGGCTCAGGAAGTGTATTATTTACTTGCAGAATGTTAAGCCAAAATAATGGACTCCAGTCCATTCAAGAGACTTATTGCTATGGGTATGGTTCCCCTTTAAAACACATGAATATTTATTTTCACAGCCCCGTTACTATCCCACTGAGGATGTACCACGCAAACTGTTGAGTCATGGCAAGAAGCCTTTCAGCAAGCACAAGCGCAATCTCCGTTCTTCAATTGTTCCTGGGACAGTGCTGATTCTCCTCAATGGCCGTCACAGGGGGAAGGTACTTTTTATGCAATGCAGACTTTACCCTCGCTTTCTTTTAACTCTGTTTGGTATGGAAACATCTCAGGATGTACAGCTAACATTGCATAAGCACATGTAGCTCAATGAATCACTGTGACTTTGCCCTTTGAGTGCATGTGCACAAGCTGGTACTGCTCATCCTAAACTGTGTATTCTGGTTCTGTACACTGAGCTAAACTCTCTTGACTCTCACTACTTTTTGCATCCTCATTGGTATTGGTTGGTACATAAGGATATGCAGAGGTGGGGATGTGAGGGAAAGCATCCTGCAGGTGAACTCATGTCTTTTCATGCTCACTGATGAATCTAGCTTTTGGATCAGTGGTCAGAGGATCCATCCTACTGTGTATAAAGGCACTGATGACCACCAGGAGCACATTGTTCTCTCCTTCCACTTAAAGGGACAGTAATGTCCCATAAAAATATTCTAGTTTTGTATAGGTTAAAGTAATAAACTACATCCTATCTCTCAAACTGCTATGGTTTGAGAGAGATTCGCTTTCAAAGTTCCTTCCTCCCCTTCTCCTCAGAGATTTGAGTCGTACGACTCGAAGAGGCTCTTCAGCAAAGCCTAAATAGTGTTTAAAAAGTATTACTTCATTGGAAAGGTCTACAAAGTGTGCTTGCAAACCAGGCATCCTTTGTAGAACTTTCCAATGAAGTAATACTTTTGAAATAATGCAATTTTGGGTCTGCTGCAGAGCCTCCAGCTGGACCGCGATCTCCTGCTGTCAACTAGATGCTGACGTCAGGAGAAAGGGACGGGGTAACTTTCAATGCAAATACCTCTCAAACCATAGTGGTTTGAGAGAGTATTTGTGGCACGTACTTTATTTTATTCTCTACAAAACGAAGGTGTTGTGTTTGTGTGTTTTTTTTTTTTGTTTTTTTGTTTTTTTTTTTATGGGACGCTACTGTCACTTTAACAAGACATAATCCTGCCCACACCTTTATCTTGGAAGAGTAAAGTTATTTATTTGTTTGGTGCAATGAGAATATTTGCATGAATGTTTTAAACAATTCAATACAGCTGAAGGCATTAACACTCCTTTACATTTTACAGCGTGTTGTCTTCCTGAAGCAGCTTCAGACTGGCCTTCTGTTAGTAACAGGTAACCTTTGAATTTTGCTTTTATGTATTATCTGTTTCCCAAACCAGTCCCCCTCGCATTTGCCCCTGCTTAATTGAGCTGAAATCCTGCAATTTGTCTGTTGGTGATAATAAATGGGTGGGAGGAGGAATCCTTACTTAATGAATGTTACCAATGTTCTCATCACTAATCCTTTCTTTCCCATGCACTTAGGGCCCTTGGCTATCAACAGAGTACCTCTGAGAAGGGCTCACCAGAAATTTGTCATTGCCACCAATACAAAGATTGATATCTCAAGTGTCAAGATCCCCAAAAATCTAACGGATTCGTACTTCAAGAAGAAGAAGCTGCGCAAACCCAAGCACCAGGAGGGCGAGATTTTTGACACCGAGAAAGAAGTAAGTTTCTTTGGTGCTGTGTTTTGTTGTGGTTTTGTTTTGTTTTGTTACCTGCTGTTTACACATGCAAAAACCCTATTCCTTTTCTCTTAAGTTCTGTCGCCTGAACTTGTGGATGATTGGATGTTTTGTACAATAAAAACTGTGGAGGGCTTCGGTTTGTGCCCATATGCCTTTTTGAAGGCTTTGGGGGTCACATACAGACAATGGTTGTAGGGTAAACCAGGAGCGCTACAGGGAATGAGCACATTAACTGATTTTTAAATGGTCAATTGAACCCCTTCAGTGGATGCATTTGAGCAGTTCAAAGCTCCACAGAAATCAAAGGTGCAGTTTGCGCCAGAATTACTTAATTTATTATTACACACTTGTCTGGTATAGGTGTCAAAAGAACAAAGCTGTACTGTAGTGGGCATAAATGAAGGTTCCAGTTGACTTTTAAACTTAACTTTATTATTATTTTTTTTTTTTAATCTAATGCATTGGAGACTTCTCCAGCATTGAATGTGATTTAAAGCCTCCTTTTACATAAATGGCAATTGATAAATTCTTGTCCCAAAAATTCTTTACTTTTGCTATTGTACAATAGACCTAATGTAATGTTTTAAATAGAGATTGCTAACCTAAGATTTTTTTTTGTGAGACTACTTGCATTATTGACTTAAAATATAAGTTTGAGGTAATCTACGGAAAGAGTGGTTGTATGTATTTACTTAACCCCTTATGGACCCTTGACGGTCCTGGCACATCATGGGTTGGAGAGCCGTAAGACCCATGATGTGCCAGGACCATCATGGAATTCAGGGCTCCCAGTGCAGCTGCATGCTGTTCGAGGGACCCTTAACCAGATGCGGCAATGAATTTAAAAAAAAAAAAAAAAAAAAAAAAAAAAAAGGTCTGTGGTTCTTAAGTGCCTGCTGCGTGTGGCCGGTCCTTAAGGTGTTTAGAAAATCTGCTGTATGAATGTCCCGATGCTGCAAGAAGCCATTTCACACGCTGTATGTATAACGTGGTTTGTTTTTGTCTTTTCACCCTAGAAATATGCAGTCACACAACAACGTAAAGCAGATCAGAAATTTGTGGACTCACAGCTCCTGCCCCTTATTAAAAAGGAGCCTCAGCTGCGTGGATACCTGCGTTCGGCATTTTCCCTATCAAATGGAATGTACCCACACAAAATGGTCTTCTAAGAAATGGTCTTATTAAAAAAAATATTGTATAAAACTGCTATTGTTGTCTGGTGTGTAATTGAAGTCACTTTCCAGGCTCTTTGGCTTGATCTTCAGAAAAAATGTATGTGAGCACAAAATGTTTTAACACTTTGATCAGCAGTCGCTGCTCAATTCATCAGCTCTGGCAATGCATTGCACACACCTCATGTTCAGTTTAAGTACCAATCAAATTTGTAACAGTTGATTTTGAAGAAGCTTTCAATATCACCTACACGTTGGCCATTTATTTCCCCCAGTTTGAGAACAATTGCCAGCAGAAACTCTCCTTTCTACCTAGCTCCCACTATGAAAATATATTCACTGGAGAAGTGGGTCTCCTGAGATGCACCTCTCCAGTTTATAGATTTTTGTGCGTGCTTCTGTTGACTAAATGCTACAGGATTGTACATTCATTTGGTACTTTGGCTCTGTTTTAAGCCCTTGTAGACAAAATGGGTGTGAAATGCCTTGCACGCACCTAGTCCTCAAGGGTTAAAAACTTGCTTTCGAATACAAGTGGCCTACTTTCTGTAGTGCCTTGCAGCTTCCTCTGCATTGCACTGAGCTGTAGAGATTGTGGCTGTCTGCTTCATGAGTAATGAAGCTGCAGCCACATTGACCTTGCATTGCATTCTTTCCATGCTGCCTCACTATCTCCTGCTTTTGTTCCTATAAAGCAGTGGGAGAAGTGCAGGGCCCATAGCATCAGTTAATCAGGCTGGCTAGTAGACAACAAGACAGACTAGCCTTCTGCCAGGCAGTATGTTTAAAACTGACCCCTGTTTCATTGCTATTCTCTCCTGTTAGGTCTTGTATTCAAATTACACAGTCAAGCACCTGGCTGTGCAATGTGAATTCTGAACTTAAAGTGACAGTAAAGTTTCACAAATACAGCTCCAATTTTTTTCATAGTATTTGAGCAATAGTGTTTCAATACTGTCAGTTGTAGTTTAAGAATAACTGAATTACAAAGTATCCCCCTCCCACGCCTTTTATTTAGTGTAAGCCACCTCCCCTCAGATGTGGAATCAGGTCTTGAGACCAGACAGCTCACACAAAGGGACAATCTTATTGTGAACATATGGAAAATCCTGCCCCCTCGACAGTTGTGTGTTTGTTTTTTTTCCCCTTATGCTAACTGAAGATTTGTTCCTCTCTGAAGACAATCTGTACACCACCACCTTGCTGCTCTGAGGTGAGCTGTTACATCAGCAAAATGGGCGGGAGGGGGAAACAACTCTGACAATACTGCAATAACTCTCCATGGCCCAAATACTATGAAGATTAATTGGAGCTGCTTTTATTGTGAAACATTACTATCCCTTTAACCCTAGAGTGTCAAGCACTTACAACGTACAAGAGTGAACAGCTGTACCTGCTGTGCCATGCTCGTACGTTGTACAGCTAAAATGTGGTCACTGCATAAGCTGGTATAACCGGCATGCAGTGGCTGCATTTTAGCTAAAATGCTGCCTAGCACTCCTGGGGCCCCCAGAAAATCAGTTAATCCTCCCCTCTCTCCTACCCGAACTTCTGGGTAGGAGTGGGTGGGACCGGGGGAAGCCTCCTAACTTCAGTGGTTACAGTCACCGGTGACCTTAGGTGACTTTACCAGTGGTAGGAGAGAAGGGCAGGAGAACTTTTGCTCTTCTGCGGTCGCCATATTAGTCTCCCAGCAAAATCTGCTGTGAGATCAGTAACTGGGGGGACATCAGAAAGGGTCCTGAGGTCAAAACCCCCCCCCCCCATGTGGTCTGAATATAAAAAAGTGCCAAAATGTAACCTTATGAGTACCGAAGAGGCGTCAGCTGGAGACCCCTTGTGGAACTCACAGGGTTACTAATGTTGTGGGCATTTTTCTTAACCCAAGACCTCATTGGGGGGCTCAGGATGCCCCCCAATGAGGTTGAGAATAAAAAAAAAAAATATTTAACCCTGTGTGCCACAGGGGGGTCCAATGCAGACCCCCCCTCTTGTGGCACACACAGGACTTTTTTTTTTTTTTTTTATTATTGTTTCTTCATCAATCCATAACATACAATTCATTTTATTCATATTCATCCTCCATGATTCAATCCTATACAACCTTTCATTAAAAAATTTCTTACGGTGCTATTTCCTAAAATGATCTAACATTGCTGCATCATAGTATTTTTGAATCTCTGGGAGACAAATTCCTCCTCAATTTATTTTGTTTTTTATATTTATTTATTTATTTATTTTTAATATCTTCATGCTAATCATTGGTCGTTTATCTAACCAAATGTATCTATGGAAAGTTCTTTTTGAATTTCCTTTAACCAAGATTTCTCAAAGGGAAGTGAGATCGTTCTAAAGATAAATCCACTTTGGCAGTATGTAAGATCTTACTGTGTTAACTGTGTATGTATTAGTCCATGTTCAAAAACTTTCTATGGTCTGAGATAATCATTTTTTATAATTAATTTCTAATATATGGTTTGAGTCCCCTACTATTTTTACTCCTAGATATGTTATTTCTTTATCCAGCCACTTCAAATTATACTTAGTCTTCAAAATTAAATCTTGCGTCTCCATATTTCTCACTATTACACAGCATTTCCCAGGGTTGAGTTTATAGTTGGACATAGAGCCATATATTTCTATTTCTTTCATTAAGTTTTCCAAAGAGTTTTTTGGATTAGTCACTGTCACCACTATATCGTCCGTGTATAAGCTTATTTTGATTTTGTCCCCATATTTACAGCCTTGTATTTGAAAGCGCTCCCTAATCTTTTGTGCAAAGGGCTCCAGAGTTAAAACATATAATATTAGTGACAGCGGGCAGCCTTGTCCTTTTCCATTTCTTACTGGGATCCATGGAGAAGTCATACCCAGGGGTGGATTGTAGGGGAATACCAGCCCGGGCAATTTTTTTTTATTTATTTTTTTTTAAAGCAGCCCACTAGCTGGTGTTTATATAATTTTGGATACATTTATGGCACTCATAGGGTTAAATACAACCCTAGCAACTCCCACTCCCTTTCCCCCCACTATCTTCCCCAGCCTGTTACCCCCTTTCAGTTTCTACCTACAGGCCCCTTTGGTACTTCCTCCAGTCTATTTCATCCCCTCTTTTCTCTGTCCCCACTCCACTCTCTCCCATTGCTTTCCCCCTCTTTCCTAATATTGCTCAGTCAGACCCCCTCAGTCCCCTGCCTTTCTCCTACCCACCTCCCTCTCCAACTAGTCTTTTTTGTCTTCTTTTCCTCTGCCTCTCAGCAGACCAGTTTTTTCACCCCACTTCAATCAGGTTTTCAACCAAATCACTCAACAGTCACTGCCCTCCTAAAAGTAACCAACGATATCCAGATGGGTATGGAAAATGATGACCTCACAGGAGCCATTTTCCTAGATTTTGCCAAGGCCTTTGACACAGTAGACCATAATATTCTTAGAAACAAACTCCAAAGATCAGGACTGGGTAACAAGTCTCTAAACTGGTTCCGATCCTATTTATCAGGCAGAATGCAGTATGTGTCAGTTGCCAGCAATGACTTCCTTCCGCTCAAAGTAACAAGTGGAGTTCCCCAAGGCTCCTTTCTTGGCCCTGTTTTTATAAATGATCTGCCCAAAGTTTGCAAATCATCTTCAGTACACATGTATGCAAACGACACCATTCTCTATGCTAAAAACTCACACACCTTGAGGCCATATTACAACATGATTTTTACAAAGTTGAAAGATGGATAGCAAGGAACAAATTGTTCTTAAACACAGACAAAACTGTCACAATGATATTTGGCACAAAGTACAAACTGCGTAATCTCAGCAATACCCACCTATCAATTGTAAAGGAGTCTAATCATAAACTGGCCCCAGTGGACTCCTACAGATATCTTGGTATGTGGCTTGACCCCAACCTCACTTTTGGTCATCATATTGACAAATTAACCTCCAAGCTTTATCCCAAAATCAGTACTATTTTTAGACACAAATCATGTTTAAGTCCCCTGGTTAGAAAACTTATTGTGCAACAGATGTTGCTGCCTGTCATAGACTATGGTGATGTAGTTTATGCTCCAGCGCCATAAATCCATCTTAGTAAACTTGACACCCTGTATAATTCAATATGCCGCTTTAGCCTCCAATGTAATTACACTACTCATCGCTGTGATATGCTAAAAGAACTAAATTGGTTAACACTCAAATCTAGACGTGCCCTTCACCTTTCTTACTTAGTACACAACCACTTCTCTGGAAAACTACCAGACTACCTGAGCAGTATGCTTACTCCAGCTCTCCATACTAACTATAACCTCCGCTCCACTGCAAACAGTTCACTACGTATACCACAATACAAGAAAGAAGCCGGAAGATCTGCCTTCTCCTTCAGAGCTCCAAAGGCCTGGAAAAATCTGCCTGAAATAATCAAATCTGCTCCCAGTCTAAAATCCTTAAAAGTAAATGCTTCTTTATATCTAAAAACAAAGTGTAACTGTATGTAATTTTAATATTCCATATGTGTGTATATTCATATGTTTATGTATATTTAATAACATGTAATATATAATGTTTCTCAGTTTGTATAAATATGCAACCCTCTACTGAAAACTACCCAGGACATACTTGAAAACGAGAGAAATCCCAATGTATTCTTCCTGGTAAAACATTTTCTAAATAAATATATAAATATCTTTTATATGTGTCTTTTCCTCCTCTCTTGCATATTCTGGTGGTCCAGTGTGGGGAATGAGAGGTCCGTGCAGCCTCCAGCACCGACGTCCCCTTGTGGTCCCTGTGCGGCATGGGATTGCAGGAGCCAGGATATTATGTCATATTCTGGCACTCTGTGTTAACAAGGAATGCAAGGGCTATCACAGAGAGTGCCTGTGCCGGTGGCAACACAGACCTCTCATTCAAAATATTGTGGGACGGTGAGGTGAGATCCTCTGATCTCCCCAACAGGCCCATGATCTAGCAGCCCACCGGGGGATCCCCGATCCCCCGATAGAACAATCCGCCCATGCCCATACCCACTATCCTTGCTAGAGATCTTACATATAGAGCTTCTACATACTGCATGATTTTGCCTTCAAACCCATCATTTCTTAACACCGCCTTCATGAATCCCCAGCTGACCCTGTAAAACTCCTTCTCCACGTCTAAAAACAGAGCCAGCATGGGGATCGTCTTTTTTTTTACCATCTCTAATACATGTATAAGCCATCTAATATTGCCACTAGCACATCTTCCTGACGCAAACCCTGCTTGATCGTTGTTTACCAATAAAGGGATAAAGTCTTTTATTCTCGTGGCCATTTTGGATGCATATATATTAGTATCCCCATTCAACAAGGATATTGGCCTATAATTGCCTATCTCTGAAGGATCTTTACTAGCTTTTAATATTGGAATTATATTTGCCTGCATCATTTCTTCCGCGAAGGGTTCTCCTTGCCCTATTGTATTAAACACTTCTGCTATTTTATTCTCTATATTGGGTTTCATCTCTTTATAGTATAAATTTGTAAACCCGTCTGGTCCAGGGGCAGCATTTATTCTCAATCTATCGACTGCCATTCTAATCTCACTCACAGTAATTGGAGAGTTGATATCATCTAATTGTTGCTTTGTTAATTTCTGTATTTTAGTTTTTTGTAAGTACCGATATATTCCTATTTCCATTGAAGTATCTTTTGTATTATATTTGTAGTACCTTCCAAATGCCTCTCCTATTTCCTGAGTCTTATAATATTCCTTTCCTCTTTCCTTGATCTTATAAATTCTTTGTATTCCTGTTTTTTTTTTTTGTTTTTTTTAGCTTGCGTGTTAATCGTTTATCTGCTTTATTACTCTTATAGTACCATGTCTGTTTTAATTTTGTTAACATTTCCTTTACTCTGTTCATACTGTGGGTATTAATTTGTAATTTAAGTTCCATGATTTCTTTGGTCAAGGTATCCGAAGGACTCACCTTATTTTGTTTAATCTATATAGGTTCGCATACAACTGCGCAAGCTGGGGACCTTTCACCATCCTCTCTTCTGCATCCAGTTTGATCAAATGACCTCTCATTACACACTTGTATGCTCACCAAACTCTGACCAAAGAAATATCAGTAGTAATATTTTCTTTAAAAAATAGATCGCTTACACTCTGCACTCTAAAGGAGATGGTTATTTAATCTCCAGCTTGGTTTTATGTTCCCACAAGTATAATTTTTTGTGCCCATCACTACTGCATTATGATCTGACCATAATACTTCTTTTTTTATATATCTTCCCTATCTCAGATAACATTCCTAACTTACTGAATATATCTATTCTAGAATATGACATATGTACTTGAGAAAAATGGGTAAAATCCTCTTCTGTAGGGTTGAAAACTCACAAAATACCATATAAGCCTCCTTTACCAATAATTTTTTGAAACAATTTTGCTTGTTTCACAGTATCATTTGTACATTGCTTCCCCTTCTGCATTTTCTTGTCTACCTTTATCACAATATTAAAATCTCCTGCTACCAATAATCTACCCTGCTTCACTCTATCAGCTTTATCAAGCATCTCCCGTATCATACTTGTTGAATTAATATTTGAGCATATACATTTACTATTGTAAAAATTACATCATTTATTCGACAGATTAGAACAGTGGTTCTCAACCTTTTTTCATTCAAGGCACTCCTGCACACTGTTTGGAATTCCCAGGGCACCCCTAACTTCTCAAAAGTTGTATAAGAATGTGTAATGAAGAAGATATGTATAAGAGTAGTTACTTTTACCTCCCAAATTCAGAATAACATAATGGAGCATAGCAAATATTAGTTATATATTGGGGATAAGTATAACAAAAAACTCCTATTGATTTAAATTGGGGTTTTTAACACTTGAATGCTAAACAAAGCAATGCTTTGGAGACATCTTAGCATTCAAGGGGTTAAAAGCCCAGTTAAATTAACTGCAAGTTTGGGAATTTGTATTTGCCCCCAGTGCTGCAGTTGGTTTGCCCTAGATTAGATTTTTTCCAGTTTTTCTAGTATCAGAGCGAGTAAGACAGAGAGCAGGAGCAGTAATGACCAGTTCATTGTTACTTTTTTATTGATTCTTTTTTTTTAATACTACATTTCATAAGTCCATGTGGTTCATGATGAAGGGCACTATATGAGACAGACTGTGCCCCACTGATGTCCATGAGTGGCACATTGGTAACCCACTGACTCTTTCTGTAACTGATATCCCAGTGGTGTACACTGGGGCATCAGATGAGCCACTCTGGTGTCCTCTGGCCCTCCAGAAAATGGTAAGGTGGGAGAGTAAATGTGTGCACTGGATGGGCTCATCTGATGCCTCAATGTACACCTCTTGGGCATTATAGGGGAACTGGGCTACTAATATGTTTTTTAAGGGCAACAGTGGGGCACAGTTAATATCGTTAATTGGCCATTTGAGTGAGACAAAGGGCAACTAAAAGAAGAGAGGGTATTAAAATGTAAAACTATTCACCCTACCAGTTTAAAGCAGGATGTTTGCTGTCTGTGGTCTTCTTGTAGCTGCAGCTGTTGAGCAGAAACCACACTGTCCCCCGATGCTGTGTGTGTCACTCTGTCTCTGACGACAGGGACTTGCCACCAGTACAAAAAAAGAGGCGGGAATGTGATAAGCAATCACAGCTGTCCCGCCTCCATCCAACAGCCCAATCAGGATGCGCCTCCAGCAATGGGCTGTCTTCCTTGCCGGTTTCTACCCTACACAGTTGCCTCGATGGACGCACCGTTGATTCAAAGCATCAGCGGAGCTTCAACATAAAATGCTGCACCCTAACTACATCTGCAATAGCGAGGTGTAGTTAACGCTATTAGGGCTGCAACTAACGATTATTTTGATAATCGATTAGTTGGCCGATTAAGCGGATAAAAAACCCAATATGCTAATTTTTCATTATTTAAAATGATTTAATGAACAAACTGAGTGTTAAAAACAAACAGCAGAATAAAAAACTTTACACATTTAACATGCGTCATTGTTATTATTTTACTATGGGGTCTATGCACCTCTCTTTCTCCCCCCTTGTACTTCTTTCTCCCCCCTTGTGCCTCTCTTTCTCCCCCATGTACTTCTTTCTCCTCCTTGTGCCTCTCTTTCTCCCCCTTGTGCCTCTCTTTCTCCTCCATGTACTTCTTTCTCCCCCTTGTGCCTCTCTTTCTCCCCCATGTACTTTTCTCTCCCTTGTGCCTCTCTTTCTTCCACTTGTGCCTCTCTTTCTCCCCCATGTACTTCTTTCTCTCCCTTGTACTTCTTTCTACCCCATGTGCCTCTCTTTCTCCCCCTTGTACTTCTTTCTCCCCCTTGTGCCTCTCTTTCTCCCCCATGTACTTCTTTCTCCCCCTTGTGCCTCTCTTTCTCCCCCATGTACTTTTCTCTCCCTTGTGCCTCTCTTTCTCCCCCATGTACTTTCTCCCCCATGTGTCTCTTTCTCCCCCCTTGCACCTCTCTTTCTCCCCTTTGTACCTCTCTTCCTCTAGACTGTCGCTCTCCTTGTCACTGTTGCACTTGCTGCCGGTCACCTGTGGCTGGCTGTCTCTGAGTTCCCTCCTGCCCGCCCGCATCATCACGCGCCCCTGCGGGCCAGCAGACTGATCGTTACTGTTAGGCTGCAAGCGCTTCTCTTCCGGTGCCTCTGCCCTCTTCCTCTTCTCTGTCTGTATGTCATCACGGCCCGCAGTCCTAAACGCTATACATTCCGCGGCACCCCTAGAGGGTGTCCGCGGCACACCGGTTGAGAAACACTGGATTAGAAGGTTGTAGCTTGCCTCTATATCTATTTCTTGCAATATCTGTTCGTAATGCACTGCATCTGATACCAATATTGCAACTCCTCTTTTCTTTTTTGTTTTAAGGGATGATTCTGCTACAACCCTGTAACCTTGGATGTTTATCTTTTTTTATCTTGTCACTCAACCAATGTGTCTCCTGGAGTAAACATATATCTATTTCTTTTTTTAGTTCCATAGCTAGGAGTGTTCTCTTATGATGCGTGTTTAGCCCCCTGAACATTTAACATCATACATCTAACCATTGATGATCAAATTTACGACTTCCCTCCCCTTTCCTCCCTCTCTCCTGATCGATATTCATGGGAACATATAACAAACACAGGACGACATTTAACAATAATTGTACAACGGATTGCTTACCCCTCCACAATCCCTGTACTCATGCTAATCACCCATTTATTGTGTGCACGAGTGTGTGGACTCCGAGTCCTTTGCCAGACACAGGAAGCCAAGAAAAGTACTACTTAATTTAACTACATGCCACTATCACCAATCCATCTTATTCTTTTTCTCTTGCCCCCTCATTTCTCCACCACTTAACTCCCTTTATCTTAAAGCCTTACTATCACCCCTGTATTTAAATACTAACTCAATGAATACCTCTCCCCTTGATCTTTGTGTTATGCTTTTATTCTATTCTACTTTATTTACTACTCCCTTATCCTTATGACAATATCTCACTCCAAATAAGTTAAATCTAGTGCTTACTATTTCTGACATATTAATAGATCCCTTACTCTCATTTATAAATAATACTTCAACAGTGTCTATTTACCCAACCTCCAATAACATCTCTGCATCTATCACCCTTCCCTCTTTCCCACCCCTCTCTCTCACTTTTAACTTATTTATCTTATATCTTATTCATACTAAATTATTCTAATTATGCTCTATTGTTTCCTTATCTCTATCTACTCCCCAGATTCAAGTCCATCCATTCCCATCCCCTCCACTCCTCCCACTGCTGGGTGAGCCAAAAAAGGAAGGAGGGAACGGCCATGAAAAGCTCCAGTCTGGCAAAGTAATATCTCCACCACCCTATTAAAGGGAGAAAAAATGAACCCACCCTCACCACCTCTTCCTCTCCTTCCTCCCCCATCCCTTTGTGAAATCTCTCCCCCCAAGACTACCCCTAACAGGATGCGGAGGCTAACTGTTACAGCTTACCTTGTTTTCAGCGTCATCTGCAGGAGCGAGGCTTCAAGCATGCAGCAGGCCTCTGCTTTATGTGCCATGCTTCCTGTAGTCCCTTCCTACCTACCTCCTTCCTCTGAGCTGCTCCTGAGGAGGGGTTTAAAGGGCAGTCTGAGTCCTGACTCAGATGAACCGAGAGTACTGACTCACACCTACAGTCAGTAGGGAACGATATCTGACTCACGCCTGCAGTCAGTATGAGGAAATGGATAACTGACTCACGCCTGCAGTCAGTATAAGAAAATAGATAACTGACTCACGCCTGCAGTCATTATAAGGAAAGGGATACCTGACTCACACCTGCAGTCAGTATCGGAGCTAGTCTACCAGAGCCCCAGGTCCGCACTAGATTGGGTGTCTGCTAGGTACAAGGAACAAACGTAAGAATAGTCAGACAGAGCCACAAGTCAGCACCAGAGGGGGTAGTAAGACAACCCAGCTCATACACATATCAGGTAGTCAGACAGAGCCACAGGTCAGCACCAGGTTAGATGGAAGACTAGCCAGGTCATACACAGAGCCCAAGGTAATAGAACTGCTGTGAACAACAACGCAAGGGCAACTGAGTCAGGACTCAGACTGCCCTTTAAACCCCTCCTCAGGAAGTAGGTAGGAGAAGCATCTCAGGGGAAGGAAGTAGGTAGGAGGGGACTACAGGAAGCATGGCCTGCTGCATGCTTGAAGCCTTGCGCCTGAAGATGACGCTGAAAACAAGGTAAGCTGTAACATTGACAGGGGGGCAAGAGACCAGAAGCTTCTAAAGGTTCCATACCCCTTGAAGTCTACACTCTAGCTCCTCCCTTATGGGAGGGTATCACTGTGCCCGTGATTTGTGCTACTCTGTGTCTTTCACTTGCTGAGTATTCGTGATGGGCTGTCTGTCATTAGCCCTCCTCACACAGCCTTTTTAAACCCAGGTTGAGCACTTCCAGGTTGCCCTTTCGTGGTGTTTCTGACTCCACTCTGCCTGACCTGCTTGTCAGATCTCTGGGCCTGTTTCCAGTGTTCCTGTATGCTACGTTCCGGTGTTCCTGTACGTTAATGTTCTGGTGTTCCAGGGTTCTAGTGTTCCTGTACGTTAATGTTCCGGTGCTCCAGCGTAAACGTGTTCCTATATGCTAATGTTCCGGTGTTCCAGCGTTCCTGTGTGCCTGTATTCCGGGGTTCCTGTGCTCCAGCACCTTGCGGGTTAACCTGTACGAGTTCCTGAGTCTCGCGCTCCAGCTGTTTCTCCAGCGACATTGTTCTCCTCGCTATTGTATACACATTGTTGGTTCCAGCGTGCGGACGCTGGTTTACTCCACTAAACCTGGTTGCAATATACATTGTTGGTCCCAGCGTGCGGACGCTGGTTTACTCCACTAAACCTGGTTGCAGTATACATTGTTGGTTCCAGCGTGCGGACGCTGGTTTACTCCACTAAACCTGGTTGCAATATACATTGTTGGTTCCAGCGTTCGGACGCTGGTTTACTCCACTAAACCTGGTTGCAATATACATTGTTGGTTCCAGCGTGCAGACGCTGGTTTACTCCACTAACCTGGTTACAATACACATTGTTGGTTCCAGCGTGCGGACGCTGGTTTGCTCCACTAAACCTGGTTGCGATATACATTGTTGGTTCCAGCGTGCGGACGCTGGTTTGCTCCACTAAACCTGGTTGCGATCTACATTGTTGGTTCCAGTGTGCGGTCGCTGGTTTGCTCCATTAAACCTGGTGACGCTATTTACCATTAGTTCCAACGTGTGGACGTTGGTTTGCTCCTGAACATCCAGTACTGTGGTCAGTCGCTGTCCACTTCCTTGCAATTGTCTGATTATCCCTGGCATGGACTTCTGCTGATTAAGGTCTCTATTCTTATGCTCTCTGCTGTCTTAGTCACCTGACAGCTGGTCTACTTGCTCAGGCTGCCCTGCCCGGTATTGGTGAGGCCGGTAGAACCTTGATGATCCATCCTGTAGATTGCCTCACCCGGTATTGGCAGGGCCGGTAAAGCCTACTACAGTACTCTTTGGGCTGCCCTGCCCAGTATTGGTAAGGCCAGTAGAACCTTGTATTCAACATCTTTAAGGTTGCCTTACCCGGTATTGGCAGAGCCGGTAGAGCCTACATTCAGAATTCCATTGGACTGCCTTGCCCGGTATTGGTAAGGCCGGTAGAACCGGTATACGTCATCTCACGGTTGCCTTACCCAGTATAGGCAAGGCCGGTAGAGCCTGTCATTAACTGTCACTTGGGTTGCCTTGCCCGGTGTTTAGGCAAGGCTGGTAGAACCTATTGTATGTTCTATTACTGTTGTATTGTTATGTATGTTTACCCTACAGGGACTGCCTTTAACTTTTAATAAAGTTCAATTATTTTACCAAACCTTAAGTCTGAGAGTCTTTTAAAACCGTGACAGAGGGTCAACTCAAAACACTACTTCCTAATACACCATTCCTCTATTCCCTTATATGTCTCTCCCATTCTCCCCCCCACCACCACATCAACCCCCCACGCCCGGTCGCCACATTTGAGGAGGCCGGGCGAGGGGGCAGGCCCGAGGGGGGGAGCAGTCAAAGAGAGGGGTAAAAGACTTCCCACCATCATTTATAACCATTATAAAAATGTACACGACCTCACTCCCTGTGGCCGCAATAAAACATTATAACGTCAGTCTGAGAATATTTAGAATTGCTGCCACTACGACTTCCTTCTATGTAATGCCATTTTTCCCCATCCATTCTTCAGCTTCTTCTGGAGTTTTACATATGTTCCTTCTTCCATCTTTAGGGATGCTCAAACTAACTGGGTAGCTCCAACTATAATTTATATTTTTTTCTCAAAGTTCCTTAGTTACAGAGGAAAACATCTTCCTTTTTTGTCTTGTATAATAGGATATATCCGGGAGAATACTCAAGTTTATAAACCTTTATTCTTCACACGGGTTCCCCTTTGCTGCTTTAGTGACTAATTCTCTGTCTCTAAAGGATTGAAATTATACTATTACATGTCTGGGAATCCATGCCGCTATTGAGTTTGGATTAAACATACAGTGAAAACGTTCCAATACTCTTTCTCGGGGATGGAATTTCAAACCCAATGCCTCAAAATATTCCAACAGAAACTCTTCCATCTTATCCTGTGAAATAGTCACAGGATAAGATGGAAGAGTTTCCATTTTACACAATAGATTCTTAGATTGTTCCTACATGATCTGTCCTCTATATTCGACAATTTTTGCTCTAGAGATTCCACTTTCTTTCCCAGTGTCTCTATTTGTACCCTAGTTTTAATCAACCAAAGGGCACTATCTATTTTTTCTTGCAATTCAGTAACTCTGTCACCTACATTTGAAATATCCTTTCTAATATCTGTAGTTTTCGTCTGCATTTCATCCTTTATTTGATCTAACAATTGTGCCAAATAAATATTCAATTGCTCAGCGGACACTGAAGTGCCTTCCTGACTACCAGAAGAGTCAACTGGGAAATCTTCTGCCACTGTATGATTCATCACATTTATCTCCTCTGCTTGTTTTCAAGGGGTACTTGTGACTTCAGATACATTCCTCATCGGGATAGAGGAAAAGAAAGTTGATACTACCTTATTTTTTTTCTTTTTAATGTCTTTCCCCTTCTCGCTTCCCTTCCCATTGTTGTCCTTCTTATGTTTTTTTACTATGGATGTATCTTGAGTTTTTCTAGATGCCATTTGATATATATATATAGTGGGCCTATATCCAATTCCACCTCAATAGTTATTTTTTAATATTTTATGTTTTATTATATTTCTAAACCGAGACTACAAGGCCTATTATGTAACTATAAGCCATTCCCCATCATTAAAAGGTTTCTCTTCAGCTCCGCTTCCACAATTATTCCACCACTTATCCTTTTAAGTCTCTTAGTTTATATCAAGATAGTTGACCAATTTTCCAGGACAAATATTATTTGTATACACATACACGTTTGGTCTTATCTCCTAATACAAGAGTCTCGGACCTTTCCTATGGGTTACCACCGCTTATTGTCCCAACCGACTTGCCAGCTTACCAACCCCATGTCAATTTTCATATGGAGCTTTTACACAACTATAAGTGTACAAAATACAAGTTGTTTCTTTTTCTTCTTTCCCTCGACTGCTTGCTTCTTCTTGGCTGCATATAAATCCTACGTCAGCCTAATTTCAACCATGCGTCAACTGTGTCTTTTATTTTCTCTTTTGAGACCTTTCCTTATAGGAGGCATGGCTTTATACCCATTTTTTTACATAGAATTCGAATATCTGAGAGCCCGTGGAACATCGATTATATAATGTGTGCTTAATCTACTCATGGCACCTCGTTGTCTTCTAAGTGCTCACAATTAGTATAGTCCAGCTCCAATCTGCCTTCACCACGAATAAAAGTCGTCCACACAGCCTCTTCATGCCTCAGGATCGGGTCTGTGCTGGCCTCCGGACTCCTTCTCAATTGCTTCACACGGTGATACGCATGGAATTGTCCGGTCGACTTAAATTATGCAGGAAAACTCCTGTCCAGAAGCCCCAGCCTCCTTGATACCTCCAGACTCCAAAATCAGGTTATCCAGGGGGTTAGTAGCCCATACTTGGGAACTACCAAGTCTGCTAGCATTCTCGGGGTCTCAGCATATCTGCATCTCTAGATCTGCACAACATGGAGCTCAGACGACGTATGTCCTTACTTCATCACTCCAGCCCACCTATATAGTGATTTCTTTAGCCCCTTTGGGGCAATAAGAATTTGGTTAATTTTTCATCCAAAGGAGAAGAAATCAAATTACAATACAGTTTTTTACTTTACTTAAAACCTTGGTGCATCAATGAGTTGCCTCCAATTTTTGAACCAACGGGTTGAGACTTTACCTGGTTCAATACCCAATAATTTGGGAACAGTGTTAGTTATATGGTTTGCAGAGATGACCCAAATCTCTGTTTAAGACCTCTGTCTAATGATTTTTCAAAAGATGAGTGGTAATTATGTAGGCAAAATAGTGAGTTGATTATATCCAGATATGCAATTAATTGTTCATTTCCTTAAGAGGACATATGGTTTAAACCACAGTTCCCAGACTGTTTAAAGGGACAGTAATGTTCCATAAAAATGCTTATAGTTTTGTAGTGCTTAAAAAAATTAAACTATATGCCACACATCCTATCACTCAAACCGCTATGGTTTGAGAGATATTTGCATTCAAAGGTCCCCTCCCCTTTTCCTGAAGTCAGCGCTGTGCTGACAGCAGGAGATCCCGGTCCAATTAAAGGGGAACTACCACCCCGCAATAACTGTACATGAATGCAGTCTTCATCTGGCGACTAGCTGCTTAGTATCGCTAGTCGCCAGAAATATTACCTGGTTCCAAAGTTTTTGCAGTTTTTCCGAGGCTCACAGGAGCAGGAAGCACGGACATCTCGTCATAGCGACGTCCGTGCGCCTGCGCTGTCAGTCCCTTTTGGAGCACTTGGTTCCAAAAGGGACTGACAGCGCAGGCGCACAGACGTCACTGTGACGAGATGTCCGAGCTTCCTGCTCCTGTGAGCCTCGGAAAAACGGCAAAAACTTTGGAACCAGGTAATATTTCTGGCGACTAGCACTAAGCAGCTAGTCGCCAGATGAAGACTGCATTCATGTACAGTTATTGCGGGGTGGTAGTACCCCTTTAAGTAGTTTGTTTTAAATAACACGATTTCGGCTCTGATGAAGAGCCTCCTCGTGTCAGTCGATGCAGATCTCCTGCTGTTAGCTGTAAAGCTATTAGAAAATTAAACTAAACTACCCCAGTCCCATCTCTCAAACCTTCACAGGAGATCCGTGTCAGCCAACATGAGGAGGCTCTGCAGCAGAGACGCAATCTCATTATTTAAAATAATTACTTCATTGGAATGGTCTACAAAGTGTGCTTGCAAACCAGACCTTTTCAATGAATTCATTCTTTTTAAATAACGCAACTGCGGCTCTGCTGTAAAGCCTCCACTTGGTCCCCGGACAGGATTTCCCTGCAGTCAGCACAGCGCTTACATCAGGGAAAGGGGGGGGGACTTTGACAGTGAATATCTCTCAAACCATAGTGGTTTGAGAGATAGGGTTTTTTTACATTTAGCTCAAGTTTTTAAGCACTACAAAATTATAACTATTTGTTCTGGGACATTACTGTCCCTTTAACTATCCAGGCAGGATCTGGGTGTTCTAGCATTACCACCATACTGACTAGGAGCTCAGGCCACCTTGATAATGTAAAACAACCATTTACTGCATTTGTTTGTTCCCTGAGGCATCCTTCATGTGCCCCACTGCTTTGTGGATATGGCCCTAATAGTTTAACACATTTCTGGTGTGGCTACTGTCTTGTTATACAAGTGTAGGTTTAAATCAATTGAGTATTTTTTGTTTGCATTAAGAAGGCAGTGCACTCAAGCTAATCTGAAAACAACAAATAAATCCTCTCTCCCCCTGCCCTATGTAAGTGCCTCCTGCAACACAAACTGCCGGTCAGTAGGTGGGAGAAAGAAGTGCTTTTGAGTGCAGTGACCCAGGCAAGTAAAGGCCAATTCCTCTGGTCAGGACCCTGTGTGAATTAAGACTTGTATCTCCACTGTGTTTAGTATCCCTGCTTCTATATCCAGTGTGTCCTTATCAGGGACCCACAATTCCTTCCAAAAGAAGAGGTTTATTCTCCAATAGAAAGTGACCTTTTTCTCTCTGGGAAGGATTCCTCACTGGAGGTAGGTGAAATGAGTGCATGATTCTTCCCTTAGACGTGGATCTTCCCTTGAGGAAGACCTTGGGAGTTCAGTTGGACGCATGATTCAGATAGTTCTCGCAACTCTACAGGTCTCTGAGACCCCCTCAGAATTGTGCTCCTTTTTTAAAAGGCATAGAAGGGATGCTGTACACTTTCCTTTTTATGATTCTCTTGATCAGGTGGTCCTTGAGGAATGGAAGTTGCTGGACAAGAGGGGCTTTTTATCCAGGCATTTTTCTGTACTTTATCCCTTTTCCCAAACCGAGTTACAGCTTGGGCCACTCCTTGGGCTGTTAATTCCCTCAGCACCCCATTTTGCACCACTTCTTTTTTTTTTTTTTTTTTTTTTTTAAAGTTTATTAAAAGTTTATTACAAAAATATATAAATATAATACATATAATAATAAACATATAGTACAGAATAAATATATGCATACATAAATAAATATAACATAAATGATAAACAAGAACAAAGTTTAAAAAAAAACAAAAAAAGGGCAATGAGCAGGAAGAGGAGGAAGTTCTAAACTCTAACCAAGAGTCTAGTATTTAAACAGAATTTACTGTTTAACCAGGGATTCCAGATGGAAAGAAAGGTATCATAATTACCAAATTCTACTGAGGTAAGGTACTCATTTCTACAGATAAAACTAATTTCTCCAGAATACTAGACCAGGAGATGTCCGGAGTTTTCCATTGTTGACCAACACTGGAGTTAGTAGCTGAACAGATTCTGGTTATGAGGTTATCCTGGGTCTTAGTGGTTGATAGTAGGGCTTCAGAACTGTTAAGCTGTATGTTTCTGTGAAAAAGCAGAGAGAGAAAGTAATTAACCTTGTTTCATATCTGAACCACTTAGGGACAAGACCACCATATATGAATGTAAGTTCCAGGAGAATGGCAGCCACGGAAGCACAAGTCAGAGGCAGTTTCATACATTAAAGCCATCCTTGATGGCTCAAGATGAAAGACGTGGAACATCTTAAAGGCCTGTTCAATTAAATTTAAATTAAGGTTGTTTTTATGTAGGCGTCTAATTATTGAAGACTATTCTTCCTCTGACCAGGACTGCCTAAGAGCTGACTCCCAGAAGAGTTGACAATTTAATTTAGTATTATTGAACAGCAAAATTCTATAAATTTGTGAAACTGACCTTTGAGAAGGGTTCCATGAGATGAAAAAGGACTCAACTCTGGAGAGCAGGAGTTTTCTATAGTTTCCTAAAAAACGACGGAGATTCACTTGGATAGTTTTATATACATGTTCTTCCTCAGGTAAACCATCTATGATGTCCCTCAAAATCGACCAGTCCAAAAAGTCGCCCCTGAAAATGATGCTCCTCAGATTCTCCAAGTTGTTGTCAAACAATTTATCAACAAAAGCCTGTTCAGTTGTGTTCCAACCAAAGAAAGGAGAAGTAACCTGCATCAATTTTGATCTAAAGTCCATCAGTTTAAATTTGAGTCTGTTTTTATCCCACAACCAGAGGTCATTCTTCGTAGTGTTAAGAAGGAAGTTAGGGAGAGAGGTCCTCTGATGGGGAAGTGACCAAAGCCACTCCAAAATGAGTTTTCTAGGGCAGAAATAAGTCTCCAAGTTGATCTAGCCTGGTCTTAGCCAAGGGAGTTCACAATTGGCAGATAAAACAGTGAGTTGAGCAAGCCAGGAGGATAGGTAGTAGGTATAGGTTGGGAAACAGTAGTCCACCGTATTGCTTTTCTCTAAAAAGGGTCTCCCTTCTAATACAGGGACGTTTGTATAGCCAGGCAAATCCGAATAGCTCATTTTGAATACTGATGAGATCTGAATTATTAATTCTGATTGGTAGGGATCTGAAGAGGCAGAGAATCCTTGGAAGAATGCTTATCTTCAAGGCATTGATTCGAGCAAAAAATGAAAGAGGAAGAGAAGCCCAGTTTGATAATTTTCAGACAGAGACCTCCAAAGAGGCCTGAAATTATAAGAGAAGGATTTATTCAAAAACCTGGGAATCTTCACTCCAAGATACAAAATGAAATCTTCTCTCCACTTAAATTAAAAATATTGAGTGATGGAAGATCTAATGTTGCCATCCAAGTGTAAAGGCAATATTTCAGATTTGCTCTGGTTGATAGACCAGAAATCTCTGTAACCTTGAGCAAGAGCGACCAGAGGTTGTTGATAGAGGAGAAAGGGTCAGAGATAAACATAAGAATGTCATCAGCATATAAATTGAGTTTGGAGTTCTGACCTATACCAATTCCTTTGATTGTAGCATTATTGCTGATGGAGGCAGCAAGAGGCTCAATGCATAAAGCTCAGCATCAATAATTACAGCCAAAAATTTAGCAATGATATTATAGCGATATGATGGTCATCAAGGTGAAAGAAATTATAATGATTGAGTTACATTACATAATTCAGTCTCAAAGAGATGGTGATAGAGAAAGATTGCTGTCCCAGAGAGAGGTGTTCTGGATTTTTACTCTGTCTACAAGAATGCTGTTTGGACTTAATAAGGCATTCAATGTAACTCTCTTTGTGTAATTCTCAATTTTCATTTTGCTTTGAGACTGAATTATGTAATGTAACTCGATCATTATAATTTCTTTCACCTTGATGATCATCATATCGCTATAATATCATTGCTAAATTTTGGGCTGTAATTATTGATGCTGATCTTATAGATTTTATAGATTCATTGTTCTAGACATCAATTGCATATTTTTCATATGTGCTGTCTTAATTGGGTATGACAGCATTCTATCTGCATCGATTCTGTATGTCTAGTTTTTAAGTTTTTATATGTGAAGTAGTATTAACAAGTGTTTATGTTGAGCACATACTAATGGGGTTGCAGCCTTTCTTTCATGAAGAGGCCTTTTGTGACGCATATGGGTTTGGTGCAATACCTGTGGAGGGTTAATCTAGTCGATATTTTCTTTTTAGAATGGGGCAGCTGGTTTCCCTCTGTGGGATTGGTTGCCACAACTGGAAGGTGCGACTTTTTGGCTTCAAAAGGTTGGATTGGTAGCAACTCCTTTAGTCTATGATTAAGCACCCAGATGCGAAACGCGTGAGACAGATGGAGTATGTGTAGCATCTATCCTGGATATTGAGTAATAAAGTGAGAATTGGTCTTATTCATTACACTGGAGTGCAGTTCTGTTTGTATATGTGGAGCTTCTTAAAGGGTCTGGAATCCATCTGCACCGTGATTAAGAAACTAGCTGTCAGTGAGTGACATGTCACTTGATACTTTGTTTTTATATTGGAACTTTTCTTCAAGCAGTGCCATTGTCATCTTGTAGCTGCTCTGTTCAGTATCTGCCATTACTACATCCATTCGGAATTCGGCAATTTAACAGACCATACTGTAAAAAAACTTTCCATTGCTGAAGTTGAAACCTCCTTTCCTCTAATTTCAAAGGGTGGCCCCTGGAATAAAAATCTCACCAGAGAGAGTCTTGTATTGACCTCTTATATACTTGTACATTGTGATAAGATCTCCTCTTAGTCGTACTTTGTCTAGAGTAACCAAGTTTGTCTAGAGGTTCCTCATATGTGTAGTCTTCCATTCCCTTAATTAATTGTATCGCTGTTTGTTGTACTCTCTCCAGTTCAAAAATATACTTTTTCAGAACTGGTGCCCAAAACTGCACTGCATATTTGAGCTGAGTTGAGCTGTACAGTGGCAAAATGATCTTATCCACTCTTGCTTCAATACCCTTTTTTATGCAAGACAGGATTTTGTTTGCTTTAGCTACTGCTATTTAACACTGGTCACTGCTTCCAAATTTGTAGTTTACAAGGATTCCCAGGTTGTTCTCTAGCAACGAGTCGCCTAAACTGATTCCACTAAGTTCATAAGTAGCTTTGGGATTTTTTCTTCCCAAATGCATGACTTTACACTTTTCCAAATTAAACTTAATATTCCATTTCTTTGCCCAATTTGCCATTTTATATAAATCCCTCTGTAGTGAACAAATATCCTGTTCTGAATGTATTACCCTGCATAATTTACTGTTATATACAAAAATGTATGTTTTGCTTTCTGTATCTATTTCCAGGTCATGTATAAATATGTTAAAAAGCAGTGGCCCAAGTACTGAACCCCGAGGTACTCCACTCTCAACTTTAACTGTATTGGAGAATTTTCCATTTACAACAACACACTGTTCCCTATTGCAAAGGTTATCGCCAAATGTCATTATTTTATACCCCAGCCTCCTGTGTGGCACTGTATAAAATACCTTTGCAAATTCTAGATATACTACAACTACTGCTTTACAATTTTCTAGGTTATTAACCAACTGAGGAAGTGGTGAAGACCTCCAGAGAAAGAGAGAGAGTGAGAGAGGATGGCTAAGGCGAATGGAGGAGATGAGGGAAGTCTGAGCATGTGGCAAAGACTGCCACAGATAGAGAGAAGGAAGGAGGAGGCGAAAGTGAAATGGAGGGGAGACTGAGAATGTGTGTGAGAGAGAGAGAGTGAGAAGGTAGGTGAAAGTGGAGGTCGAATGGGAGACTATGAGGCAGAGTTCAACACAACACTACTGAGGCTGAAGCAGAGTTACAGGAGAATCAAAGTCGAACCCTAAAAGACTCAGGTTGGAGTACAAAGTTGGTAGGCCGGAAGAGTAGTCACTGGGGAGCAGAGTTCAAAGCGGCGAAGATCCAAATCAGCAGGCAGAAGGTAAGGTCAAACAGCAGGGTCAGGCTGAGATCAAGAAGCAAGTGAAGGTACACAAATAAACTGGAGACTAGGAAAAAAAGCTTGTAGGGCAATAAGCAGAAACACTTAAGGGAGGAACAGGAGCTTGACAGGTAAACAAATCCCAAGATTTGTGACACTACCCCTTGCCTGAGGAAGAACGCTCTGGGCAACCAGGCTTATCAGGATGAGCTCTGTGGAAGGCATGGTGAAGGGCCGGAGCATGAAGATCAGCAGAGGGAATCCAAGAGCGCTCTTCCGGGTCGGAACCCTTCTAATCTACCAGATACTGGACCGAGCCCTGAACCAGAGCAAAGTCCAGTACTTTGTTCACCAAATATTCCTCTTGACCGTCTACCAGAACAGGAATGGAAGGACTGGGGACAGAGGACTGGCAGTTGGAAACAAAGTGCTTCAGGAGGGAGACCTAGAATTAATCCAGACTCCTCACATAAAGGCAAAGGTAACGAGTGTGAATTGAGACCAGATGCGAAAAAGACCCACATAGTAAGGCCCAAACTTACCTAAGGGCTGACGTAGGTGTAAATTCTTGGTGGAGAGCTAGACTTCTACTCCCTTAAATTTGTTAGGGGCAGAATATCTCAACAAGATGTGATTGGATCAAGACATAATATTCCTCCAACTCATGCTTGATGAGAAAACAGGCAGGGAAGACCTTGGAGGGAGGAAGGTCAACAATAAAATTCATGGCTATGTGAGTCCATGGAACCATGGGGATGCGCAAGGGTTGGAGTATTCCACAGGGTTTAGAATGAGGAGTTTTGTTCTTTACACAGGCTTGACAAGCACAAAGTTTGATACGTCTTGTGTCAGGGAGGACCACCAGAACGGTCTCTTAATAAAATCCCGAGTCTTGGATTGACCTGGATGTTCTGATGTTGATGTGTGGTGGGCCCACTGAAGAACCTATAATCAAAACTGTGGAGGGGTGAACATTAGACCAGAGGGAACAGATGAATCAACCTTTTTTGGGCTTGCTGGATATTATTCAAAGTGGAAGAAGACAAGTCAGATATTACTGGAGGAATAATGGGTTCTGGACAATACTGATTAGTAGATGTGAAAATCAGTGACAAGGCATTAGCCTTGGCATTTTTGAAGCCTGAAAGATAGGTGATCAGAAAAGAAAAGAGGATTTTAGTCTTACCTGTTAAATCCTTTTCTCTTAGTCCATATAGGGTACTGGTAACTTTGAGAAGGCAACCACCCATTTAAGTAGGCAGGAACAATTCTGGGAAGAAATTGCTGGGTGAAGCCTTCCCCTCTCCTTAGATGCTTCTCAGCCAATTCCCTCCAGTAAGATTTGAAAACTCACTATTGACTATGTAGTAAGAAGGGAAAACAAGACTCCTATGAGCATGAATCCTAAAGGACTCCCACATTCGGTCACAAGAGAACCAAGCATGGTCCCTTGACAGGGTGGGAGTCCAGTAACCTATATGGATTAAGAGAAAAGGATTTAACAGGTAAAACTAAAATCCTCTTTTCTCTGTTGTCCAATGTAGGTTACTGGTAACTTTGGGAGGTCCAAACTTTGAGTTTCCCAGAGGTGTGAAGTAAGGCAAGGACCAGGCGCAGGTCACCAAAGTCACTAGAGCATATATGAACCAACAGATCATAAAGTAGCCCTACAATAACAACAAAGTGTCAACAGACACGAAACTGGGGTATAATCACACCAGGAACTGTAACACAGCACCTGAACTAGAGCCAACTGGGCTCAACAGTTAAGGAGTACTAAAGAGATGAAAAAGATCCTAAACAGGCAAAACTGCCTCCAGGATCTTGTTCCCAAAGCTGGCATCAGCCGATGCCAGCGCATCAACACAGTAGTGTTTAGAGAAGGTGTGCACAGATGACCAAGTAGTCGCCTTGAACAACTGATCAGCTGAGGCCTGATTCTTGTATGCCCAAGATGCCCCAACAGATCTGGTGGAATGAGGCATGACACGAAATGGAACCGTCTTCTTCCTCAATTCTTAAGCCTTACGAATAGTATACTTAATCCAAGATGCTATGGTCACCTTGGATGCCGGTATCCCTGTCCTGGGACCCTCAGGAATGACGAAAAGTGACTGACAGATGGACTCAATGCAGTGCACATAGAACTTAAGGCATCACACCAGAACTTAAGGCATCACACCACATGCAACAAGTGAAAATCTCTTTTCCTGTCAGATGTAGGGTCAGGACAGAAAGAGGGTACCACGATTTCCTGATTAATGTGGAACTCAGAGAACTGACTTGTCTTTGTGAAACACCAAAAAGGGTGGTTTACAAGACAGGGCATGCAATTTGGTGACTCGGCGAACAGACACAATCGCCAGGAGAAAAGCCATCTTCCAAGTCAGCAGACATAAAGGAATAGTAACCAAGGACTCAAACAGAGGGCGCTGAAGGACACCCAAAACCAAATTAGGATCCCACTGAGGAGCAAGATTCTTAAAGGCAGGATGAGCATGAGCCACGCCCTGAAAGAAAACCTTGACATCTAGAAGGATGGCAATGCGCCTCTGAAAGAACACAGAGAGCGCAGAGGTCTGTACCTTCAGGAAACTCAAGCTAAGCCCATTATCTACCCCATCCTGCAAAAAAGACAGGATCGTAGGAAGATCAAAGTTGTAGGAAAGATCCCTATCAGCACACCAAGAGAGAAAAGTGGACCAAACTCTATGGTACCCCTTAGAGGAAACAGGCTTGCGGGCACTAAGCATACTGGCCACCACACTCAAACAGAAACCCTTCTTCTTCAATATTGAGGATTAAATTTCCATGCCATCAAACCCAGGCGTTTGACATCCTCCTTCCACAGGTACCCCTGTAGAAGAAGATCCAGACGGCAGGGAAGCTGAAAGGGCTCTGTCACGGAGAGATCCAGAAGCTCCAGAAGCCAAGCCTGACAAGGCCACTAAGGAGCAATCAGAACGACTGGAGAACCTTCCAGACGCAGTTTCCACAACACCCTGTGTAGCATGGGAAAGGGAGGAAAGATGTACCCCAGAGGAAAGTGCCATGGGATTGAAATGGCATCCACCACTAGAGCTAGAGGGTCCCTCCAGCAAGAGCAGAACAATGGGACCTTCCTGTTGTGCTGTGTCTCCATCAGGTTAATGCAAGGAAATCCCCACTTCTGTACAATGAGGTTGAACACTTCTTGATGCGGTTTCCACTCTCCACAGTGTACCGACTTAGGAAGCCTGCCAGCATGTTGTCTACGCCGGGAATATGAACTGCGGATATGGCAGGAACATGTTCTTCTGCCCAAGACAAAATAGCTTTGACTTCCAACCAAGCTGCGAGACTTCTTGTTCTGCCTTGCTTGTTGATGTAAGCTATGGCCGTGTCATTGTCGGGACTGTACTCAAACTGGGCAGTCCTCCAGATGGAACGTCCAGTGCCGGAGAGCATGAAATATTGCTCTAAGTTCCAGGACTTTGATGGGAAGAAGAGATTCCTCCGGAGACAATCGACCCTGGGTGTTCATGTGACCCAGGACTACAGCTGGATAGGCCGGCATCCGTCACCAGTGTTGTCCTGAAGGATATCAGGAAGGGTCTGCCCTTCACGACACTGGACAGGTTGAGCCACCATGATCTGGGCGACTATCACGGTGCCCGTGATTGCTGCCTTGTTGTGTCAGTTACCTGTAGGGGGCTCCCCATTGGCTGTCTGCCTTCAGCCTGCCCTGCACTGCCTATTTAGACTGAGCCTGGGCACCCTTTGGTTGCCCTTTCGTGTTGTCTTTATGCTGCTCGCACCTTCATCATGTTCCTGAGCTTCCTGGGCCCTTGCTGTGTTCCTGCTAACCTGGAGATCGTCTAGTTCCTGAGTTACCAGTTCAGCGGTTCCTGTTTCCGTTCCTGATCCGGTTGGAGTTGCCGTTGTGTCGCTGCTTCCTGCTGCCAGTCCCCGCTGCCGTTCCTGATCCGGTTGACCGTCAGAGAGTGCTGGTTCCTGTTTTACCTGCTGTGCTCCTTTTCCAGTTCACTTGGGTCAGCTATTGCTCCCTGGTCGCCTAGGCGACATTTCCACTTTTGCTGGTTTATCCAGTAGGCGGGTACTGGTTCACTCCCAGCATCACGGCTACTGTTGCCTTGATACTGATTTGTATTCCCAGTACACGGGTACTGGTTCGCTCCCCAGCCTCACGGCTACTGTTGCCTTGATACTGATTTATGTTCCCAGTACACGGGTATTGGTTCGCTCACAGCCTCACGGCTACTGTTGCCTCGATACTGAATTGGTTCCCAGTACGCGGGTACTGGTTCGCTCCACAGCCTCACGGCTACTGTTGCCTCGATACTATTGATTCTCAGTACGTGGGTACTGGTTCACTCCACAGCCACCCGGCTACTGTTGTATCTTTGTGATTTGATTCCCAGTACGTGGATACTGGTTCACTCCACTGCCATCTGGCTGATACTGCACTATAGTACTGTGTTCTCAGTACGTGGGTACTGGTTAGCTCCACAGCCACCCGGCTGCCTTCGCAACATTGTGTTTTGTGCTCCCAGTACGCGGGTACTGGTTTGCTCCTTAGCCACCCGGCTGTTGTTGCTACTTGAGATTTATGCTTCCAGTACACCGGTACTGGTTTGCTTACATTGGTTACCGGTTGCTGTGCACCGGAAGAGTGACGGTTTCTCCAGTACGCGTGTACTGGTTCGCTCCATGCTGGTTAGAGCTGTCAAGTCCTAGGCAGCTACGTTGCCTCCCCAGTACGCGGGTACAGGTGGTCCCCTGCTATTCCTTGGCTTGCCACTTGTGCTCATTTAGCCTCTGCATGTCATCCAAGTGACTGTTGTTGTCATCTAGACGGTCACTGAGGCCTCAGTGGTTGCCAACTACTCTGTATCAGGCTGCCTTGCCCGGTATATTGGTAAGGCCGGTAGAACCTTTCTCTCGTTACCATCTTGGGTTGCCTTACCCGGTATTGGCAAGGCCGGTAGACCCTGTATACTTGCTGTGTTCTGTTAGGCTGCCTTGCCCGTTATATTGGCAGGGCCGGTAGAGCCTGTATACTTGCTGTGTTCCGTTAGGCTGCCTTGCCAGGTATATTAGCAGGGCCGGTAGAGCCACCTATTCCTCATATGCTAGTCCAGGCTGCCTTGCCCGGTATATTGGCAGGGCCGGTAGAGCCTACTAAATTCTCTGTGTACTAGTCCTGGCTGCCTTGCCCGGTATTTTGGCAGGGCTGGTAGAGCCTAATTCGCTATTATTATTGCTTTTCCTGTCATTTCAATATATATGTATGTACGTGTATGATACCCTATGGGGTTGTCTTAAACTTTTCAATAAAGTTGTGTTTTTACCTATCTTTGTGTCTGAGAGTCTTAACAAACCATAACAGCGACAATCTGTCCATCTCGCTGTTACTGCTCTCCTATTGGCTGCTCTGTACTGCTCCTCCTAGTGACAGCCTTTTTATACCCTGGGCTGTCACTCTGCTAGTGCTCTTTCATGGTGTACCTGATGCCTGGCGCTAGTTTTGCTGTTTTGATGCAGTGTATGACCCCGGACTGCCTGACAACGCCATTGTCTTGTTCCTGATAATGTGTACCGATTCGGATTGGCTGACGTTCCTGCTTCCTGTTCTGATCCGGCCTGGCTGACAATCCTGCTCCGTGTACCGACCCGGTAAGACCTACGATGCTGCTCTGTGTACCGACCCGGCGCGTCTGAGGATCCTGCTCCGTGTACCGACCCGGCTTGGCTGACGTTCCTGCGCTGTGTACCGAATTGACTTGGCAGTGGTTCCTGCTTCTGCTGTGCCTGGCTGGGCTCCTCCGGACTGTCCCTGCTGCTGCCTGCCTGGCACCGTTACAGCTTTACTGGGCCTCCTTCTATTCTGTTATTCCGGTTGCCAGTATACTCTTCCAGTGGTCAAGAGTCTCATTGTGCCTCCACACCGTGTTGCATTCGCTTGGTCTATTTTGGTTCAGTTGTGCGCCTCCGGTGGTTGCCGTTATCCAGACCATAGCGCTATTAACCCCTTTGGGGGAAGGGCCTCGTTCCATTACTACCACTCTGGGTTATGTTGGGCTCCGTTATAGTGTGTGATTAAGTCTCCATTTGGTTCCGCTGTGTGCTTCCGGTTGCTATCCATTTATACTATCGCACATTAACCCTTTAAGGTAGTACATGCACACGGTAGTGGGCTGCACTGGTGGGGCCTCCGTTTAGGCACGAGCTCTGACCAGCCCTGTGTATTGTTAGTGGGCATCCACCATTGCATCCTCTTACAGGCGTCCAGTGCCTGTTGTTGCAGTCCTGTCATTGTCGCCTCACCTTGCCTATAGGCGACATTGGGCCTTCGTTACTCATTATTGTCAGTGGTTTCACTGGTTACATTGGACATTCATACACTGTATCAAACTCATTTACCTGACCTGTGTCAATATTGTGTGTATATTACATACTGGACCCGTGTGGGTTAATTTGCTTGTAACCTGTCCTGTGTCAGTTTCTACTGTTGTTACTGGACCCATGAGGGTTACCTCATTCCTTGTGTGCCTCAATAAAATTGTGTTTTTACCAAAATCTACGGTGTCTGAGTGTACTGAACTGTAACACGACCCAGCCCAGCTGACGTTCCTGCTCTGTGTACCGACCCAGATAGGCTGACGTTCCTGCTCTGTGTACCGGCCCGGTTGGGCTTCATTGGCTGTGTACTGTCCTGCATATGGCCCCATCCGGTCCTCGGTTGGGGTTGTTACCTAGACTCCTCTCTGTCTCCAGACAGTGTCACTGTGGCCTCACTATACATTTGCAGTCTAGTCTCCGTTATCTGTCGGTGTTGTCAGGCGACATTGCTGGTGTGTTCCTTCCATCTGTGCACCACGGTACGCTTGACCTTACTTCCTGCCATACAAGCTGAGGTTGGTCTTACTCTGGGCGCCTCAGGCTGTTCACTTGACCAGGCAGACGACATTGGTCTGAGTGTTGTTTACCCCTTCGGGGGAAGGTGCCAATTCCACCAGCTATCTATCCGTGCAGTCTCCGGTTGGTTGCCTTTCTGGGCTTACAGTCAGTCCTCCGCTACTGCTACAGGAGTTCACAAGCTTGTTCTGGGCCTCCGTTGACTATTGTGGCGTTACTCGATATTTGTGCACTCTCTGCAGAGTGAGAGTCTTAAAGGGCCTCGCGCTATTAGGGCCTGTCAGTCCTCCTGGCTTAATAGTAACCCATTCAGTGTTGCCTCGTTTGAGTATCACAGGAAACTTACCTGACCTGTGTCAGTATATTGTGTTGCTGTATTTAACATACACTGGACCCGTGTGGGTATATATTGCTGTAACCTGTCCTGTGTCAGTACTATATTGTGATATATTTTACTGGACCCGTGAGGGTTATTGTTTTCTGAATCTGTTCAATAAAACTGTGTTTTATCTAACCTACTGTGTCTGAGTGTCAAACAACAGTTACAGTACAAAAGGGCCATGACCTCAGATGGTACAGGTGAAGGTAATGCACAAACCATCCATTGGAGGATGGATTTACATGAGACAACATTTGGACCAGTTGGCACTGGCCGTACAAACCATCCTAGAGCGTACTGCTCATCTTGACAAATCAGTTCAAGCCTCGGTGGTCTCCCCCATTTCGACACCGGGAGCTCAATCCCTGACGCAAGTGGCCTCGAGTAAAGGGTTAACCTCCACAGCTCCGTTACCGCTAAGATACGATGGCGAACCCACCCTGTGCAGAGGGTTTATCAACCAATTGGATATTTTTCTGGAACTAACTCCTCAAGCCTTTCCCAATGACTGTAGTAAGGTGGGCTTTATGATCTCGTTACAGACAGGCAGAGCCCTGGCATGGGCCAACCCCTTGTGGGAATCTGCCAAACCTTGCACTAAGAACTCAGGGAGTTCATGCGTGCCTTCCGCAGAGTGTTTGAAGTCCCAGGTAGAGCAGCCTCTGCTGCCAAAAGATTAATGGAGATACAACAAGGTTCTCGTACAGTGGGAGATTATGCTATTGAATTTCGTACACTGGCAGCAGAGGTAGGTTGGAACAATGAGGCACTGGTGGCAGCATTTGCTCAGGGACTTGCTGACCGTATAAAAGATGAGAGCTTTAGTAGGTCTGTGTACCACAGCTTCCTTGGTCAATTTGGTGCTACAAGGATAACTTCTGCTTTGTCCGCTCTGATTTTCCGGATGACTTCTGACATCAGGGGCGAGGGAGGAAACAGGTATGCCAGAGGAAATATCCATGGAACCATTAGTGCATCCTGCACCAGAGCCTGCCAAGGGGACGGGTAAGTCTGACACTGCCTATTTTCTGCAGTTGCAATGAGGTCTATGACTGGCTGTCCTAGTTTCTCTGTTATTAACTGAAATATATGTCTGTTCAGACTCCATTCTCCGGGATCCAATCTCTGACAGCTCAAGAAATCTGCCTGTCTGTTTAGGTGACCTGATAGAAAGGTTGTGGTGTCAGCAGGTTCTTTTCCGCCCAGGAGAATATCCATAATGACAGTTTGTTTAGCGGGATGCTTCTAGTGCCTCTCTGATTTAACAGGTAGTGGACAGCAGACACATTGTCCGACCTGATCAATACTGCTTTGCCCTTGAGACTGAATTGGAAATGCTTGAGGGTCTTACAAATGGCAAGGAGTTCTTTTATGCTGATATGAAGTTGTAGCTGCTTCACAGACCAAGTACCCTGCACCGTCACTCTGTCCCAGATGCCTCCCAACCCGCAGTTGCTTGCATCCGTGTTTATGACTATCCAGTCTGGTTCCGCTAACTGGCGTCCTTTGGTTAGATTCTGAGGTTGAGTCCACCAGTATAGTTCCTGCTTGGTGGATCTGAAGACTAGAATCTGATAGGAGAGGTTGAGATGATGACGCCTGTAGAAGGTAAGATAGTTTTCCTGGTTTAGACATGAGTGAGACCTGCCCCAGGGCAGTATCAGGTAGGTGGAAGCTAGGTGACCCAATAACTTTTGGAACTGATTGAGGCTGTGAACTGACCTATGAAGGAAGTGTCTGACAGCTTGTTTCAGACAAATCTATCTGTCTGAAGAAAGGGTTGCTAGTGCTCTCCTGGTATTGAACTTGATCCCCAGGAACAGTATTTGTTGGCTGGGAGAGAGAGAGCTTTTTTGTAGCTCGATAACCCAACCTAGCCTGGACAGGAGATCCCTGCAAATGTTGGTGCTGATCTCTGAAGTCTGTCTGGATGTTTCCACAATCAAAATGTCATCCAGGTAAGGGATGACCGTGAGTCTGTATCTGAGTCTGAGTTCCACCATAGCCAAGGCCAACACCGAGGAGCAGTGGCTAATCCAAAGGGTAAAACTCTGAACTGGTAATGTTGTTGGAATATGTGAAAGCGGAGGTACATCCTGTGAGACAGATTAGAAGATGATAGTAAGCATCTTGTAGATCCAGTCTTATTAAATAAAAGATAATTTCCTGATCATCAGGTGGCTAAAGCCCCTTTCTGCCATAATAGAAAAGATCTCGATGATAACCACCTAGATCTGGCCAATTTTGCGCTTCCTGATTACAGGAGTGAGACTGTGGTACACTGCTCGTTATTGCTCTGTCCTTAGTGAGTGGCAGTCTATTGCTACCTGTTATCCTGTGGCCTAGTTTGTCATCTCTGGTGACTGGTCTCAACCACCTAGCCAGTCACCTCGGCCACCTTACTGCCCTCACTATCTGCGGTGGGCTGCCTTGCCCGGTATTGGTAAGGCCGGTAGAACCTGGTCGTGACTATTCCTTTAAGGGTTGCCTTACCCGGTATTGGCAAGGCCGGTAGAGCCTCTTACCAACAGTTCCAGTGACGTGGCTGCCGTGCCCGGTATATTGGCACGGCCGGTAGAGCCTCTTTCTTACAGTCCAGTGCCTTGACTGCCATGCCCGGTATAATGGCACGGCTGGTAGAGCCTTCAGTATTCCTTGCATGAGTCTCCAGGCTGCCCTGCCCAGTATATTGGTAAGGCCGGTAGAACCTGTTACCATCTCGTGCCATCTAAGGTTGCCTTACCCGGTATTGGCAGGGCCGGTAGAGTCTGTATCCATCCAATGTATCATTATTATGTGCCTATGTAACTGCTAATAAAATATATCTTGTATTTGCTTTCAACCCAATAGGGTTCTCTTTAACTTTTCAATAAAGTTACGTTTTTACCTATTCTCTGTGTCTGAGAGTCATAACAAACCGTGACAGTACGAAAGGGCCATGACCTCAGATAATAAGAGTGATGGTAATACACAGAACATCCATTGGAGGATGGATGTACATGAGCAATGTCTGGATCAGCTAGCGGTAGCGATCCAAACCATTCTTGAACGCACTGTACTCTCAGATAAGTCTGTCCCGAGTCAGGTGGTCTCCCCAGGCCAGACACCGGAAAACGATACCTTGCCCTCAGGGGTTACAGTTAAAGGGTTAACCGCTATGGCCCCGTTGCCACTCAGATATGATGGTGATCCAAACCTATGCAGAGGCTTTATTAACCAACTGGAAATATTTATGGAACTGATGGCACAATCCTTTCCCAGTGACCGCAGTAAAGTTGGGTTTATGATATCTCTGCTAACTGGTAGAGCCCTGGCATGGGCCAATCCCTTATGTGAGAATTCTAAGCCTTGCACAAAAAGCTTTAAGGAATTTGTGCAGTCCTTTTGGAGAGTGTTTGAACCTCCTGGTAGAACCACCTCTGCTGCTAAACGCCTCATGGAAATACGGCAGGGGCAGGCGTACGGTGGGCGACTATGCCATCGAATTTCGCACCTTGGCAGCAGAGGTTGGGTGGAACAATGAGGCGTTGTTGGCAGCCTTCACCCAAGGTCTGAGTGACCAGATATTAGATGAAATTGCAGCTAAAGACGTACCTATCGATCTAGATGATTATATTGAATATGTTATCCTAATTGATACCCGGATAAGGGAAAGACTGATGGCAAAAGAGCGAAGGCCAAGGTCAAAAAGTAACGGGACTAGCAGTACAATTTGCCCACTCTTCCCTCCCTTGTCTTCTAAACCTACTGAACAGTTTTTGGAATCTGGTGAACCTATGCAACTGGGTTTCACCAGACTAACCAGGGAGCAGCGAACGTATCGCAGAGAGCAGGGATTGTGTTTATATTGTGTCAAAGGTGGGAACCTGCTAAGATCCTACCCTGTGCGGCCGGGAAACGAACACACCTAGGGTACCTTGGGGGACAGGCCCTAGGTGGTGTTGAATCGTCCCCAGGTTTGAACATGTTGAAACCCACCATACAGGTGGTACTGTCTTGGGCAAAACGCTCAGTGGAGGTTTTGGCCCTGGTGGATTTCGACGCAGCAGGGTACTTTATGGATAATACCTTTGCTGAATTCCATGGAGTTCCACTATTGAGCGAGAATCCCCTCTCGCTATTGAAGCTATTGACGGCAGACCCTTAGAACCTGCACAGGTCACCTTTGAAACAATGCCATTATCTATGACCATTGGGGCACTTCACAAGGAGGAACAGCAGTTCCAACTTATCAGTTCTCCACATTACGCAGTCATTCTGGGCTTTCCTTGGTTGTAGCTTCATAATCCACAGTTTGATTGGCAAAAGTGTGAAATTTCGGCTTGGTCTCAGTACTGTATGGATCATTGCGTATCCCACCCGGTTAAGATCTTGTGTACCTCCCCTTCACTTCCTGATGAGTATCAACAGTTCAGTGACATATTCAGTAAGGGAGAGGCTGGCACCTTGCCTCAGCACAGATCTTATGACTGTAGTATTGATTTGCCTCCGGGGGTGGTGCCCCCTAGGGGACGCATGTATCCATTGTCTTGTGATGAGAACCAAGCTATGGAGCAATATATTTCCGATGCACTTAACAGAGGGATTATAAGGAAATCCACCTCACCAGCAGGGGCTGGATTCTTTTTTGTAAAAAAAGAAAAATGGCGAATTGAGACCATGCATCGATTACCGTGGCCTAAATAAGCTTATGTCTAAGAATGCTTATCTGATACCACCCATCACCGAGCTATTTGACAGGCTTAAGGGCTCCTCTATCTTTACTAAACTGGACTTGCGAGCTGCTTATAACTTGATCCGGATCAGAGCTGGTGATGAGTGGAAAACTGCCTTTAACACAAGATTGGGGCACTATGAATATTTAGTCATGCCATTTGGTCTTTGTAATGCACCCACAGCATTTCAAGAACTAATCAATGATAGCCTCAGGGATATGTTGCAGTCCTGTGTGGTTGTCTACCTGGACGACATACTCTTTCATTCTGAAAATATGTCACAACACATTAATGACGTGTCTGAGGTGTTGCTTCACTTACGAAGAAACAAATTATATTGTAAATTGGAGAAGTGCGAGTTTCACAAAAACAGTGTGCCATTCCTGGGTTTTGTAATTGGCAAAGAAGGCATTGCCATGGATAAAGAGAAACTAGTGGCCGTTTTGCAATGGCCACGGCCTAAGGGCTTAAAAGCCATCCAGCGATTTCTGGGTTTCGCTAACTATTATAGAAAGTTTATTAAGAATTTCTCGACAATCGTTAAACCTTTGACTGACCTTACGCACAAGGGTGCTAATCCATCTCAATGGTCAGTGGCTGCGGAGGAAGCCTTTGAGAAATTGAAATCCGCTTTTGTTAATGCTCCAGTGTTATCCCACCCCAACCCAGCCCTTCCATTCACATTGGAGGTCGATGCCTCAGATATTGGGGTTGGGGCAGTACTTTCTCAACAACCGGTTAAAGGAGGAACCCTCAGACCTTGTGGGGTTTTTTTCCAAAAAGCTGTCTGTGGCCCAAAGTCATTACGAAATAGGTGACAAAGAACTACCGGCCATTATCCTCTCGCTGAAGGAGTGGCGTCACCTATTAGAGGGCACAAAGAACCCAGTCTTGATATTGACTGACCACAAAAACCTGACCTACCTTTCCGAGGCCAAAAGATTGTCATCACGCCAGGCCAGATGGGCACTGTTTCTTTCTCGATTCAATTTCATTGTATCCTACTTGCCTGGGTCCAAGAATGTTAGAGCTGATGCTGTGTCAAGACAATTTGAGCCCGAAAATGACAGAGATGAGGTGCCAGCACCTATTATTCAGCCTGATCAGATATTGGCTACACTACGTACTAGTATCACTTCACCACTAGGGGAAGAGATTTTGGCCTCACAGGCATCGGCTCCCCCAGAAACCCCAGTGGGCAAGTTGTAACGGTTTTTTAGGACTCTCAGACCAGTAAGTGAAAATAAAACACACTTTATTTAAAGTGAATAATGCACAAGTTCGCCCTCTAGAGGCGGTAGGTAATACACAGATCAAGTAAACTGAGATATTACAATAGTAATAGCACAATAGACATACATGCAAGACAGTATGCACTAGGATGATATGACCCCCAAAGGGGTTAATGTCTAGATAACAGTCCGTCTCAGATGTGGAAGTTTGACACGCCCTGGATGTTAAAAAGGCTGTGCTGGATAGACAAAGTTCATCAAGTGCTGAAGATCGAGCTGCCTTGCCAAGGTGTTTGGATATTAAGCAGAATAGGAATCAACTTAGCCCCCACGGGCGTAGTTACAGGAACTGCTTTGGTTTGTGCAAGTGCAAATAGCCCCCACGGGCGTAACGGGAACTGGCCGGCAATGCAAGAGCTAACAGCCTCCTCAAGCTTAATCGAATGCTGGAATATGAATGCAAGAGCCACTAGCCCCCTCGGGCGTAGTACCGGATAAGCCAACACTGAAGCCTTACTGCCAACACTCTGTGTCACAGATATCGCCGGTAACCAATACCGGAGAGCCTTAGGCGCCCAAACGACCCAAACAATGTGAACACTCTGCAATGGTGGACTAGAGTTGCCGACGGAGAGCGGCCAACTCAGCAGCAGTATCACGGGTAACAAGGCTCGTACTGGAGATAGAGAGAGTGAAATCGAGGCAGCACTGCAAGAGTTAAAAGGCACGTTTACTCGAGGCTTCAGCGCTACTGCAAGGCTCTGCACGGAGAGGAAGGCCCACAGATTCACACACAGCTCTGCACAGATAACGAGGCACAGCACTTAATCGAGGGAAACACCAGGCAAGGCAGTCACACTGAAGCGGGCAACAGAGACTGATAATGTCGCGGCGGGCGACAACTGGAACGCAGGTCACTGGAACAAGCTGGAAGTCGATCTTCGGAGCAGGAAGTCAGCCGGGCCGGGTCGGAGCACGTAGGAGGCAGTCATACAAGTCGGGTCATACACAAGCAGGAACGTCAGTCTAGCCGGGTCAGGATCCAAGGGTGGTACGCAGACGAGCCGGGTCATACACAAGCAGGAACACTGGAGAATGGTCAGGACAAGCCGAATCGGTACACAGGAACTCAGAATACAGGAACACAGCAACAGCACTACTGGCTCAGGAACACCACGAAAGGGCATCTGACAGATGTGATAGCCAGGTATAAAAGGTCATCAGGAGGCGGGTCAAACCCAGTCAGCAAATCAGTGACAGCCACAACTGAGAGTGACAGGAATCACAGGCATTGTGATACAAGTGTTTTGTTGCTGAGCCATTCCGCACTTGTTTGCTTGAAACATATCATTCCTCTAAAGCTGTGGGACATATTGGCAGAGACCAATTGCTATGGTCCCTTTCACAAGTTTTCTGGTGGCCTTCTATGAGAACTGACTGTGCTGATTTTACGAATGCCTGTGCCACCTGTGCCCACGCCAAGACCCCTAGAAACCTCCCCATGGGCCTACTCCAGCCGGTACCCAATGGTGAACGCCCTTGGTCCAACGTGTCCATTGACTTTATGGGAGAACTGCCAGTATCTAGAGGGTATACTTTTATCCTGATGGTGGTGGACAGGTTTTCTAAAATGGCCCATTTTGTGCCCCTCCGTGGCCTTCCTTCTGCTAAAGAATTAGCGGTAGTTTTCGCTAAAGAAGTATTTCGGTTGCATGGAGTACCTAGAGTGCTGGTGTCCGACTGGGGGAGCCAGTTTGTATCTAGATTTTGGAGGGCATTCTGTGAACAGATGGGCATACAACTGTCCTTTTCTTCTGCCTACCATCCCCAGACCAATGGGGCCGCTGAGCATGCTAATCAGGGATTGGAACAGTTCTTGCTCTGTTTTATTACTGACCATCATGATAACTGGTCCGACCTGTTGCCCTGGGCAGAGTTCGCCAGGAACTGTGCAGTTAATTCTTCATTCGGGAGCTCTCCATTCCTGATTAATTATGGGTTCCAGCTCCGTTCCACATGGGCACAGGATCAGAGGGCACTTGGTCAGTCCTTCCAGCGCCATCAGCGACATGCTAATCACAGACGATTGCCAGCAGTTTCCTTTCAGGTTGGGGACAGAGTGTGGCTCTCTTCCAGAAATCTGAAACTTCAAGTTCCATCTAACAAATTTGTCCCCCGATTCATTGGTCCGTATAGGTGATTCGCAAAATTAACCCTGTTTTGTATGCTTTGGACATTCCTGCGTCCATGCGTATTCATAACGTGTTCCATGTCTCTCTCCTCAAACCTCTTGTCTGCAACCGTTATACTACTAACCCTGTGGTGCCAGGGCCTATAGAGGTTGAAGGTCAGGAGGAGTATGAAGTTCAGTGTCATTGATTCCCGCAGACTTAGAGGAAAGGTGCAGATTTTGGTGCATTGGAAAGGATATGGTCCTGAAGAAAGATCATGGGTAGATAGTAAGGACCTTCATGCTCCCAAATTACTGCGAATTTTCCATTCTAAGTACCCTCAGAAACCAAGACCCACTTCTAGGAGAGGGGGTCTTTGAAAAGGGGGTACTATCACGGTGCCCGTGATTGCTGCATTTTCATGTCAGTTACCTGCAGGGGGCTCTCCATTGGCTGCTTCCCTTATACCCGCCTTAGACTGCCTATTTAAACTGAGCTTGGGCACCCTTTGGTTGCCCTTTCGTATTTGTCTCTATGCTGCTGTTCCTGCATGGTGCTCCAGTCCTTCCTGGGCCTTGTCGCTGTTCCTAATTGTCAGTGGTATCCATGTTCCTGCCTGCCAGTCGTCCAGTTCCTGCTTCTGTTCCTGATCCGGTTGGCGTTGCTGTTCCTGTAGTTGTTCCTGCTACCGTTTCAGATCTGGTCTACCGTCTGCAGTACTGATCCTCTTCTTCAGCGGGGTTCCTGTACCATCTACTACCGGGTGCCTGCCGTTCCCGGTGGTCAGGGAGACATTATGACTTCCTCATAGGTTACTCCAGTACGTGGGTACTGGTTCGCTCTACTGAGACTAGCTGCTATTGCACTATATGAGCCTCGGCTTATCCGGTACGCGGGTACTGGTTGGCTCCACGGTAACCGGCTGCCGTTGCACCGGAAGACTCATAGGTTACTCCAGTACGTGGGTACTGGTTCGCTCCACTGTAACTGGCTGCTAGCCACCGATATAGTTTTGGCCTCTCCAGTACGCGGGTACTGGTTCGCTCCACTGAGATTTGTTGCTATTGTACTATTTGAGCCTTGGTTTATCCGGTACGCGGGTACTGGTTGGCTCCACGGTAACCGGCTACCGTTGCACCGGAAGACTCATAGGTTACTCCAGTACATGGGTACTGGTTCGCTCCACTGTAACTGGCTGCTAGCCACCGATATAGTTTTGGCCTCTCCAGTACGCGGGTACTGGTTCGCTCCACTGAGATTTGTTGCTATTGTACTATTTGAGCCTTGGTTTATCCGGTACGCGGGTACTGGTTGGCTCCACGGTAACCAGCTGGCGTTGCACCGGAAGACTCATGGTTACTCCAGTACGCGGGTACTGGTTCGCTCCACTGAAACCGGCTGGTAAGCCACCGATATAGTTTTGGTTTCCCCAGTACGCGGATACTGTTTCGCTCCATTGTAATTGGCTGCTGCCACTGATATAGTCTTGGTCTCCCCAGTACGCAGGTACTGGTTCACTCCACTGAGACTAGCTGCTATTGCACTATATGAGCCTTGGGTTATCCGGTACGCAGGTACTGGTTGGCTCTATGTTACCGGCTGCTGTTGTACTGGAAGAGTCTTGGGTTTCTCCAGTACGCGGGTATTGGTTCGCTCCACTGAAACCGGCTGCTGTTGCACTGGTAGAATCTGGTTTCTCCATTACGCTGTACTGGTTCTCTCCACGACAACCAGTTGCTGTCGCACCGGTGGTGTTCAGTTACTCCAGTACTTGGGGGCTGGTTCGCCCCATTGAAGGAGGCTGTCCTGTCCTAACAGCCTGACATCTTGAAGGTTTCTCCCAGTACACGGGTACTAGTTTGCTCCTCGCATTACTGGTGATTATTGCGCTTCCTGATTACACGAGTGAGACTGTGGTACACTGCTCGTTATTGCTCTGTCCTTAGTGAGTGGCAGTCTATTGCTACCTGTTATCCTGTGGCCTAGTTCGTCATCTCTGGTGACTGGTCTCAACCACCTAGCCAGTCACCTCGGCCATCTTACTGCCCTCACTATCTGCGGTGGGCTGCCTTGCCCGGTATTGGTAAGGCCAGTAGAACCTGGTCGTGACTATTCTTTTAAGGGTTGCCTTACCCGGTATTGGCAAGGCCGGTAGAGCCTCTTACCAACAGTTCCAGTGACGTGGCTGCCGTGCCCGGTATATTGGCACGGCCGGTAGAGCCTCTTTCTTACATTCCAGTGCCTTGGCTGCCGTGCCCGGTATATTGGCACGGCCGGTAGAGCCTTCAGTATTCCTTGCATGAGTCTCCAGGTTGCCCTGCCCGGTATATTGGTAAGGCCGGTAGAACCTGTTACCATCTCGTGTCATCTAAGGTTGCCTTACCCGGTATTGGCAGGGCCGGTAGAGTCTGTATCCATCCAATGTATCATTATTATGTGCCTATGTAACTGCTAATAAAATATATCTTGTATTTGCTTTCAACCCAATAGGGTTCTCTTTAACTTTTCAATAAAGTTATGTTTTTACCTATTCTCTGTGTTTGAGAGTCATAACAAACCGTGACACAATAGCAGTGGATGCCCTAACAATCCCATGGAATTATAGACTTGTGTACGTTTCCCTCCATACCTATGATTCCCAGAATTCTTCACAAAATAAAGGAGGAGATGGCGACCATCATCCTCATAGCACAATTCTGGCCCAGGATGTATTGGTTTCGTCATCTCAAAGACGTGTCATAGACAAAGCCATGGTGTCTACCTCATTTTCCAGAACTCATTTCTCAAGGTCCAATTCTCCACCACGACTTACACAATCTTGATGTGACAGCATGGAACTTGAGACCCAAATTCTTATGAACAAAGGCTTCAGTTTCCCTGTGATTCAAGCCATGCTCAGTGTTCATTAACCCGTGTCATCTAGAATATATCACAGAATTTGGAGAACCTTTTTCTCCTTCTGTGCCACGAAAGATCTAGATCCTTCCATCTCTTCTAGAGTTCCTGCAATCAGGTCTAAAAAAGGGTCTAAGGGTTAACTCTCTGAAAGTCCGAATTTCATCTCTCTGTATTTTCCCAGAGAAAGAATGCTTCTCTTCCAGAGATTCAAATTTTCCTTCAAGGGGTCACCAGGATAGCTCCCCATACAGACACCCTATACCACCACTGGATTTGAATTTAGTGTCAGAGGCTATTCAGTCCTCTCCATTTGTGCCCTTATCATCAGCCTCTATCAGAGACCTAATCTTTAAGACGATCTTTATTACGGCTATTGTGTCTGCACAGTTTCTCAGAACTTAGCGCTCTTTCTTGCAGTTCTCCGTATCTAATCTTCCACCAAAATAAAGTAGTTTTAAAGGGATAGTAATACTTAAAATATAAAACAAAATATGTTATATGGTTTATCCCCCTGAGTAAAACAAGAGAACGCCCACTGCTGAAAGGTGTTTTATTCAAAGGTTATTAGAGCTCAATGTTGAATTTTCTAGGTCCAGTATCACAGTGGCCTGAAATTGTACAGTGGTGCTCTTGCTACACCATCCTATAGAGATTTATGGTCAACAGACCAACGTTGTCCAAAGGATGGTGTAGCAACAGTGCCACTGTACAATTTCAGGCCACTATGATACTGCACCTAAAAAAATCCAAGTCTGAACTCTAATAACTTTCAAATAAAACATCTTTCAGCAGTGGGAATCACTTTACTAAACCCTACAACATATTTTGTTTAACATTTTAATAATTACTATACCTTTAATAAGAGTCCCAAAGTTCCAACCTAAAGAAGTCTCTGCTTTTTCCACATAAATACTTCCTTTGTTGTGTACTAATCTTTCAAAGAAAACATTATGCACACTTTAGATGTAGTAAGATGTTTAAAACACTACATCCAATTCACTCAATCCTTTAGGACTTCAGAAACCTTGTTTGTGATCCCAGAAGGCCCTAAAAAGTGCAGAACAGCCTCTAAGACTAACATTGCTTCATGGACTAAACAGACAATCAGATAAGCTTACAGACTAAAGTCTGTTCCAGTTCCATTCAGAATCACAGCTCATTCTACTAGGTCCATTAGTACCTCTTGGGTCTTGAAGAATCAAGCAACTGTTGTTGTGCAAGGCAGCTACATGGTCATCTGTTCATACTCACTATGTTTTAAGTTATTATTCTGGCATCCCAAGATGCTAGTGTTGGCCGTAAAGCTTTGCTGCCATTGTTTATTAGTTTTATTCCCTCCCAGTTGTTTGGGGCAGCTCTGATACGTCCCTATGGTCCCTGCATCACTCATCGATGCTAGAGAAATGGGATTTTGTATGTACCGATAAATCATTTTCTCTTAGCACATTGAGGGATACAGGGCTACTTGCTGGGTGAGGATGTATGATTTTTTTTGACAAATGTATGTGTTCTGCTTTCCTTTCCTGACTCTGCTAATCAAAAACTGAAGTTAGCCTTGTAGGAGGAGGGGTTAGCAGCTGGGAAGTGGGGGGGACATTTTTTGTTTAGAGTACCCTACTTCCTGTAGGCATGCTGTTTAACACCCACGGTCCTGCATTCCTCAACAGTAGCTGAGCTAATACCAATGAGGTGCCAATTTTCTCAGAAGAGCAGTAGCTAATGAACAATTTTTGTACCTTTGAAGGCAGAACAAGGTTGGCATGGGGGGCAATTGCTACAAAGGCCGGTAATAAGTCTCTGCCAGTGGGCCACTAGCTTACTCAAATACCCTCTTGCTGTTGTAAATGGAGTAAACAGAGTTTACAGAGCTACGCTAGTAGTGTAGCTTCATTTCATTTATAAGCTCTGTGGTATCACTATGCCAGCTATAACATTAACAAAAAGGTGGCAGCCTGGAACATTGGGCTGGGAAATTGGTAGAAATAGGTTGATTGATTGTACCTGCCACCCAGGATGAAAGTTTCCAGCCCTATCCTGTTTGAAGGGGTAGAAATGTAAAGTAATGCCAATTATTTTCCTTTAGCAGTACCATGTGTACCACATCAATCTAGGGGTAGAAAGGCAAGTAACCCCTCACTTGATGCCACTGGATATCTATTTTCAGGAAATGTATGCTTTTAGGGGGGTTATTTTGATGTTATGGGGTAATTATGACTTCAGACTGTATTTTGTGCATTATGGTTATCTGTATGATATTGTCAGTACTTGTCCCAATCATTGAGATTGCTTCCTACCCACCTTGATAAATATATATATATATATTTCACATACACTCTTGTGAAAAAGAAAGTACACTCTATTTAAATTCTATGGTTTTACATATCAGAACATAATAACAATCATCTGTTCCTTAGCAGGTCTAAAAATTAGATAAATACAACAACACATGACATATTACACCATGTCATGATTTAACAAAAAAAACAAAAACAAAATGGAGAAGCCATGTGTGAAAAGCTAAGTATACCTTATGATTCAATAGCTTGTAGAAACACCTTTAGCAGCAATAACTTGAAGTAATTGTTTTCTGTATGACTATCAGTATCTCACACCGTTGTGGAGGAATTTTGGCCCACTCCTCCTTACAACGTTGGTCCAGTTCATTGAGGTTTGCGGGCATTTTTTATACACAGCTCTCTTAAGGTCCCGCCACAGCATTTCAGTTGGGTTGAGGTCTGGGCTTTGACTGGGCCATTGTAACACCTTGATTCTTTTCTTTTTTTCACCCATTCTGTTGTAGATTTGCTGGTGTGCTTAGGATCATTGTCCTGTTGCATGACCCAGTTTCGGCCAAGCTTTAACTGTCAGACAGATGGCCTCACATTTGACTCTAGAATACTTTGGTATACGGAGAAGTTCAGAGGTTTACGGGCATTTTTTATACACAGCTCTCTTAAGGTCCCGCCACAGCATTTCAGTTGGGTTGAGGTCTGGACTTTGACTGGGCCATTGTAACACCTTGATTCTTTTCTTTTTTTCACCCATTCTGTTGTAGATTTGCTGGTGTGCTTAGGATCATTGTCCTGTTGCATGACCCAGTTTCGGCCAAGCTTTAACTGTCAGACAGATGGCCTCACATTTGACTCTAGAATACTTTGGTATACAGAGGAGTTCATGGTCAACTCAATGACTGCAAGGTTCCCAGGTCCTGTGGCTGCAAAACAAGCCCAATTCATCACCCCTCCACTACTGTGTTTGACAGTTTGTATGTCTCCGTTACTCATTCAAGCAGCCTCCTCACCTATCCAATTTAATTATTTATATATAGCACAATTATCTTTGCACAATTAGTATCACTGTAACTTTATTTCTGTTTTTCACACTTTGCCTTTAAGAGCAGGCCTTAGGCCTTCTCTAGCTTAAATGCTCCCAGTCTGGTATCAGCTATTCCTTACATGACCTGTGGGGGCTGATATAAAGGTCACATTATTATAGAGTGAGCTGTTGGATCCACAGCTCCCTCATATTCTCACAATACAGATCCATTGGGGTCTTTTTGTATTAGGTAAGTCCACTATGTACATCTTTTCATTATAATGTAGGTCTCCTGTTTTTAATTGCACCACACTGGGACCCAGAAGCAATAAAAAGAGCACATTTAAAGGGTCCCTTGCTCTCCAACGCATTTATAATAACATCTCTTCAGGGAATTTTAAGTTTTATTTTAATTTTTAGATAGGGCATTACAGATGTATAGAGTAGGACTTGCCGTACAGTGAGAAACCTTGGCGAGGTGGCAAGCTTACCCGCAACTTGGCCAATTTGTGAAAACTAATATCTCACTCATTTTATTTATTTAGAAATATTATTATATATGCTAAACACAGGGCACATATTTATTCTATACATAGAGAAGTGCTGGTTTGTTGTTGTCAGTTTGTATGAGGTGTTTGTGCTTAGATGCTATGTTTGGTTTTTGCCAAACGTAGCGCTGTGCATTATGGCCAAACACCTACACTTTGGTTTTTCTGTCCAAAGGATTTTGTTCCAGAATTCTAGTGGTTTGTTCAGATGCAACTTTGCAATCCTAAGCCTTGCTGCCATGTTCTTTTTAGAGAGAAGAGGCTTTCTCCTGGAAATCCTTCCAAACAAAGCATACTTATTCAGTATTTTTCTAATTGTACCGTCATGATCTTTAACATTTAACATGCTAACTAAGGCCTTTAGAGTCTGAGATTTAACTCTTGGGTTTTTTACAATTTCTCTGAGCATTGCACAGTCTGACCTTGGGGTGAATTTGCTGGGACGTCCGCACCTAGGAAGATTGGCAACTGTCTTAAATGTTTTCCACTTTTGAGTAATCTCTCACTGTAGAATGATGGACTTTAAATTGTTTGGAAATGGCCTTATAACCCTTCCCAGATTGTTGGGCAGCAACAATTGCTTCTCTAAGGTCATTGCTGATGTCTTTTCTCCTTGGCATTGTGTTGATACACATCTGAATGCTCCAGACCAGCAAACTGCTAAAACTTCTGCTTTTATAGAGGTGGTCACACATGCTGATGATCAATTAATCAAGGGCATTTGATTAGCAGCACCTGTCTGCTATTTAGCATCTTAATTCCTATGGAAGCAGTAAGGGTGAACTTAATTTTTCAAACATGGCTTCTCCATTTTGGCTTTATTTTTTTGTTAAATGAATCATGACACAGTGTAATATGTCATGGGTTGTTGTTCATCGGAGGTTGTATTTACCTAATTTTTAGACCTGCTAAGGAACAGATGATTGTTATTATGTGCTGATATGTAAAACCATAGTGTCATGAGCTGCTGGTCAGGAAGTGGTGCTGACTACAGCAGCAAAAGTAAATAAATAAAGTGGAACCCAGAGATCAAGAAAACCAGCACACACACAATTAAAGGGAACACACTTGTATTATATATATGCATACAAGAAACATGCAATAGTAATGCACAACAAAACATTCAATGAACAGAAAAGAACAGGGCCTCTGGGCTCGGGGAACTGGGAATCTGGGCATGGGAAACTGGGCCTCTGGGCACGGGGAAAAAGGTTAGCTCAGGAACACAGGAGGGAGGCACACGAATGCAAGAGGGCAGCCAGCTCAGGAACTCAACAGGTACAGTCAGCTCAGGAACTCAAGGGGTACAGCCAGCTCAGGAACCCAAGGGGTACACGCAGCTATGTAAACTCAAGGGGTACAACTGCCGGTTCAGGAACACAGTTGGGCAACTGCCAGTTCAGGAACATAGGAGGGCAACTGCAAGTTCAGGAACACAGAAGGGAAACTGCCAGCTCAGGAACTCAAGGGTACAGCTGGCTCAAGCAACCGATTTGAAATGATCAGTATAAACTGTATAATCTAGCTCAGAGGAAGGGGGAGAGACTGAACTAAATAGGGAGGAGGTGATTGCAAGGTAGGGACAGCTGGGAACAGAATCAGGCCTCTGTAATTTGAGTGCAGAAGCCTACAACAGCACCAAGGGAAGGTAGTGGCACTGTGAGGTACTTCAACAGGCTGAGGAGAGGACAGGATCATGGCCACCAAAGAGGGTGTACTTTATTTTTCACACGACTGTATATATTTGGGTAACAATGTACTCATGAAGAATGTGGCATTTTTAATAACATTTCCTTGCTTCATCTTTTCATGTAGGAAGAAACTTTAGCCATTTTGTGATTCACCTGGTAGTGTATTTTCAGGGAATACATATACTTTTATATAGTAATTGAGTTGTTTTAGGGTAGTTTAATCATATAACAAAGCGAATGTGCATTTTTAGTTCAGAGATTGAAAACAGCCATTTGCACTCCCGTTAATTAGGGGTCTGGGCAGGCCATGTGTGTAAGTAAAAACTATACATATTTTTAACTCAGGGGGTTCAGGGCTTTTAAATATAACTGAAACTTTCATAACAATTTAAATGTTTTGATACATAGTGTATGATTAGCAAAATATATATATTTTTTATTTTGTTTGTACTTTCACATCATAGCTTGTAGAATGATGTATAATTTACTTCACATGAAGCACTATGAAAAAGCAAAATTTATTCTGAAAAAACAAACAAACAATATAAAATAATGTATATTTTTTCATATATAGCTAGAAAGTTACCTTTGGGAATCATACCTAAACAGATGTACAGGAAAATGTTGAAAAAGTTCCTCACCTCCCCAGTAGACACAATTCCCCAGACCTCTAGCAATCACAGAGTTAAAAAGCTTTAGTGTGGATTGTTTGCATGAAAGCCAAGCTCGGTATTGTTGGGTAGTTCCCAGAGCAGCAAACAAAGCTATATAGTACACACACAAGTGTTTGACCTGTACAGGTCCAAATTCTGAATATCTAAAGTGAGGTTATGCTGGAAATAAAAAAGGTTGCACGCACAAATAAAAAGGAGCAGTTCTGAGCCACACCAACTACATCTTTGAGTACAAATTAAAATTCCCATTGGGTAAAATGGTCCTTTTTACCCCTTGCTTGCTAGAGGTTAACATGCTTTGGTAATTAGCACTCATGGAAGATAGCACTCCGTTTCCGCATAAGGATATGGATAGATTATAAAGGTAAATTAAAATAACATTTATTAATATTTGCTTGTGAGGGATAAAGAATTTATAATAAAAATGTAAAATAGGGCTGAACCCTACTAACATATTATCTGGGTATTAATCTAGATTGCCTCTGTATTCTGTCTAGATAAAATACCTAATGTGGCTGAGCTAAGTTAATATATAAAACAATAGTTCTAAATGTAGCCAAATGTTAGATGCCTTTTTGCTGATTAGGCAAATTCATATGTTTGAATACATTAACCGCTTAGTGACAGCCGCGTTCGTACGCGGCTGTCACCATAACGCCCGAGGAACATTTTATTTTTTTTTTTTAAACGAGTCCGGAGTCTCCGAGCGGCGTGCAGCCGCACGGAGACGCGAACTTCCGTGACTTACCAGGTACGTCCTCTGTCACTAAGTGACAGTTTCTGCGGGACGTACCTGGTAAGTCATCTGTCGTTAAGGGGTTATAGGGATAGTAATACTTAGTTTTATCTTTATTTTGTTTTGTAGGCATTAAAAGAACATGAAGAATGATATAAGTCTTATCTCTCAAACCTTTATAGTTTGAGAGATATTCACAAGCAAAGTTTCCCCTCCTGCCCCTTTTACCTAGTGTAAGCCATCTCTTTTCAATTGTGGAATGCAGTCCATAGACCAGACAGATAACAGAAGGGGACAATCTTCTTCCTATGAGAACAATGAAAGCCCTGCCCCCCTTGACAAGTTTTTCAGGTTTTTCCCTTATCTTAATTGAAGATTGTCCCTCTCTGCAATCTACCTGGGCACCTCCCTTCTGCTCTGGCTGAGCAGTGTTACATCAGTAAAAGGGGCGGGGGGGATACTTTGTCATTGAATTACTCTTGAACTACAACTGTGACAGAATTGAAATAACACTCTCCAAAGTCCAAATACTATAATGATTAATTAGAGCAGCTTTTATTATGAAACATTACTATCCCTTTAAAGCAGAGCTATCACCCAATGTAAAGTCCACCCCCAATAATTAGGCATAGGGCGATTATCTTCTTAACAGTGCTATTATCAGGAGAAAGTACCACGATCTGAAGCAATCCTTTTTTTTATGAGACTGACGGCCAGGCCTCTTGCTTTAGAGACGTCTGCTCGCCTGCTTTTTATATAGGGCGATAGTTCCACTTTAAAGGGATAGTAATACTTAAAATGCAAAACAAATATGTTGTAGGGTTTATCCCCTTGAGTAAAACAAGAGTACTCCCAATGTTGAAAGGTGTTTCATTCAAAAGTTATTAATTTTCAAAGTTGAATTTTTTAGGTGCAATATTACAGTGGTCTGAAATTGCACAGTGGCGCTGTTGCTACATGACCCTATAGACAGCTCTGGTCCCGGGACCATAAATCTCCATAGGATGGTGTAGCAACAGCGCTACTATACAATTTCAGGCCACTGTGATATTGCACCTAAAAAATTCAACTTTGAAAATTAATAACTTTTGAATGAAACACCTTACAGCAGTGGGAGTACTCTTGTTTTACTCAGGGGGATAAACCCTACAACATATTTTTTTTACATTTTAAGTATTACTATCCCTTTAACGTTAGCTTTTAAAACTCAGCATTTCCCTCTGAATTGCCTTTTGTTTTTTGGGGGTTTTTTTTGGGGGGGGTGTAATTTAAAGGCCATTCTAGTTAGCAATCAAAAGTCCTTTTAGAACTGGCAATACCAATGTAAATAATTCTTTTTAGGACTGGCATTGCAGTAATTTCATTACTAGCAATCTGATTACATTTCAAACCTTTGTTTTTCTCATGGTAACAAGAAAACAATTTTAAAAGGACCTCCCATCCCCAGTGTTTTGCCCCATCCTCCTAGGACCAGGATGTCTTTTTTTCCCAATTTGCTCTGCTTGCATTTTTTTTTATTTTCTACAGGACCCACTCTGGGTTCCTATGGGTAACCCATGGTGAGTCATATGACAGGAAATACCTTGGAGTGGCATGGTTCCCTTAGCAATCCCCATTGTTTTTGTATTGTAAGTACAACCCCCTGCCAACATGTGGTGCTGTACTTAGGGAATTCCTGTTGCTTGTTTGCTATTTTGATTAATTGGGCTTATAATCATCTTTTAATTTTAGATATCTGGGCCTTCTGATGATATGGGTACAATGGGAGACAATCCCAAGGTCCTTAGGTAGGCTATGTAATGTTCCTTTGGGTGAAAAAACGCGCTAAGAGACTGTACCATACTAACCATGTCTCAGGAGATGTCAAATATGTTTTCTTGGTTATTTAAGACCTAGTGATCATGCTTCTCCCAGACCTTCAACCTCTGCCCTTCCTCATATTCCTAAGTTTGTTTCTCATTCTAGCTCTGAGGAGTCTTCACAAGAGGCTATAGAGAGGACTCTCATTTACAAATAGTATGTAGAATATAAAAATAGTGTTTCTTATGCATGAAATACCAGCAGCCAACATTTAACTAGGGGGGCATTTTCTTGTATAATTTCTTTGCCAAGAAATTAAAAGACTTATTTTATTTTGACCCCAAAGAAAGTATATTGGGATAAAGCACCCAAAGTTTATGTTCATATCTCAAGACTCATGGATGAAAAAGTTGAGACAGCCTTACATACATTTTATGAAGCAGGAGCTATATCTTTTAGTGGTCACTACTTTGTATCCAGATCCATGTGACTATGGCTGTTTAAATATCTAAAGATTATATTTTAAAACTATTCTCCATGCAAAGACTGGCCTCCAAATTTATATGTGATGCCTCAATCAAAAATATCACAATGGCAGCTAGAACTATGGCCCTGTCTATGGCAGCACATAAAACATTAGGGCTCAAACATTAGACAGCCAATTTTTAAAGCTAAATTTTGTGCCTTATGCTCTTTACTGCTTAGATTCTCTTTTGAGCATTTTATCAGAGGAGAAGTATGATCCAAAAGACAGATGTTACAGCTCTCAGAACATTTTTTTTGCTCCCTATCAGGGGTAGCCAACCCTGGTCCTCCAGCTACCAACAGTGCTTGTTTTCAGAATATCCCAGCTAGAACACATGTGGACTATTAGGGATTCAGTCACTTTAATTGGTCCACCTGTGCTCATTCAGAGATAGCTAGAAAACATGCATTGTTGGATGCTCTTGAGGACCAGGGTTAGCTACCCCTGCTATAATAAGTGCTTCAGGGGCTGAAGAACTATAAACTATTTTACTAAAGGAATCAAGCCCTTAAGATCTAACCCACAAGAGGGACATTGTAAGTCCAATTTCTGTTGCCAGGACAGTATCAGTAGGAGAACAATCCAACAAGAAGAATGACCCCTCAAACAGGAGATATTCAATTCTTTAAAAAAATAAATGGAGACTTCATGATATGTGATGACCACCAGGGAGACTATCAAGCCTTCAAATTCCTTCTTCCAGGTGCCACAGAAACACCCAGAGGCAGTGGGTGAACATCTCCAACCATGGTCATTCCAGCTAGCCTACATCTTCCTTCCTTTCTTCCTCTAGTGCTGGAAAACATTCATCAGGGGAAAGCAACAGTCATTCTAATCAGCCCTTTTTGGGTGAGGCAAAGAAGAAACCAGTCATGCATCGCCAGGAAAATTACCTTCTATATCAAAGGCCCAAGTTGAATGTAGTGGCATGGTTCGTGAAAGAAGAATCCTGTGTAATTAGAGCCTATCTGCCTGATTTACTAATCTCCTTCTGATAGCTAGAAAGATGAGTACTTTTAAAATTTATAGCAGAACTTGAGAAAGTTTTCTTTTTAATGCTAAAGTAACATCTACTACCTTGTCCAATTCCTTGCCTACTGGCATTTCCTTCAATGTGTTGCACTCCCCTGTGGCACTATAGTTTATTGTTGTTGGGCTCCAATGCAATGCAACTGTGTTAGAGATATGGCATTCAAGGGGTTAAATATCCCATGAGACCTTTGTAGCACTCAAGGGGTTGAAATCCCCATTTCAATCAACAGGAATTTGGGCAATTTTAATTTGAGGATTAGTTTGCTAGAAAACGTCTCTTTTCTTTTATGCATGAGGCCCATAGTGCAATAGCTGTGCCGACCACATGGACTTCCTGTTGCTGAAGTGTTTTGGGTAAAAGATGGTCTTGTGGATTCTCAATGTGCCGCTTTTCTATTGGTTGCAGGGTGGATATGTCAAATTGTGACTTACTACAAGCTGTTGGACTATAGCTTCAGTTATCCTCAACTGTCAAGCTGGGAATAATAGATCTCTCCCTTCCTCCACACCTTTCCCACTAGCTCCTCTCAAGCTTCCTTTTCTACTCTGATTTCCACTTACTCTATATTCATTCAAACTGTTGCTCGACCTCTCATTGACTCTCTCTGCTTATGACGAAATGATGGCTACTTTCCATTGTGGGGAGTTGATCCCACTCCACATGATCCTTCTACATTGTCTCTGCTTACTAATTAGGATAAAGATGCTTGCTTTGTCTTTCTCCTGTGACACTTTATGCTTACGCTGTGTGATATCAATGGATATTGAAGCAAGTTGACTCTCTTTTTAGCAACACATTCTATAGCCTATTTGTATCTACTGTAGGGCAAAGCCTTGACTCAATGAAATAGTGATACTTTGTTCTTATTTTGGTTTGTTCTTCATTTTCCCCTCTTTTTTGATGTTCTACTTTTAAATATTGTATATATGATTGAAATGATTTCTATATAGGTGTCTAATATATCTGTATGTACGTTATTCCAATAAAGCAATTTTGACCATAAAAAAATTGTCCATTTAACAACCTATGTCAGTACACCAGCATTAAATAGCCTCTGACAGGTGCTACACCAACCTGAATGGACAGCTTCCTGACTTCCAGGAGGCAGTTGTGAGCAGAAGTCATTGAGATCTAGTTGTTAAGAAAATCATCTTCAGCTAGACAGATGAGGCAGAAAAGAGAGGGGGATGGCACAGTAAAGTAGCTGGTAAAGTCTATGTAAAGATGATTGGGAGGTAGACCACCCATAATTTCAAATGGCATTGTATTTAATTGATATGTATAACAGAACATGGAGTTGAATGGTTAACCCCTTGAGGGCCGGAAGGGGTGTGTACACTCTTTAATGAAGATTATGTAAAAATAAACTGAACTGATGTATGGCCTATGTCTATATGCATGTAGTTTCAGCAGTGGTCTCAAAATATGTTTGTGGTAGGTGGTTAGAAAACTGGCATAAAGAGAGAAGCATTCTGGGGTCTGGAAAGTACAACATTTGATGAGATCAGCAGTCCTAAGAAATGGAACAAGAACCAATCTTTGAAGCTCTTAATACCACAGATAGATGAAGGAAACCAATGAACATCTACAGTCCTACCAGTCCACTTTGGAGTGACAATGGGGGTTATTCACTAAGGTGAGACAAAAAGGGATAAAGTGGAAATGACTTCTCCAGTGATATTGCTTCTCCATTTCCCATGTTATTCTATGGAGCCTATGCACTAAGATCTCCAGAACATAAAAAATGTTAGTGTATTGGCTCCATACAGTAACATAGGAATTGGAGAAGTGATATCACTGGAGAAGTCATCTCCACTTTATCACACCTTAGTGAATAACACCCATTTTATCTTGCTAAAGATTTTTCACTTCTTCATTATGTCTTTGCTGCCATTTCAATAGGAACTTCTGGCAAAAATTTTTCTCAAAGACATGTAGAAAAAACACAAAAAGAGAGGCGCGTACGCTGTGGATATATTAAACACCACCCGTTCTAACACCTTCTAGTGTGCAATATAGCATTACTATATAAAATGTGAGTATGCACCTTTATTTTTGTGTTTTAGTCTAAGAAATGGAACAACTGTCTTGCAGGAAGAAAACTGTCCTGGAGAGCTACAGCCACTCTTGATGTGTCATGTCCGTGTCTGTTTATCTTTGGTGTCTCCACCCCTGAACCTTCTGATTGGTTGGTTGGTTCACTTTTAACTACCTGGCATCCATTCAGGTAGATGCATGTTCAAGCTATTTCTGGTTTGCTGCTTGTTCCTGAAGTTGTTCCAGCATCTTGACCTTGGCCAGTCTCCGTTCTCGCTTGTCTTGCCCTTCTGTCATGATTCCGACTCTCCGGTACCCGACCTCGGCTTTGTTACTATTATCCTGCTTATAAGAATCTCCAGTACTCAACCTGTGCTTTGAGTACCTCCTAGGCAGTAAAAGGAACTAGCAAAACTGGCAACAATACATTTACCAACCATGTGCAAGGAAGGGTTGGCGTGGAAGGACACAGAGGAAATACAAATATTGGTGAGTAAATTTCCCCTTTCCTCTGTGTCTGATCCATGGCATACTGTAGAAGCAGTACCCCAGGCAACTCAGGGAGCATAGCAGAATGAACTAGACAGGAATGGCTGCCTCCAGCACCTTCCTGCCAAATTTGGCGACAGCGGAAGCCTGAAGGTCAAGTTTATAGTGCCTGATAAATGTCGAGACCAATGACCATGTGGCGGCCTTGCAGATCTCCTCAGGAGAAGCTGCAGCCTTCTGTGCCCATTAAGTAGATATACCCCTGGATGAATGGGTTTTGATACTTTGAAGGGGTTCCAGCTCCACTGAACTGTAGGCTAGGTGAATGCAATCCCTGATCCACAGTGAAATTGAAGACTTAGAAGCAGCAAAACCTTTGAATTTCCCAAAATGATGCACAAAAAGGGTGTCCGTCTTTCAGATAATTTGCGTCCTCTTAAGATAGGTCTGGAGACATTGTACCAGGTCTAAATTATGAAGTTGTTTTTCTAAATCCAAAGTAGGATTGGGACAGAACGAGGGAAGAACTATCTCCTGGTTAAGGTGAAACTGGGATACAACCTTCGAGCGGAAGGTAGGTTTTGGACGCAAGACTACCTTGTCTTGGTGAAAGATAAGGTACGGAGGAACAGATAACAGGACCTGAAGTTCACCAGTTCTTCGAGCTGAAGTCACTGCAGTTAGCAACACTGTCTTCATGGTAAGGTGCTTCATGGAGGTAGTGTCCAGAGGCTCAAAGAAAGGATAGGAAGAGAGCTGTTGAAGGACTAGATTGGAGGTACCATGGTGGAATAGTCTCCCTAATGTTCAGTTTAATTTTCTAGATAGCCTGCATTTACTTTTTTTATAAGGAAATTTTCTGCAAATGGAGTAGGCAAAATTGCCGAAGTTGCTGAAAGCTGAACCTTCAGTGAAGCAGGTTTCAAACCTTTTTCAAATCCGGACTGTAAAAAGTCTAGTACTCTCGGGGGTGATATAGAGCGTCTATCCAACCCCTGGGAGGTGCACCACTTATGAAAGATAGACCAAACTCGGTAATATATCTTTGTTGATGAAGGTCGTCTTCCTTGTAGAATAGTATTTATGACCTGAGCTGATAAACCCTGGAGACGCAGAAATTCCCGTTCAGCCTCCAGGTCTTGAGCTGAAAAAACGCTGGGTTGGGATAGAGTATTGGCCCCTGAGACAACAAGTTTAGGATGTCCGGAAGAGGAAGTTGGATTGATAACTTTAGTAGCTCCGAATACCACATTTTTCATGGCCAATCCGGGGCTATGAGAATGATGTTTACTTTGTCTCTTCTTATTTTTCGTAGGACCTGTCAGAAGAGGAATTGGAGGGAATATGTAAGCCATTTGAAATGACCATGGTATTCTTAGAGCATCCTGACCTCATGCCTGTGTCTCGAACCATCTTGAGAGGTACCTCTGGCATTCCCGGTTTTGGGCTGTGGCCATGAGGTCTATGGATGGAGACCCTAGAAACGACACAATGGATCTGAAGACCTCCTTGTTTAGGCACCTTTCCCCTGGATCCAATTTTCTTCGACTGAGGAAGTCTGCTTGGACATTGAGCAGCCCTGACAGGTACGATGCAGTTAATGCCATTAGATATTTCTCCACCCATAGCAGAATCCGGACTGCCAGCCTGTTGAGTTGACCGCTTCTCGTACCTACTTGGTTTAGAAGATACTGTACTTCTGCTACATTGTCTGAGTGGACTAGGACCGCTTGGCCTAAGAGTCTTGACTGGAAGCATCGTAGAGACTTCCATACTGCCAGGAGCTCCAGGACATTTATGTGAAGACTGTTCTCTTGTGAGGACCATGTGCTCTGTACTGTGTTCCCATTCCAGATCCCTCCCCACCCCAATCTGCTGGCATCTGTCGTCAGGATTTGCCATGTTGGGTCGATGAAGGGGCGGCCCCTCGACAGATTCTTGCATTGAATCCTCCAGGAGATCTCCTTTTTTGTGGAGAGAGAAACTGGAATCCTCTGAGCGAGGGTGGATGGATTTTGTCAATAAAAGTGAAGGAAATTTTCCTGTGTTGACCTGGCATGTGTCCTGGCCCATGGAATGATCTGCTGAGCCAATAAGAGATGATCCAGGAGCCTGAAGAAGGTTTTTGCCGTGTGTACTGGTCGCTGAAGAAATGACTTCACTTGATCTCGTATTCATCCCTGACATTCCCAAGACATGGTCGCTATATTGAGTTTGGTATTAAAGTTTACTCCCAAGAACAGAAGATCCTGAGATGGATGAAGAACACTTTTTTCTTTGTTTATGATCCATCCCAGAGTCCCCAATGGGTGAAGGCAGATGTCCGTGCTTCTTTTTGCGTTTGTCTTGATGACTCTATTATGAGGATATCATCTAGATAAGGTACTAAGCATATCTGATGCTTTCTTCTTAATTCTGCCATGGCTACAGCCAAGATCTTTGTGAACACACAGTCCAAATGGTAGGACTCGGAACTAGTGGTGAGAGTTGAAGATCTGAATTCTCAGGTACTGCCTGTGTGCTTGTCTGATCAGGATGTGATAATAGGCCTCCCTTAAATCTATGCGGGAGAGAAAGGACTCTGATTGAATCAGTTTGAAGGCTAAGATTGCTGATTCCATCTTGAAATGTCTTATCCTGAGGAACTGATTGAGCTCCTTTAGGTCCAAAATCAGTCTCAATTCGCCATTCGGTTTTGAGACTGAAAAAAGTGATGAATAAAATCCCCTGAATCTTTGATTTGTCGGGACTTCTTAGATTACCTTGTTCCTCAGGAGTTCTTGTATGGCTAGTTTCATCTGTGGCATCCTGATCTTGTTCCTGAATAGAGACACATGGAATAGAGGATGTGGAGGGGTAATTTCGAAACTCCAAGACATACCCTTCCTTCACTGTATCCATCATCCATTTGTCTGGGTAGATCTTGTCCCAGGATAGATGGAAGTATTCCAGTCTGCTCCCAACTGAAAGTGAAGGAAGGGGGCCTGTGACTTCATTGGCTGAACTGTGTCTTGCACTGGAAATCCTTGCGGTTTCCAAATCTGGATGTCGGAGCTCCACCTCGTTTTCTTTGATCATAACCTCGTCTGGGTCTATATCTCTTAGCTTCACGAAATGACTGACATCTGGCTTAACCGCTTCTGGGTGGGGAACTTCTTCTGGACCTTCGCTCCTGGGGCAAGAAGGGGCTTTTTCCAGCAGATGTCTTCTTGATGATCTCTTCCAGTTGATCCCAGAAGAGCTTTGCTCCAGTGAAAGGTAATGAGACTAATCGGTTCTTTGATGCTGCACCTGCCTCCCATGATTTTATCCAGAGAGCCCTATGTGCTGTTATCGACAAAGAAGAAAATTTTGCCAGGAGTCTGATATTGTCTAACGATGCGTCGCACAAATAGTTTACAGAGTCTTTTATCATGCTTAATTCTTTTCAGCAGTGGCTGTCTTTAAATTTTGGCCAGTGGTAGCAAATTGTCTCTTGAGTGCGTTGTCTGCTCTTTTTTCCATAGCGTCCCTTAAGGTCGTACCATCTTCCAGTAGAAGAGTTGTTCTCCTGGATGTCTGTGAGATTGCTGCATCAACCTTTGGAGGGGTGATCCAACCACTGGTGTCCTCCTCAGAAAAGGCATACATTCGTTGAAAACTGTCACTGAGTGACTTAGGAATAACAACACTGACAAGTACAGATATGGTAAAACAATGATCTTTATGAAGAATAGCACAATAATAAAAAAATAGCACTACCCCAACCTTCACAGGGCCAGATATGAGGACAGTGACTGGACACTTCCTCAACCTTCACAGGGCAGGGTAGGACAAGGACAGGATCACCTGACTGGAGGCAGCTAGAGAACCTATCACGGTGCCCGTGATTCTAGCGTCTGGACGACATTGCTACTTCCGGGTTTACCATTGTACGATTCTTATTGACTATTGGGCTCTGGCTCCTCCCAGGGTTTGCCTTTTTAAACTATCTCCTGTCATCCTTTCAGAGCCCTTTCATACTGTCACGGTTTTGTAAGAACACTCAGACAGTTAGGTAAGGTTAAAAGCTTTATTGAAAATAAATAGAAAACAATCACCCTACTCAGGTCCAGATGAGATCCATACCTTAGTACTTACCAAATCTGACGCAGGTCAGGATGGACGGAAAAATCACAGTTGGTAATAAACAATAGGACTCTGTTGGCTTGATCCGTGGACAGGTACAGGAACAAGAAGAACCACAACAGTCCCACACCGCAGCAAGGTGGGATATGGCGATGGGTAACTGCAGGGCAACTCCCTAGGAGGCTAGGGATAGCGGAGGCAACACAGATAGGACACTGGCAGTGACCAAATCCCTAGAACACTAGGGTTAGCGGAGGCAGCAAAGACAGGACACTGGTAGTGAACAATCCCTAGAACGCTAGGGTACTGTCACGGTTTTATAAGAACACTCAGACAGTTAGGTAAGGTTAAAAGCTTTATTGAAAATAAATAGAAAACAATCACCCTACTCAGGTCCAGATGAGATCCGTACCTTAGTACTTAGTACCAAATCTGACGCAGGACTCTGTTGGTTTGATCCGTGGACAGGTACAGGAACAAGAAGAACCACAACAGTCCCACACCGCAGCAAGGTGAGATATGGCGATGGGTAATTGCAGGGCAGTTACCTAGGAGGCTAGGGATAGTGAAGGCAACACAGACAGGACACTGGCAGTGACCAAATCCCTAGAACGCTAGGGTTAGCGGAGGCAGCACAGGCAGGACACTGGCAGTGACCAATCCCTAGAACGCTAGGGTTAGCGGAGGCAGCACAGACAGGACACTGGCAGTGACCAATCCTTAGAACGCTAGGGTTAGCCGAGGCAGCACAGACAGGACACTGGCAGTGACCAATCCATAGAACGCTAGAAATTTCGCATGGAATCTGCATAGCAGAGCAGGAGTGTGAATATCAGACTGATTTACTCAGGAAAGCTCTTCAGGGCCATAGCCCTTCCAATGTACAAGATAATGAATGCGCACATGGACTCTACAGGAGTCCAGAATGCTTTGTATTTCATACTCCTCGTGATCTGCCACTCTCAGGGGGGCAGGATGGACTGGAGCTGAGGTATACCAGTTGCTGACCAAGGGCTTTAACAGGGAAACATAGAATACATTGTCAATGCGCATACCTACAGGAAAGTCCAAGGCATAAGTAACAGGGTTCACTCTACGAAGTACCCGGTATGGACCTACAAAACGTGGAGCCAGCTTATCTCCTCCTGCGGTCTGCATACCTCTGATAGCGCTCTGAGGACCTTTGCAGGGTATTCTGAATCTGTGCCCACGTGGAGTGGAGCTGCCTAAAATGCTCATCCAGAGCCAGAATGTCTTGCGCCTGAAAGGAGTCCGGGAGCAGCGATGGTTGGAACCCATAGTTGATCAGGAAGGGAGAACTCCTGGACGAGGAGTTTATGGCACAATTCCTGGCAAACTCAGTCCACGGCAACAGGTCAGCCCAGTTCTCATGATGGTCAGAGATAAAACAGTGCAAGAATTGTTCCAACCCCTGGTTGGATCTTTCAGCAGCACCATTTGTCTGGGTGTGGTAGGCCGAGGAAAATTACAGTTTGATGCCCATTTGGTCACAGAAGGCCCTCCAGAACCTAGACACGAACTGACTCCCACGGTCAGAGAGCAAACACCACAGCCAATTCTTTGGAGGAAAGTAGTCCCTGGAGAGGGACGAAATGATTTTGGAGAAATGGTCCACTATCATTAGTATGACTATACATCCCTTGGACACTGGCAGCTCCACCATAAAATCTATGGATATGTGTGACCATGGGCGCTCACCATTCGGAACTGTCTGGAGCAACCCCAGAGGAAGGTGTCTTGGGGTCTTAGCACAAGCACAAACGGAACAGGCTTCCACAAAAGTTGTACAATCCGCTCTTAGACTGGGCCACCAAAAGAACTGAGATACAGACCAGATCAGTTGGTCACGACCAATGTGTCCAGCTGCCCCTGAGAAGTGGTAAGTCTCCGGCAGTTTAGTATGGAGAGGCTTGACTACGAAACATTTGCCACTAGGTTTTTCTGCTGGAGCACCACCCTGGGATGCCAAGATCGCCTCACCTAATGGAGATGTGATACTAGTGCATATGGTAGGCAATGTGCGATTCTGGAGAATAACAGGCACAGGGGCACTCTCAGTCTCATGGTCTGTCCCAAATTGCCTAGACAGAGCATCAGCTCGAACATTCTTGGACCCTGTAAGATATGAGAACACGAAATGAAATCTGGACAGGAACAGTGCCCATCTGGCCTGCAGTGGCGACAGTCTCTTAGCCTCAGACAAGTATGTCAAATTCTTATGATCTGTCAAGATCAGGATTGGAGCATTCATCCCCTCGAGGAGGTGACGCCATTCACGGAGAGAGAGAGAATAATGGACAACAACTCCCGATCGCCTATGTCATATATACTCTGGGCCTTAGTCATCTTTTTAGAAAATAACCCACATGGCATGAGGGTCTTACCAGGCTCGGGTCTTTTGGACAACCCTGCCCCCACTCCTGTCTTTGATGCATCCACCTCCAGGGTAAAGGGCAAGGCAGGGTTAGGATGCGACAAGACTGGAGCCACAGCAATGCAGACTTCAAAGCTTCAAAAGCCTCAATGGCCTCAGGGGACAAAGCTGAGGGATTAGCCCCTTTATGAGTCAAATCAGTCAAGGGTTTGACTACCATAGAAAAATTCTGTATGAAATTTCTATAATAGTTTGCGAATCCTAAAAATCTCTGTATGGCCTTCTGGCCCACCGGACGTAGCCATTGCATTACTGCCGAGAGTTTCTCTTGATCCATAGCAATGCAGTCAGCAGAGATTACATACCCCAGAAATGGCACTCAATCTTTATGGAATTCGCATTTTTCAAGTTTACAATATAGTTTGTTTTCTCTCAGTTTTTGCAACACAGCAGCAACACCTTTCCGATGTGTTTCAAGGTCAAGAGAGTGTATCAGGATATCATCCAAGGAAACTACTATGCAGGACTGTAGCAGATCTCTTAGAACATTGTTTATAAACTCTTGGAATACTGCTGGCGCATTGCACAGCCCAAAGGGCATGACCAAATACTCATAATGGCCACTACGAGTATTGAAAGCAGATGTCCACTCATCGCCTTCTTTGATACGGATTAGGTTATAGGCTGCCCGTTAATCGAGCTTCGTGAAGACTGAGGAACCATTCAAGCAGTCAAACAACTCGGTTATCAATGGAATGGGATACGCATTTTTTACCATCAGCTTATGCAGACCTCTATAGTCAATACATGGTCTAAGCTCCCCCTCTTTCTTCTTTACAAAGAAAAATCCTGCCCCAACGGGCGAGAAAGACTTCCAGATAATTCCTCTAGCCAAGGCATCAGAAATATACTGATTCATAGCTCGGTTCTCCTCCACCGACAAAGGGTAGGTGCGACCCTTAGGAGGTATCATGCCAGGAATCAAATCAATAAGACAGTCGTATGCCCTATGCTCTGGCAAAGTGCTAGCCTCCCCCTTACTGAATACCTCACTGAAAGACTGGTACTCTGAGGGTATAGAGGGGGAGGTACACAAAATCTTAGTGGGCTGCTGTAGACAAGACTTCTGACAGTAATCGGACCAAGATATAATGTCAGAGGTTCTCCAGTCCATTCTGGGATTGTGTGTCTGAAGCCAAGGAAACCCCAGAATGACTGTGTAATGTGGAGACTGAATGACTTCAAATTGTAGGGTCTCCATGTGGAGAGCTCCTACTCTGAGAGACAGCGGATAAGTCTCATGAGTATCATGTGATGGTACTAGCGGTCTACCATCGATCTCCTCCACAGTCAATGGAGAAACTCGAGGCACCAAGGGAATATTATGCTGTTTAGCGAATTCACCATCAATAAAGTAGCCTGCAGCTCCTGAATCAATGAGGGCTGGAGTCGCAACAGAGGAAGCTGCCCAAGAGACTGCCACCTGTAGGATGGGCTTATTCTGTTCTGGGGACTGATTTATGCCACCTAGGGTCTGTACCCTCAAGGATCCTAGGTGTGTGCATTTCCTGGAAGTACCAGGAAGGCCCGTAACATATGTCCAGCCTTACCGCAGTACCGGCATAGACCTTCTTTATGACGGAAGGACAGCTCTTCCCTGGACAAGCGTGTGAAACCGACTTGCATAGGCTCAGCCCTACTGACCTCAGTATTAGTTGGCTTGGGAGGTGAGGGAGGCATGGGTGGGAACTCCCAGTTAGTCACCGGTTGAGACTCAAGCCTTGGCTTGTGGTTCTTAAATGAGGATCTCTCTTGAATGCGGGTACCAATCAGTATAGCAAAGGAGATAAACAGATCTAGATCCTCTGGCAGCTAAGGGGCTGCCGTCTCATCTTTAATGGTATCACTAAGCCCTTGGGAGAGGGCCGCCACAGGAGCCTCGTTGTTCCGGCCTACTTCTACCACTAGTGTACGAAATTCAATAGCATATTCTGCTACTGTATGGGCGCCCTGGCGAATGGTCATTAATTTTTTTGCGGCAGAGGTTGCTCGGCCTGGAACGTCAAATACTTTATGGAAGGCATCCACAAATTCAGTAAAGTTAGATGTTATGGGTTTACCTGTTTCCCATAATGGGTTGGCCCATGCCAAAGCTCTACCGGTCAACAAGAAAATCATAAAGCCCACTTTGCTTCTTTCACTCTGGAAAGCATTAGGCACTAGTTCCAAAAAATTTCCGAGCTGATTTATAAATCCACGGCACAATGTGGGTTCCCCATCATATGAGTGGTTACTACCGATGCCAAAACAGAGGAGGCCACTGGTAGTTGCGCAGGTTTATCGAGACCGCTGTACGGTTAAGGAGAGTCTGCATCGCCAAAGACAACTGGTCAATACGCTGTTCCTGAATATCCATTCTGGAAAGGATATTAGGCAACTGTTGGCTATCAGCATCTGTACTTTCAGAGTTCATGGCCCTTTTGTACTGTCACGGAGTGACTTAGGAATAACAACACTGACAAGTACAGATATGGTAAAACAATTATCTTTATTAAGAACAGCACAATAATAAAATAAATAACACTTCCCCAACCGCTACAGGGCCAGATATGAGGACAGTGACTGAACACTTCCCCAAACTTCACAGGGCAGGTTAGGACAAGGACAGGATCACCTGACTGGAGGCAGATAGAGTACTACTCTGACTGCTGGTAAGCTCTAGTAGCAAGGTTGGTAGTATCTACTAGTACAGGAGCAGCTGTAAAGCCCATGGAAAAAGAGGGAATTTCCCCTAGAACGCTAGGGTTTCTAGACAGGCAACAGAGGCAGACTCTCCCTAGAACGCTAGGGTGACTGGACAGGCAACAGAGGCTGAATCTCCCTAGAATGCTAGGGTGACTGGACAGGCAACAGACGCAGACTCTCCCTAGAACGCTAGGGTGACTGGAAAGGCAACAGAGGCAGACTTTCCCTAGAACGCTAGGGTGACTGGACAGGCAACAAAGGCTGAATCTCCCTAGTACGCTAAGGTAACAAATGGCACAGTACAGGATGGTAGGCAACGGGAAGGCCAGTATCATGGACTGACGCAACTATACACCGCTAGTAAGGAGGAATCACCAAGGTACCGAGAGTGCTAGAGGAGATAGCAGGACAATGGTAAGACTATCAGCCGTAGCTGGAAGGCAATCAGTCCAGCCAGGAGTAGAATGGAGCACGTATTCAGCCAGAGCCAGGAGTCAAACCGGAACAGGTAGTCAGCCAGAGCCAGGAGTCATATCGGAGCGGGTAGTCAGCCAGAGCCATGAGTCAAACTGGAACGGGTAGTCAGCCAGAGCCAGGAGTCACACCGGAATGGAGAGAAGTCAGGGATCAAGCGGAGATGAAGTCAGAGGAAACCCTACTATAATATATGTTACAGAATTGAATGCATATTGATAGGGGTGTTCAGAATGGCTTCCTGGATGTCAAGATTGGTGAATTTCTGAAACATAATAACCCCCTAGTTCCAGTACTGTATTGTCTTCCCAAAACTCATAAGACATTGGTTGATCTGCCAGGCACCGACTGTGTCTGTAAAGGGGTCTCTTACATATACTGCAGTACAATATATAGATTTCTTGTTGCAACTTCATACTCAGAAGTCACCTACTTTCATTAAAGATAAAACTGATTTTCTAAACAAACTGTCCTCTGTGAATGTAACTACATCAACTTGTTTATTAGTAAATCAACTTTATCCTCACTAGAATTTATTTCAAATTTGAGGAGGATTTATATATTCAGATAGCCGGAATTGCTATGGGGTCACCCATGGCACCAGCATATGCATTTATGTGGGATTACTAACGGGCACATATTGTACAATCTTGCTGTTGGCAATATACACACTTTTATGTTAGATTCAATGAGGATTTATTCTTTGTTTGGACAGGCAATATCGGAACCTTAGAATAATTTTTTCAACAACTGGACACTCCAATTAGGGTGACTATGAATTAGAGTGATAATGAAATCAGTTATTAGGATGTGATGGTTTGCAGGGTTGCTAACAGTTTTCAAACATTGCTTTATGTGAAAGCAATGGTAAGAAACACTCTGTTGCATACAAGGGGAATGCCTGTCTCACAATTGATGAGGGTTAAAAGGACAGAGTCCAACCAGAAAAGCACAGGAATCCTTGAATAAGATGGACAAAAAAATCCATTGAAAGAGGAAACAGAAATGTTGACATTGTTCACAACTTGAATGTTATTAGCAATGTGAATAGACAAACTGTTAGGGACCAGGAACTAGACAGACACAAAATAATATAAAATGCAAAACACCTTTATTAAAGTAACAAAAAACAAACAAAGCTGAATGGTGATCAGGAGCATAAATCAAAAGACAAGCTGGGGTCAGGAACCAAGGCGGGTACTCAGCAAAGCTAGAGTCAGGAACACAGGAGTCAGCGATGTCAGGAACAAGCCAGGAGTCAGGAGCCAAAAGGCTCATCAGAGGAAGCCAGATCATACACAGAGCCAAGCTGTTTTAAATATCCTGAGAGGGTTGGCAGATAACAGGCAGGTGAGTAATCACAGAGAGGTCAGCTGAATGAGCCTGACCCAGGAAAGGGAAGGCAGCCACAAAGGATAGCAGAGCTCTAGATTAGCTCAGACAGCAGAATGAAGCAGCAGAGTTAGAGCAGCTCAGCCAAACATTGAAAGTACCTCTCCCCATGGAGCAGGACCAGGGTTATGGGGAAAGCGTGCATGAAAAGCATGGAGGAGGGCGGGGGCATGCACATCCGTGGCTGGAACCCATGAGCGCTCTTCTGGACCGTACCTTTTCCAATGAACCAAATATTGAAACCTCCCTCGGAATAATCAAGTGTAGACTATAGAGCAGACCTTGAACTCCTCATGGCCATCAACGGGCACCGAATGGCGTCGAGGAGTGACTGTAGTAAAACGATCACATACCAGGGGTTTCAGCAGCGAGACATGGAACACATTGTGTATCCGCATATTGGAAGGGAGATCTAGGGCACAGGCCACAGGGTTCACACGTCAGAGGTGTCATGTTCCTCCGGGTTTTCCCGCTTTCCTTTTCCGTATATTCTGGTTTTCTTACCTTGTTTCATTTCTCCTCGTTTGAGGCACGCCCTGGTTCATGACCTATATCAAGCACTGACGCCTTCATGTCAGTGCGTGATAAAAGCGTTCTGTACTCTGTACTTTGGTGATCTTGTTCCAGTGTTTCCTGTGTTCGACCTGGCTTTCCACGACTCTTCTATTGTCTTTTGATTCTGGAGTCCATTCCTGTGTTATTCGACCCCGGCCTGTCCTCGACTCTTCTCCAGTTTTCCTGATTCTGTACCTTGTTTCCTCGACTGGCTTTGGACTCTGGCTTGCCCGACTACTCTTCTTGTCTCTCTCTCAGGTTTTGTTGCCGCCCGTGTATTACTGACTCTGGTTTGTCGACTTTTCTTATTCAAAGCCTTTGGTGCCAAGTGTTGAGTCCCTGGAGCGGTCGACATTGTGTCGAGTAGTCTGTGGTGTCGTCGACTTCCGGTCGTGGACATCTATCCGACTCCCAGTCGTACTCCTTCCTTTTGACTCGACTCCCAGTCGAAACCCTTCCTTGTGCTCTCAGTATTTCACAAAGCATCTATACCACAGGTAGGTCTTTCCTAGTTGTTTCCTGACCTGGTGAGTAGCTTTCTGTCACCAAGGAGGTCATCCAGCCATCAGGCTTCGCGCCCTGCTACCCCACCCGGAGCCTGACGCAGCAAGGCCTCCTGGGAACAGCCACCGATAGTCAGCCCTGCTCTCTACTCTGCACTCTCTAACTTCTGGCTCACAGGGGCCTACCTGGTGAGTTACTAATTCCTTTTGTCTGTACATCATTATCATTTGAGTATAGTAGCAGCCTGTTACTTCTTTTGGGGTTACCCCCCTCAAGGGGTTCTCTGGGGGCTCACATTGGGAGCTTCGGTCAGATCATGGTAAATAGTTACATTTTGATTGCCTGATCCCACTGGCGTGTCTCGAGCTGTGGTTCAACAGGGTGCCCAACTCGACCAACACACAGCATAGATCAACCAGATGGACACCGAGCTGGACTCCATTGCAGAGATGCTCCAACAACTACAGTTGCGTCTTGATGCAGCCATCCCTCCAGTCGCTTCCCCCGTTGTGAGGCCACGTACCCTGGCACCCGCTGTTTTTTTGCCGTGTAGAATGCCTGACCGTTGTGACGGTACCTCGACAGACCTCAGAGGTTTTCGGAAGCAATGCTACCTACATTTCCAGAACTAGCCTAGGGTGTTTGCTTCGGATCAGCCTCACATCACATTCATTGTGTCTCTCCTTCGGGGTACTGCCTTAACTTGGGTCTCTTCGTTGCTTGACCACCAATCCCGATTATGGCCAACTTTGATGCCTTCATCGCGGAGTTTCGCACAGTCTTTGATGTTCCGGGGCGTCAAGCCAAAGCGGAGGCGCTATTCTGGAGATCCAGCAGGGTTCCCGCTCACTTCTACAGTATGCGGTCGAGTTCCGTACATGGGCCTACGACGCTGAATGGGACGAAAATGCTCTGAAAAGCGTTTTTTGGAGAGGTCTATCGGATCATATCAAGGACGAACTTACTATTCATCCCATTCCGGATACCCTTGAAGGGTTAATCTCGCTATGCTCTATTCTGGAGCACCGCATACTACAACGTCGTTCCGAGAGAGAGACCATAGCAGACAGCCCGTGTTTAAACCACTGGTTCGTTTGGATCCATGATTCCAAAACCCAGTATCTTCTGCGGTGGCTACTGAGGAACCCATGGAACTATGCCAGGTCTTTCACCTCTCTGAGGAGAAGAAATCTAGGAGACAGTCCTCAGGTCTGTGTCTCTACTGTGCACAGCCTGGACACCTAGCTCGTTCATGCCCGAAAAAAAAAAAAAAAAAAAAAAAAAATTAAAAAAAAAAAAAATAAATAAAAAAAAATCGGGAAACGCACGGACTTAGGGCCTGGTTGGGGATCCGCCCTAAGTCCTTCTACTCCCTCACGAGGGGAAAACAAACTGCTTGTCCCCATTGCTATCTGTCAGACCCGTAAGCCCATACAGGTGTCCGCCTTCGTGGACTCTGGAGCAGCAGGTCTTTTTATGGATGCCTCCTTTGTCCTTGGCATCCACACCATAACCAAGGACCCTCCTAGTCGCATCATCATTATCGATTGGTCTCCGCTTGGTTCCGGCCTCATCACTTCATCCACTACCCCTCTCGCTATTCAGATGGGTCCCTCCCATACTGAGACTGTCACTTTTGATATTATATCCTGTAGTGCCAATCCAGTCATTCCTGGTTATCCCTGGCTCAGGAGGAATAACCATATCATCGACTGGACTTAGGGGACTTTGTGCTTTCGGACGGAAATACAGAGACCCTTACGAACCTCCTTATCTTGGATTCTGTGGAACCGATTCCCCCATCTCTGCCCTCGGTCTATCATGACTTTGCGGACGTTTTCTGTAAATCCAACGCAGAGGTCCTACCGCCCCATCGGGCGTATGATTGCCCTATTGTCCTAGTAGCCAGTGTGGTTCCTCCCCACGGCAGGGTGTATGAGGAGTTGAGGAGTACATCAAGGACAGTCTGGACAGAGGATTCATACGTCCCTCTACATCCCCTGCTGGGGCTGGTATATTTTTTGTCAAGAAGAAAGACGTTGGTTTGCACCCCTGTGTCGACTATAGGGGGTTAAACAAAATCACTAAGAAGAAGAACTGTTATCCTCTACCTTTGATCCCTGAAATGCTGGATAGACTCTGGGGTTCTCAGGTGTTCGCCGAGCTCGACCTCAGGGGCACGTATAATCTTGTACGTATGAAAGCAGGAGATGAATGGAAGATGGCTTTTAATTACAGATTCGGGCACTACGAATATCTTGTGATGCCTTTCAGCCTTTGTAACGCCCCCAACGTCTTCCAGTCCTTCGTCAATGATTTGTTTAGGGATCTACTGTTATCTTATGTCATTCTGATTTTCTCACCTTCCTTAGAGATTCAACGTGACCACGTTCGTCACGTCCTATCCTGCCTTCGGGATAACAAATTCACAGCAAGTGTGAATTTGAGAAAACATGCCTACCATTCTTGGGGTATATTATCTCATCCAAGGGTCTCACCATGGACCCCAATAAGTTGACAGCCGTTACTGATTGACCATTGCCTCACGGTCTCAAAGCAATCCAGAGATTCATAGGCTTCGCCAACTATTATAGACGGTTCATAAAGGGGTTCTCGGCTATTCTGTCCCCTATCACAGCCATGACACGTAAAGGAGCCGACCCCCACAGATGGCTTCCAGAGGCTATACAGGCATTCAAGACATTGAAGGGAGCTTTTTCTTCCGCTCCTATTCTTAAGTATCCTTACCCCCTTTCGCCCCTTTGTTCTTGAAGTGAACGCCTCCTAAGTAACGGCAGGTGCATTCCGCTGAGATGGGAACGCTACAGCCATGCTCCTTCTTCTTTAGGCGCTTTTCCTCTGCAGAGAGGAATTATGATATTAGTAACAGGGAGCTCCTGGCCATGAAAATGGCGCTAGAGGAATGGAGGTATCTGTTGGAGGGGTCTCCTCATGTGGTCACCATCCTTACAGACCACCAGAACCTCCAATACTTAGCCACAGCCAAACGGCTCAACGCTCGCTAGGCCTGTTGGTCCCTTTTTCTTTTCATGTTTCAATTTTTTCATTTCCTATATCCCTGGGACAAAGAACATCAAGGCCGACGCCTTGTTCCGACAATATGAGCTGGCTGCTCCCTGTCTGGTGCTTCCTGAGCCTATTGTGCCTACTACTCGGATTTAATCCGCACTAAACACTGATCTTTTTATTAAGGTAAAAAACTCCCAAGAGAGTTGTCCCCCTGATACTTCCCTGTCTCCGGGGGTTTACTTCATGCCTGAACGTTACCGCCCGGAGATGCTTCATTGGGGACACTGTTCAATTATTGCCGGTCACTCTGGGGTGCTTCGCACCCTGGATTTCATCACCAGATACTTCTGGTGGCCTGGGTGTAAAGATGATATTTCAGCCTTCGTTCTTTCTTGTCCCACTTGTGCCCGGATGTAAGTACCCAGGAGCCATCCTGTAGGACTCCTACAACCTCTCACTGTACCGCTTTTCCATGGAGGCAAATCTCCATGGACTTCATGGTGGATCTTCCCCCCTCCTCTGAAAACACTAGGATATGGGTTGTAGTAGACCGCTTTTCCAAACACGGACACTTCATCCCTCTTCCGAAACTCCCCACCTCTACTGAACTTGCTGACCTGTTTGTCCGCCCAGCACATAACATCGGATCACGGCATACAGTTCGGATCTCGGTTTTGGAGGGCGTTCTGTGCTAGGATCGGTATACATTTACAGCACTCTTCTGCATATCACCCCCACATTAACGGCCAAACAGAGAGGTTGAATCAAAACATGGAGCAGTTCCTCCAGTGTTACTGATCCCAGGAGCAGGATGACTGGATCTGACTGCTACCCTTAGCGGAGTTTCCTACAACTTGCTACTGCAGACATCACTAAAATGTTCACCGTTCTTTGCGGCTTTGGGTGTCTACCCCAGACGTCCATGCTCCAGCCTTGGTCTGCCGGTTTCACCTTTCCTACTCTTCTAAACCTTCTGGGGCCTCCTGGAGGTAGTCCCTTGTGTGTGGGTTAATGTCAAGTTCCTCCGGGTTTTCGCACTTTCCCTTTCCGTATATTCTGGTTTCCTCCTTGTTTGAGGCACGTGCTGGTTCATTACCTATATCAAGCACTGATGCCTTTGTGTCAGTGAGGAATCAAAGCGTTCTGTACTCTGTAGTTTGGTGATCTTGTTCGAGTGTTTCCTGTGTTCTACCCGGCTTTCCACGACTCTTCTATTGTCTTCTGATTCTGGCATCCGTTCCTGTGTTATTCGATCCCGGCCTGTCCTCGACTCTTCTCTAGTTTTCCTGATTCGGTACCGTGTTTCCTCGACTGGCTTGCCCAACTACTCTTCTTGTCTCTCCTTCAGGTTTTGTTACTGCCCGTGTGTTACCGACTCTGGTTTGTCGACTATTCTTATTCGAGGCCCTTGATGTCAAGTCCCTGGTGTGGTTGACATCGTGTCGAGTAGTCCGTGGTGTCGTCGACTTCCAGTCATGGACATCTATCCGACTCCCAGTCGTACTCCTTCCTTTTGACTCGACTCCCAGTCAAAACCCTTCCTTGCGACTCCAATTATGCTCTCAGTATTTGACAAAGCATCTATACCATAGGTAGGTCATTCCTAGTTGTTTTCTGACCTGGTGAGTAGTTGTCTGTCACCAAGGAGGTCATCCAGCCATCAGGCTTCGTGGCCTGCTACCCCACCCGGCGCCTGCCACAGCAAGGCCTCCTGGGAGCAACCACCAATAGCCAGCCCCGCTCTCTACTCTACTCTCTCTAGCTTCTAGCTCACAGGGGCCTACCTGGTGAGTAACTGATTCCTTTTGTCTGTACATCATTATCATTTGAGTATAGTAGCAGCCTGTTACTTCTTTTGGGCTTACCTCCCCTGAAGGGGTTCTCTGGCGGCTCACATTGGGCGCTTCGGTCAGATCACTGTAAATTGTTACAGGAGGATACGGAAAAGCCCAACAAAACAGGAAGCCAGTTTCTGAGAGTGCACTCAGAGGTGGAGATTTCTGGAGGACAACCAGACCCTCTCCCTGACCTGGTAGGAGGGTGCGGGTAGGCGTTTATGACTGGCCTGGAGCTCCTGGCATTGTTGTGAGCGTTGCAAAGACTCTTGGACCTGTACCCACGTGGAACATATCTGCTGGGGATGATCCTCCAGTGCCGGAATCCCCTGGGGAGCAAACGAATCTGGAATCATGGAGGGTTGATACCCGTAATTCACCATGAAGGGGGAAAGCTGGGTAGAAGCTGAAACAGCACTGTTATGAGCCAACTCCGCCCAAGGTAGCAGGTCCAACCAGTTATTCTGATGGTCTAAGATGTAGCACCGCAGGAATTGCTCCAAGGCCTGATTAGCCCTTTCCGCTGCCCCATTTGATTGCAGGTGATAGGCCAAGGAGAAGGAGATACTAACACTAGCACAAAGTCCACAAAAATGGACTACTTGGCGCTCAAGCTACTTCAGAGGTGGAGAAAAATGCCTCCAATATATTTAAATCCCACTCTCCCTAGTATCTAACACACAAACGAAAAAAAAAAAAAAAAAAAATATATACAATAAACAATACCACAAATGTAAATACCAAATACACATAAAAACAAGACAAATGGAGAAAAGATACAAATATAAAGAAGGCAAATGTCCCTCTTGTTAATCACAATGGAATGGAGACAGATGAAAGTTAGTAAACCGTCCAACTTCAATGGAAAATCCCCCACTTATCGGATCCTCTTATGCTGCTCCTTAAATGGCCTTTGTTCCATCCACAACAATCCCAATATCTACAATAGAAGCGCAAAAAGACAAGGATATCTAAAAGTAGGGTTTATTATAAAGTGAATCTTATCCACCACACTAAAATGCGCTTACAAGATAAAATATATAAGAACGCTTATCTGATTCCTCCACGTGCCGATTCGTGGCAGCTTTCTCCTCTATGAGGCCATTGCTCCCACACTGTCTACCGGACTGTAACCGGACTTGATCCTCTCCATCTGCTTTCACAATCGGGTAGGTATGATCGGAGGGGTGAGTCTCAACCTTCTACTTTCACTCTATTCCTTAGGACCAGGCTCAATCCATCCTCTCCGCCCTCCCACTCGATGAAGCAGATAGATATCGAGGAATAAGTACCAAATCACTCCCTTCACTCTGGTCCTCCACCGGAGGACAGACAGCGTAATACACTTCAATACTATTCTGCCGACGCGTATCGCAGACGTCACTGTCACTGTAAGCCCTGAGGAAGCAGACAGTGACGTCTGCGATACGCGTCGGCAGAATAGTATTGAAGTGTATTACGCTGTCTGTCCTCCGGTGGAGTGGGAGGGCGGAGAGGATGGATTGAGCCTGGTCCTAAGGAATAGAGTGAAAGTAGAAGGTTGAGACTCACCCCTCCGATCATACCTACCCGATTGTGAAAGCAGATGGAGAGGATCAAGTCCGGTTACAGTCCGGTAGACAGTGTGGGAGCAATGGCCTCATAGAGGAGAAAGCTGCCACGAATCGGCACGTGGAGGAATCAGATAAGCGTTCTTATATATTTTATCTTGTAAGCGCATTTTAGTGTGGTGGATAAGATTCACTTTATAATAAACCCTACTTTTAGATATCCTTGTCTTTTTGCGCTTCTATTGTAGATACAAGGAGAAGGAGAGTTGCATACTAGTTGCACACAGAAGACCCTCCAGAATCTCGAGACAAACTGGCTACCCTAGTCGGAAATTATGACTTTCAGAAGCCCTAATAGACCTTTTGATAAAGACCATAGCCAACTCTTTAGCAGATGGGAGTTTTTTGAATGGTATGCAATGTATCATCTTAGAAAATCAGTCAACGACCATGAGGATGACAGTGTTACCATTAGACAAAAAAGATCATCAATGAAGTCCATGGCAAGGTGTGACCATGGCTTCTCCCCATTGGGTATGGGTGGGAGAAGGCCCACTGGAAGGTGATAGGGTTATTTTGTCTGCGCACAGACTGGACAGGCAGCAACAAAGGCAGCAATATCTTTGTTAAGAGACTGGAAACCGACCAGAGAAGCTGTTTTTTTCTGGGATGCCCTGCTGACAGTATTATGGAAGGTCGAAAGTACCTTGGTACAGAGGTTAACAGGTACAAAACAGAACCCAGAGGTATTCTCAGCAGGTGCATCTACTTTGGTGGCCCGTATTTTTTTCCCCAAGGTAAGATCTTATGCTAGTACGTATGGTGGCCAGTACTCAGTCCAAAGGAATAATAGGACTAGGAGGACTCTTCTCTTTAGCTCCCCGAGAACTGTCTAGATAGGGCATCAGCCCGGACATTTTTGGTTCCCGGCAGGTACAAGACCACATAATTAAAACAATACAAAAATAAGGCCCATCTGGTCTGCCTTGGAGACAAGCGCTTAGCTTCGAACAGGTAGGTGAGGTTTTTATGATTCGTGATTAGGACTGGCATGGAAGTTTCCTCGAGCAAATGCCTCCATTCTTTGAGAGTCAGTATTATTACCAGCAGCTCACAGTCGCCAATTTCATAGTTGTACTCCACAGGACTTATCTTTTTTGGAGAAATACCCACATGGGTGCAACTGGCTCTCAGGAGTAGGAAGCTGACACAGGGTGCCTACTCCTGTCTCAGATGCATCGACCTCAAGTACAAATGGAAGCTCGGGTTTCGGGTGTGCCAAAATAGGTGCTCCGGCAAAAGCAGCTTTTAGGGACTCAAATGCCTTGATGGCTTCCGGGGACCAATGAGTGGAGTTACCATCTTTTTTGGTCATATCAGTAAGGGGTTTTACAATAGAGGAAAAATTGTGGACCCTGAGGAAACGTTGAAGAGATGTACGGGTTGTGGCTACTTGAGAACAGCCAAGAGTCTCTCATGGTCCATAGCAGAGCTGACCTCTGAAATAACGTACCCCAAGAAAGTGACCTGTTTGCGATGGAACTCACATTTCCCCAATTTGCAAAATGTTATTTTCTCTTAATCTTTGCAAAACTCGATTTACATCTGCGTGGTGGCTTTCCATGGAGGAGGAATGGATCAGAATGTCATCCAAGTATACCACCACACATTGCTGGAGCATGTCCCGGAGGACATAATTTAGAAATTCCTGGAAAACCGCGGGAGCATTGAAGAGACCGAAGGGCATTACGAGGTATTCATAATACCCGCTCCTGATGTTAAATGCAGTTTTCGATTCGTGGCCCTCCTTTATCTGTACCAAATTATACGCTCCACGCATGTCAAGCTTAGTAAATACCTTGGATCTTTTCAATAGATTGACTAGCTCAGTAACAAGTGGAATAGGGTAGGAGTTTTTAACCGTGATACAATTGAGCCCCCTGTAATCAATACAGGGTCTCAGTTCTCCACTCTTTTTCTTCATGAAGAACAATCCGGCAGGAGAGGAGGACTTGCGGATGAACCCTCGGGACAGCGCATCCACAACATACTCCTGCATGGCCTTATTCTTCGCAACAGAAAGAGGGTAGACTCAACCTCGAAGAGGTATGGCACCCGGTTGTAGTTCAATGGTATAATCGTATGGGCAGCGAGGCGGGAACTCACCAGCCCGGCTCTTATCGAATAAATCACTAACTTTTGGTACTCTTCAGGTTGCAAAGAGAACGGGGATGTGGTTAGCACCCTCCCCACTTTTACTAGGCATATCTTGGAATAGTTGGGTGACCATGCCATGACTTCACCCCTTACCCAAACGAACGTGGGATTGTGTTTGAGCAACCATGAATAACCCAGGATCACAGGATAGTGAGGAGAGTGGATCACCTGGAATTTTAAGATTTTGTGATAGAGAGCCCCTACATCCACAGACAAAGGAGCGGTTTCATGGGTGACCTGCAGCGGCTGTAGAGGTCTGCCATCAATCGCCTCGAGGGCAAGTGGAGAGGTACAGAGCTGCAATGGAATGGAGTGCTTCTGAGCAAAGGCACTGTCGATAAAGAGGCCCGTTGCTCTGATGTCAATGAGTGCCTCTGAAGTAATGGAAATCTTGCCCCAAGAGAGCACACCGGAGACTAATGGTTTATCCGTATGTAGAGAAAAAAAATTGAGAAATTCTAAAGCGCTCACAGCAATTCAATATAGAAATAGCAAGCTAACAATAGCATTTGTTATATAATACCAATAAAAGTTAAAGGAAAAAATGATACAGAGAATATAATGCAAAAGAGAGAGTATGATGAATAAAAGTGATTGATAAGTCTTATCCTAAAATAGATGAAATGAAGGTCTAGTATGAGGATGAGATGAGAATGATGATGGAAGATCATGATAAATGTGATGAAGATGATGGTAGCTTATCTCTAATATTTACAGCAGACTGGATTTGTAAAAGTGGCCTTGTCCACTTGTAAGATCGTAGTGTCTCTGTAACAACTCAATAACAGCGCAAAATAAAAAATAGGGAAGTAAAAACCAATCTAAGTGTAGATATTTATTAGTAAAAAACAAATCGAATAAAAAATGAGGTATTACACTCACATTTGCCCTTCTTGGGCAGCTATCTTTTACTTTTAAGCATCAATACACTCTCAATACATCCACCATTTTACTCAAAGGATTTTTACTACCTTTCCTCGAGCGGATGAAATAAAAGTGAACCAGTACATCTTTACCACTCCAAAGATCAACCCCCAGGACCTAACAGGACAATGCGATACGGGTAGGAGACCAGGAGAATGCAGAAAGTCGGCTAACGGGAGAAAGACCTGGTGATGTGCATAAAGCCCAAGAAGGACAAATGTGAGTGAAATCTCATTTTTTATTCAATTGTCTTTTACTAATAAATATCTACACTTAGATTGGTTTTACTTCTCTCTTTTTTATTTTGCGTTGTTATTGAGTTGTTACAGAGACACTACAGTTTATCCGTATGGATAGCCAGGGATACTGAGACGCCACCTAAGGTCTGTCTCCTATAGGCCCTTAGGTGCTGGCGTTTCGCAGACGTGTGGGGCAAGTTCGAAGTAGGTGCCTTGCATTACTGCAGTAAAGGCACAGGCCCTCCCTCCTCCTCAAGGCCCTTTCCACAACTGAAAGGCAAGTGAACCCAAGCTGCATGGGCTCCACATCGCCTGAGGTTTTGAGACTAGGAAGTGAAGGAGGAGAGGGAGGCATGGGTAGGGACGAAAAGCTCGGAGTTAAAACGGATGGGATGCCTCTGCTGGTGCTCCCTGAAGGAAGGTCTCTCATGGATTCGGGAGTCAATCAGGATACAATATGAGACCAGTTCCTCTAAATCTCTGGGAAGGTCCCAGGCTGCAAGCTCATCTTTGACCGTATCCGAGAGCCCATTAGAGAAAGCAGCCACAAGAGCCTCATTATTCCAACCAACCTCGGCTGTCAGGGTACAAAACTCTATGGCATAATCCGAAACCATCCTAGTACCCTGCTGGATGGACATTAGTTGCTTGGCAGCCAAGGTGGAGCAGCCCGGTACATCAAATACCCTTTTAAAGGATGCCACAAACTCAGGGTAATTGTATACTATAGGTTTCTGTGTCTCCCAAAAGGGGGGTAGCCCATGCCAAGGCCCTGTCAGAGAGTAAGGAAATCACGAGGCCAACCTTACTCCTATTAGACGGGAAGGAATGTGTACCATTTCCAGATAGATACCGACCTGGTTCAGGAAACCTCTGCACTGGTCAGGGTCACCCCCATAATGCGGAGGAAATGGGGCAGACCCTGGTGCAACGGACCCCTAGGCTGTTACATGAAGGCCTTTTAAGGCCTTTGGAATTCCAGCCAGAAAGGAAACTGATTTTCACTGAGAAAAAAAGAGACTAGCTGCAGGACAGAAGGAAAAGGCTGCCTTCCGTTTAAAAAGTAAGCAGGACACTGATTGGCCAGACAGGTTTAAAGGGACTCCATTGACTTTACATGGGGAAAAGTAGACAGCCTTCTGATTGGCAGCCTACAGTACTGAACTGAATAGGCGGCTTCCTGATTGGTTGCCTACTCTCCCATGTTAGAAAGTTAATTATGTTAGATCCGGGTAATTACATCTCCTAGGGAGAACAATTGCCCGGGTTCTGATTGGTTGGTTTTTGCTTGCCACTCCAATTCCTATTGGCTAGGAATTGGAGTGGCAAGATTGAATTAGGGAAAGTGCCTGTTTCTGTGTACAGTCCCCGGTTGCCATTGTCCCTATGTTTATGTATCCATTGTCCCCTTTGTGTATTGTGCCCAGTCACCATTGTCCCCCAGTGTTCCCTCTTTAATGACCCCCCCCCCCCCATTTAATACTGTTAAACCTGTATAAAAAGAGCTGATTTTGACAATTAAGTTCAGAAGTTGTTTTAGACTTGAAGCTGTCTCCTGTGTCTTCATTCCTGGATGGTTTAAAGAGTCCCCTTTGACTCCCATTCAGGAGACCAGTGTTCCAGTTGCCAGCTTTCCAGTGATCCAGCATTTCCAGTGTTCCAGTTCCAGCTTGATTTGCCCAACATTCCAGCTGCAGTGATTCTAGCTCTTGTGGTACAGCTACCAGACTGCTACCCAACTTGTGGCCCACCTCAGGAGGGAGAAACCTGGCACAATGGCCCTGGACAGCATGGTGACCAGGGTTTCCGTTACACCTGTCATGCCTTTAGCAACACTGGAATCACCCTTGGCAGCCAGAGCAGCAGCGGCAGCAGCTATAGGGACAGCCTGCGGCGAGGGCCGCTGAAGCGGTGGAGCCAGATGCTCAGTATGGAGCAACAAAGCTGGAGGGCTGACTCAAACTAGTCCATGCACTGGTCTACCTGATCCAGCCTGAAAAAAAAACATTTGGTGGATTGCCTGAAAATCCTCAGTTCATGGTCCTTGTGTAGTGTTAGGGACCAGGAACCAGACAGACACAAAAAATATAAAATGCAAAACACCTTTATTAAACTAACAACAAACAAACAAACAAAGCAGAATAGTGATCCAGGTGCATAAATCAAAAGACAAGCCAGGGTCAGGAACCAAGACGGGTACTCAGACAAGCTAGAGTCAGGGACACAGGATTCAGCGATGTCAGGAACAAGCTAGGAGTCAGGAACACAGAAGTCAGAGATTTCAGGCACAAGCCAGGAGTCAGGAGCCAGAAGGAAGCCAGGTCATACACAGAATAAACATGAGCACAGGGGAATCCACACCAGCCAGCAATAAACACAGGAACAATGAAGAAGTGAGCCAAGCTGCTTTAAATAGACTGAGAGGGTTGGCTGATAACAGTTAGGTGAGTAATCACAGAGAGGTCAGCTGATTCAGCCTGACCCAGGAAAGGGAAGGCAGCAGCAATGGATAGCAAAGCTCTAGATTAGCTCAGACAGCAGAATCAAGCAGCAGAGTTAGAGCACCTCAGCCAAACCTTGACATAAATCTTTTTAACAGAGAAACCAACACACAGCAGTGAGGAACAGGATACAATGATTATTACAATAACATTCTCAGACACAACCCATTTATTTACTCAATCCATTTGCAATCATTGGAGGTTGTTGACAACGGACCCAGAAGTTATTTGAAAATAAACCTATGTTTGGATATAAAAGGGGCAGGAACAAAAGCTCAACTCGTACAGTTGGATCCTGTTAACAGATATTCCAATCAAACAGTGCCCATGGTCCAGCAGATGATTTGACGTACAGGTTGTGTAACGTGCAGTTACATGAGGACTGGGACCGCCCATGAATTATGTGAATAATGTTAAAGAGAGACTAACATGCTCCACAGCTTTTGTTGTATACTTACTGTTCTGTCATTGAATTAAATGATATGTAGGAAAAAGCAGAAGGCCCTTTAAGGAAAGAATCAGAGAGATTAGGTCTTCAATTATTAGGGGTCTTAATGGCACATTGAGTGAGAGGGAATTAAAGGTTACTCCAGTGGCCAGGAATTTCATACAACAGAAACACAGATTAAATGAGTTGCAGTTTTGCCCCGATAGAATGGGTGAAGCATAGCCCACAGGGAAGGGGGGGGTGATAGAATAATGAGGCTGTCAAGGAGAGAAATGTATTGGATTTACACTTTGAAAACAGTGACTCCGTTCAATCTAGCATATTTTCACTTAAACCCAACATGGTTTTAATGTCTATTTTATTGACTGGTTTTATGTAAATTATTCTGTAATGGTATCTCATACATGGGAGCGATGCCGATGCTACTGGTCACTATGGTGACCAGGTGAGCGGTGGTTTGGTGCCAGGTATCAATGGAAGTACTATTTAAAAGGCACGTAAGTTTGTGATTTGTAAATTTGAGTCCCTGATGAAAGTCTCAGTGTGCAACTGAAATATTGGACAGACTACATATGTGTTATGAGCGTCATTATTAAAGGTTCAGTTTTAATTACTGAGTGTGCCCAACTACGCTTGACTTGGTGAAGCCCTGGTACATACCTATACACTTTATGTAATATTTTACACTGTACCAGTATAATGCCCTGTATAGTCAAGTTACTTATATAAGCTATATGTAATAATATTACACTGTACTAACTAGTATAGTCCCCTGTACAGACCTGGTACATATTGAAATAGGCTATATGTAATACCTTTATACTGTACTAGGATACTCATGTACAGTCCTGGTACATACCTATATATACTATTTATAATAATTTTACACTGTACTAATATAATCCCCTGTATAACCATGATACCTATATAAACGTTATATGCAATAATTTTACACTGTACTAGGCTAGTCCCATGTACAGGCCCTGTACACACCTTTATACACTATATGTCATAATTTTACACTGTACTAATGTTCCCTGTTCAGCTGTGGTACATGCTGATATAATCTATACATGTAATAAGTTTACACTGTACTAATATAGTCCCCTATACAACTGTGGTACACAGAGTCGTGGTCAACATTATTGAAACCCTTGAATATTTTGTACATAATGTACAATGTCTTCAGAAATAATTGGAAATGTACCTACTTTGTATTATCAGAATATTTTAATGGGGTGTTGATAGGTAATCAACAACAAATATGCATTTTCATTTTGTTTAAGCTCTTGAATGTTTGCAGGATTCATTTTCCCAGTGGCACATTTCAGCACTTTCCAAAGGTTTTCAATTGGATTGAGATCAGGACTCATTGATGTCCAGTATGAAAGTCCTCTTTTTTTCCCTTTTTCAACCATTCTTTTGTGCTTCTGAACGTGTGCTTTGGATCGTTGTCCTGCTGGAGGACCCCTGATCTTCAACCCATACCGAGGTTTTGAAACTGGGTAGCACGTTTCGCTGTAAAATGCCTTTGTAATCCTCTGATTTCATGATTCCCTTAATACGTTCAAGGCCTCCAGTACCAGAGGCAGCAAAGCAGTCCCACAACATTAAAGATCCTCCACCATATTTAACTGTAGGTAGGGTGTTCTTTTCCTTATTAGCTGCATTTAGTTGCTTATAAACATATTGCTGATAGGGTTTGGTGATAATAGCGTTTCTAATGCTCTCAGACAAGTCTCTTGTCTTCACTATTGTGAAAATGGAACAGGGAGTAAAAGTGGCCTTTTTAAGTATTAAAGCCATCATTGATTGGTTAATTCAAGCCATGTGAGCACTGACAATTTATCACTGGCAAGTCTAATTTCACAGCAATGACATTCTAGTTCTTCTTTTCAAAATGATTTGAATTCAAGAGGGTACCAATAATCGTGTTATGGCAACGTTTCCATTTTTACAATGATTCCTCCCAAGCTGTTCTGTATCAACCGTGTTAGTGTATATAGACCAAAGTCGTTTCACTACACACTTTTTTTTTAGTAGATATTATACAAAATATCCAAGGGTGCCAATAATGTTGACCACAACAGTACACACACTATATGTAAGAATTTTACACAGTGCTAGTATAGTCCCCCTGAACAGCCCTGGTATATGCCTATATATGCTATATGTAATAATTTTGCATTATACTAGTACAGTCCCCTATACAGGCCTGGAACCCAGATATGTTACGTGTAATAGTTCTACACTGTACTCTTTGCACAGCTCTGGAACCTATATACATTTTATGTAATGATTTGATACTATAGTAATACTACTAGTACAGTAAACTGTCCATACCTGCACGCACTATATGTAATAGTTTTACACTGTACTAGTATAGGCCCGTGTGCAGCACTCGTATATACCTATATATGGTATATGTAATAATTTTGCATTATACTGGTACACTCCCCTATACAGGCCTAAAATCAATATATGTAATATATAATATTTCTAAATCTACACTGTACTGTTATAGGCCTCTGTACAGCTCTGGAACCTATATACATTATATATAATAATTTGATACTATACTAATACAGTCCCCTGTCCAACCCTGGTACATACCTATAAACACACTATATGCAAAAATTGTATACTTTTCTAGTATATGCCCCTGGACAGCCCTAGAACCTATATACGTTATATGTAATATTTTTACATTGTATTGGTAAGGTCCCCTTTACTGTCTAGCCACTGATACAAACCTATTTGCTACATTGTACTTGTCTCACTCCTGCAGTCTTGGTACATGTATATATAAACTATGTATATTTTTGTTGACACTGTATTGGGATACCCCAAACACAGCCCCGGTGCATGTGTGTGTATAATATATATATATATATATTCATGTAATAATATACTGGTATAGCCCCAGTACTTACTTTTCTATCTATTTCACAACCCATGCACAGCTCTGCTCTGTCCAGCAGAGATCTGTACAGACAGCGCAGTGCATACTGGGAATGATTCGCCAACCAACATGGCGTCTCGCTGACAGTTGAGGTGCTGCTGTGGTCTTCTTGCCGGTGTATGTGTGTGGCTGGAGGGATAAGGGAAAAGACCTCCATACCCAGGATCACATCACACACCCCCAGTGGTAACTGGCCAATCGATAGGGAGTGGTTGACAGGCTGGGCCCACCCTCCTGCCGGTGATGCTGCGGGTCACCGGGTATCAGTGAACAGTAGAGGGATGAGGGAGCGGCCCTGGGGTTGCTAAGGAGGAGGCGGACATGGGGTCGGCTACTGCCGGGGACTCTGCCCAGTGGCTGTCGGTGAAGGAGGAAACCATATTTTTACATGATGGGCTAATCAGGGTAACTGACCTGGCGGAGCTGCCGAGTGAGATCGGGGTCAGCGAGGCCGGGGACACGGACCTGGAGGTGAGCCCATGGTGGATATATACCCTGACATAGCTGTCATGTACCATTAGGGCTTATGTGGTTTTCAACGTGCTGGAGGATTATGGGAATTGTAGTCCAGAAATAGATGGAATATCCTTACGTTGCTCACCCCTGAATTAGATAAGGGTTTGTATACACGTATCTCTTATGCATGTCAGGGGTGAGCAATCAGAGCAGGGATTCTCAGTCTGTTTTTGTGATAGGCACCCCTTATACGCAATGTAGAATTTTCTGGGCACCCCTAACATTTTAAATGTCAATTTCAAGGGCGTGATGAAGGTTGCAAATAAATAATATTTATTCTTAGGACTCACGATCATAATAACAAAAACGAACATATTGTGTGCTTAACCATTTTCATAAATACACATTTGAAACTCTACAATTACATTGTTGTAAAAGTATTTGCAGAAAACAGTGGCACCCTAAATGGATGCCCCTCTGGCACGCAAAAGTACCGTGGCATCCTGCTTGAGAACTACTGAGACAAAGGTTTAGCCGGTTGAGGATAATGGGCATTGTAGTTCATCAACAGCTAGACAGCCTAGTGTTGGTATCCTCTGCAATATATATAAATGCACACACAGCACTTGAAGTGTGTATAAACACTACATTTCATCATAAATTGCCTGGGCAGTGGTATATGGATAAAGTTAGATGTGGAGCAATTTTGTGGTAAACAAAATGTACTATAAAAGAAATAAAAATCCTAATTGATTTGAGTATTTTAACTCTTGAATGCTTGATAATTATGTAGCATTCAATGGACCATTTTATTGCCAGAAAACTATCCAACGCATTGCAACTCAATTTGTTGGATACCTCTGTCACTTAAAGGGTTAAACATTCATTGAAATCAATGGTAATCATTTTTGTTTATTTGTTTGTTATGGGTCAGTTGATTTATTATTGAATTGCCCTAGTTTTCTCTTTAGATATATGCCCCATGATATTCCTTATTACATTTATCAGCTAAAGCCTACAACATCTGTTAAGCCCCTTGGGTGCTGTAAAGGACTCATGTCCACTGCTTTGCAAGCTATTGGGGACCTCTCAAGTATCCAAGGGATTAAAGTGAATGTCCTTTTTAGATTTCAATCTCTATTCAATAATGTGTACATCATTAGTGTAATTTTTAAAATGGTTGTCTATAACATTTCATGGTTTTCTTTATTTAGAATTTTTTTATGAGGAAGAATACATTGAGATTTCTCTTGTTTTGAAACATGTATTCCACTGTTCAGCCACCTTGTAGCCCTTTCTAGTAAGTCATTGCACTGCGTGTATGGAATGCAGGAAAGAACAATGTAACACAGTCTCTGATTCTGACAGATGAGCCTTTTCTGGAGAGATCTCCCAGTCCTTTTTTATTGATTTGATGCTTTGGGCACATAAGATAATTTAACTCATCTATCCAAGCAATGGCCTTACAGTGAGTCAGGAGGGTTAGCCACTCCTATCAGTGTGCCCTGAATTAGCTCTGGAAAATGTCTTCATGTGGTGGTATAGAATTAATATTATTTTGTTAAAAAATAAATACATAGAAACTGTGGAATTTTCATGGGGGGCAGTGCCCAATGGGAACTGAATGTGACTGTGGCTAGCTCTGCCCATTATTAATGAGCTCTCTTCTGTAGCACTCTACAGTGGTGCATGAATCATATAGATGTGGTTAGCGTATAAAAGAACAAATATATGCTCTGTGTTTGAAGATATAGCTGGTTGTTGTGTATACAAACATGTCAGATTGAATCCTCTTGCAGAATATTGTATTTGTTTATGAATGGGGCAAGCTAATATTGTTGTGAATATTATTTCTGTATAAATGGCTATGTTTCACGTAGTTTGGGGATAAGGCATTTACCTGGCAAGTTATTAATAAAAGGGGACTGGAATAATCCAATTGCTCACAATAGGTTTATAGCATGGGCGTCCAACATGTGGCCCATCTGACTCCATGGTATGGCCCACCTGAGATTTTTTACAAACTATCTTTTTACCTAATTATCTAATATGCATGAACTAGTAGGCCAGTAAGACCTAGTCATGTGCTTTCAGCAATGTACAATTCAACAATAGATCTGTTAACCCTTTGAGTGCCAGAGGGGTACGCAACGCATTGCTTTGCAATGCGTTGCGTACCCCTTTGGCAATCAAAGGGTTAAATATCGGTGTTGTCATTGACTTCATCAATAAATACATTTATATTTTTGAATAGCTGACAGTTTTATATTTTACCATTGTTATCAATTTAAAAAAAATAATGCAGCCCATTATTATGTGGCCCAATAATGAAAAAACATAGACGTCTGCTTTATGGCATAGACCTATAGATTTCTAGGAGGGGAGGGCTGGGGTGCTCCATAGTTGCTCCTGTTTTGGGGATTAGCCCTGTAGCATACATAGATTCTGGCCTGGGATGTATTTGCTTCACCGATATTTGCCTTTCCACACCCACTAGCCGTCCACTCATGTGTTTGTACAGGTCACCAGTGTCTTTACAGAAAGCTTTTTTTCAGATTTTTTTCCTAGCAATTTAGGCCTTTGTACTGATCTATCAGTTGGCTGAGGGAAGCAGGTGCAGCCATCATTTTGCTTCCTAATGATGGACAGACTTAATCATCTCTCTTTCTGACTTGTAATGCAAGGCATCTGGTTACGTTGTCATGCTATTTTTCATCTCTGTCAAAATGAACTGATTGTGATTTCACTTCTATACACACAGTATTTAGTGGCACAGTTGCTTTTATGGCTGTAAAATACAAATATAGATGCATATAAGGCTTCATCTGTAATACTGGAAGATTATCCCTGTCATGGAGAGGTTTTAAATCGAGCAGACATGCCTATATTGATGGAACTATATCTTGTTACACATAAAGGGATTTCAGGCTAAGAACAAATAAATAATAATGTGATTTATTAAGGCTATTTTGGAGTTCTCTGATCTGTTGTGGGGGAATACATGAAGAAAACTGAATGCAGTTTTTCAGCATGCTGAAAGATGCTTAATAATTACCTGTCTGTGATTAATCAGGGATAACCTAGAAAGTTGCTCAATGTACTGTCGGGTTCTTTTGTCAACAAAATGGTTAATACCAAACATTGTATAGCCCCTTGTGTGCTAGACATATTTCCTGCTGCAAAAGTAACACCACAATTAACCCTTTGAGTTTCAGAGGGGATGTCCAATGCATTGCAATTCATTGAGTGGACATTCCTTTGACATTCAACGTTAAAGGGACAGTAATGTCCCATAAAAAAAATCTGTCTTTCGCTCGCTCTCTCTCTGTCTTTCGCTCGCTCTCTCTCTGTCTTTCGCTTGCTCTCTCTCTGTCTTTCGCTTGCTCTCTCTCTGTCTTTCGCTTGCTCTCTCTCTGTCTTTCGCTTGCTCTCTCTCTGTCTTTCGCTTGCTCTCTCTCTGTCTTTCGCTCGCTCTCTCTTTCGCTCGCTCTCTCTCTGTCTTTCGCTCGCTCTCTCTCTGTCTTTCGCTCGCTCTCTCTCTGTCTTTCGCTCGCTCTCTCTCTGTCTTTCGCTCGCTCTCTCTCTGTCTTTCGCTCGCTCTCTCTCTGTCTTTCGCTCGCTCTCTCTCTGTCTTTCGCTCGCTCTCTCTCTGTCTTTCGCTCGCTCTCTCTCTGTCTTTCGCTCGCTCTCTCTCTGTCTTTCGCTTGCTCTCTCTCTGTCTTTCGCTCGCTCTCTCTCTGTCTTTCGCTCGCTCTCTCTCTGTCTTTCGCTCGCTCTCTCTCTGTCTTTCGCTCGCTCTCTCTCTGTCTTTCGCTCGCTCTCTCTCTGTCT